>CM022177.2:21839043-22559918 GCA_011420285.2 Erysimum cheiranthoides | reverse complement strand
AACACTAAAACCCGAAACCCTAAACCCGAAACCCTAAACCCGAAACCCTAAACCCGAAACCCGAAACCCGAAACCCGAAACCCTAAACCCTAAACCCGAAACCCTAAACCCTAAACCCGAAACCCGAAACCCGAAACCCTAAACCCTAAACCCGAAACCCTAAACCCTAAACCCTAAACCCGAAACCCGAAACCCTAAAAAACCCGAAACCCTAAACCCTAACCCAAACCCGAAACCCTAAACCCGAAACCCTAAACCCTAAACCCTAAACCCTAAAAAACCCGAAACCCTAAACCCGAAACCCTAAACCCTAAACCTAAACCCTAAACCCTAAACCCTAAACCCTAAACCCTAAACCCTAAACCAACCCTAAACCCAAACCCTAAACCCTAAACCGAAACCCGAAACCCTAAACCCGAAACCCTAAACCCTAAACCCGAAAACCCTAAACCCTAAACCAAAACCCTAAACCCTAAACCCTAAACCCTAAACCCTAACCCTAAACCCTAAACCCTAAACCCTAAACCCTAAACCCTAAACCCTAAACCCTAAACCCTAAACAACCCTAAACCCTAAACCCTAAACCCGAAACCTAAACCCTAAACCCTAAACCCTAAACCCTAAACCCTAAACCCTAAACCCGAAACCCTAAACCCGAAACCCTAAACCGAAACCCTAAACCCTAAACCCTAAACCCTAACCTAACCCTAAACCCTAAACCCTAAACCCTAAACCTAACCTAAACCCTAAACCCTAAACCCTAAACCCTAAACCCTAAACCCTAAACCCTAAACCCTAAACCCTAAACCCTAAACCCTAAACCCTAAACCCTAAACCCTAAACCCTAAACCCTAAACCCTAACTAACTCTAACCCTAACCTTAACCCAAACCCTAACCCTAATCTCTAACCCTAACCCTAACTAAACCTAAACCCTAACCCTAACTTTAAACTTTAAACTTTAACCGTAAATCCTAAATGAGATTCTCCTGATGAATAGTTCCTGACATGTTTTTCGAGATTTTTGGGGTAAATAGTATCTCTCATATTTTTCGAGATTCCCGAGATGAATAGTTTCTGGCACATTTTCAAGATTCTCGTGATGATTAGTGTTAAACATTTTTTTTTAGATTTCTAGGATGAATAATGTTTGACATGTTTTTTGAGATTTCTAGGATGAATAATGTTTGGCATGTTTTTTGAGATTTCCCAGATGAATAGTATCTGTCATGTTTTTTGAGATTCCTGAGATGAATAGTGTGAGGCACATTTTTCGAGATTCCCAGAATGAATAATGTGTGGCACATTTTTCGAGATTCCCGAGATGAGTAGTATCCGGTATGTTTTTCGAGATTCTCGGGATGAATAATGTCTGCCAATTTTTTCGAGATTCCTATGATGACCAGTTTCTGGCACGTTTTTCAAAAGTCTCGGGATGAATAATGTCTGACACGTTTTTTTAGATTCTCGGAATGAATAGTGTTGGCATGTATTTCGAGATTTCAGGGTGAATGGTGTCTGGCATATTTTTCAAGATTTTCGGGATGAATAAAGTCTTACATGTTTTTTTAGATTCTTTGGATGAATAGTGTTTGGCATGTATTTTGAGATTTAGGGGTGAATAGTGTCTAGCTTGTTTTTTAAGATTCCCGATGTAAATAGTATCTTATACATTTTTCGAGATTCTTTAAACCCTAAACCTAACCCTAACCCTAACCCTAACTAACTCTAAACCTAACCTTAACCCTAAAATAAATACTGTTCTTGTTGACATGCCGCAAAAGCACCAACTTTGGCATCATATCCCGAAGATAGTCATTTCAGTCTGTTGGGCAGCGTTTTATAGAAGTGACGGAAGCCAACCGACTGACTTGCTGGATCATAAGGAAGTAGAAGCACACAACGTGTCACTCTCAATTCCTATTTGGTTGGCGTTTTAATGATGTGAAAGGAGGAGAGGCTGGAAGCCGTGGCTGAGAAAGGCTTCCCATACTTGGTCCAAATCCGAGAGAAGAAGGGATGTGCCACACTCATGCATTTCCCATCCTTCTAAGGCGTGCAGTATGCCGGCAACTCTAGTTACACTCATCGCCTTTCTCGGTAACCAGTTCTGCATATGGTTTTTTTTTAAAATTAGGACATCTTACATCTATAAGAAAATAGTTGGATTGAATAGGTTTGTGTACTTACCTCACAGAAGTGGATGTTCACCAGAGATTTTGGAACTATCAATGTTGGTGTGGTATGATAGATACAATCTCTACGTAACTCCTTGAGTGGGAACAGTGAGAATGGTATAAACAATGTCCCTTTTTCATGTTATTAACGGTATATACTAAACTACTGGGCCGATTGGTTAGGACTTCTGTTATTTTTAAATAGACTGTAAAAAAATAAAAGTCACTAACTTGTGGCTTAAAAAAAAAGCAACGAAAAAATTGATGGGAGCTAATGTACATGTGTAGTATTGTTTACTGTCACTGAGTTAGAAATTACACGGCCAAGTTAACCCGAGAACCATAGCCTGCTCAGTCAATTCACATTGCTATCTAACTCCTGCAACTTTAGGGCCATTTCAGGACTAGGTCCATCCCCTAAGCTTTTGGCAAGCGACCGTATAGCTCTAGAGATCGACTCTTTCTTCTGCTTCTCACCCGAAGTGCTTGTGCCGCTTGACCCAGACGAATTGTCTTCCTCCTTCAGTGTCACACACAGTCCTCTCAACCACTCCTCTAGAAAAGAGGCTTTCTGTAAGGTTTCAGCGGCCACAAACAAGACAATTAGAGTCACTAATCCTTACAAGCAATGAAAACAGTGGTACAACAATAATAGCTGCCAGTTTCTTACTCTTAAAAGAAAATCTGTCAACGCTTCACAACGACAGCTTGAAACTAAGCTCAGGAGATGCAGCATGGTTGACGTTAACTGAAACGAGCAGCCGCACTTTAGATTAGATCATTCATCAATAATTTAAGATCAACATGGTTTTCATGGTTTACCTGATTCTCAAGTGATCTCTTATATTTGAAATTTGCTGGAGTCGTTTCTCTGTCGGAATGCAGACTTTGTAAAGTATGCTCCACACCTTTGACAACATCAGGGAATGATCTCCCATAAGCTGCAATTAAATAAGGTGCAAGAAATAAATTAGCCGAACTGTACAATCCCAAAACACAAACAGTATTAGACAAAAAATTATCTTGTCCAAATTAATATAGTTGTAGGGGAAGGGAGAAAGAGGGATAGTATCGAAGTCACCAAGTGGGTTTGCTGGGACAGCTAAAGCGGCAGCAGCTTGTATTCTAATCTTAAAGTTTGATGCATCACGAAGCAGCAATAGTAGAATACTAAAAATACTTGGAGCCCTGCAAAAAAAAGGAGTTGGCAAAGGTCACTGAGAGAAGCAGCTTGGGTAATAGAAAGCTAAAGGATGCATACCAATCCATATCTTGCAGTTTTATTGTCTCATTGGAGAATAAATTGCTGAACGCATGACAAACATTCCACTGAACCTGTACAAATATCTGAAGTCAAAGAATGCAATACATAATGCTAAGGATGAATAAACAACCCGAACCACACTCAACCAAACAAGATCAAATTGAAAACGTTTCTGTATAAGATTTCTTTATCAAACCTAACCAAATTAATTAGATTTGAATTTAATAAGCTTTCTCTTAAACAAAACTAAGCCGACTCGAACCAAAATTGATTGAACCCCACATGCTCACATCCAAACAAAACCATCTCGTATAATTTTACTTAAAAAGGTATACCTTAACATTACCAGTAGTAACACAGGAAAGAAATGCTTGCACGGTTCTCTCCAACCACCTTGTATCTCCCGCGCTGGATAGATGGTGCGAAAGTGATGAATGTTGATGGGGGACAGGTAATACGTCTTGGTCCAATGACTTTATACTTGTCAAGCATCTCAATTTTACATATTTTGAAATACTCCCCAGTGCCCGAACTGCATTGGATTTAACCTAACAATAGAAATCCGAAAATGATGAAGGCAAATGTGCACATAATTACGATACTAAAAACTACTGTGTGATCTGTAGAAAAAAAAAATATCTGCTAACCAGTTTGCCATCTATATGGAACAGACTATTGCAGTGAATATATCGGTAAGAGAAATAAAACCTTTGGGTAACAACTAACAAGTTACAAAGAGAACAACTAATTAATCTTATAGAGTAATTTGTGGATTGAGGAACAAATCACCGAGTAGTAAGAGAACTAATTTATCACAATATGTTGGGAACGATTTTCATTACCTTGTCCCCATCCTCAGTAAGGCGCAAAGCACATTCTATTAGTGTGTCCACAACTTGTGAAGTTGTATTTAATCCCACTAAGGAGGAGAAAAGAAAAGTAAATCCAAAAGTTGTATCAAATTTTATTGTAACATCACCATTAATACCTTCAAAGGACCTATCATCGACGCGGTAACGCAGAGAGTCGCATACATTGGCCAAAGCCCAGGATGATGTTATCCGCACCTGAATTGACAGACGTAAAGCCCATTGCAGTAGAAAAGGTAAATATAAAATGCATAGCTCGTGAGATCAAACAAATGAAAGTCAGTATTGCAATACCGAGGTCAGCGGATCACGGGTATTCGCTTCAACAGCTGTGATAAAATTTTCATATATCTCCGGACTGCATCAACAAAGTTCTTTGAGTTCTTGACCATAGATATCTTGCCAGGGATAATTGGAATAAGCAACAGATGATTTCAACAGACAGTGGCAAAGAGGTAACTTACCTTAAAGAAGTTTCTGGAAAACATGTAATTACACCAATAGCTCGGCAAGCTGCTGATCTGACTGAAGGTGATTTGTCATGCAATGCGGCGGTTATCTACAAAAATGAAAAAGCGTCATGCACTTTTTTTAAAAACTAAATTCGAGATAGTTATACCAGCAATCACAACAAGGCTCCAATACTTACGATTGATGAAGTAATAAAGTCCTTTTCCTGCTTATTGAAAGAGACAAATATGGAGGATGTAATACCAGCAAAGCAAGTAACTGTACTGCTCCTCACCTTCCAAACATAGGAAGAAATTCAGGACCGCAGATATTATGCGAACTACAGCAACTGCGACTATATATGTACTTTAGTTGTACAAAATCAAAACTTGTCAAGATTTTAAACCCACCACTGCAGAACCATGGTGTAACACCAGAACTATATGTTTACGAATAGCCTCGGACCATTGGTCACATCCTGCCTGAAAAATTGGCTCTTGGCCATAGTCAAGATTCTCAAATCCATATGATGGTGCAGATGAAATTCTTATTGACCTTATGCAGTCAGATGTAAATGGTGTATCCATTAATCTATCGTACTGAAGATCTTCTGTTCCTTTAAATCCAGATATAGCGCGAAGGCATCCATCCAAAACCTACATACAATCCTGTGTAAGTTTTTGTCGTAAATGTGGCCCTAAAACTATGCTGAAATGGTTTAGCTGTCAAGCCAGATTGTTTCCAAGAGCAGAAAAATCAAAACTAAATCTGAGCATGCTACCAATCACAATGAATCGCCCTGCTACACTGAAGCTAGGGAATATAGAAGATATTTTCAATCTTAAATATATAGAACATAGTTATTTGATAATCCTGCCTTGACAGCAGCTGTGAGGACTTTGTCCCCAATATGTCCAACAGACTCTCTAACTGAAGCCTTCCATGTCGTTGGAGAATCTTCAACAACAGCAGACTGCAAAATTTTATACACGAGGACAGAGACCCGTTCCCAATATGCTGGCACTAAGGTTGGGTAGTTGAGAGCCACAGATCGGAGGACCTGCGGGAAAACCATATATTTTTGGATGAGAACACAGGACATGCAATGCACCAGCTCACATTATCAAAATCTCTACAAAAGAACTATAAACTTTGGCTAGAATAGCATAAGGATAAATGACAGGGAAACAAAGAGTCAGCGAATTACTCAACGATTCCCCAGTCTCACATAATTTTCTACCACACCCACCCTCAGCACAAAAACGTTAAAAGTCTTCTTAATGTACGAACAGAGTTCAGACAGTACCATATGCACCTGAATTTATTCCGCGCGTCTATCCTTCTACTTTTCTTTATTTTTTGGACAAAATCCTTCTACTTTTATAAGAACTCCTTATAAGGGAAAACAAGTATAATAAGAACACACATAGTACCTGAAGAGCCTCAATGCATGTTGATGCGTCAGAAAATTGCTCAGCAAAACGAAATAAGGTAGAAAGAACTCCTGAGTTCCATTCACATCCATCGAATCCTGAAACGACTTCAAGAAAGAATGTCAAATATAATAATGAGATTATGGTTAGGACATTCATAACACAGAACAGGTGCAAGATAAGGTCAACCTGCTGATGTCTCATCCAAAAGCATATTATGTACTTTCATTTGAGGAGGAAAGGTAGAGAATGCAGCTGTCAGGCAACCTATTGCGGCAACCTATACAAAAATCATGATATAGGTACGGCATTCACAGGACAAACATTTTTAAGAGAAGAAGTTTGAGTTGAGAGAAGAAAGTTATTCAGCAATTCAAAGGCAGAAGCAAGTTAAAAGCCTGAGTTCTCGGCTTGGCATAACCAAACATCTAGGTCAAATGTGGGAAGGTTAGATAGAGTGGAGAAAATGTGATAATCATTGTTGGGTCGAGAGCTGAGAATCCGCTATTGAAAAGAGTCTCAAGGTGTGATTCTTTCTTTGGCTGAATGAATGAAGGAAGACCGATAGTAGGTTCTTACCAAACCTCTTCTTTGCCTCCATGAATAGAAACTTAAGATCGATTTTATTAACAGGATAAGAACAGACTTTAAAACAAAAACAGAGACCAAACACTCCCAAACACGACTCTAGACCCTTGTCCAATGCCTGTACCGTCCAGAGAAATCCCAATATCTTTCTCCTCCTATTGCTTACCTAAGTCGGCCAATTTATATACGTGACTAAATCCTGTGACTTTAGCTAACAGAAACTAGGATAGTCCGAAAAAGAAAACCTAGATATGACAACGACAATTCATATCTCCATCATAGACGAAGACAGCAAACAGACCAAACAACATAAGGAAAAGGAAGCACTAACCAGCAGACCAGTTTTATCATTTTTGAAAGGAAACCCCTCATTAATCCTAGCATGCAGAGACATTATAACTTTTGGCAGCAATTCTCCTGGCATCCTTGAGTAACTGAAAATGATAACAAACATTAAGATTTTGTGATAACGGATATCAAATACCTTTATAAAGATACAATACTTTTACAAAAACGAATATCATTAATCATGAGGAGCTGACAAGAAAAAAACACAAAAAAAATGTACGTACGGTGTGCTTGATATCAGAAGCAAGAGGATCTTGAACAGCTGAATCAACAATCTACCATGATTATCACTGTGAATTAAATGTAGAATGCCTACACCAATATGAAAGGCAAAAAACCTTGGTCAACAAGGAATCACTAATAGCCAACTATAAGAAAAAAGGGTAAGAAAATTAATGTCGTTGAAGTACCTGTATGGAGTTGCATTAATATTAGACCAAGGGAATTGGAGAGGGGCATAAACGATCCATATTTGGTGGATTCCTTGTACTCTGCCACTTGAAGGAAAATAGATGAAGGCCCATCCATCATGGTGGCAAGAGCTGACGCAGATGCAATCCTTACCTAGCATTGGGATTCAGCAGTCACGAAGTTGAGCCAGAAAAATATCTCTATAAATATTTGCTTAACCACAAAAGATAATGAGAAGGTGAAAAAGGAGAACATCGGATGTCAAAAAAAAAAAAATGGAGAACAAAATCTAAATATGTGCCTCAATGACTTAAAAGGGACAAGAATAACCACCTTCAAATGAGGATCAAAAAGCAAGCAGGTCATTAGAGTAGCTTCAAACTTCCTGTTAATGATCTCAGAAAGTTAAGGAGACAAGAAAACATTTTGATATGGTGACAAAAGATGTTGTAGGTAAAAATTTCCACCTTGGCTTGAGTACATCGCTGGTTGGAAAGAGAGCCATCCACTGAGTGGTAAATGACTTTGAATCAGCCTGGCAAAGATCCTTTACAGGAGAATATGAAATTGAATTAAGTAATTTTAGCTGAAAAGTTAAGTAGAAGATGAGAACCAACTAAGAATAAAACATTGTTACTCACCTGTATGCAAACAATCGCAGCTATTCTAACCTTCGAGCTTTGGGCACAATAAGAATCCCGTACAGAACCATCACTGTCACTAAAATCAGAATCTGATGATATAACATCAGAACTACCAGAATCATGAGAAGACAGGCGCGGCCAGTCACAAGACACTGGCTGCTTAGTGTTCAAAACATCCCTCTTGCGCAAGTGGGGTGGCCTATAAGGAGTATTATTGGCGTTCTTACTTACCCCATAAATCAATGTGGAAAGCATGACATTTAATTGCTTATCTTTGTGAACAACATCAGAATGGGAGAACTGAGGTGGCCCAGTAAGTCCAAAACAGAAAAACATTCTCAATGCTGCTATGAAACTTGAGACCTGCAACATTACAACTTCTGCTTAAGCAAAGAAAAAAAGTCTGCATAAAACCAGAAAATCACTTATCTAGGGCTAAGAGGAGGAAAGGCTATCAAGAACCCACTTACGTGATCAGAAACAGGACATTTGATATTTGTAAGGACCTCATGCACACATTCTAGAAGGCATGAATAAAACCTGCAGAAAATAAGAAATCAAAGGGGAACAACAAGTCTAATATAACCCAGGAAAAAAAGAGGAATAAATTGTATTCTCCACAAAACCAAAAACATAGTTGTAAAAGCCCTTTCAGACGTACCTCCACATATATCGGTCTTCGACAAGCTGACCCTTGGATGCTAAGACGTCCATTACTTTCCTTAGAACCTAATATCAGGATGCACCAACTTGAGAAACAAAGCATATTAGAGAAATGAGAGGATCTATCTGTGAAGGGAACGATTACCTCTAGCGTGCATTGGCAGACGTCAGTAGGAAACAACGACTCAGACACAGAAAATGCTCTACCAAACATTTCAAAGGCAAGAGCCATGGAATCCCATAAGCTATTCTGTTCAGACAGCTTTTTTTCCATATCTAAAGTAGGGTCTTGATTTGGAAAACCATACGATAAAATTAAATCCTGGTGTAGTAACGGAATTATGCGCAGAAGAAACTTGACTAGATGAATGTTCTCCGGATGGGAGCTATTTATGTGGTACATAGCGGCCAAACGTCTGGGAAAAGGGAAGAGATTACGAAGAAGGTTAAAAACAAAGTCAGCAAGACAAAACGAAACCAACGAGAGAGAGAGAGTGGGAAGATATAAACACCTTAAAGTCTCGAAGCATTGGATCACAGGTTCGATTCTGGAGATATATGCAGTGGAATATGGTGAAGGCATGGGTTGGCGAAGAAGAAACTCCAATACACAAGCAAAAGAGTGAAGAAGGAGCGGCCATGAGGATGAATTTTGTTGCAAAAGTACACGAGCACAAACATCGTGAATCTGGATTAATGAGAAAAAAAATTAAGGAGGAGAGATCCCAATAAGAAGGCAAAGGAAATGATGGAGGAGAGAAGACGCACCAGTTGACAAGTATGACGAGAGACAGTGATCCAGTCAGGACCATCAGCTTTGGAAACCAAATCGAGCAGGAATAAGCAATCGGAAGTGAGCTCGTGCAGTGGGAGGTGAGAGACGGCAGAGAGAAGGGAATGAGATTGAGAGAAGAGTAGATCCTCAAGCAACAGAGGAAGCGGCGGCGGTGGAGTGGTTAAGATTTCGTCCCTGAGGGAAAGAAACGCCGTCCGCCACCTTCCCGCGCTTGACGAAGCTGCCGCCGTGAACATGTTCAGTTCCCGGGGAAAAGCTAAGCAATCACAAACGAGAGCCCGAGAAATACGAGAGAGATTTTCGCGGAAGAAAATCGATTTACAGATTTACATGGTTTTTCTTTTTTTCTTTGTTAAAGTGTTGTCGTGTGATTTTTCATATAATCTAGAGGAAAGGGAACGTCTAGAATCAATTACGATTTGTGACAAGAAGATCTCTTCGGCCCAATCATATTAAGGCCCATCAATAAACATATAGCAAAAGATCTCGTCTTGTAATTCAGACATATCGTCCGTGCTCAATCCTCAAAACAGCAGGAGTGCTTACAACAACAACTCCAGAAACCAACTAACAACATTTGAGAGACAGAAAAGCAACAAGGAGAAATGAGAAGGTCCAAGTCTTATGTTTTAGGAAACACCTCCTTGTTTGTTCCTTCCTCTTCCATTTTCACACTTGCTTCCTCCATTCCCACTGGGTTTACTCCTGTAACCTGCAACCAAACTAACCACTTTAGAAAAGTCCATCCCCGGCCTTTCAGCCCTGTCTATTGTTTCATTTTACCTTAGTGCTTCCACTCTCATCCGTCCCCGCCTCACAACCTTTGCCACGCTCTGTAACTCCTTTCAGTCCATCCTGCACATACACGTCATGATAAACAAATTAGTTTCTATTTTCCAAGCAAATTGCATTCTGAACTGACAGGCTATATGAGGACAATAGAGTCTAGATCAGGAACAAGAAGAGACGGTTATAGAAAAATGAGAGACAGGGATGATTCAGCTCAGCTTGGCAAAAAGGTCACATATTCTAATCAAGTCAATTGTTGGAGCATACTAAGTAGCCTAGGCTAAATGATTAAATCGTCGCTTATGATTCGCTACGCTCCGGAGGTGAATGTATCTCCAGCTCAAGTTAACTGACTTAATGTCAGAATGAGATTCATTCTGGAATCTTTTAGGTTTTGGGGTCTCGGGATGAAAAAAAGTGTGATGTTTTTAAGGCACATTGCTCAAAGAAGATTCAGTTCTGGAAAATGCTGTCAACCTAAATGCACTAATGACTTTAAATGTTTGTAACAGGCAAAGTCTCTGAGCAATCGAAACGGATAAGAGATAATCCTCTAATACCTTGTCCTTTGTATCTGGTTCAAAAGCTTCCCTTTTTACTCTGCTTGGTATAGGTTTACTGCACAGTGGGATGCCAAATTAAGTAAACATTACACCGCTGTCACGAACCCGTAAAAAAAATGGGAGAAAACAATATATATTTCATACCGGTCATCATCTACATCCATGTCTGAATCCGGATCCCATCTTTTATCTCCATCTTCTTGGTCTTCATCAACCTATAATTTACATAGAAGGCGTATGTTACAACACTAAGATTGGTAAACAAGCAGAGTCATCCATCACAGAATAACTATACATAGCTAATTGACAAACATTATTCACCAGCCCCAGCTGTTTAAATTAGAAAATTGTAATTGTAATTGTAGATAACCTCACCTCATCAAAATCCATGATGAAATGCAAGTAAGAATGGGCAACAGAAATAAAGAAGCCAACACACTTCAAATAATTTGCTTAAGTGACATACCTCGGGAGCCTCTGTATCTGGTGGTCTTTCCTGAAATGGCACACTTGGAGCATGCTGAAGCTTAGAGAGATTGTGGAGAAGGTCATTGCGAATCTCTTCAAGCATCTGACGAGAATTCTTATTTTCCATGTTACTTGGAGCAACGTGAAGTGTATAGTCTGGACCAAAGTATTCATAATATTCATGCTCCGGCATCTTATCTTCAACTTCAACTCCAAGTGCAACTCCAGTCTGTCATTCAAACAGTTTGTTGCAATAAATTCAAAGAGAGTAGCCGTAGAAAAAAAAACGCCAAACAAATAAGGTAACTGTTTGTCATAAAGAGCTAACCTTGGTACGGAGACCAAGGAGATTTCAGTGCAAAGTTAGAGCAGCATATAATGAAGAGAAGAAAGTACCTCGTAGCACCAACAGCGGGCAACATTGCGGATGGTGTAACCACCACCACCCAAGAGCAGTAGGGGAACATTGAACGATCTCATAAATTTGACGCACTCAGCATGACCTTTGATCGAAAGATTAAAGCATCCCAACCTATCACCAGACAATGAATCAGCACCGCATTGCAATACAACAGCACCTGGTCGGAAAACTTCCATAACTTTCCCCATGATGGGCTTGAATAACAGGTGATAGCTCTCATCATCAATTCCATCATCCAGTGGTACATTGAGAGAATAGTACTTTCCGTTTCCATAACCAATATCCTGTATATGACCTGTACCGGGAAAGTAATCCCCAAATTTATGGAATGAGACAGTCATAACCCTGTCAGTAGCATAAAACGCCTCCTCGACTCCATCCCCGTGGTGGATATCAATATCGACATAAAGAACACGCTGAAAACAAGAGAGGAAGAGTAAGAGATCCAGAAAACACATAATTATCCCTAGAATATATCAATCATGATGGTGCAGGAGACAAAACCTCATGCTGCTTAAGGAGCTCTAGGATAGCTAGGACGATATCATTGACGTAGCAGAAGCCAGAGGCCTCGCACTTCTTAGCATGATGGAGACCACCAGCCCAGTTGATGGCGATATCGCAGAGGCCATGGTTAAGCTTGACAGAGCCACCAACAGAGCCCCCAGCATAGGTCTGGCAAAAGGAATAAAGGCCGTCAAAGACGGGACAATCTTCACCAACATTGAAGCGCTTGAGTTGGCGAATCTGATCTTGCTGGGTTTCAGGGGTAATGCTGCGGAGAAAGGAGACATAGTCGTCGGCGTGGAAGCGGCAGAGATCACGGTCGCGGGCAGGGAAGGGCTTGAGAACCTGCATATGCTGGAGGAGACCGTAGTGAGCGAGAAGGGCATGGGTCATGCGGATGCGATGGGGCTTCATGGGGTGACCTTGGCCATAGTAGTAATTGCCGACCTCAGGGTCATAGAAATAGCAAACTTTCCTCTTCACACCATCAGGTCCGGACGCCAGCGAATTGCCGCCAGTATCCATTCCCTCTGCACGCCGATCCATCAAATTAATTAGAAATAAAATTAAAAAAAATGATAACTAAACCCTAGCCGCAGAGTAGCGGAGCCATGGACGCGTTCGAGTGACAACAGTAAATTTATGTTATGAAAAATCAAATCTAATGTGCAGAAGAGAAAGGGGAACGAGTGAGGATATCAAAAGACAGCAAGGCAAGACAGACGACGGAAAGTGGAATAAAGCAGACAAGGAAGAGAGTCTCTCCCGACCTTTTTGTAGGATCAACGGTGTGTTGTGTAATCACAGTCGCGGTCAAATGGAGAGAGAAAAGTCGGAGGTGAAGCTGCGACTCTCCTTTCTCTGTGGATCTCTTCGTCCTGAGAAGAGAGCTCTTTGATTTGGTTTCAGATGTTCAAAGGCGCAGTCTGGAACGCCATTACTACTCTCTTTTCTCTTCCAACCTTTTTTTTTCCCTTTTTTTTTTTTTAATATAGTGGAATGGGTCAGTTAAAAGGCGGCCCATTTTTTATCTTTAAAATAGGGCCCATTAAGTGGCCTTTGGCCCATTGGGGACGCGAGAATCTGGCATTGTGTATCGTTATGGTTTTCACGCAGAGTAAACAAATCAATTGGGAAACAGAGCAAAGAGCAGCAGCATCCAAGGCTGGTAAACTAGCTAGTGCTGCTTTTCTGTACAGTATTTCATAATCACAGAATCTTGATTCAAATGGGGATGGAGACATCAATGCATTATGTGCTTGGAAACTAAGACAAACAATACACTACTGTATATATAAAGAATGGGTGGGTTAACAAGGAAGCTAGTCTACAAGTATCCAAGTAGATGAAGAAAGAGGCAGAAAAGGAAGAAGAGAGATAGATACAAGGTGGAAGAGGAAGGGGCATTCTTGACATTGCGGGTAGGAGGAGTTGGAGGCAAGACAAAAGATCTGCAGAGAGGACAAGTGAGATGGCCTCGGAGAAGCCAAGGTTCCATGCAATGGATATGGAAGAGATGAGCGCATCTGGGAAGATGGGTCACCACATCCTCAGCCTCAAACTCCACAAGGCATATGGGGCAGCAACTTTCCTCCTCCCTTTCCTTGTCCCCAAACATCACTCCCTCTAGGTGGTAACCGTCATCATCATGCGCTTCAACATTTCCACCATTCTTCTTCAACCTCCTCCCCAAGGGAATGCACACACATGTGTAGAATACTATGGCTGCTGTGCACAAAGGCGACCGCGGAAACAACATTGAAATCATCTTTCTCAGCTTTCTGCTTCTTTACCTCACTCCTTCCCGCTATTTAAATTTATAGACTAATATCATCTCCACCATGATCATCGAACCTTGAATTCGACAGAGTGTAGGGACGGCGCCGACCCCACCTCCCATCTCTTATTATATTCATTTCTTTTTTTTCTTTAATCAAGTCAGCGATTCTCCCAACTCCAAGAAAACTCTTGGAGAGGTTATGGTCAATGTACGAGATGCACATGCTTCCATATAAAGTACTACCTGATACTTGCATATAATAATAGTAATGACAAGAGGAGACAATGCAAGAACCACATGACGCCACATCAAACAAAAGATGGCATTGAAACCACCAACCACCCACCCAACTCACCTTGATCATCACATAACATAGTCAAGGGTATGCATATCTAGTATATATTATATACTATTATATTTTATTTACATATATAAGCAAGGAGTCGTTCTTCCACCAAAACAGGCCTTGACTTTGAGTTCATGAATATAATACAGCCGACCAAATCATCTAAGATCTCCGAGTAAATCATAAAACTATTTTAATGTTGACTCCCAAATTTGTATTCAAGGCAGCCGCAGCTTCTCCAGAATCTCAGATCAGCAGTTCCTTTGGAAAATGCTGTAGTTTTATGCCAGTGACTCCAATAATACTACGCAGATAACAGAGGATCACCATTGTTCATGAACTCAGCCAATAATATTTGCAACAGTCACATACAAAAATGACTGATAAGCCTCAAGCATAATTTGACACCCTATGCCACCAACACAATGCTAAATCTACCATTTTTTCTCACTCTAGCATCTATTCATTGAACTTGCGATCGATATTAGAATGATGAAAACAGGTAATGACCCTTGGCATGAATAGGGGGACTCTCCGTGGGATCAATCATGAATTACATCTACGACTACACTTTTTAGAAGACAAAGGAGAAAACCTGATATCAGACTCTAAGCAAAAGGGGAAACACGCAACGCAGATTGATTTTCTCTTTAAAGGTTGTTATTACAAATAAAGGAAGCACTGATAGGACAATCAGAAGGGTTTCTCGATTGGTTTCTTCTTGAATATGGCTTCCCAAGCCGAAGACGGAAACGGAGCCCTTTTGTCCATGAACTCCTTGACAGCCTTAACATTAACAGCAAATCCTTTTTGGTTTAAGCTATCGATAGCCAACTGAGCTTGTTCGACGCCCTTTTCTCTGCACAATGCATCAACCAATCCAACGAAAGTGGGGACGTTGGGAGAGTGACCAGCCTCGAGCATCTCACCACAGAAAGCAACAGCATCATCTAGCATGTTACAATTATACAATCCCTGAACCAACACACCATAACTGAAGGCATTTGGGGCGATCCCATTGGTCTGCATTTTCCTGAAAATCCTCTTAGCGTCTTCAATTTTGTGAGCTTTGCAAAAGCCCTCAACGACAGCAGTGTAGATAACGATCTCAGGGATTGTACCCTTGTCACGGATCAATCCGAAAAGCTTCATGGCCTCCTGTACAAGCCCATCTTTGCAGAGGCCGTCAAGCATGGCGACCGCGTTAGGAATGAGACCTCCTTCCTTCATATTCTTGAAGATCTCATCGGAATCTTCAGGCGGCGGTAAGGGCTGGCTTGTTTCTTCCTGGGGTTTGGGGGTTTCCCGTGAATCCTGATTGACTCCAAGCTTGAACTGTTCGAGGAAGCCATGGTCAGACAGAGTATTATCACTCTTTCCACGGCTGGGGGGTTGTCTGGCGGGTGGTTCTCTGTGAGAGTTGGAAGATCTCTCCCCTCGCAAGGGTCTGTTAGGTAAAGGCTCTGGAGGGTTCTGCTGCTGTTCTTGACCATTTGAGAGAAAGCGTGTTGCGGACATTGACGGCGTCGTAACAAGAATCTTCTTCGCCATCTGCCTCGCAAAAATGAGGGCTTTCGAGGAGGGCACCATCGTTCTCTGCCGCTGATTGGAAAGGTTAGGTTTTTGCAGATCAAAAAAAGGAGGAAAGGGTTTAGTCACGCGAGAAGGCGTGAGGGGTGTAATCGTCATTTACTATGTAAGGGGTATAAGAAAGAAGTTTCCTCCACCTCTGTGGATAAGCTTTCTCACCTCACGGAAAGGCTCTTGTCGACGGTAATTCCTCTCTACTTCCTTGTTCAAAGCTCGAATCAGTCATCTGACCCAAAACTGTGTCTTTCCTTTTTGTTCCAGTGGCGTCTATGGAGGTGACAAATACCAGCAGCATCATGTGGTTCTTCAGGGACAAAGGTTTCGATGATCCGAGTATCGACAAGATGTTGAGAAAGTGCAAGCAGTTGGACAAGGCCCAAAGCGATGTGGCATCTCAGAACTGGGACTACCTGAGAAACATTGTTGGTATCCAAGAGAGAAAACTCCCTTACATCGTCTCCCGTTGCCCCAAAATCCTTACTTTACGCCTCGATGAGAGGCTCATCCCCATGGTCGAGTGCCTCTCCAGTCTAGGAAGGAATCCTCGGGAAGTTGCCTCCGCCATTACCAAATTTCCTCCAATACTCTCTCATAGCGTGGAGGAGAAACTCTGTCCCCTTCTTGCTTTCTTTCAAGCGTTGGGTGTGCCTGAGACTCAACTTGGCAAAATGATACTCTTTAACCCAAGGCTTATCAGCTACAGCATCGACACCAAGCTGGCAGTGATCGTCAGCTTTCTTGCTGGTCTTGGCCTTGATCAAGTTGGGATGATCGGGAAAGTCCTCTTGAAGCACCCATTTCTTATGGGGTATAGTGTTGATAAAAGGTTACGGCCTACCACTGATTTCTTGAAGTCATCCGTTGGTCTCACTGAGGATGGCATTCAGTCGGTGGTCATGAATTTTCCACAACTTGTGTGCAGAGACGTTAACAAGATTCTCAAACCAAATTATGATTACCTGAAGGAGTGTGGGTTTGGAGATGCCCAGATAGCAACCATGGTGACTGGTTATCCCCCAATTCTGATTAAGAGTATTAAGAATTCCCTAGAACCTAGGATCAGATTCCTAGTCCAGGTGATGGGAAGAGGCATGGATGAAGTGGCTTCTTATCCTGAATTCTTTCACCATGGATTGAAGAAGAAGGTAGAATCGCGGTATAAACTTGTCAAAAAGAACAACATTGACTGCAGCCTTAGAGAAATGCTGGACTGTAACACAAAGAAATTCCATGAGAAGTTTGGCTTTTCAGAGGTAACTGCATCCTATGCAAGCTTATCTCTCTAGTTTTCCCTACATCAGGCTCTCTCTGTAAGCTATATTTTCAGCTTGTGCACCAATTTCTGGCACGAGCTTTTACTTCACTGATGGGGATATCAATAGTGTTATCCAGATATCATCGATTCCATACTCTCTATGCATTTTTCTATCATCAAGTCCAAGACTCTCTTATTGAAATTTACCTAAGATAGAACCACCACAGTGGCCCGATCAAGTGCATACCCATAGAGTGTTGTCCCCTTGTTTTCAGGTATTCAACTGCAATCAAAACCAAACCCCGTGATTTTCATTTTCGTCTTTAAGCACAAAAGCGTGTAGTGTGGAAATAAGATGATTGGTCTGGCTAGGATTGAAGTGTGATGTTTATGTTGTTGGATAAGTCAGTGTCATTCTTGGGTTGTGATTCTTGCAGCATCCGACAAGCAGAAGAAGAATCTACGTGACTTAGCTGCAGAACAGAATATGCTGCACTCAGCTCAATGCAGTCTAGCAGTTTGCTGAAAGTATGGGAAGGTAAAAAGCATGAACAACTGTTTCTTGATCTTCACATTACAGAGGATCAAAATATGCTGTGACAAATTCCACAAGTATGGAGGCCCCTTGATCACAGGAGATGGTGGATCATGCTCAGCCTATGTATACCTATCATATAAAACTGGAGAGGGCCGTGAAGATGCTCTCTTTTGAGAACTCTGACACGTAGATCAACCAGATTTTGTGACGGCCAAACTTGAAATTCTGCTTGCTTCAAAACTGATGTTAGTATTAAAGTCCACTAAAATCAAAATTTACATACTCCCTCCGTATGCAAATACATGTCGTTTTAACTGTAATACTCCAAATTAAGGAAACATGGAAGATTACAATTTTATCCTCAAAAACATGACAAATTACAAAATTGCTTGCCACAAAACAACGAAGCTTTCCCTTTCTTCTTACCCTTTCTTCTCCGAAATCGAAATCGCCAATTTTCTGAGTTTGATTTCTTTACAATTGCTTGCCAATTTTTCAAATTTCTCCACCATAGCTTTAAGCTAAATGGATTACGCAATATCTCTTCTTCGTATAAAAGATCTTCCTGTGAGTGAGAAGCTATATCTTCTTTCGAAATCGCCATATCTTTTAGATCTACAACCGAAAACGATTTTGAGTGAGAAGCTAATCGACGGTGGCGGAGGCTTTAACGAACCTAAAAGCTTAATTATGATAATGTACATTATTATAAAATCGTTTCGAACTATAGACAAATTTAATTAGCTTGAATCCTTTTTTATTAAAGTATAAATTTCTAGAAAGAAAAATGACTTTAACCGAGGCGAGAACGAGCCATCATTAAAAGGGTTTTCTTCTCATAAGAGCTAAAATCCGAATCAGTTTGTTTGAGCGGCGAGCCACGGTGAGAAGAGAGGGACGATTTCGGAGAACCCCACCTCGATGAAACCGATCCCTGGCTAGAATATTCCGACGGAGAAAACGTTGTTCCCGATTCATAGAAATTGTCAGACTCCGATGATGATGATGATGGTTCCTGACCGGTCTTTTTTACATCACCATAGCTTTAATTATGTTTTTTTTTTCGAATTCTGGATCCCATTTGACTGAATGCTTCAATTCGAATCTGATCGCCAACTTCTGGTTTTCTCCCTAAAGGATTAGAATTTATGGTTCTCGGAAATTTTCTGATCATGGTTTGAATTATTAGAGTTAAGGGTAATTTGTAATTGAGTCTCAAAAGGATTATTAGAGTTAAGGATAATTTTGGTATAATTAGGCAAATATTACTTAAACGACATGTATTTACAAACATAAAGAGTTGACTAAAACGACATGTATTTGCATACGGAGGGAGTATTAGAATTGGTATTGGGACATGAATACCAAGGCGTACCCAAAAAAAACTCAAGTAGGGCCCCAAATATTATTTTTACTGAAGGGCCCAAAGTTAAAGGACTAGGCCTCTACAGTACTTTGTTTTCTTATAGACTGTGTGCCGTTTTAGATTATAAAAACGGCAGGAGAGTTTTGGATCCACAGCAGGTCAGGTCGTTCGTTCAAGCCTTAAAAAGTTGAGTCGCGGAAGCCATTGATTCAGTTAAAGTTACAAGTTTTGGGGTTTTTTTTTTTTTGGTCAAAACAAGTGTAGGGTTTTAAAGTTGTAACCTTGCAAAAAAAAAAAATATCTATAATCGCAGGTATTCTTCATCTCTAAAATTCTCTCTGCAGTGTCATTCGCTTCTGCAAGTAACAAAATTTGTTCCTTGTGATACCCAAGACTTTCCCGTCTGGATGAGTGTGGAGCGAGAGAGGACCCTGGGAAGCGGGGTCGAGCATGTATTGAACTATCTGAAACGAAGGCAGCTCGAGAATTCTGGTTTCTTGTATGCAAGGGAGGACGATTGTGGAAATGTTTTCTGGGCGGATCCAACTTGCAGGTTGAATTACAGCTATTTTGGCGATACCCTAGTTTTTGACACCACCTACAGGAGGAGGGGTAAGAGATATCAAGTGCCATTTGCTGCCTTCACTGGGTTTAATCATCATGGGCAGCCTGTTCTTTTTGGTTGTGCCCTCATACTCAACGAGTCCGAGTCCTCCTTTGTGTGGCTTTTCCAGGCTTGGCTTCAAGCAATGTCTGCTCCCCCTCCTCCTTCTATTACAGTTGAACCAGATCGGCTGATACAGGTTGCTGTTTCTCAAGTGTTTAGTCAGACCCGCCTTCGTTTCAGCCAGCCCCTCATCTTCAAGGAAACTGAGGAGAAACTTGCTCACGTCTATCAGTCCCATCCTACCTTTGAATCCGAATTTATAAATTGCGTTACTGGGACACAAACGGCTTCCGATTTTGAGGCATCTTGGGACTCGATCCTCAGAAGATATTATCTGGAGGATAACGACTGGCTCCAGTCCATTTATAATGCTAGGCAACAATGGGTCCCTGTTTTCATCCGAGACACCTTTTATGGAGAGCTTTCTGCAAATGAAGGAAGCAGAACTTTGAACTCATTCTTCCAAGGCTTTGTGGATGCATCAACTACGATGCAGGTGCTCATCAAGCAGTATGAGAAAGCAATTGATAGTTGGCATGAGAAAGAACTGAAAGCAGATTATGAAGCAACTAACTCTACTCCAATCATGAAGACGCCCTCTCCCATGGAAAAGCAAGCTGCTAGCCTGTATACAAGGGCAGCCTTCATCAAGTTCCAGGAGGAGTTTGTTGAGACCCTTGCAAATCCTGCAAATAGGATTAGTGATTCAGGAACTCGCACCACTTATCGTGTCGCCAAGTTCGGAGAAATTCACAAAGGTCATACTGTCAGTTTTGACTCTCTTGAGGTGAAAGCTGATTGCAGCTGTCAAATGTTTGAGTACTCAGGGATTATTTGTAGACACATATTGGCGGTGTTCAGGGCCAAAAATGTTCTTACACTTCCATCTCGGTACCTACTGAGGCGATGGACCAAAGAAGCAAAGACTAGAGGCACTGAGGAACAACCCGAGTTTTCAAACAGTTGTCAAGAATCTTTACCGGTTTGCTACGACAATTTACGCCAAGAAGCAACCAAGTATGTGGAGGAGGGCGCCAAATCTATTCAGATCTATAAAGTTGCGATGGATGCCTTGGATGAAGCTGCCAAGAAGGTTGCTTCTGCAAGTAACAAATTTAGAGGAGTGACACCTGGAACTACGCTTCCCACCAGGGATTCTTACCCGTCTGAGGAAGCTCGAGAAATTGCAAGTGCAATGAATCATCCAGGGGTAAGCAAATGTATCTGTTGGTAGTCGACAGTTTTATGACATTCATGTCCTCTGTTCCTTGAGAATAAGTACTTACTTCTATGTCAGGGCGAAAAGGAGAGGATGATACTTGAACTGACAGCTGAATTGGAGAGGACAGGTCAGCGCTGCGAAGTTTATCGAGCAAACCTGCTGTCTATATTGAGAGATATGGAAGAACAGAAGTTTCAGCTATCCCTCAAGGTACAAAATGCTAGACTAAGCTTGAAAGAGTGAGTGCAACCTGCTGGATTCATAACATCACAATTCAACACGCATACTGTGGTTGGTATTGCATACATTTATGGGAACTTCATGCTCTTACTCATTGAAGAAATGATTAGGAATACAATCTATTGCCAAGGCTACCTACTGTATCAGGGAAACCCTGAAAATTGAGTCCCTCTTTCAAAAACCCTAAAATATTGTACATGAGCAATCATATGAAAGGCCAATTGATTAATAGATGAAAATAGCAGTTGGAACTTGTTGCTTGTTTCACAGATTATCCTTCAAGCTAATTTTGATGTTCTGCACTTTGATGGACACTTGTAACTTTTGATCTTCCATTTCTTTCAAAACTGAAAGTAGGTTAGTCCTGTAAGCTTCACATTTTCTGTTTGCTAATTCCAGCTCGTTTCTGAGCTGATTAATCTTCTTGTCCATTTCGTCCTGCAAAAGTGGAGGAAATATGGTCATGCAATTGGTCAGCGGTAGAAGCACAAAGCAAAAATTTAGGGCCTCGCAGATTTATGAGAGATTGCATGGAACAAAGGTACACAATGACGAAGTGAAGACCACACTCTTAAGATGTGAAGATTAAGACTGCTATGTGAATCACGAGCTCATTAGTAAACCGCTAACAGAGCAATCACAAACCAGAACAAACGAAACTTTCAATGATAAACTAGTTTTGGAGAAACAAACTCGATTGCTATTCTATCGAAGAAAAAAAACAAGTATCGAAACGAAAATGATCCTCACCTCGGGCTCAGGTTGCGTAGGCACTTCTTGCTGAGAGTCCTCACTGCAGCACATCCGTTTTCCATCAGTTACAGAACTCTCTTTAAAATGCCCGTTCGCCATAGTTCTTCGTACTTCCTTATTCATTGCTTGGGACACAGTCTTGGCAGCTTCTTGCAGAGCAACTACTGCAACATCACACGTATACAGAGATTTCCCTGCTTCTTGCACAAAATTATAAGCTTTGTGGCGTAAGGTGTTGTACCGAACGGTATGAGACTCCAGGTAATTAGCATATGCATGCAAATTATAATCATCAAATATAACGCTGCTTTTGGCATTTCTGGTCCATCTTTTTAAGATGTAGTAAGGTGGAAGTGTAAGGAGATTGGTGACCCGGAAGACTGCCAATATATGTCTGCAAATGATGCCAGAGAACTCAAACATCTGACAACTGCAATTTGCTCTCATCTCCAAAATGTTGAACTTAACGAAATGAGCCTTGTGAGCCTCTCCATATTTCGCAACCTGATAGGTAACAAGATCCCCATCATCCTCAGCTTTGGATGCCATGAAAGTCAGAGTTCCAACTAGTTCTTCCTGAAATCTCATAAACAACTTCCTTGTGTAAAGTTCAGACGCCTGCTTCTCCATTGGCGATGGAGTCTTCAGAACAGGAGGTGAGTTCATTGTATCATAATCTGCTTTAACTTCTTTCTCGAGACGACTCTCCAAAGCTTTTTCATACAGCTTAAAGAACTGGCTTAGATTGGTCGAAGCGTTGATATAACCATCAAAATACGAATTAATACTGTCACTACGCTGAGTTAAGGACATTTCTGCAAAAAAGGTATCACGGAGATATACTGGGACCCACTGCCGGCGATCGGAATACATTGTTTGTAGCCACTCATGATCTCTTAGCTCATACTTGTTAAGAAGTGAAAACCAGCATGACTCAAAATCCTCAACGGACTCTGTCAGATTGACACATTTGTGGAAATCTGACTCAAAAGAAGGATGCTTGAGGAAGACATGCGACAACTTCTCCTGACATTTCTTGAAAATATGCCATTTGCAAAAGCGATGGCGGGCGCCTGGAAAAACCTGCATGATGGCTGCACGGATAACCGCATCATGATCGGTGGTGATTGAGACAGGAGGGTGGGCGGACATTGCGGTTAGCCAGGTATTGAAAAGCCATACAAAGGAAGCCTCAGTTTCATTGATGATAAAGGCACAGCCGAAAAGAATGGGCTGGCCATGGTGGTTTACACCAGTGAAGGGTGCGAAAGGCAAACGGTACCTGTTGGACCTGTAGGTTGTATCAAATGTAACGGTATCTCCAAAGTAAGTAAAATCCAATCTAGCTTTAGGATCAGCCCAGAAGACATTACCCACAGACTGATCTTCGCTTCCCTGTACAGCATAAAAGAAGTTTGGGTTGTCGGCATTCATCTGCCTCAAGTAGTCAAGAAGAAGCTGAATCTCTCCTTCAATGCTCTTCTGGCGATTGTTCCTCATATAATTCCTACAGTCCACTTCGGTGAAGCCAACCTTGCTGATGCCACCATATTCTTTGATGAGGGCGGACATAATCCTGCGGGGACCCATTCCTGCAGCTTGAAGTGTGTCAATCAAGGTCTTGGCTGGACCAGAGATTTGCCTGTGGGAACGCAGACAGTGAACTTGGTCGGGAGGAACCAGGTCATGGTTGTGCTCTTTGACAAAGCCAGAGACGAGCCATTTACCGGAATCCTGCATCTTAACAGAGAGGGAGGCTTTGCAACCGACTCTAGTGATGGTCCTGGGACGCTTAATCTCCCTGTCCTTGGTGCGCTTTTCGTTCATATTCCTGAAACCTTCTTTGGCACAAACAAATTGCCTCTGGATGATAGCTCCATCTCGACGGGAGCGGCGGGAGGAACTGACACGGGTACTAAAGCCAATGCGACGCGCATACGAGTTGTAGAAAGCCTTGGCAGCTTCTTCCGACTCAAATTCAAGACCATCATAAGGCTCGAGATCCAAGAGATCACAACTCTGACTGGGAAAGTAATTTCCAGAATTGCTAATAGAGATACCACAAGGCATAATTGGGCTGTCGAGCATATCGTCCTCGTCGAGTGCATGGTGCTCAATATCAATAGCGTCGTCATCAACATCTCCCCCACTACTAACTCCTACACCAATATCGAAGTCGAGCACTTCATTATCCATCATATCCTGTCTTCCAAGAACCAGGGAACAAACCTATTTTATTTTTATTTATCGTCCGCAGGAAATAGCTAGATTGAAACCACTTACAGTCGCTTATGGTTTCGTGATTTGATTTCAAGCGGCAAAGTTTGCTGCGGCAGCGAAGACGAGGGAATGCGTGACTAGGGTTCGTGAAGGGGGGAGGCAGAAAAGAAGAGATAAGGGAAGTTATAATAGATTGTGTGAGGAGGAGCGAGAAGAAACGAAGAAGAAGAAGAAGAGAGACGACGGAGGAGGGAGAGAGAGTCGTCGGGCACGGAGGAGGAGGTGGAGAGACGCTGGTGCGTCTCTAATTTTCCCCTTTTCTTTTTTCCTTTTAACTAAGGCCCATTTCTTTATTTACTTTTAAGGCCCAACTTCTTTTGCGCGGCCCGTTCTCACAGTCGAGGAAGGAGTGATTTTAAAAAAAAAAAAAACGAACTGATACAAGCTGATTGACATTCGCATTATACAAATCTCAATCCAGATATACTGTAATTATGTGAAAATTTACTACCATAAACAAAAGTAAAAAAAAACATAATAATAAACAAAAAAAAGGAAATAAAGACAGTGAGGAAGTGCATATTTCTTGTGATTAGTCTACAAAATTCAAAGTCGCCTACATATATGAATGTTTTACGGGAATTGAAAACCACCGCCTCCAACACCCTCAGCAGCAGCAGCAGGTCCGGTGTTGGGGTTAATGGCCGTCCACAGTAGAGAGATGGTGATGGCAATTAGACCTGCCCACACGAAAACTATCGTTGGAGTTTTGCCTCTCCGTCCCATTAATCCTTTTGCGAATGGATACAAATGCGCCAACACCCAGAAGCTGAAAAATGCTCCTCCAATTAGCTTGCTCCATTGTGGCACCGCTTGGTATATCGTCCTGATGAACGCCACCACAATCGCTATTATGTTTACCATCGCTATCACTATGGGCGGTATCATCAGCGACGACCATTTCACTATGTACAAATCTGCGTATATGTCATCGTTGTCATCCCCCCCTGACTTGGACGTCAAGGTAAAAGAGATCTCGATCCCTGCAATCACTTTGAGGATTCCTTGGACCACAGCGTAAAGGTGAGAGCTTGTTCCAGAGATAAGCCACCACTGTTCATTTCTCCACCATTCTTCGAGCCCAATGCCAGACCACTTGACCTCTAAAACCGCCAAGCCAATCAAACAAATGGTGATTATAAGGAGGTAGACTAAGAAGGAGATACTGAGCGTCCGTACGATGAACTGTCCAGAGAAAAGAGAGAAAGCCGGAAGAAAACAATAGAGGATGAGAAACAAAGAGGTGAAGGGATATATTCCAACATTGAGGTATGCCAGACGTTGGAGGAACTTGAGACGTTTTGAGGCGAGAATGGCGTTGTTTCTAGAGAAGAAAATCTCAACGGAGCCGGTAGCCCACCGCAACACCTGGTGAAGACGATCTGTGAGATTAATTGGTGCAGAGCCTCGAAAAGAATCTCGCTTGGTGATGCAGTAAACGGAGCGCCACCCACGATTATGCATGCGATACCCAGTGACCACGTCCTCTGTCACCGACCCATAAATCCATCCGACTCTATCTCCCCATTCCGTTTTATCCTCATACCAACAAGAGATTACAGAAACAGACTCTGCGACAGTGGTGGCATCAAGTGGGTCACGAGGGACTCTAAGGGCTCCGGGAGGACGACCGTATTTGACAGCAGGGTGATCTGCCAATGGACGACCTTGGAACTCTGCAATAGGAATTGACTCAGCTAGGAGTGTGGAGTTGCCAAAGCGCTTAGGGAGTTGTGTGACATCAAGGTCCGGGTCAAAGTCACTGGTGGTTAGAGCCTCTGTTTCTGATTCTTTCTTCTCAAGAAGCTTGTCAGGATTAGGTGGATCAAAACCGTAGAGAGCAAAGCGTCTAAACATCGTACCTGTTCCAACATAAACTGGTCCCTGCAAAAATTTAAATTGCATGTTTACAAACCAAAGATATATATATATATATATAGTTAATTGGTTTGGATTAAAAATATATTTACCTGGACACCGTCGAGAGCACGCATATTACCGTCAAAGAATACAGTGTTATTGTTAGCATATCTATCAGAAGGATCGATGCCTTCAAATCTTTGTGGAAATTGAATGTAGCAAATGTCCTCACCACCTCTGTCCATCATAAAACACATCCCTTCTCGGATGGCCTTACAATTATAGATGTAATGATCACAATCAAGATTAAGGATAAAAGGTCCATTTGAGAGAATTGCAGAGGCACGAACAAGTGCATTCATGGCTCCAGCTTTCTTGTTGTGATCATAGCCTGGTCGCTTCTCACGTGACACATACACAAACATGGGTAAACGAGTGTCTGTATCTGAAAAATCTATGATTTTGTCGTCGCTATTGCCAATTAGAGGATCGCTACTAGGTGGTTTTAACATCACCTGCAGAATCCCAGCATGATCACCTTTGGAATGCTCTCGAGTGGCGGCTGCCCAAGTTCCTGGCCAGTGGGTGCCATCGGCCATCCACGTGGCTTTGGGGACTTTTACAGGTTCTGTTGGATCACCTCCACTCTCCCTCATCTGTTTTAGAGCCTTCATTTCCTCCCGTGCATTAAACGCATCTGATCTCCTCCGTATTGAGTCAGGGAGACCGTTGATGCGAACCTTGAACTCATCATACTCCCTCTTAATCTTCCTCCTATCTTTCACAAAATCAATCCTGCTCTTATTTTTTGTTGGATCTATCTTCAAACTGAAATATGTATCTGGATTTCGGGGCTCAATGTTATGCTTGCGGCAAAAGGGTACCCAAAGATCCGCAAAGCTAGCAGCTTCTGCCATAGCTTCAAATGAGAGAAGGGCTCCTCCATCATCAGAAAGATAGCATGACACCTTTTCCACCGGATAATCAACGGCCAATATGGACAGAATAGTGTTGGCGGTGACAAGGGGTGGCTCTTTCTCTGGATCTGCCGTTGACACAAAAAGGTCAATACCTGGGAGATCGGACCTCCCTGTGGGGTTGGAGGGAGAAGGCATGTCAAATTTGTCACGAAGAACTTCCAAGTCAGTGGAGCGGTTTATGGGACACAACTTAGGGATCTGGTCTAGAATCCACGAAAATCCAAACCAAAGCTCGCATATTATTGACATTAGCCATAACCATATTGCATCTTCATTAGGATTTCGGATCCTCCAAGTTAGAAAAAAACATAGCACTACAAAACGAACAGCGATTAATAATCTGTACGGGCTTATTATGGCGGCTGGGATTGGGATGCGTCGGCTCAGTGGCCGCCATGGCTTGTCAGCTGTTTCCACCATGCCACCTCTCATTCCTTCATCCATATCATCGCCATACATTTCGTCTTGAGGCCAATATGCATTACCGTAACCATATGTGCCTTGCGTCTCAAATAACCACCTATTGTGATCAAATTCGCCGTTTTGGTTTCTTTTCATCATAGACATGTTGTTGTTGCCACGTTGATCTTTTCCTGGAGCTGGTAAGGGGAGAGCTCCACTAGAAAAGTCAGGCGTATCATCATCTAGGTCACCGATTTTGTATTGTTCCTTGCATCCTGGACAAAGACCTGTCTCTTTCTGGGCGTCCATGAAGCAATCTCTACAGATCTTGAACCTAAACAATTACCTGGTTGGTTAGTTAAAAACCTCATTGTCTTTTGCAACAAGTAAATATATCAAAGTTTATTAATATATACCGGCATTCACATGGCATCACGTCCTTTCCTCTCTCATCTTTCATGACTTTTCCGTCGCAAGCAGGCATGGCACACGAAGAGCCTTTTGCGCCAGCCATCTGAGGGTGTGTGACATCTGAATCGATGACTTTGTCCATAAGATGTGCACGTGTTACACTGTTGAAACCACCAGTAAATAAAGAATTGGACACGTATTGCTCTTCGGCTTTGGTGGCCATGGGCTGGTTGTCCGGCGTCGGAGGTATGTGCACCGTATAGTTAGAATAATCCCCAGAGAGCTCACCCGATAATTCAATATTATCTCGAGATAAACTCACGTAGCGTCCGCTAGATGTTCGTCTTGCGAATTTGACGGTTTGGCCGCTACCAGAATTGTTACGGACCTTCTTAGAAGTTTGAGAAGGTGTGGACGCCATTGTGAAGCCAAACAAAGGAGCTTGGTTTCTGCGTGAATCAATGTGATCATGCAGTATAAGGATGAGACGTGAGTTTTTACGTTCCTGATGGTTTGGGAAAAACAATGAGAAAGATAAGGAGGAGAGGATTATCAGGACATAAAACTGTTTATGCCATGAATCTCTATTTTTGGGCTTCTCTGTATTATGCATCAACCTATTTTTGGAAGCTCAAGGGTTTAGTTGTTTGTGCTATTTTGGGATTTAAAACTGTTTAAAAGTTTTTTTCTTTCTTGTAACTCATTTTATTGCGGAAACCAATTCTTCACCTCATCTACAACGATAGAAAATTCCGTAGCGCAAGACCCATAATATTATTTTTAATTAACTATAGAACTGCAACTAAGTTATTATATTTATTACTTAAAATATGGATTACTAACACACATTTTATCGTTTATTACTACTTAGAATAAGATTAGTCATCCTTAATTCTGTCAATACACACACATTTTACCGTAGCTATATATATATATTTTTTTTTCTTTCCAAATCATTCTTATTAATGAACTTGTACAAAGTCAGAGTTTACAACAGAGGCAAGAAATTGTGGACAAGCATTATAAATTTTCCCATTAATAGTACTAGCTACAGCTGTTTTCGCCAAAAGATCTGCACAGGAATTTTGTTCGCGAGGGCGGAATATAATCTTGGCTGATGTAAACACCTTTTGCCACTGATAAATATCTTCCAAGTAGTGTCGGAGCCTATGTTGTGTAACACCATTGTTAATAAGATTAGTGACAGATTGGTTATCACCTTCAAAAATCACAGATCGATAACCAAGACCCCATGCTGATTGAAGTGCCCACAATAACGCTGTGCATTCAGCCTCTTCAGGAAGCATTCTGCCCTGAAATTTCCCCATTCCACATTCAAGAAATAGACCACTCGAATTGCGCATTATCCACCCCAATCCGGAAGCGTGGTATATATATAAAAGGGAAAAAAATATATAAATTTTAAATAATAGGATTTCAGTTGGCTAGTAAATCGATGATTCTATTGTAAATCATCTACCTTAATTGTGTTAATTAGTTCTTTACTTTTTTTATTTTTAAATTTTGAAGAAATCAACCCAATTAATTTAAGAAGACAAGTGATATGTAGCATATCTCGTACAATCAAAGGAGCTAACGGTTACATGGAGGAGTTTTTAACAATTTTGGAAATTTTGTAAGTAAGAGCTATATAAACTAAGAATGATTATATTTCAGTGTTATAGAAGGGATTATGTTTTGGGACTAGAGAGAATATCCCAACCTCCATAGTCCATAATGACGACAACGCAAATGTTAAGGTTTAGGCTTATGCATGTAATATTGGCGGTATAAAATTACGATAACATACATCTAGCTCGTAGGCCTGAAGCAGTGGCAGACCCAGAATTTTTTTTTACCTGTGTCAAATTATAACTAAAAGACAAATAAAAATGTTATTCATAAAAATATAAAACATCTTACAAAAATCTTTTAAGAAAATATAGAACATCTCACAAAAACACCATGCCATCTTTCATATGAGAATTGAGAACGAAGATGATGTTGACGTACTGACTTTTCAACTTCTGTAAAAAGAATAGTTAGGTTAATTAAGTTTTATGTCATTAGAATAAGGCTTCGTTGGTTTAGATGATGGACCTTTTCAATTAGGTAAACATTAAATTGTTAGGTGTTATGGATCTTTTATAATTTTTCCATTTAAACAAAAACATTGGGCTATAGTCTTACCCAAAAAAAAAAATACAATAGGCTATAAACTAAAAGGGTGTCAAAACAAAAAAATATAATGGTTCAATATGAATAAATTTATATACTATAAAGGAAAATTTAAAATTTTTGGTGTGTCAGTTGACCCACCTTCTCTCCACGTAGGTCCGCCTGTGGCCTGAAGTAAACTTGTATAGTTGTATGATCACAAAGCACCATCCAAAACGTGTATATATGATGATCCCATGAAACTTAATTTGAACCATCAAAATTATTATAACATACGTACCAAGAGGCAAAAGAATGAGAGGCCATCAGACAAGCTTTGAAATAGTGTTGATGGATCTTGATAATGCTTGATCGTTAAAATACTACTTTCCTGAATATATTTTCTTGGTTTGGAAACCCGTTGCCGTTAGTGATGAATCAAGGCCTTCAGTATAAGTTAAATCGAATCCAAAATCGTAAAATCACAAGGTCTAATAGAACAAAAGATAGATTAGGATACATACCGACATAACATTAGTCAACACAAACATGATGTTGACTTGATAAATGCAAATGTTAACTTAGAATTGTGAAATACTAGTTGGGAGATTTAAATGATTTTTTTCCATAAAACGCTAAAAGGTAAGATAGGAAGAAACACAGCGTTTCGTTTTGACAAAGCCCGGTTTTGTGAATCGCCGTGAATTCGAATGTGCGTGAGATCCGTCGGTGATGTCGTCGTCGCAGAACCTTGGTGGCGCCACGAGATGCGGTCGGGTCATTGGGCCATCGTTGGACAAGATCATAAAAAATGCCGCCTGGCGCAAGCACACCTTCCTTGTTTCCGCCTGTAAGTCTGTCCTCGACAAGCTCGAGACTCTCTCCGATTCTCCCGATCCGTCATCGCCTCTCTTCGGTCTCTCCACCTCCGATTCAGATGCCGTCCTTGAGCCCCTCCTTCTCTCTCTTGATACCGGCTACGCCAAGGTTATTGAGCCTGCTCTCGATTGCTCTTTCAAGCTCTTCTCTCTCTCCCTCCTCCGGGGCGAGGTCTGCTCGTCTTCTCCTGATTCTCTTCTCTACAAGCTCATCCACGCGATCTGCAAGGTTTGCGGCATCGGCGAGGAGTCAATTGAACTGGCGGTCCTTCGTGTCCTCCTCGCCGCCGTCAGATCTCCTCGCATCCTGATCCGTGGCGATTCTTTGCTCCATCTAGTCAGGACCTGCTACAATGTCTATCTCGGCGGACTTAACGGGACCAACCAGATCTGCGCTAAATCTGTGTTGGCTCAGATCATGCTCATCGTCTTCACCAGATCCGAGGCGAATTCTATGGATGCATCACTCAAAACAGTTAATGTCAACGACTTGCTCGCCATTACGGATAAGAATGTCAACGAAGGGAACTCTGTTCATATTTGTCAGGGATTCATTAACGACGTTATTACGGCCGGGGAAGCAGCTCCTCCTCCGGATTTCATGCTAGTCTTGCAGGGCGACGCTCTTGAACCACCAGAGGAAGGTGCTTCAACTGAGGATGGGGGCACAAGCAAGATCAGGGAAGACGGATTCCTTCTCTTCAAAAACCTTTGTAAGTTATCTATGAAGTTCTCGTCGCAAGAGAATACCGACGATCAGATTCTTGTGAGAGGCAAGACTTTGTCTCTGGAGTTGCTCAAAGTCATCATTGATAACGGTGGTCCAATTTGGTGCTCTGACGAAAGGCAAGTTTTATCTTTCATTTCACAGGTTACCATTCCCTATCTAATGCGCATTTGCCTATTCTTTTCTCAGTATTACATCACATGGACTCCAAGAGCTAGCTAACTCTCCCTCCCGATTATGCAGGTTTCTAAATGCCATTAAGCAGTATCTTTGCTTGTCGCTGTTAAAGAATAGCGCACTCTCAGTTATGTCTATTTTTCAACTTCAATGTGCTATCTTCACCACCTTACTCCGAAAATATAGATCGGGTATGAAATCAGAAGTAGGCATATTCTTCCCCATGCTTGTCCTCCGAGTCCTTGAAAATGTTCTCCAGCCAAGTTTCTTGCAGAAAATGACCGTGCTCAGCTTACTTGACAACATTTGCCACGACCCAAACCTAATCATTGACATATTTGTGAACTTTGACTGTGATGTGGAGTCACCCAACATCTTCGAAAGGTATTGGCAATTTCTTATTTTATATCTCTCAAGATAGTTTTTTGGTTTCCGTTTCAGCAATAGCATTCCACATATTGTCAGATTACAATTTTTAGCTGAAAAGTTTAGATATCAGATCGGGCCACCACGCGTTTCATATGTGTATTCCATTAGTGGTCTTGTACTTTAGTAAATGTATTAAAGCTCTTATAATTCTATCAGATGTTTGCAGGATTGTCAACGGACTTCTAAAAACCGCTCTAGGGCCACCTCCTGGTTCGTCGACAACTTTGTCCCCAGTCCAGGATATTACTTTTCGGCACGAATCAGTGAAATGCTTGGTTAGCATTATTAAGGCAATGGGAACATGGATGGACCAACAATTGAGCGTGGGAGAATCACTTCTACCTAAGAGCTTAGAAAATGAAGCACCTGCAGACAATCATTCAAACCCAAATGAAGAAGACGGGACGACTACAGATCATGACTTTCACCCAGATTTGAGTTCAGAGTCATCAGACGCTGCAACTCTTGAACAAAGGAGGGCATACAAAATTGAACTCCAGGTCTTATGTTGCTTCATAAAAGAACTAAAATAGTGTCCGTCCCATTCGATGATATTAGTATAATTATTTTTCTCTTCGATGATGTTAATTTATTTTATCATCTTTCTTGGTTTATGTGCAGAAAGGCGTTACTCTATTCAATAGAAAGCCGTCAAAGGGTATTGAGTTTCTTATAAGCGGTAAAAAGGTTGGCAACTCCCCGGATGAGGTGGTGTCATTCCTGAGGAATACCACAGGCTTGAATGCAACCATGATTGGTGATTATTTGGGTGAAAGAGAGGAGTTTCCAATGAAAGTTATGCATGCCTATGTGGACTCGTTTGATTTCAAGGAGATGAATTTTGGTGAGGCAATTAGGTTTTTCTTAAGGGGGTTCAGGCTTCCTGGGGAAGCACAGAAAATTGACCGCATAATGGAAAAGTTTGCTGAACGCTTCTGCAAATGCAATCCAAATTCATTCAGCAGTGCTGACACAGCATATGTTCTTGCATACTCTGTGATAATGCTTAACACTGATGCCCACAATATCATGGTTAAAGAGAAGGTTTGTTTTCTTGGCTGTCACAATTTATTCAATCCATTACAGTTAAGCTTTTGGACTGCATCTGCACGTGTTAACTTTTCTGGTTATTTCTTTGCTCATAATTTTTTTTGGAAATATTCTATATTGGAGATTGCTATTTTGGTATAAGGTATTTACAGTATATTTTTACGTCTGCTTTTCTGGTTTATGAAAATCAGATGACCAAGGCTGATTTTATCAGAAATAACAGAGGCATTGATGATGGCAAAGATCTTCCAGAAGAGTATCTTGGTGCGCTTTATGACCAAGTTGTCACAAATGAAATAAAGATGAGTTCTGATTCTTCTGCCCCAGAAAGCAGGCAGTCCAATGGCCTGAATAAACTACTGGGTCTGGACGGTATACTCAATCTGGTTTATTGGACACAGACAGAAGAAAAAGCGGTGGGAGCTAATGGTCTTCTTATAAAGCATATTCAAGAAAAGTTCAGGTCGAAGTCTGGAAAATCAGAGTAAGCTCACTTACCTTAGTTAAGGTCTAGTGTGAAATGAGATGCTTAGGCTCTTTATATTTAGAGAGAGTCGCAGGAGACGATATCACTAGGTAGTGGTGATTAGAAAATGGTATTCTAGTGAAGGATTTTATCGACTGTTGTTCTTTGTATGATGCTGCTGAGAGAGTCAGGTTACCTGCAAAATTAGCGAATTAAGCTGAAACAGGTTTTCCTTTAACGTTAATAAACAATAATTACCCTTTAGTTTACCTTGTTCATTTTTGTCTCTGAAATTGTGTATTCCTGAGAAACTATCTTTTTTAAAGGATTAAGGTTGACAAATACCGTGGAAAGATGTTAGGATCTGCAGTCATAACATTGATCTCATGAATTGGATTCTCTTTTCGGTCATGTAGATCAGCTTACCATGTCGTCACAGACGTTGCAATATTGCGTTTTATGGTTGAAGTTTCCTGGGGACCAATGCTTGCCGCATTCAGCGTGACACTTGATCAGAGTGATGACAGGCTTGCTGCAGTTGAATGCTTACGTGGCTTTCGGTATGCCGTTCATGTTACAGCAGTTATGGGTATGCAAACGCAAAGAGATGCATTTGTCACTTCCATGGCCAAGTTCACAAATCTCCATTGCGCAGGAGATATGAAGCAAAAGAATGTCGATGCTGTTAAAGTAAGTTTCTTCTTATGAAAATCGTTGTTCAGAATGAAAGCAGTTGGTCCTCTCTGTCTTTGCTTTCCTCACATCGTGATTCACTTCTTCTAACTTCATTATTGCTTCTTATGTTATTAAGGCCATCATATCAATTGCCATTGAAGATGGTAATCACTTGCAAGATGCTTGGGAGCATATTTTGACTTGTCTTTCTAGAATAGAGCATTTGCAATTATTGGGCGAGGGTGCTCCAAGTGATGCTTCTTATTTTGCTACATCCGAGACGGAAGAGAAGAAAGCCTTGGGTTTTCCTAATTTGAAGAAAAAAGGAGCACTCCAAAATCCGGTGATGATGGCTGTTGTTCGAGGGGGCTCATATGATAGCAGTGCAATTGGACCAAATATGTCGGGGCTTGTGAAGCAGGACCAAATCAATAACTTCATTGCAAACTTGAATTTGCTTGACCAGATCGGGAGTTTTCAGTTGAATAATGTATATGCTCATAGCCAGCGGTTGAAGACTGAAGCCATAGTAGCATTTGTTAAGGCTCTATGCAAAGTCTCTATGTCAGAACTGCAGTCTCCTACGGATCCTCGAGTATTTAGCCTCACAAAATTAGTTGAGATCGCGTAAGAAATTTCTTCTTTTGGTACTCTCACTAGAACACATAGAATGAGAAATGAACATATTGAATACATCTCGTCTTGGCTACTGAATTGGATATCGAATTAGCACCATGATAGTTTAATAAGATGTCAACTTACAAATTTACATCTCTTTGCTTGCTGTACAGCCACTATAACATGAACCGCATCAGGCTAGTCTGGTCTCGCATATGGAGCATCCTGTCAGATTTTTTTGTATCCGTTGGCTTGTCGGAGAATCTTTCTGTTGCAATATTCGTTATGGACTCACTGCGACAACTTTCTATGAAGTTCTTGGAACGTGAGGAGCTGGCTAATTACAACTTCCAGAATGAATTTCTTCGACCATTTGTCATTGTGATGCAAAAAAGCAGTTCTGCTGAAATAAGAGAACTAATAGTTCGGTGCATTTCTCAAATGGTACTCAGCCGTGTCAGTAATGTGAAATCAGGGTGGAAAAGTGTTTTCAAGGTACATTATATTTTCCTAGCATCTGCTTGTATGTGAATATATGTGATTAAGCTTCATGTTAAGAGGAAAAATGTTCAATTCAAAAGATACTATGCTGAGTAGTTTATCTGCTTGTGTCTTGTATTTTCTTTTTTGAAGAAGACGTACTCTAGTGGTCGACATGTTTTACTGAGTGCCAGTCTCCTTTCAGGTTTTCACAACTGCAGCAGCTGATGAAAGGAAGAACATTGTATTGTTGGCCTTTGAGACAATGGAAAAAATTGTCCGAGAGTATTTTTCATATATCACAGAGACGGAGGCAACAACATTTACTGATTGTGTTAGATGCCTCATAACTTTCACAAACAGCAAGTTTACCAGCGATGTTAGCCTGAATGCCATCGCGTTTCTACGATTTTGTGCCCTAAAACTTGCAGACGGAGGCCTTGTATGGAATGAGAAGGGTTGGTCCAGCTGTCCCGGTAGTCCAGTAACTGATGACCATCCACCAAATACGCAAAATTTCATGGATGCAGATGAGAACATATCATATTGGGTTCCATTGCTCACTGGTAATTTGTTATATTTTTAAATGCATCAACAGATTATGAGCATCTTATTTCCTCCAACTTGGTTGAGTTTGTTTAGTTGCAAGGTTAGGAAAGGACAGTTGCCTGCATTCTAATCAAAATTCTTTTATTTTTATTACAGGATTATCTAAACTAACTTCTGATTCCAGATCAGCAATTCGTAAAAGCTCCTTGGAAATGCTCTTTAATATTTTAAAGGATCATGGCCATCTTTTTTCACAAACATTCTGGATCGGCGTTTTCAGTTCTGTTATTTATCCTATATTTAACAGTGTGTGGGGCGAGAATGATCTGCTTTCTAAAGATGAACACAGTTCATTCCCATCTACATTTTCTCCACATTCTAGTGGAGTTTCTTGGGATGCTGAGACTTCAGCTATGGCAGCACAGTCTCTGGTAGACCTATTTGTCAGCTTTTTTACTGTGATAAGGTCTCAGCTTTCAACTGTAGTATCCTTGCTTGCTGGTCTTATAAGAAGTCCAGCTCAGGGTCCTACAGTAGCTGGAGTTGGTGCATTGCTGCGATTGGCAGACGAATTAGGTGGCAGGTTCTCGGAAGATGAGTGGAAGGAGATTTTTTTGGCTGTGAAAGAAGCTGCTTCATTGACATTGTCTAGTTTCATAAAAACATTGAGAACCATGGATGACATTCCAGATGTGTCTGATCAGGACTTCAGTAATGAAGATGATGTGGACGAGGACAGCCTGCAAACTATGTCTTATGTTGTTGCAAGAACAAAGAGTCACATAACCGTCCAGTTGCAAGTTGTTCAGGTATGTACAAAATTTAATACTATGCAATGAATTGCCAAGCTTTGACTCATTCCAACAAATGCGAAGAATGATTATGTTAAAGAACATAATGACTCCGTACGAAAATGAGTCTAAAAATGTTGTATGCTTTAATTTTGCCTTGCTCCAAAATAATGATCTGATGCCCCCTCTCACTACCCTATTTTCTCCTGTTTTCAGGTAGTGACCGATCTCTATCGAATCCATCAGCAGTCGTTGTTGGCATCTCACGTCACTGTTATACTGGAGATACTCTCATCAATCTCATCACATGCCCACCAGCTAAATTCTGATTTGATGCTGCAGAAGAAAGTGAGGAGGGCATGCTTTATCCTGGAGCTCTCTGAACCACCCATGCTTCATTTCGAAAATGACACGCACCAGAACTACCTGGACATTCTTCAAGACCTACTGACATACAATCCAGGAGTGTCCTTGGAGCTAAACATAGAGTCTCAACTAATTACAGTGTGTGTGAAATTACTGAAGATGTACCTTAAATGCACGTTATTTCAGGCTGCAGAGTTGGAAGAAACCAGGCAGCCCAAAAACTGGATTCTACCTATGGGAGCAGCATCGAAAGAAGAAGCAGCGGCGAGATCGCCCCTAGTGGTTGCAGTGCTGAAGGCACTGAGGGGGCTGAATAGAGATTCATTCAAGAGGTATGCACCAAATTTCTTCCCATTGTTGGTGGAGCTTGTGCGGAGTGAGCACAGCTCCTCACAAGTCCCACAAGTCTTAAGCACCGTGTTCCATACATGTATGGGTCCAATGATGGGTGAATAAATAAGGATGGTTACAAGTGTGTTGAAGAATTTTGACATTGGAGCACCTGAAGGATAGATTACGAGCAGACACAAACCCCTCTTTTGTTTTTTCTTCTTCTTGTGTCTATTGAAGAAGATGCGAGATTAACAGGTTTTGTGCGTCTGGTTGCTAGTGATGATTATTGTTATAGAAGCTAAGAATAGGATGATGAGTTTCGGGGGTCATTACATTTTGTCTGCACTGCCTATTTTCTTTGTTCCAGTCGTGATTGTAAATCCAAACAAAACTCTCATGAGCAATATACAAAACACAGCTAAGCAAGTAAGGAAAGATTGTGAAGGATATGATAGAAAGAAAAAGACAAAGATGGGCCAGACGTGATAAGTCATTTTATACCTTGAAATAATGTCTCCAAAGTCGTAATAAACCCACAACTCGTTTTGACCACCGAAAGTAAATCATGACTTGAAGATAAGGAGGAGTCAGGAGTGGAACTGCCGTCCTTGGTATGTCATACCGAAGCGCCAATACGGAGGAGCCACATCGTAAGAGGCAATAGTTTTGCCGCCCTTGAGAGTAACCTCGAAAGAGAGAGACTGGCCGATGAGATCGAGAGAGGAGTGCCAGTTCTGTCCCCAGTTTCTGGCCATTGGGATCCAAGCCGTTGTATGGCCCTTCACTTTCACTCCAACCACTTCCCCGTCGAGGCCTACATTGCTTATCAACACCTGGAAGAAGTGGGAGCTCCCGTTCAAGCTGAATCTCAACCCGCCTCTCCGCGCACACTTGACCCTTCTGTATTGTACAGGTATCATCTCGGCTCTGGTTTCTGCGATCCCTGTGAAGGCGGCATGAGATAGTTCCAAGTGCTCCTTTGGGAAGTTGCACCAACCTCCGTAATCGGGGGAGAGTCCCGAATTTGGAGGACAAAAATCGGTGGCGGTGACCACCACGGAGGGGCTGCCTTGAAGGCACCACCGGATGTGGTTCACGCACCGCACTTCTAAACAAGCTCCGCAGCTGCTCCCCCTGTTGAACAGCTTCCCGCTCAGGCCTGCGCTGTACCCGCCATAGCTGCTCTGCCTCAGATCTCCGTACCCACAAGCGCCTCCTATCATCACCAATTAGTCAGGAGAGAAGAAAGATAGAGAGATAGGGAGATAAGGAGAGAAGAACCACCAGTGGTGACGGAGGAGGAACCGTCCTTGTCTCTGGAGAGCGTGGCCGTGGCTATCTTCCAGTCATTATCCTCGGTGGTGGCTTGAGAGAGGCGGCAGAAAATGAAGAGGCACAATGCTAGCCGCTGAAGCCTAAAATCCATGAAACAACCAGTGCGGCGTGGTTGGGATCCTCACAAAGTGGCAGACAAAAGTGACGCATTTGAGAGAGTTTATGGGGGTTCCTTTTGATCATCAGGCTCCGCTTTTCAAGACTGGTGGGGATGCGACAAGAAATTGCTCTGACATGTTTTGACTTTGACAGTATCCGTTTCAGACCAGTTAATAAAAAAGGGAACAACAAGACGTTTTTCAGGCCCATCTCATTCTGCGGCCCACTTTCAATCCGATGTGGTTTCGTTTCTCTCAAACCTCGTGGGCCCTTCCCTGAAGTTCAGAAGGCTCAATTTACTAAGAAGCCCAAAAGAAATGTGTTTGAACCTCGTCGACAGATGATCTTGCAATTTCCAGGCCAAGGAAATATTTCAATTGATCACTGGTCTCTGAGTTTGAAACTGGATTTCAGTTGATCTTTCAAAGTTTCTGCTGCAACATCATTGTTACTAGCCATCACAAATCCAAGCTGCAGATGCTGCGGCTTCCCGAATATCCTGAAATGACAAAGAGCGAGTGGCAGCGATTGGATTCGTGTTGCAGGAAGGAACACTACCTGGTCCTGGTGGAGTCGTTACACACAGGTGAGAATTTTATGTTGAAGTACTGGTACACCGAGAGCAGACCCCCCTAGGAAGACTTTTATGGAATGGGACCATTTCCTTGTGTTGAGGCTAGACAATGAAGGAAAGGCCGTCTATAATACTAAAGACATTGGTGATCTCGGCATATTCCTCTCCAAGGCTGAAACTTTCTGTCTCCCAGCTAGCTTGAACGGCTTATGCCAAAACTGCGTCTATTTCTTGGGCGACCACGAGTGACTTTGGCATCGTCCGTCTCAGCGATCATTGCAAGGGAGGTGGATCGTTCACTTACTCGGTACCTTACTTGTTTCCACCTCAGCCTCCACCAATAAAAGACTAAATTGTGTCTCACTATGTTTCTTCTTTTGAACCTCAAATTCTAAACAGTTTTTTTTTTTTTTTGTAAAAACAGCCAAATTGATTTTTAATTTATTTACTAGCTAATTAGTAGAAGCAGTACTGGTTATGAATTAGAGACTGAAATGAGAAAAATCAAAGGCAGACAATGATGTCCTTAAGGGGAAGAAGAGTGCAGTGAGGAAGCGGTTTCTGGTGGATGAGAATATGAGTGTGTGAATCTTCCTTGGTGAGAGTGTGTCTGGAAATCTCGAGCGTCCCATCTCTGTAGACAAAGACGGTTTCATTATCTTCCATGCGACGCCACTTTCTGTTTTTATCCTTGAGGCGTTGAAGCGGCATTCCCCTAATTGAAGCATCAATCATAAAAATGAGAGAAAATCCGATCCAGCTTAATTAATTAATCATTGAAAATACGTACCTGACATGGAAGAGATCGGAGACATCTAGAAAGAAGGCCAAAGCGTCAATAAAAGCCTGGTAGGTGTTGATATGGAGGCCGTCGATGTGGGGATAAGGCAGCCTGGGCCTGGGCTGATGGTCGGTGGGAGAAGAGAGGAAAACGTACTCTTTGAAGCCTCCTCCGGTGGGCAGACCGAGGAAGCCCAGGGTGGACATGATTGGTTCGAGCTCGTCGTGGGTCATAACGGGCTTGAAGGTTCTGGTGTGCCACAAAGCCAGTTTCCTCATACAATCCTCCATCGAGTGAGTGTAGGGATTATCGTTAAAAGATGGTTTTGGAGAGTGGGGAGTGAGTGTAGGGATTATCGTTAGTTAAAGATGGTTTTGTTTTGTTTTGTTTGAAAACCCACCTCTTCTTTCCTTCTTTCTTTTGCCCTTCTTCTTTCTTTTATTAACAAGACTGCCATTCACTCACTCGCGTGAGTATTACATTATTATCCTCAATTCCACTTTCAATTCATAATGGCTGTTAGTGGTAGAATAAGAATCTTATTCAGCAGCTTCCTCCTCCACACCCCGATGAGTCTCCTCCTCCTTGTTCTTCATCTATGCCTCCTTTCTGCAGTGGCCGGCGACGATGCCATCGTCTCCAGATTCCAGGAGTATCTCCGAATCAACACGGTTCAGCCGAATCCCGATTACTACAAAGCCGTTGACTTTATCGTCTCTCAGGCAAAACCACTCTCCCTGGAATCTCAGACGATCGAGTTCGTTAAGGGAAAACCGCTTCTCCTCCTCAAATGGGCTGGCTCCGACCCAACCCTACCTGCCTTCCTCCTCAACTCCCACACCGATGTCGTTCCCTTTGAGGACTCCAAGTGGACCCACCATCCTCTCCAAGCTCACATCGACGACCATACCGGCAACATCTATGCCAGGGGTTCCCAGGACATGAAGTGCGTCGGGATGCAGTACCTCGAGGCCATTCGCAAGCTCCAGGCTTCTGGCTTCCGCCCTCTCCGATCCCTCTATCTCTCCTTCGTCCCCGATGAAGAGATCGGCGGCCACGATGGCGCCGAGAAGTTCGCCGAGTCCGACTTCTTCAAGACCTTGAACATCGCAATCGTGCTCGACGAAGGTAATTACTACGCTCTTGATCTTCTCTTATTTTGATTCTTCATGTAATATAATTTGGTGATGCATCAGGCCTGCCATCGCCTACTGAGAGTTACCGAGTTTTCTACGGAGAGAGGAGTCCCTGGTGGCTGGTCATCAAGGCTAAAGGTCCACCTGGCCACGGTGCCAAGCTCTATGACAACTCTGCCATGGAGAATCTGCTCAAAAGCATTGAGAGTATTCGGAGATTCAGAGCTTCCCAGTTTGATCTTCTCAAAGCTGGTGGCACGGCTGAAGGCGATGTCGTCTCCGTTAACATGGCCTTCCTCAAGGCTGGCACACCTTCTCCAACTGTAACTACTTGTCTCCATTTTGTATTTTGTCTCAAAGCTGATGTCTTTCATTTCATTGCTGCATCTGACAACTTGGCTCCTCCTTTATCCTCAAGGGTTTCGTAATGAATCTGCAACCATCTGAGGCAGAAGCTGGTTTCGACATTCGTGTCCCACCCAATTTTGATGCTGAAGCACTCGAAAGACGTTTGGTGGAGGAATGGGCGCCCGCAGCGCGAAACATGTCCTTCGAGGTAATTTCTTGGCCACCCATCCATATCGAATTAGAAACTCTTGTTAAGTCTTGAAGCCTAGCAGCAACACAGAGTGCCCTATTAAGTGTTGTTACCTGAGGACCTGTTTTCGACAACTTTAACTAATTAAACATGTTAGCTGGGGCAGTTCAAGCAGAAGCTTACGGGGAAGCAATTCCTTACAGCAACAGATGAATCAAATCCCTGGTGGGGGCTCTTGGAGAATGCTATTAAGGAAGCCGGAGGTAGGACCAGTAAGCCTGAGATTTTCCCTGCATCAACGGATGCTCGCTACTTTCGCAAGGCTGGCGTGCCTGCGTTTGGGTTCTCTCCCATATCAAACACCCCGAGTTTGCTTCATGACCACAATGAGGTATCATTGAATTGATCCCCTTTGCTCATTGTTTGGAGGATAATGATTTACTAAGGCATGTCGTTTTGCTCTGTTGCAGTATCTGGGTAAAACTGAGTACTTGAAGGGCATTGACGTGTATGTTTCAATCATCAAAGCTTATGCATCATACGAAAGCAAAAGTGGTTCACGAGATGAGTTATGAGGGTCTGCATCCAGGCCATTATTGTTGGACGATTGAACCTTTAATAAGATCTGAATGTGTCTTGCTGTAACAAATGTGTACAATCAATAAGATCTGAATCCATCGTGCTGTGGTTCAAGGAACAGTTTGCAAATTGATCATTGTTGCTTCTCCTAGTTTTCTCAACTATATATTGATATTGTCATTTGTGTTCGTTCCCCAGTTTCCCACTCAACACGTCGGTCAAACCGGTTATTTACATAAACCAAGATTAAACCTATAATCTAATAATGGCCCGTACGAAATGGGCCAATTGGCATGATCCAATACAAAATCCATTTAATTTAAAATCCAAACGTCTTCTTATCTTCTCTTTCTCTCAGATATGTACTCCCAAATGTTATCGTCCTCTGGAAGCTCTCTCTTATGGCGGAGCCGTACACCTGCCCCTGCTCCTCCGCCGTCGTTTAAAGCTCTCTCCTTTCCCTTCTCCTCCACTTTAGGGTTTGTTCACAGAACCACAATCTCCCCTCTTTCTTGTTCAGCTGAAATCTCATCGGATATTGCCCTGGCGCAGAGCCAGCCTGCCCCATATTTCAGTCGTAAGCTCTCGATTCCTGCCTTTATAAGTTTATTATTGATTCTTTCCGGTGAATCCTCGAATTAAGGCTTGTTTCCCTCCTTCTGTTTGTGCAATGCGTTGTAGCCTGGTCGGAGTTCGCTCAAAATGTGTCTGGCGAATGGGACGGTTTCGGAGCAGATTTTTCACGTCAAGGGCAACCGCTTGAACTGCCTGAATCAGTGGTTCCAGACGCCTATAGAGAGTGGGAAGTGAAGGTGTTCGATTGGCAGACGCAGTGTCCCACTCTTGCCCAGCCCGACGCACACACCTTTCTTTACAAGTCCATCAAACTCCTCCCCACCGTTGGATGTGAAGCTGATGCAGCCACCCGTTACAGCATCGACCAGAGGAACATCGGGGGAAGCAAATCGTCTGCATTAGCATTTTCTTATTCTGTCTCTGGTTCCTATGTCGCTGTGTGGCCTTTGCGGAACAATCACCTAGAGGTGGAGCATTGCCTGATCAATCCAAATGACAAGGAGTCTCGTGTGAGGATTTTCCAGCTTGTCAGCTTAGCAGAGACCAGCATGGCGTTGCAGACTGTCAAAGTTTTCCGTGAGCAGTGGGACGGTCCCTTCAGAGATGGCGATCAGCTCGGAGGTTGTGCCATTCGTAGCTCTGGATTTGCTTCCACACCTACCACATCAGCTTCAGTGGTAGCCGGTTCTTGGAGAGTTCAACTTGCTACCACTAGCTTTCACGCCTCTGATTTTGTGAGTTGGCCTCTTGACCTGTTTATTCAAATGTGTACATCCATTCGATGATTTCCCTAGTAAATCTAAGGTGGTTTATTTTTTGAGTATGTTAAGGGTTGTATTCAACAAGTTACTGGCGAGAAGGTGATTGAGATTGTGAGAGAAGAAAAGGATCTTTTATTGCTTCCGCAAGAGCTGTGGTGCTCACTCCAAGAAAACAAAGTCGGCGAAAGAGTATTTTCAGTAGGATGGGTGTTTGAGCCTGGCCATGCTATCACATCCAGCTGTGTCTTCTCCAGCGATTCTAAGCTAAAGGTAACAATAATCTTCTCTGTTGACAACTAGTCTTCTCCTTGCAACTTGTGCTCATTTTTATTATATCTCTTTTACTTTGCGCAGGAGGTATCAATGGGAAGAGAGACTGCTCTATCAGATGTATGATTATTCATCACTTAAATCTCCGGAGCAATCATGCTTATAATTTTCTCTATAGAATGTGTGCATATAAGTCAAATTACAATAATCTCATATGACTTCCTATATTGATGTTGATTCAGTTTATCTGTTAATACACATATCAGTTCATTTTAGAGTGCAGAGCCTTTGTTGATTCAATCTTTACCGTGAAGGATCCGGACCATGTAGACCATATTTCTGCAGAGCTTTGTAGCTTTTGCATCTCTTGGATCAGCTCTATCAACAATGAAGGTTTCACACACACCGCTGTAGACTGTCAGTTTGGGAAAGAATTTGATGGAATTTACCTAGAAAAATTGAGTACGGCCTAACCTGTACATAATCGTGATATTGCTTCTTTGTCACTGTGAGACGGCATTGTTCCTGAGGCTCATGTTTATGCTTTTCCTCATTGTTCTTCCAGCAATGCCTTTCTGCATCATAGCTACAAACTCTCCGTAGTCAATCCTTCCATCCTGAAACAAGAAGAAGAAAATGATCCCTGGCCTTTTATTATATAATCTCTAAGCCAGAGGATATGTATGCGTAAGCGCAGGTCTCTCACATTGTCTTGGTCGACTTCCTTGATCACATCCTCTAGAAATACATCACTCATTCCCTGTTCAGCACATGCGTGCTGTAGCTCGTCGATTGTGATGTAGCCGCTCCCATCTTTGTCAAAGTACCTGAAGGCTGAGAGAAGATGTTCCTCACGCTCTAATTTGTTCAGGTGGATTGTTGCAGCAATGAATTCACCATAATCTATGGTCCCACTCTTGTCAATATCTGCCTGGTAAGTCACAGTCACAGATTCGTACTTAACATACTGATTTCAAGCAGGTACTCACACTGATCAGACCAGAGCAAAGTACTTACAGCCTCCATAAGGTCGCGAATCTCAGTATCCTTGAGGGTAGAACCATATCTTCGCAACCCGGCTTTTAGCTCGTCAAATGTTATCGCTCCACTGTTATCCGTGTCCATTGCTTTGAACATTTCCTTCAATCCAGCAATTTCTTCCTCGGAGAGACTCTCAGCTATTACCTAATAACAGCAGAAGACATGTATGGAAAATTGTTCACAATAAACGGAAAAAGCTTGCATCCGGGTGCTTACCCTTAAAGCCATCTGCTTTAGTTTATTCATCGCAGAGAACTGCTTAAGACGAGAAAGCACTGCAGGATCCAGTGCTCTGTCTGGCGCAACTCCATTTTCACAGATCCAAGGATGGCCTGCAAAATTCTAAGTAAGCTAGCAGATACACACATATTCAGGACCTGAAATAAGAACAAAGTGGTTAGACTTACGCAATACTTGATGAGCTGTCAGTCGCTCAGAGGGCCGGGAACATAGCATGCCACGGATCAAGTCTTTTGCAGAGTCAGATATTAGCGGCCAAGGGTCAGAGTCAAAGTCAATATGTCCCTTCAGCACTGCATCAAATATGCCTTGTTGTGTTTCTGGATTGGAAGCAAAACAAATTGTTTATGAGTCTTTTACCTTGGAAGACTTATCACAGTTTTTTTCATTTGGGTGAATACCTGCCCAGAACGGAGGGACTCCGCTCACCAATATGTACAGTATGACCCCTGCAGTCCAGACATCAGCCTCCGGTCCGTAGTGCTTAAGCAGAACCTCAGGAGCAACATAATACGGACTTCCAACCACATCCTCGAATATTTGACCTGCAAGTTGCAGATGATGTAGAAGTTTGATATTCTGACTGAACATGTTGCAAAAGATGCAGCTGATGTTTTCACCTGGTTTGAAGAACACGGAAAGCCCAAAATCAATGGCTTTGAGAGAGAAGTCATCATCCTTGTTAACTAACAAGAAATTTTCGGGCTTTAAATCTCTATGCATGACACCAAGCGAATGGCAAGCCTCAACAACACCGACAATGATCTTTATCAGCTCAGCAGCTTTTCTCTCACTGTAATGCCCTCTCTGGATAATTCTATCAAACAGTTCCCCACCTGAGCAGAGCTCCATCACGATGTGAACATACAATGGATCCTCGTAAGCACCTTTAATGGTGACAATGTTCTTGTAACCAGCCAGATGGTGCATGATTTGAATTTCCCTGCGCACGTCTTCCACATCTTCCTTTGAAATCAACTTTCGTTTTGTTATAGATTTGCACGCGTATTCACGCCCTGTTGAGATCTCTCTGCACATGTAAGTCGTCCCAAACTGTCCTTGACCTAGTTTGTGTCCCAACGAGTAGAGATCTCGGATGCTTGGGGTCTTTTGTCCAAGAACGTAGCAGGCTTGGTTTCCACCGCTGTGCTTCATTGTGACTTCTTTCTGAGCGCCTCTTTTGCCAGTTTGTGTGCTGAAATAAACCGTGGAAAGACCAGATGATTAGAAGAATGTTTTGGCTTGTAAGTGCGTCGAGACAGATCAGGCAGCCAAAGAATGACATCAAACAAATCATAAAGCAATCCCTTACCAACTCAGTTCACCTCCCCTTCCGAATCAGTTTGACATCAGAGGAGAACAAAGCAGGTCCCATAGCACGATCTGAAATATTAAAAGATGGGATACAAATTCAGCATCAAGGCCGAAACTTGCAGCAACATGTTTCTAAAGATCCCCACTCAGTAATCTCCCAGAGCAAAATCGCATTGGTAGAGAGAAATAGGGAGAGACATGAAAACAGGGGGGGAATTAGAGGAAGAGATGGATGTGTAATTTTACCAGGCAAAGATGATAAGGTGGATGAAATTCAGTCAGATTGGTGCACAGATCCGATGATCAAATTGTATTCTTTGTTGAACATGGTTTTGCAATATTCTCGCCAACGTCTCCACATCCTGACTAAAAATAACAAAAGAAGACATCTTTGATTAATAGTCGTCAACAGATCTATAAAATAGTCTCTTTTATTAGAATATTCTAAAAATGCAGTAGACTTGCTGCCTCCACAAGTGTCTTTTCCTAGGCCTACTTCACATGAGACAAATCAAGATCCCTTCACCCGTTTCACCTCCAATTGGTCGCAGCTCCTGATCGGAACAAGCCTTTAATGGTCGACCAGATCCCATGGCCTCAGGTTCTAGTTGACGGGTTATATACTGTACATTAGCAGTGAGAGAAGGCCAAGGAGAGAGATGCGATTATGATGTAATAGAGCAGATGGGTTGAGTGCCTTTGTTGGCTACTCGCCAAAGATGAAAGTCGCTTGAAAATATAAATTACTTCTTTCAAGCAACACGAATTAGTTTGGGCGTTAAGGTCTCCATAGCCTGCCAGGACCAACGAAATAAGAATTTGGCGGTAACATGGATCATTTAGTACATGTACATGGTTGAACAGATATGTACACTAGCAATACAGAAGCCAAGATAAGTGGGACGAAAAAAACACTGTATAGAATGATTTGCATTTGTGTAAGTTACCCACCAGACAATGAGTTATAAGACGACTGACATGTATTTAAGCCTCAACCTTTAAGGGGGTTCCCATAACTTCTAAACCAATGAGACAGGTCACCGGAGCTTCCTAGCTGTTAAAGTTAACCCCCTCTACAAACTCATCCATAAATAATACAACCAAGTACAAACAACTGCTAGAAGGAGGCTGCCTGCTGTCGAAAATCTTCTTTTGCTTTCATCTGCGTGTGAAACCTGGTTAGCAGAGAACTCTTAAGTAATTGTTAGGATGTAAATGGTGCTGGTTGGAGAAGTACTTGTTTTGCATCAGGAATTTCGAATTCCAAGCTGCATTACAGAATCCGGGCCAACTAGGAATACCCGTCTTGCAGTCTGAATTCGAAACACCACTACTCCTTTATATGCTGTTCGAGGCACACCATCCTACACAATGAATGGGTTACACAAAAGTGACCCTTTTGGACCTACAATCATTGAAGATTATAGTTCAATCATCTGAAATTTACCTTCCATTCTTCAAATATACCAAACTCCCCTGCAATGCGTTCAAACTCAGCTTGGTCTTTATACCGGATACGAACATCACCCTTTATGTTTTGAGCCTTTAAGACAAGGTCAGAACCTTGAATTGGTCGTGCTTGTCTCACTAAGCCAGAAAAGTACTTGGTATAGTTTCCCTTTGAAGACATGATAGAACAAGTTAAAAACTATATTAATCCACTTAAAACATGCGAAAGGGAAACAGGGTATAGTTCCCAGAGTTCATTAAATATTACCTCTGTAAGGTATCCCAGGTCCTTCGCTTTCCAGTCAACCTTTTTGAATGAAATAGGAAACCAGTGAAAACTAGTGATGCGACAAAAGGGTGTAAAACACACTGACGCTTACCTTCACATCATTTAGCTTTATAGGTTCCAGATACTGACTGAAAAACTGTCCCAAACTAGACCCCTGCAAATCGAAAATGACAAGGTTATATGGATAAGGGTGAAATACAAAATATATTATCTGGTCTTGACTGTCTACGTCGATGTCTCGAGAAACTATAGGAGGAAGCTGCAATAATACATTTTTTATACAGCAAGCAGAAGTCATATGCAGCGAGCATAGGCCATTAACAGATATAAAAAGAAACAGACTTGTACAATACGACAATGGAAACTCATATGATATATAGCATAATCTGGTACCAACATGTTCACCAAAATTGTATGTCCTGCAGACTTCTGGTCGAATAAATTGGCGGCCTTTATGGTTTTCCTTCAATCTCAGCCAATCATCCCAGTAAGTAGATATTTGTTAAGAAAAGTCTTAGATGCGTCAAACTATAGTCATCGAGATTGAAAAAAACGGATATAAGGATATGCCTTTGGCCACTTTGGTGATAACTCATCCCAAGTCGATCTCTTCAGCATCCACCCAAGGCCCGGAAAAAAATCTGATCGGTAAAGTGCATCTGCAGATTATTTTAGCTAGCATGAGCAGGACATAATAAGGTATTAAAAGAACAGGCAAGGCAAGAGAGGAAGCAAGGTAAGCAAGAAGAAGAAGATTCTTACAGGGATCATGCACAAACTGCTTCTGCCCATTATCATTCCATGATGAAGCAGCCATAATGGTTCTAACACATGTGTGCACCCAGAAAAGAATGAAAAACGGTAAAAGAAACACTTGTATACTCTGTGGAAACTTAATAAGAGTCTAGCTTCAGTAGGTAACATACTTATCCCTATCCATGAGACTAGCTGCAGCCTCAAAGTAATCAAAGAAGTCTGGAGCAATTTCCATATCATCTGTTAAAGAGACAGACAACCCCTCTTAAACAATACTGCACAAACGCATAACAGCAACGTACAGTGAGGGTGAAAGTTTAAAAAGCGTCACCTTCTAGTATAATCACTCGGCTAAATTTGTGTTTGTAAAACAACTGGTCCAGTGCCCACTTGTAGTGACCTGTATTAAAAAGTATTTCAGTAATGGAGCTGGAGGGACGCAGGGAAAGGAGAAACCAGTCATTACGTGCAATCTTGTAGTATGCAATCAGTTCGCCAGGCCTTTCAGTGATCACGGGTTCAAAATCCAAGTGCTGAAAAAGGGGAAAAGAATCTTGATCCTCACTTATCTACATTACCAAATCACTTGAACAGTAAAGAGAAAAATCACAGTAGATTAAAATTACCTGCATATATGTTAGTTGATTATAGCTCAATGCCTTGCTCTTGACGGCTTGATCAGATCCATCCTGTCAGAAAATTTGTCGTTGGTTAAGACCATGGTTAGTAATTCGTTGAAGATAAAACTGTGTAAGAGACCACCACCCTGCCATTTCACGAAATTAAGTACCTGAGATATAAATAGAGGATATTTTGAAGCAACAGGAGTTTGATATCTGTAAAAAAAAAGAATTAGCCATTAGACAGTTCAATTAAGATTTCCTATCACAATTAAACCAGTATGGTATCTCACTTTAAAACTGATTTAACAGTCCTTTCAAGATAGTCTGCACGACTGCACGCCATAATCACTACAGCAGCCAGAGGCATCTGCTAAATGAAATAAAAGAAACAGGTTACGGCAAGTGCAGGAAATATAAATATGAAGAAAAGCATCTTGTCATCCAGACCTGTCCACCTTGAATGAGGTTTGCTATTCCTTTTCCTGGGAGAAGAAAATAAACACAATACTAGAAAGACTAACAAAAAGAAAGCAAGAAAAATAGTTATAGAGTTGATAGCAACGCACTTTCAAAAGTCTGGATAAGATCCTTAAGCTGCACAAGTTCTTGGTCCTGGCGGTTCTTGATATCTACAAAATACTCAAAGAGTGAAGCGAAAAAAGCAATGTAAACCTTCCTTTTGTAATATATGAAATTCAATAGGTTTCAGAATGATGGTCATCTAGGAAGAAATAGAAACCTTGGAGAGCAACAATCCGTGACTGTTTGATGCTAACTTCATCTATGAGGCCTCGCATTTGACTAGTGCAGTGGTTGTCAGATTCGATCTGCAGATACTAAAATCAGATTCGGTCTGCAGATACTGAAATGAGATTTTGAACGTGGAACAAGTAGGAATGGTCTAAGGCAGTGGTTAAAGAAGTAACTCACAGCGGAAGCGAGGCGATCTGCATACTGTGATTGCGTCTGGAAAAGCCTCATCTAAAAGAGACAAGAGGATTTAGATTGTGGGTCTAAAAATTGAAAGCAAAGAAAAGCGAGATCGGATAGATAGACCTGGACGTAGATGAACATGAAAGCTGCCGGAATGAGAAGAAATCGGAAGTCGCAAGAAAGCCTCGCCATATCTTCGACCGTGCGCTTCTTCTGGTGTTTGTTTGTTGCCGCCGGAGAGCTAACAAGGAAGGAATTGTTGTTTGAAACGTCGTCGTTCTACACATCGAAACGGTGTCGTTTAATTTAATTTAGTTTAGTTTATTTTCATCCATAAAAATAGCGACGTCTGGCTTCTTCTGGCTGGCTGGCTGGCTCTCTAATACGACGACAAACCAAACCAAAGGCCAACTTAGACGCAATTCATCCAATTGTCTCCCCCAATCTCATTTTTCTTCTTCTTCGAGTTTCGGATTTTTCCACCTCTGTATCCATTTTGCATCTATCTCCTCAGATTTGGTCCTAAATCATCACTCAGATGGGGTTTGCGAACGAAGCTAGCTCCTCCTCCTATACCCTTAAAATACCACCGGCTACAGAGGACACGCCTCTTCTCGGCAAGGCACCTCCCCTTTCCAGCCAGTTCAAGACCTTTGCCAACGTCTTCATCGCAGTCGTCGGCGCTGGTGTTCTAGGTCTTCCTTACGCCTTCAAGCGTACCGGATGGCTCATGGGTGTTCTCCTTCTCGTCTCCGTCTCCGCCTTGACCTATCACTGCATGATGCTTCTTGTCCATACCCGCCGCAAGCTCGACTCTTTCAATGCCGGCATCTCCAAGATCGGCTCTTTTGGGGACCTTGGATTTGCCGTCTGCGGCTCCTTTGGCAGGATCGTCGTTGACTTGTTTATCATTTTGTCTCAAGCTGGTTTTTGTGTCGGATATCTTATCTTCATCGGCACTACTTTAGCTAATCTATTTGATCCTGACTCGCCCACAAGCCTCAGCCATCAGATTACAAGGCTGGGTTCTCAATTCTTTGGCGTTTCTTCCAAGAGTCTCTACATTTGGGGATGCTTTCCCTTTCAGCTGGGTTTGAATTCGATTAAGACGCTCACTCACTTGGCTCCTCTCAGCATCTTCGCCGATGTTGTTGATCTTGCCGCTATGGCTGTGGTCATTGTAGAGGACGCCATGATTATACTCAAGCAAAGGCCTGACGTTGTTGCCTTCGGTGGGATGTCGCTCTTCTTATATGGGATGGGCGTCGCTGTCTACTCCTTCGAAGGGGTTGGAATGGTCTTGCCTCTTGAATCGGAGATGAAGGACAAGGAAAAGTTTGGTAAAGTGTTGGCACTCGGCATGGGATTCATCTCTCTCATATACGTATCATTTGGTTTCTTAGGTTACTTGGCTTTTGGTGAAGACACCAGGGACATAATCACGGCCAACTTGGGGGCCGGACTTGTCAGCACCGTTGTTCAGCTTGGATTGTGCATCAACCTCTTTTTCACTTTCCCCTTGATGATGAATCCAGTGTTTGAGATAGTAGAGAGGCGTTTCGCGCGTGGGATGTACTCTGCGTGGCTGAGATGGCTACTCGTCTTGGCAGTGACTCTGGTGGCTCTCTTTGTGCCAAACTTTACAGATTTTTTGTCCTTGGTGGGCAGCAGCACTTGCTGTGTGTTAGGGTTTGTGTTGCCTGCATTGTTTCATTTATTGGTCTTCAAGGAAGAGATGGGGTGGATGCAATGGAGTTCGGACACAGCGATTGTGGGTCTGGGTGTGGTTCTTGCTGTGTCGGGAACTTGGAGTTCCTTGAGTGAGATCTTCTCGATCAAAGTGTAAGCGTCTCGGGAAGTGAGAGATTGGAGAGATGTTTCTACTTGTGTCCAATAAGTGTGAAAATGTGGCATTATGTATACGGGATGTGTGGTTTAAAAGTATTGTGATTGTAATTGTATTTTGATGTTTGAAAAATAAAAGAGATCAGCTCTGTCTTGTGTTGTGTGTTTACTTACAAACACATAAAACTGTATGTGAGAATTTTTGGGTTCTCGATGACACAGGCAAATGAACCTTGTGAAATAAGATCAAATGCTTTGGTTTTGTATTACAAACTGTAGGGTGTTCTCCTTCCATGAATCACCATCTTCAAGATGCTTCTCGTAGAAACATACCTCACCATGGGACTTGATGCTGATCGCCGAGATGCTTCTGGTCCCATAACGCCCCTATATCCATCCACGAGTGAGACTGAATATTTGAGTTAACAAGGAAGATATATATATATATACTCTAAAAAGGGAAGGTTACAGTTGGTCTCTGAATGTCGACGAAGATGGAGCTGAGCTGGTATTCCGTCTCTGGTGTGGTGAAAACGCGAGGCAGCTCGGTTTCATGGTCCTTGACAGTATTGGTCATCACCTCATCCACCATGGTGTTGACCGGGAAGTCACCGCTCCCGTTGTCAGCCAGAAGCTGTTTGAAACCCTCTCTCAGCCTCACACACTGCAGAGACAAAAGACGGAATTGAAGAGTCTGCAAATGTCGAGGCGGGAGCTAATAGGGAGAAGTTTACCTTGGGCCAAGGGGAGTCGAGGTTGGCGTTGGAAAGGACATGGATCCCCGGAGAGACTTGCGTGACGAGCTTGTGGTCACCGTGGCGTGGCCGGTTGGTAATGTAAATCATGGATTTGGACAAGACATGAGCGACGACCAGGTTGAAGCCATTGTAGAGAGCAATTTCCTCTTGGATCTCCTCGGCAAACTCGGCCGGAGTCTTTGGGCTCTGCAAGAAACGAAGGGGCAGATCTCCACGGGATTTAGCATCAGGCAAGGAGGAGGCTTCCCTGAAATTGGTGAGGAAAGCGAGACGGCCATGCCTCGTGCACCCCAGCCACGTGCCGCCACCAACCAGGTCTCTTCCTCCCACCGTCTCTCCGTCTTCCCACCAACGCAGCGCCTCCGTTGCCCTGGGCAATTGTATACAAATATCATCATTTCAATCATCAAGCGATTTCAGAGGGGATTCAATCACTCACCTGTTGTGATGTTCATCTCTGTTCAGAAATAGAAGAAAAGGGTAAAGCGGATGCGATTGCCACATAAACACTGCGATGCACATTTTCTTCGAGACAAGAGCTCAAAAGTCCCTAAAACTTTCTTCTCCTCCAACGAACACGAACAATCATCTCTCCGTCGGTCTAATCTACTCTATCTGCTCCAAAAAGTAAAAAGTAAAAAACACACTCTTTCCAAAAAAACTGTGTGTGGTTCTTCTTACCACGAAACGGCAGCACGTGCACGTTTATACAAACCGCCCGACTGATTTGCTTTTAAGAAAGCTCGCCGGCGATGTGGTGAGAGATGATATCAGTCAGATCCAGATGACGTTCTCGAGATGCTCCGTTTCTCTATTTCACGCCTTCTTATGGCTGGTACCTACTTCTCTAGCTTGATTGTTCTCCTTCCATATGATTATCTCTCTTCCTGGAACTACTTTGGAAACAGATCATCTGATCGAATATTTTGAGTCTAGTATGGCCAAGAGTGTTTATGGTCGACGATTTTGCAGGTATTCCTACATGATGTTCATGTCCGTGGAGCCATTTTAGAGTCACAAGCACCGTAATGATGCTATTTCTCCTGGAAGCTCGTCTTTAATTTGGCTACACTGTTTCTTATTTGTTGATACCCTTTTCTTCTTTTTGCCATGATGCTTCCTTTTGCAGCCACAGAGAACTTCAAGCTTATCGTCCGCTGCAAGATTGTCGTGGATGTAATAATCTAGAGGTCTCTTTCGATTCAAATATCAGACTTTGCCAAAAATCTTTGGGGGATTGTGATTAACTTTTGGTATCCACTAATGCCTTCAGGAGGTGTTTGCTTCCTCGGCTGCTGCAGTGCACTACGATCCAGATCTGAAAGTAAGTAAGGCTCTTCTTTCTTCTAATACAACTCTATGCTTCCCACTTCTAATCAGTTTTGTTATCTCAGGATGTGAGCATAGTTGCGACATACAGTGACCATTACGGCAATTTACGGCTTGGTAGGGTGAAAATGGGGGATCTTTCATCTTCTTGGGTTTTGGAGAATCCTGCCAATCAAGTTAACGCCATAAAAAAAGGTTCGCACAGTCAATCTCTGTTAAAGACTTGTTTTTGGTTTTAACAAGATTTGGTCATTAGTTTAACAACAGAACCGTATATATCCCATGGACATTGAGTAAGGAGACAACTTATAGCTTGTCAAGTGATTGCTTAGCACTCTTCATTTGTTCTAACCATGCGTTGATCTCTTTACGAGATTCCTCGCAGAAGCTAGAAAGATATTGCAAGTTTTTTTGTTTCATTTCCTTGGATTTATCCTTAAGCTTACTCATGTTCTCTGTACTCTAAATTGCTGACATTTTTTATGGAATTAGCTAGGGATACCACGGGATTCATTTCAAAATGATACTAGAATGGAAGACAGTGCAAGTCATTCTACAACTAATCAGTCTCATGAAACCGAAAATCAGTTTCCACACGTGGAATTTGCAAGCCCAGCAAAACTGAAGCGTCAGGTGATTTGTCAAATACCCTTCTTTTTGGAATCTCTGTATCCGACTGGGATTGTAACAATTGTATACCCTTTCAGATTTTACGTCAGGAAAGGAGAGGTCAACGAACTCTGGAGCTGATCCAACAAGAAAAGGAAACTGATGAGCAGATGCAAGAAGCAGCTATTGACAAGTCAATGAGCTTTGAAAACTCAGTCATTGGGAAATACAGTATATGGAGGAGAGACTATGAGAGCCCAAATGCTGATGCTATCTTGAAGCTTATGAGAGACCAGATCATAATGGCAAAAGCATATGCAAATATTGCCAAATCAAAAAATGTAACCAATCTGTACGTTTTCTTGATGCAGCAATGTGGAGAAAATCAACGTGTTATAGGAAAAGCAACCTCTGATGCTGACCTCCCTTCAAGGTACTTTTTTACATTCCTCTTGTCAGTATGAATTAGTGAGACAACAATCTTTATTGAATTTGTCCCATTTCTTTTTCTTTGCTAGCGCTCTTGATCAAGCAAAAGCCATGGGCCATGCCCTCTCTCTTGCAAAGGACGAGTTATATGACTGCCATGAACTTGCAAAAAAGTTCCGGGCCATGCTTCAATCCACTGAACGCAATGTAGATGGACTGAAGAAAAAGGGCACCTTCTTAATTCAGCTAGCTGCCAAAACATTTCCCAAGCCATTGCATTGCCTGAGTCTGCAGCTAGCGGCAGACTATTTTATTCTAGGTTTCAATGAAGAGGATGCAGTCAAAGAGAATGTCAATCAAAAGAAGCTTAAAGATCCTTCTCTCTATCACTATGCGATCTTTTCGGATAACGTTCTGGCTACATCAGTGGTGGTCAACTCCACTGTCTTGAATGCAAAGGAACCGCAGAAGCATGTATTCCATATAGTAACTGACAAATTGAATTTTGCTGCAATGAAGATGTGGTTTCGCATCAGTGCTCCTGCTGATGCGACAATTCAAGTTGAAAACATCAATGACTTTAAGTGGCTGAACTCCTCTTACTGCTCTGTTCTGCGGCAGCTTGAATCTGCAAGGCTGAAAGAGTACTATTTCAAAGCAAATCATCCTTCATCTATCTCTGCTGGCGCAGACAATCTTAAGTACCGCAACCCAAAGTATCTGTCAATGCTGAATCATCTCAGATTCTACCTTCCCGAGGTTTATCCGAAGCTGGACAAGATCCTGTTTCTAGACGATGATATCGTGGTGCAAAAGGACCTGGCACCGCTATGGGCAATAGACATGCAAGGAAAAGTGAATGGTGCGGTGGAGACATGCAAGGAGAGCTTCCACAGATTTGACAAGTACCTCAACTTCTCTAATCCAAAGATCTCAGAGAATTTTGAGGCGAGTGCTTGCGGGTGGGCATTTGGCATGAATATGTTTGACCTGAAAGAGTGGAGAAAAAGGAACATTACAGGGATATATCACTATTGGCAAGACATGGTAAGGCATTGGTCATGATTGAAATGCAAAAGACAGAATAACTTTTTTTTTTTTTGGTGAGTCTAAAATACCTGTGTATGTGGTGTGTGATTCAGAATGAAGACAGAACACTGTGGAAGCTGGGATCGTTGCCACCGGGGCTGATAACATTTTACAACCTGACATATGCAATGGAGAGGAGCTGGCACGTGCTGGGGCTTGGCTATGACCCAGCGCTGAACCAAACAGCAATAGAGAATGCAGCGGTGGTGCATTACAATGGGAACTACAAGCCATGGCTGGGTTTGGCATTCGCCAAGTACAAACCCTACTGGTCCAAGTACGTTGAGTACGACAATCCGTATCTCCGTCGCTGCAACATCAACGAATGAATGAAGAGAGTGGAGGCACAGACGGAAACAAAATAAGTAAAATTGTTTTCAAATTGTTTGCAGTATACCAACATACGTAGTAGGAATCAAGAGACAGGAAAGGTTAATAAAAAATACTAGCATGTCGTGACTTAAAAACTTTTATTTCTCAACCGTAAAATCATCATCATCAAAAAAAAGAACTCATCCTTTTGTTCTTGCTCGACTCGCTTTTTGGTTTCAACGTGACATGGGCCTAATGTTGGCCCATTATTTTCTTCACGTTAACATTGGCCCATAGATGCACAAAATAGGCCTTATGGATGCTTTCGAAAAGAAGACGCAATCTCTCTCGCACCATCTCCATCTCCATCTCGATTCTCCAGGTAAATTTCTACTCCTCCGACTGATTCACGAGAATCTAATTCCAATCCTCAGTCCAGGTTTGTGCGAATCGCAGATACGCTTGATGTCGAAGAATGGCAGAATTTCGATATCCTCTTTACCTAATTTGGCTTCTTCTCCTTTACAGAAAAGTTTGTATGGAACCTTGTGATACTGACACTCCCGAGCCCCATGGCAGAAGAACGACTCCACCAAAAGATTCACTCGAACAAGATTCAAAGGATGTTGGGGTAAAGAAACTTGCATCATCTCCAGCCACTAATGCTGCAAGCGGGCGACTTGTATATGTCCGCAGAAGAGTCGAGGTTGACACATCCAAAGCTGCTACCACAGACATTGGGACTGCCACAAATCCGAATCCCCCACCCCCTAACGAACCACCAACCTTGGCTGTGGTCAGCTCATCCCCACAGGAACCTACCAGCCACAGGTTAGACTGGGAAGAGCGTTACCATCATCTTCAAATGCTTCTTCATAAGCTTAATGAATCTGATCAGACCGATCATGTACAGAGTAAGGAATCCCCACTGACAGTTAAAGCTATATGTCTCTCTAATTGTTGACTTTTTTTTATGTTTCCACTGTTAGTGCTTTGGTCACTTTCCTCCGCCGAGCTTAGCAATCATGCTGTTGAGTTGGAAAAGAGGTCTATTCAATTCTCTCTCGAGGAGGGTACTCTTTTGCTTTCCACTCTCACTTTCATATATTTATTTCTTGCTACCATCTTATGGAGCAAGGAAGTAGACTGTTTGGCACAGATTTAGGTATGTCTGCTTTAGCCAGGATATGATATCTACTGACAACTATATATAGATTTATTCTTTTTATTGTTGCAACCAGTAGAGTTCTGCTCCAGGCTTTTAGGTTTGTAACGGTATAGCTAGAAACCTTGTAAAAATTGAATATTTGCTCGTGTTGGTCCTGGTGCAGCGCGAGAGATGCAGCGTGTAGCGGCTTTAAACGTGTTAGGAAGGTCTGTGAATAGTCTAAAATCTACATCAAATGACGGAGAATAATGGGCAGCGTAAGTGTTGTTTAGTCACTTAACTATACAGACTGCCTTGAATCATTATGTGCCGTTAGACTGATAAAGTATAATGTTGTGATAGTTTACACGAGGCAAGAACACATGTGGATGAAAGCGAAGAAAGGGCAGTTAGTGATGAGGCACAAAGGAGCACACTATTCACAGCATTGTTACAGTGGTTGTGCTGCCATGAAACGTAGATATATTTAACGGATGAGTCTCTTATCCATCTTTTGTCCATAAAGAAGAGTTCGTTATCTGGAATGTACAATCATATTAGTAATAAATATTGGAGAGATGCTCCCACGAGTTAGGGGGGAGGATTTCAGTAGATTAGATTAGATTCTTCCCAAAGTCTTGTTAACTCCTGAGACAACTGTCGCACGTTATTGCATTGTATCTACTACTTACACCTGTGCTCAACCTAATACTACCAAGTCCATGCATCTTCTTATCCTTTTTTTTATATATATAGATAATAGATATGAAGAGATTGGATTTTAAATTGCTACAAAGAGAGAGTCTACGATTTCGCAATTATCAACAAATTAAATTATGGAGAGAGAGGCTTTTGACATTTCTGGTCTGTAAGAGAGAAGCATTGGATGTTTAATTAATTATATGATACTCCATAATAACAAGAAGTAAACCAAGTATGTATACGTGGACGATTATTATTAGGTTGTTGACTTCAGCTGTTTCCCTTTAATTATTAAAGAGCTCCATGATGTCATCCAATGCTATACTATAATAATACACAATTACACACTTTCACTTGATGACTTGATGTACATTTATATATTGCCTTAAGCTTTCGGCTATATAAATTTCCATAACTAGTTTCCTTCTTGTTAAAGACTCATCATTAGGCCTGGGCGTTTGGGCCCCCAATCGGGTTCGGTTCGGTATCGGTTCGGGTTCGGATTTTGAAATACCGAAATTTTAATCCCATTCGGATATTTTAAAATTTCGGTTCGGTTTCGGTTCGGGTTTGTTCGGGTTCGGTTCGGGGTTAGTAACAACTATTTAACTCGGTTAAATCCGAAATACTTTTGAGTTTTGTACTAATTGTGGTTGTCATACTCATTGGTTCGGATCGAGTTTGGTTTTTTTTACCTATATATACTTAAATATATCCGAATTACTAGAAAAAATACCGAAATAACCGAAAAATACTAAAATATCAGTTACTTTATATCCAAATGCACCTAAAATTATCCAAAAATATTCAGAGAAAAACTAAAATATTAGTTACTTTTCATCTAAATATATCCAAAAATACTCGAATTCTCAAAAATATCTAACATATTTGGATTTATGATTGTAAATTTGAGTATTTTTGTTGTTATAAGTATAAATATTACCAAAAATCTTAGATGTATATTTTTATTTCGGATACGTTCGGATACCCATGGATATTCGGTTCGGTTCGGGTTCGGTTCGGATTTTCCAAGTAACGAAATTTAGGGTCCATTCGGATATTTTTAAAAATCGGTTCGGATTCGGTTCGGATATTTTCCAGGCGGGTTCGGTTCGGTTTTCGGATTTCGGATTTTTTGCCCAGACCTACTCATCATCATACCAACGTAATTTCAAATAATTGCGGTTAAGTCTGTGTATATGTGGTGAGTTAATTAATGGATGCACATATCTCATAAAGATTTGGAAATACGATTTTTATGAAGGATATATAATAGATCTTCACAAGTCAATCCATTCATCAGATATGTTGTTTTGTTTATTCGGATTCCTTAGCCTCATTGAACAACCACATGTATTTATGAGACTATAAAAGTGAGATTCTGACAGGTTGCTGATGTCATAGGGAGAAAGATTCGGACAGGCCCATCATTGATCTCAACTCACCCCTTAATTATGCAACTATCAAATATTAATACTAATAAATTTAGTAGTTGGTTTTCGAACACTGCTTTTGTGCAAGGCACGTAAACGAGAATGCCAATAAAAAGAAGAAAGATAATTAGTAATTACCCTCTAAAATCAACTGTTCAACTTTCTCTATCCTTTAATATTCGCAGGCTTTTAATGGAGATTCTATTCACTCTCCTTAGACTAAATCCCATTTAGATTCAGTCTAAAATATTAGTAAAAGGTATCAGAGAGGAGTTAAAATCCCATTTTAATTAGACTCACTTTAGACGGCCTAAACAAAAGCATTAACTAAACCCTCTTCTTATGGAAACATATTTGGAAGAATCTTTTGTTAATTTGCCTTTATTAAATTTAATTATTATGTACCAAATTACAGTGAACTAAAAGCTAACACGGTAAACACTAGCTTGTGTATGCTATGGTACCTGATCAGTTAGGTGGCTCTTCTAAAGGATACATGCATAGAGAAGGGGCGATCGTTCATTACTAACTTTTTGGAATCGAAATTAAAGTGGGAAATGGGTGGGTGGTATGCAAAGAAATGTGAGTGATGTCTCCTCAAAAGCAACATTTGAAAGGCTTTGCTACTAATTTTCTAACATATATATATAGTTTAATACTTTAATACGAGCGAGCGAGCGTGTTATTACCCATTAATTCTAATAACACGTATGCTTAGGGTTGATGATGCTAAACCATGATAGAGTATGCGGAGAATCGATGAGAAGCTTGGCATGGAGGGGCTTTTGGCTTTCCGTAATCCTCAAGAGTCATATATCACACTAGTAATTTTGATAACCTACGCACACTGGGTGACCTCTAGCTCTCTTTTACATCAACTGTTTTTTTGTTTACCATGCATCTGCCTTTCTCTCATTGGCTTGTTTTTAAACAATTCTGAACCCTTTATTTTCATTTTAAAATGTAGAACGGCAAAATGATCGTATGATCATATTTGAAAGGTCATGTTAAGACGATCATTTCTTAACAAAATTTACAACTGTGATTCTCGAAAAAACAATAACGATATGTATTATGATGTAATTAAACAAGTGAGACGGGTTAAACACACACAAAAATAATGCGAACAAGAAGCATACAACATTTGAACCACACGATTATGGTTACTCTTGACCAGCTTATATACCTCTAAGATTTTAAAAAAAAAAAAAAAAAAAATACAAAAGCTATTGAATATTTTATCATTCTGTTTAACAAGTTGTTTTGAAAGTTGAGAGGTGAAGTAAAATAAGAGGGGATCATGCTTATTCCATTATGACATGTCCCTTTTGGAATCTTTCATGGAATCACCTTGATTAGTGATTGGGTATATATATATGTATTAAATTATATATATCTTGAAACCCTAGTTTTTGTCACCCTTTATATAACCCAGACAAAATGAAAAGTAAGTAGACGAGTCGAGTGCCTTGATACAATCAATAAGAGAGGCACACTTGGATTTGCCTAGCTAGTGCATTGGACCACCAAAGCCTCGGAGATTCAGGAAACTAACTAACTAACTAGGATTGGTGATTCTGATTATAAAAATTTGAATATATGGTGGGACCCTTTAAAAAGATTCTGCACGCTCACACCCAAAGATTCCCTCCCATCTTCTTCTCTGGATCCAGTTGTTGTTTTCGATTCTTCAAGAAAATTAACAAAGTATTAATTATCTGCTTCATCTCTCTCATACTCACATTTGTGTGTTTCTTCTTTTGTTATCTTTGAATATATAATACTTGTAACTGGATGGATTAGTAAGATTCAGATCGATGAGGTCGGCTCCAAATTCATCAAGCATTATAAATAACAAGCTGGGGTTTGACATTTCGAGCAATTGGGTTTTTATTTAGCTTATGACTTATCCCATTTTGGCAGCTCTTTTAATTTTTGTTTTTGTATTTAATTTCTTTAAAGTTTGACATAATAATATTTAAAAGGGAGTCGTTGGCGTTTGATATTGAACAACAAAGGAAAGAGAGCCTATCAAACCACATGCTTGCATCATCTCTTTTAGCCAAGCCTCATCATTACTTTAGGGGTTAATTTCTTCTTCTTCCTCTATTTGTCTCGGTTTGGTTCATCAATCCCCTTTCTCTTTCTCTATCAAACAACATCTGGCCTCGCTTAATTATATGGAAGAAAGCAACAACTCGGGCGTGGTGGATTTCCCTGAAAACTTGATGGACCAACTCTTTTGGGAGGAGTGCTGGGACGAAGAGGCAACGCAGAAAGAGGAAGCACTATCATCATCATCATCATCATCGTCGTCAGGGTTGAAAGAGAGGGTGACTTGCGCCATGGGGCACCTGCAAGAGGTGATGGGACAGAGGGAGCTGCTGATCCAGCTGTGGGTGCCTGTGGAGACGAGGAACGGAAGAGTGCTGAGCACGGAGGAGCAGCCTTACTCTCTCAACCCCTTCTCCCAGAGCCACAGCCTGGCCCTCTACAGAGACGCCTCAGCTGGCTACAGCTTCGCAGCAGAGGTTGGGTCGGACCAGCTCGTTGGGTTGCCTGGGCGTGTGTTCTTGACAAGAATGCCTGAGTGGACACCAGACGTTCGCTTCTTCAGGAGCGAGGAGTACCCTCGCATAGGATACGCCCGCAGGTACCAGGTTCGAGCCTCCCTCGCTCTCCCACTCTTCCAAGGACCCTCTGGGAACTGCGTGGCCGTGATGGAAATGGTCACCACTCACCGCAACTTGGAGTATGCCACCCAACTCCAAACCATCTGCAATGCCCTTGAGGTCATTTTGAATTTAACCTAACTTGTGATATATGATGATTAAATGCAGTTGATGAATATAATAAATAAAGTGAGTCTGATTGAGTCTTTAATTCCATCTAGTAAAAATATTATATACTTACTTGGCAATATTCTTGTCACTGCACTGTTGGAACACTGCTCAGCATTGACTCGCTCCCATGTCTTTGCATTATTATTATTTGGTTGACGTAAGCAACCTTTGAAGAGCTTCAATGGTTAGCATCCGTCACTTTATATATAAACCACTAAATTAGTCTCAATCTATATATATCGGAATTTCTCGCAGGCCTTTGATCTCCGGACTTCAGAAACCTCCGTCGTTCCAGCCTCTCTCAAGGTCAGTTCTTCAAGTCCTTGTTTAATTATATTTACGCATTTACTTGTCTCAAATCTCAGTGCGTGGTGTCCTTTCCTCAGCCCCACACCACAGAGGTGGCCTCCATTCTCCAAGGCATCTGCAGTTCACACGGGCTCCCTCTAGCCATCACGTGGGGCCACCAGGACTCATCCTGCCTCTCGGCTCTAATCTCCGCCTCTTACGCCGCTGACCAAGACAGCCGCTGCTTCCTGGCCGCCTGCTCAGAGCACAATCTACTCGGCGGCCAAGGAATCGCTGGAAGAGCTTTTGCTACCAAGAAACAGTGTTTCGCAACAGATGTGGCCATCTTCAGCAAGTGGAGCTACCCTCTCTCCCACTACGCCAGGATGTTCGACCTCCACGCTGCTCTCGCCGTCCCTCTCCTGACCAGACGCAACCGCACCGTCCAATTTGTTCTCGAGTTCTTCTTCCCCAGAGACTGTCTCGACATCCAAACTCAGAGGCTGACCCTCGCCTCCCAACTCAACCTACTTTTCCAGAGCTCACCACATCTGATGGTAGACGACCAACTAGCAGAAGAAGTGAGAGACGCAGCCACACCACTGACAGATCACTTTAGCGGATCAGCACAAGAGGAGGATCCGGCTAAGGATCTCAAGGGCAAACAAGTGTCGCTTTCATTTTCTTCTTCCTCTCTGGAGAGCCGAAAACGCAAAACAAAGGCTGAAAAGGATATCACTTTGGAGACTCTCAGACAACACTTTGCTGGCAGCCTCAAGGACGCTGCTAAAAATATTGGGGGTGCGTCCACTTTTATAAATAATGCATTTGGATAGATATATATACATGTGATGGTGATGGCATTACATATTGCAGTATGTCCGACGACCTTGAAGAGGATCTGCAGACAGCACGGAATCTCAAGGTGGCCATCGAGGAAGATCAAAAAAGTTGGACATTCTCTTCGCAAACTGCAGGTGGTGATGGACTCTGTTGAAGGAGTTCAAGGCTCTCTCCATCTCGCCTCCTTCTACTCAAGCTTCCCTCAACTTCAATCTTCTTCTTCTTCTTCTTTTCCTTTGATTAATCCAACCCAAACTGTCCATGTGCCTCCAAAGTCACCACCTTCCTCATCCGGCAGCCAGAGCTCGTCAGGTTCAAGCACCTGTTGCTCCTCCGAAGAGCAACAACTTGGTGGCTTCCAAAAATCAGCTCTCAGCCATCCACAGCTGCTTACTCTGAGCAGCCTACAGGAGGACCAGAGGCCTGTTCGTGTAACCTCATCTCTACCCCCATTGCCATCCGCAACAGCTCCAAGGAAAGCAAAGGACGGGATGAAAGTGAAGGCTATGTTTGGAGATTCGATGCTGAGGATGTGCCTGCAGCCCCACTCGCGTCTCACAGACCTCAGAAGAGAGATCGCAAAGAGGTTTGGGATGGATGATGTTTTGAGAAGTAACTTCAGTCTCAAGTACATGGACGATGATCAAGAATGGGTTCTATTGACGTGCGAAGCTGATCTTGAGGAGTGCAGACAAGTCTACAAGTCATCTCTTAAAGAAACTATCAGAATATTGGTCTCTCTTCCTTCCACTGATCCTTAACTAAATCCTAAACCTTCTTCGCTAATTCCATCATCCTCGCATCTATTTACTTTGGCTTGGTTTGTATATTCTTTTTTCTCATATGCAACAAACTTGTTTGATTTAAACGTATACATTAGTTGTGGCTTCTTGTGATCCCATTTTTCTCTCTCTCTCTATAAATATAAAAGCTAGTATGATTTTGTGAGAAACATTATCTACGCTAATCTACAGTTGCATTGCATCTCCCAGTTTGTATTTTTCTGTTTTCTATTCTTTAAGTAGATAGGATTTAGATACAGAGGATATATATCCAGTAATCACACTGTTGATTCTTTAGTTTTTGTCTTTTTTGACATTGTCTTAAGACATTTGAACAATAGGAAGTAATGTATAGGTTGAGTTAAGACTTGAGAGAGTCTGTTGAGTTACTTAGTTCAATAGGGAAGACGAAGCTTCGTCTGTCCGCTGCTGCTCCTCAATGTCTAAATGTAGCTGCGGAGGGCCAACTAAACTCAGTATGACCTGACACCCACAACAAGTGCATTAATCAATCACCCATTAGATGCTTACTGTCTACAATGGCTAGAGATGACATCGTACTGGGTGTTCAAGACAGATCAGTAGATGGTAGCAGATAATTCCAGGTTAACTTACTGGTAAGAAAACGAGCCCATGCAAGAAGCCGATTATAACCAGTGCCAAGTACATTTGGAAGTAATACACCTGTATGCACCAATGCATATCCATTTGAATCAACTCAAGAAAGAGACCAAGAACTGCACAAGGCAATGGATTTAGGCGTCCTTACCACAAATATCTCTGATCTTGCAAAGCAAAGCACGATCACTCCAACAAGTTTTGTGAGTGTGATCCCACTGTCCCCAACAACATGTTTTCATTCATTAAGTCCCACAAATGCAACCAGTAAGCCAGTTCGACTAATGCCTTTGCACAAAAATAAAAATTGATATGGAGAAAATTAAAAGTGCAGCAACTAGCTAGTGATCGCAAGCTTCATCACCTGAAAACTGAAGCTCCCATTGTTTCCAGTGCCTCCCTCGCTCTTTGTTCTCTGTTCCCACTACTCATCTGCATTTGATGCAGGCAGGAAATAGACATATTATTTTTCAGAACCGATCCACGCTAGATTAAAAAGAGACATGACTTGTTTTGAATCCTCAAATCCAATTAATCAAGAAGTGATTGACAATTGTGAGAAAAATTCTTCTGCTACTACATGGCTACAGATTGTAGTGCCAATATATGCGGTATAGTGTTCGGAGTAAGGTTGCAAAGGGACATAGTTTGTTCTTACCAGGAAAGCATGTGATATGTGCACGCAGAATTCTACAGCAATCCCGATCGACATTATCAAATTCACAACAGAAACTGCATTGAGTTGAATGCCCAGAATCACCATTATACCCTGCTCAACACATCAAGGATGATTATTCTTTACTAAAACGTATAGCATCCAGAACCACATGAACCAGAAAGCAAATCGGCACAATATTCTATGGATCTGTGTCAATAAATACCATGAGATCCAAGAGTATCATCACTAATACAAGGACAATGATGGCTGAACTCCAGGCACTGAAATTGACAGGTCAATAAAAGAAACCAACATTAAGACATCTCCACATTCCAAAATTTTGCATAATGTATAGAGAGATAACTGACCTGGATGTGATTAACAAGCAAACAATAAATATAGCACCTGCCAAAGCAATATGAGAATGTAAAGAGTTGTCAATATGAGAATGTAAAGAGTTGTCTTTTGGTACAACTTCTAGCAAAAACTATAAAATTGATAGATGCTAAGCACACCGATTGCTATCGCAAGGTTTGTCAACGCTACGGTCCAGATATTCAGATATTGCTCAAAGAAAATGTAGAAGACAGAATATGGAAAGATATCAATCTGCATTAACAAAAGAAGGTTATTATATAAGATGCTGAGTAGAACAAAAAATACAAACGGTGGACCATCCTCATTCAAGCAAAGCCAGCTAATCTATACTTCTTTAAAACAGAATTTTTCACCAGGTTCAAACCTTCAAGGAATTGGATATTCTTGAACTGAACTCCCGAGCAGCTCGCAGGGCATTAACATAGTCACCCTGAGAAAATTTTGTCACTTGAGAGTTTTTTCTTAAATAGTTGCTTGCCAGAAATAATAATGTCATACTTGTGTGTTAAGTGGAGTGTGGTATGTACGGAACTCAGATGCATGTATAACACCAGTCTCATACCCTGAAAGAAAAAATCAAGCATCCCGGGAAAAGGTTCAGACCAAAAGCAAATCAAAGAAATGAAGTATAGTCCAAAAAAATTTCTTTTTAAGCAAATGCTAGGGTACCTTTTAAATCCACGCTACTCGTATAAGCCCCATGACCGCCCTTTGCACAGTCAGCCGATGGCAAAGCATTTAGAAACCAGGGTAATTTCTCCTTGAATTGAGCTGTAGATGGGCGATCATGAACCAAATCTGAGTGCCGAAAGCACTGCAATTGTTTACAGAATTAGATCTAATCTAAATATTGTTGAGAAAGAGAGAGAGGCAGAGGCTCACCGTAGTACAGTCTTTACAGATCCCATCTAAACTGCATATATCTTCCTCAGCCGTGCAGCAAGGTGGCTGTAGCTTGAGAATTTAAGTTAGAAACTGGAAGAACAGTTTGCATTTTAAACAGCTGATGTTTGTTTAAAGGAAATTAAACAGATATCAGAAACTAGCCTATGAACCATTATCGTTTCTTCTGTGATTTAAAGAGAACTATATCTGTTAAAGAGAAAGAAACTGAGAAATCAAGGTAGTTTCCACAATAATAAGCTCTAGAAGATAAGACTGACCTGGTCATCTGGAGGACAATAACTGCCATTAGTGAACTTCCGACAACAGCCAAAAGCTTCTGGTGATAGCCATACAAGAAAATCATCGAGCCAAGAAGCAGCTGGTTTGGCAATGTAACTTGTTTCTGGAGCTTGTGACGCTCTTGATATCTGGTGGAAGGTGGGGAAAACAAAGAATGTTATGGACTAAACCCTTTTGGGTGGGCCTTTACATGTGCTCAGCCTTGGTGGCACCACAAGGTGATCTTTACCGAAGATTCATCAAACTTATAAGAATTCATATGATGATTTTAGTAGAGATAGATCACATCAGTAACTGACTAAAATAAAGATCATTTCAAACAAGAGCATCTCCGATATCCATTCATTATAATAACCTCATTTAACAGGGAATCTGAATTGCATTGGCTGATAGAGCACAACTGATTTGTATGCCTTGATTCCAAGCTGCCAAAAGTTTCCATTTCAGTACAGGAAAACTGCTAGATAATAAATTCTACCAGAGACAGTGCTTTTCTGTGCGTGTATCAGATAGAGAACCTATAATTGTAATCCTTGACTACAAAATACAAAGGCGGCCCCACTCTGAGGTACTCTGAGAGACTGTCAAAATAGTCCTGTCAAATAAAATTCCAATCATGACTGGGGGGAAATGAGGAAGAGATCAACACAAGTAGAACAACATAAAGGAGAAGTACAAAATGGAACACACTAAACTTGAAGGTAAGAGTCTCGAGGAAGAACAATTTTCTGCTCCAAGCCAGTTTCAAGCCTTGGGCTGATGGCCTGAATGAATAAAAACACAGGAAATTTAAGAAGACAAATAAAAATACCAACTCGTAATTACAGAAAAAATTAATATAATTCACTCCATATCTCTCTTAGAATTTTGTTGGTGATATAGTCATATTGTAATGCTATATCAAAAGAAGTACTGTTAAACGGAAAAAAAATTGGTATATATACAGTGAAAAGAAAGCAATGAGCAAAATATAGTCAGCAACTTACAATGCTTGCCAGCGCAAAAGCCAAGAATACAGCGACAACAACCATTTTTACAACCCAAATTCCAAGAACGGGTGCATGAACCTCCTGTGCAACACCAAAACTAAAAAATCAGCAAGATTGCAGACAGTAATTACATGTTTTTGTGTGTCTGACTGTGTTGCACGTATCATATGTGTATCAATAAGAAAGAAAAGTTTTCCCAGTTCTGAGAGAATCAAAACACCTTCATGTATCTCTCAAGAAACCCAGGTCCTCTTCCACCTGTTACCGCACAAAAACTTGCCTAACTTGAGGGAAATGATACAGTTAAAAAAAGACACTAATTCAAAAATCTCTGGTAGTAACCTTCAACAGATTCTCGAGATGATGAAGGAACTTTTATGCAAGGGAAACAATCAATCCTGTTATCCCCAGATCTTTTGCAGTCAAAAACTATTAGCGCAACAAATGCGGTGATTTGCAGAAAGAAGTCCAGCATAATAGCCAAAGCTGCACAAGTGAAGAACAGTGTCAGTAGTGTCACAGACTCGCAACTAATGTATACAGAGAGCACCAAAGATTTACAAACCTGCAAACATGGAGAAGATACGACATGCTGGCATTGGAACAAAAGCTCCAACAGCAAAAGCCAAGACCTCGGATAAACTTGCCAATGTTATGGATGGACCTACTTCAACAAGTGCAGAGCTAATCCGTTCCTCTAAAGAAACATCACGAGGTTGTCTCTTTACAGCATGAACCAGTATGCACATATTATCTACTCCCACCTGTTCACTTATGGGAAAAACATTAGTATACCCATCAACAGATATACCAAAATTCCACTGTTCCTGCTACAGAGACTGAAAACGAACTTACAGCCAGGACTAGGAAAGGAATGACTTCCATTATGATCAATGTGGATTTAACTCCAAGGGCACTGAAAAATCCAACAGATCCAAGTACAGAAAGCAAGACAAGCACAACCCCAGAAAGACCGAGCAAAACCTAGAAGTCATGATATTGGTAAGTACGCTGTGTAAAATGATCGTACATCTACAATACTTTCGTATCCCAGTCCTAGATAGTTGAATGTGAATATTTAGCTTCAAAGATCAAAAAAAGTCATGGTAGAGCGGACTAGGAAAAGAAAGGGAGTATCAAAAGTTCTGTAAAGACCACCCTGACAAATACTCAGGCATTAATCATTTCAGTTGGGAACAGCGAGAATAAGTAATTCCTAGCATATTAAGATTCTCATTATTCAATACTTTGCTTCTCCAAACTCTAAAGGAATACTCACATGATTGAATACAACTGAAATGCCTATAGAGGAACAATGAACTTGAGAGGAAGAGCAAGACACACGTACCTTTGATGAAATGTAAAAAGTATAGAACTGCGGAGCATCTCCAAGTGTGACGGAAATGTAAACAAACATAACCAAATAGCTTGCCTGGTGAAGGAAAACAAAAACAGATCACTGGCATGAAATCTTGGCAGATCATACAACCAAAGAAAATCTGGGTATGAAGATGGTAAGAGATAGTTCTCAAAGATATCTGTTATCGTACAGCTATTGTTAAAATATCAGCAGTGCTTTCTCTTTTCAGCTCTTCCTCTATTGAGCTTTCAGATGAAAATGAAAGACTCAAATTGTTGAATCGCACCATAGGTAGCAGCTCCTTCTGGAAAGTGCAAGTAAAAACTAATTAAGACAACCGTATCACTTTTCGAAAAACTGGAAATATAGCTCTGGGGAAAAGAAAACGACAATTTTTAAACATGGAAAACCTTTGCTAATTGAATGAATGATTTTTCCCATGCTACTGCCCTTGCGTTTTCGATGCTTGAATCACCAATGGCATTGTTAACTGGATATGTTACAACGAACGCAGTAGCCTGAAAATACAGTTCGTTTTAGGTCAGAATAACAACCAAAGGGTACTGAGCAACCAAGTTCCAAAACCATTACCTCCGAATAGTTATTCCCCGAGAATCCTCCCAACACTGCACTAGGATCAACAGGCGCCTGAAAAGCGCTCAAACACATCTCTGATGAAGTGTAATGCTGGAGGTTGAAGACAGAGGGTATCAGAAAACAGTATTCAGTCACTAATCAAGAGGGCAGAAAATTCAACAGTGTAATTACGAAGTGAATGACTCAAATCCCCCATCTTTGACGAAAATTGGCTATGGCTAAGATGCTGAAAAAAAGTTGAACCTGGAAACAGTACTCAGCATGCTCAACTCCTCCATAATCATCAAAAGTTCCAGAGTCCATCTTGAAATACTGAAAGAGTAAAATCGAAAAGAGATGTCAGTAGAGAAGTGATTCCATGTGAAAGATAAATTTTTATGTTTAAGAAGCTGAGAACACACATGGAGGTACTCTGTGTATCTAAACCACGACGAGTTACACAAAATATTTAAATCGTTGAGGAATTCATGAGCTTAGAAATTATCAACCTGCAGAATACTTTGAGTTGCGCAATCCTCTCCCAATGGGTTCAAGCAAATGTCAGTCAGAGAGACCTCTGAACCAGAATAATTTCCACGAATTTGATCGACCTGTGATATTTGGAGGAAAAATAACAACAGAAACAGAAGAAACAAATGGATGACACTGAAATAAAATGATGTAGAAATTCACTTATAGACCAGCATTTTTTACAAATACCTTCTTTTGTATGTCAAAAAGCAAAAGAATATTTTCATCTGTCACAATACTAGGCGCCCTGCCACTTTTGGGATCAGGAACTGTGGCCAAGATAAGCTGTCATGCGACACAAGGAAATCGTGAACAAAGGTTATATATTGTTAATAATAAACTAGATTATTTTGCACACAAAAAAAAAAAAAAACTAGATTATAAGACAGATGAAGCAAAATATAGAAATTACCTGCTCGATTCTGTAGAATGGCGAAAGGTGGCTATCAAAGAACTTTTTCTCTTCTGCTGCTTTGCTTCCAGGACCTACCCACAACTACAAAATGCACATGAACAATCATACCAGTATTTGCAGTGGCTTTACTTCTGAATCCACATCACAAAGAGTTCGTATAACTATGGTCCTGGCAGAGCTAGTACATACCTTTTCTGGTCGTGTTTCCACCTTAAACTTAAAGAGACCTGAACTGAGTGCAAGAACAATAGCCACCGACATGAAGAGAACAAGAGATGGATTTCTAGCAATCCATGACCCGTATGTTCTGAGGCAAACAATTGGAAACAATTACAATTTCATCTCATCAGTTTCGGGTTTTTCTAATTGTAGAGATACCTTGTGGGTAAAATATAGACGACGAAACAAAATCCTGGAGATTTACCTGTAAAATTTTGCCATGTATCTCTGGACAGGAGACAGTTGAGCATGTCTTTGCATCTACAAGAAGGATATTTCAGCATATATGCGGGTATATAAATGTATTATCTGATATATACATACACAGAAGAACTACAGTTTCTAGCCAATACATTGATATACCTTGACACCAAGTGTGCTTTCCTTCGGTTCACTATTAATTCCATCTTCTTCCAAAGGATGCAATAGTGGCTCTGAGCTATCACCAGGCTTTGTTATATCCCTTCTTCGATTTAAAGCAGCCCATCCGAAGAAGCAAGACACCAGCAGGATGTATACAAGTACCATCGATAACTCAATGCATCTGACCTGAAATATATAAATCAATACAATCAAATCCAAGATCATACCAACATAATAATGTTCTCAAGCAACTATGAATATTTTCATAACCCACACCTTAAGAGCACCAATTCTAATCGAGCAAGAGTCTTCCTCATGGGGCGGCAGGGGTTCGGGACTTGAGCAAGCTGGTGACGAAGGGCAATCACCACAAGAGCATCCAAGGGATGTGTCACCACATGAATATATAGATAAGTTCATTGGCACCATCACAGATGACTCGGGAGTAGTTGATTTAAAGTTTATTGCATATGGTGAACCAGGGAAGCCAGGTGGTGTTTTCTGACCAATAAACGTAAACCACTCTGAAAAAGCAGAACTAAAGATGAAATCTGGAACTTTTGAAACAAGGATAAATACAACGGCTTAAAAGAGACTGCAGAGCACCTCTGAAGTTTTGAGCACCACCACCAACAAAGTTTATGGCACGTGTGTTCATAGTTCCAAATTTCACCTCTTTACAGGACTCGTAAAGCCCTTCTCCAAATGTATCAGTTATGTGATAGTCTATACCATCCACTGTCAAATTCCCACTCACCTAGAATAAATGACAAAAGTATGACCAATGCTAGTGGTTGTTAACCATATTAACGGGCCTCGTCAAAAGTTGAACTTGTCACATGAGAATGTGAAGCTAACCTCAGCAATAGAAGTGACGTTGATAAAAAGAGACTGATTTGGAGAGCAAGAGAGCTCGCAGAACAAGTTTAAGAAGTTCCTTAAGCATGCAGGACAACCCACAAGAAAAGGGACAACCTAACATAGATGGCATCAACAAAGAATTAGTAAAATAAAAAATTGGTAGAAACAAGTTTCTTTTAGAGTAGTGATCTGTCTTTGTTGTCTTTGATATGTCATAGCAAAGAAAAGTGATACCTGTTGAACTTGAGACCTCAAAGTGTCAAATTGAGTCTCCGTACAACAGACTTTCCCACTAATGGTTGGGCATAGGCTTTGGATTTTGGCAGAAAACAGTTGATCAGGCTGCAGAAAGGAAGGAAAAAAAGAAGTGAAAGGAAAGCTAATGGTGATAGTGGAGTGGTCACTGAGGTTCCTAATTGTCTACCTTGATGGATGGGGAAGCATAAGGACAGTTGAGGACTTTTCCATCGCTGCGTTCTCCACATATGCCATACATAGCGCAATACTCTTTTGAATGTGTGTTGTTACTGAGCAAAAGAGAAATGAACAAGGCAGAGTTAAATAAGAGAGTGAGAAAAAGGACACGTACGTCTCTATAATGCAATAATGTAATGACCTTGGCGAGGAGCTGATCAGGTCGGCGCTGACTAAAATTATAAGCTGCAAAATGAAAATCATTTACATATGACGATAACAGCTAGGGAGAGAGAAGAAGGAGCAAGTCATCAAGTGAATTTTGCTTCTGCAAGGACAAGGAAAGAAAAGGAAGAAGAGGATTTGTTTGCCTGCAAAAGGAGAAGCTTGAGAGGGATCGCCATGTTAGCAGGTCTCAATTAAGCTTAAGCAGTTGGGGTTTGCAGAGAGGATTGTTGTTTGACGACTAATAAAGAAATAAAATTTTGGATCTATATAAGTAATCCGGAGGTACTTCTTTGAAAATCAGACAAAATTGCCCATGGGTTTATTTAATTTCTCAAAATCAATGTATGATCATCAAGGGTAAAATCGTCATTTTGCGTGCTAAATCTCGCGGGTCAACACGCGGATCCTCACGACCCGCGCGTTTTTAATCGGATCTTTTTAAGTTTTAATCCTGACCGTTGGTTTGTTTTAATCCTGATCGTCAATAATATGTGCCCTAAAATTAATTATTTTCTCTAGCCTCTTTCTTTCTCTCGCCGCCTAGACCTCGCTCTCTCTCTCTTTTTTTTCCCAGTAGAGTGAAGAAACATGAATCAAATCCAAATTTTCTTCTTTTTCTTCTTTGTATTTGCGATTTTCCGATTAATTTTTTGTTTTGTTCATGGGTTTCAGATCATCATCGTGGCGGAGGAGGAATCGGAGAAGATCGGTGAACACCGCCGAAGACCTGCAACTTCTCCGGTAGTTATGGTTTCGAAGTTTGTTTCACGATCTTCTTCACCTTTTCAGTCAAGCAGATTAAGGTTTGATCACTACATCAACACATAAACAGTTGATCTTTGATTTATTGTTTTCATTTTTTTTTCCGATTTTTTTAGATTGAATGAATCAGTTTTCTGATGAGATTTTTGTTTTGTTTGTAAATAGATCCTTTTTTGTTTTCGACTTCTTTGATTTTGTATCCTGTGTGAATATTTCTGTTTGATTTTGTTGTTTTGATTTTGTGGGTTATCAAGGAGATGGAGGAAGAAGTTACGGCATAAAAGAAATGGGGGCTACTCAAGGTTTGTGTTTCTTTCGTTTATTTGCTGCTGTAATTTGAATTCGATATACTAGGACTCTTTGATTCTCTAGATTACTTTTACGAAATTGAAGTTTTTTTAATCTGGATTTTTGCATCGTCTTTGCAAATCGCTTATGAAGCATCTCAATTCAAGTTTTTGTTCTTCTCATTTTTTTCTCCTTTTCCCTATATTTCATATGTGGTCAAAACCATGTTGAAGTACTGAGCTAGGTCTATTGTGATATTTTTTTTGCAGGGTGAGGATGGAAAGTTCTCAATATATGTTCACTCTACAGCTGGATTCATTCTCAGCAAGGCTACAACTCGATCCAAGTACTTCTTAAATCGGCAAGTTAATGACAGTATACAGGTTGCTGCTTTGAGAATGTATCAAATTAACAAATCATGAACTTTTTCATTAGCAACAATTTTTCAAAGTTGTTTGATTCATTTGCTAACTACAGGTAGACTGGGGAGAAACAGCCATGATAGAAGCAGAACTTTAATTGCTCAGACACGCACTTAGAGATCCATTTAATTACCGCTTTGTTTTTCTTTCTGACAGGTGAGATTGATTCTGCAAAATACCTTTTTGGATTGCAGATGATCATTTGCCTAACTAAATTTCAGTTGTTTTGTTTCTTCTCAGCTGCATACCTCTGTACAGTTTCATCTACCCTTAAACTACATCATGTCAAAACCATCTACATTTAAACTACATCATGTCAACACCATCAAGAAGAAAAAAGAGCGTCATATTGTTGCTTAAACACAAGAGGTATATATGATGTGTGTTTATGTGAGGAATCACTGTTTCTTTTGCTCTGTTTTTGACTGTTTATCTAATGGGTTTATGGAGCTACAGGATGATGTTATACTAAGAGAACAAATCACTCTACATGGAACTGAAAAGTGAGCTTTCATTATTGGTTTCATTCTTCTGTTTATTTTCTCCGAGAAGCTTTTTTCTTTTTTCTTTCATGAGAAAGTTTTGATTTTTTTTTATCATAGAGGGATTCTAAAAAAAGGTTGTTGTGGATATTTTCCATTGTGTTTTTTTTATTATATTAGGTGGTCGATCATCGCATCAAAGTTCAAAGACAAACACACAAGACAATGCAGAAGGTTGGTGAATTCATGATTTGATCTGCTAATCTGTTTTCTCCATAACCAAAATCTCTTATGGGTAGTTTTAAAACAGAGTTTTTAAATCCGGTGATGAATCTGGTACGTCTCTCTGAATTCATCATATTAATGTTCATATCAAAATACTCACAACAACATTTACTTATGCCAATTGCTTGTGTTGTGTGTTTGTAGCTGTATTTTTAGTTTCTGGATAAATTTGAGAGGAAGTTTGTGATGCAAGGGGCATACGATACACGAAACATCTTCCAGTCACTTGACTTAGCATGGACACTGCTCTGTATCTTCCCACATGAGCTTCTGCACCGTATTCCCGTCAAGACACTTGATCAATTCAACAGCCGCGACTCTACAAGCTAAACCTTACCTGTGTATTGCTCCTTTCTCATCTTATTTGGAACTTAAATCATATGCAGAGAAGAGAAACAAGATTGATTGCGTGAAAAAAAAAAAAAAAAAAAACTCAAGAGACAATTTGGGATTTTTCTTTCGTTTTTCATTTATAATAAAGGTTTGTGTAGGGAAACTTCGTACCGAAGTTATTTATAAGCCTTCCAAACTGGTGAATAATATCCTTTTGCTGTTGTGTAATACGAAGACACCTTTTATATTTTATGTCCCATTGTTTGTGCAATTTGTTGAATAATTATTATATGTTGTCTAACAATAGTCATCTGCTGATGAAAACCATTACGAATGAGTCAATACCACAACACAAACTAAGAATGATCAGTCACTCCGTCCATTCGATAATTTTGGATAACTAAAATGTAACAGTAATATCTAAACAATAAATATTACATTTTAGAAAACATCCATAAATAATAAAAAATATCCAGAAATATTTAGAAATTGATATTCGTAAATCTTAATATGGAGTTGACAAAAAAAAAAAGTAAATCTTAATATGGAAAAAAGGAAAAAAATAAATAATTCAAATTTATTTAGATATATTTTGTTTCCTAAAATTATGTAACAAAATTTTTTTGGATTTATTTAGAAGGGAAATGGTTTACTAAAATTATGTAACAAGATTCTATAAAATATTTCAGATTTCTTTTTAGATAGTAAGATATTACCAAACATTTACAACGGGTAACTACTAATTCGCGTAAAATTGTTTATGGAAATCTAAATGTTATTGATAAGGCCAAAACATTCATATAGTTATCCTCAAATGATAAGACCAAAACATTCAATTGTTCCTTACATTTTGAATTTTAAATGTTACTGATAAGACCAAAACATTCATAACAATTAACAAACTATAAATTTGTAAAAACAAAACGGATAGGTGTAAAATTGACTTAGTATGAGTAGATTTTGAAGCGAACAATTAATTCCATATTAATTCAATAGAAAAATATGACTATATTTTTAAAAATAATAAATTAGATCTAAATTTTTGAAATTTTATTAATAAATTAAAATTAAATATACTTTCTTCGTATATCATATTTTATCAAATAAATTCAAGTAAAAAGTTTTAAATATTATGGGACGACTTATAAAATGGAATGAATTATGTAACTAGACGGGTTATATAGCGGAACGGGTTAGAATCAATATGCGGATTCACGTTTTTTGCAGGAGCCAGTTCACATTTTTTACCAGTAACATACGGGTTCATCTTTTTGGCGGAAAATTTGCATACTCACGATTTTTGCAGTAAACGGCGATATCATGTCTCTAAGGGTGGGCAAACGAGAATTTGGGGCGATAATTTCTGGGAACGAAAACGGGACAGAATTTTACGGGACTGAAAATGGAACGGGAATTTGGGAACAAAAATTACATCCCATTTGTGTCACTTATAATATTTGGGACGGAATCGAGATGGGACAGGTCGAGACTGGACATGAATGAGAATTTTTTTAAAAAATGGTACAAAACTGCAAACAAAAACAATAAGAAAATCCAAAATAGTTAAACTTTATCAACAGTTCAAAACAAACTTTGTTATTTTCCCGAGAAGCAAAAAACCCACTTAAGATACCAAACACTACAATATATCCAAAAACACATACACATAACACAATACAATAATACATATAAACAAATTTGACGTCTTGACGGAAATCGCCACCATATTATCTACCAACCAAAAAATCAGCCCGTGCTGTAGCACGGGTATATATCGAATCACCTAATTACGGTTTGGTTTATGTGGGTATCATTTTTTTCTCATCCCGAATTTACGTCATGTCCTCCGCACTATAAACCGACAATATAAAAAGAAGATTGAGTCCGTGAAAAGAAAAATAAACTTATTAAATTAAGATCCTAAACAATACACGTATCCAAAAAAACGTATACACAATACAACAAGACATATAAATACATTTAACAGAAATTACCACCACATTATCTATCAACCATATACAAAGAAAAATCAGTTCCGTGCTCTAGCACGGGTTAGCATCTAGTTGGAGAGTAAAGATGAGCACCCCTATAAAGAAAGAGGTCGTAGTCGTAGTCGTAGTCGTAGTCGTAGTATCTGCTTGCTTGCTTGCTTGCCGTTTTAATTATAAAAATGCAATGCATGCCGTTTCTGTTTTTTACCATCATCTCCTTCTTTCTTTCTTCTCCTCCTCTCTCTTTGTTTCTCTCATCCGATCAAATTATTCCATTTGATCGGAATTCCATGTCTTTCTCTTTCTCCTCCGATCATTCTATTCTTCAAAGGGATCGTCTTGTGTGATCAATTCAGGCTCGTTGGTAGCGTTTCATTAGAAATTCTTGAATTGTTCAGCAGCTGAATTCGATTCCTTTTTGTGGTGTGATGTCTACTTCCTTGTTTCGTTGGTGATTGCATATACATATTCCGCTTAGGGTGATGGATATATTAAAGTATTACCATCTCCTTGCTTACTCGGCTCCTGCGTGGGCAAGCTTTATGGCCGGTGCTTTTTTGCTTCTCACGCTCTCCCTTTCCCTCTTTCTAGTCTTCGATCACCTTTCTACTTACAAGAACCCTGAGGTTTTCTCTCTCTCTCTCTCTCCATACCTCTGCTTTCCCCCTTTTATTTCCTTGCTTACCTTATCTTCTATCTTGTATTTGACCTCTCTCAGGAGCAGAAGTTTTTGATTGGAGTCATCCTCATGGTCCCTTGCTATTCTATTGAATCTGTCTGTCACTTTTCTTATCACCTGGATTCTCAATTTGTTCCCCTCAGTTATCTGATCCTAACTCTCTTTCTTTCCACAGTTTGCATCGCTTGTCAAACCATCCATCAGCGTTGATTGTGGGATTCTACGAGACTGCTATGAATCATTTGCCATGTACTGTTTTGGTAGATACCTTGTTGCCTGCTTAGGTATGACCATTTTCACTCATTTTTATCTCATTTTGATTCTTTTGTGATACTTACTAGTTTGGATCATCTGTGCAAGTTCTCAATAGCTTTACGCTTATATGTGGCTATCCTTTCAGTGTTGGGACATTTCTCTAGTATTGACTGATTAGGTTCCGCATCTTGTAGCTCTACCTGAGAAATTGCAGGCATTGTTGTGCTTTGATGTTCATATTATGATTCCTTGGGAAGCGAGGATAATCGCACAAATGTGAATTATTTTCTATTCTCTTGTGCTTTTGTTCTAATTGATTCCCTTGTCATGCTAATTCTCAAATTCTATTATCAGGTGGGGAAGAAAGGACTATTGAGTTTATGGAAAGACAAGGGCGTAAGAGCTTTAAGACGCCACTGTTAGATCACAATGATGAAAAGGGAACAGTCAAACATCCTTTTCCTATGAATTTATTCTTAAAACCGTGGCGGCTCAGTCCCTGGTTTTATCAAGTTGTCAAGTTTGGTATTGTTCAATATGTATGTTTCCCACAAATGCTTGGTGTATCATCTTGTTTCTCTTGCTCCAAAAGTCTTGTCTTTGAGGTGGAAGTTAACTATTTCTCTCCTTTTGCAGATGATTATAAAGTCTCTAACTGCCCTCACAGCTCTGATTCTTGAAGCGTTCGGTGTGTATTGTGAAGGAGAGTTTAAATGGGGATGTGGGTACGTTGAGGCAACTTTGACAAGCACAGTGCTAGCATAATAATTGAGCCTTAAGAAACAAGAATCAGTTTCATCTATGATGGACTATGATCAAGACGGCATCTTACTGTTTTGCCTTTGTATTTTAATTTGTAGGTACCCTTATTTGGCAGTTGTTCTGAATTTTAGTCAGTCATGGGCATTATACTGTCTGGTTCAGTTCTACGGTGCAACGAAAGATGAGCTTGCACACATAAAGCCGCTGGCCAAATTTCTAACATTCAAGTCGATAGTGTTTCTCACTTGGTGGCAAGGTGTTGCCATTGCTCTTCTCTCTTCCCTCGGTTTGTTCAAAAGTTCAATTGCACAAAGCTTGCAGTTGAAGACTAGTGTACAAGATTTCATCATTTGCATAGAGGTAAATGTCTTCTGTTACCAATGTTCCTGGAAAAGAATAAACATCATGTGTAAGCTTTGTGTACGAGTGCAAAACTTTTTCTTCGTTGCTTCTAATTTACAACAGTCTAGGGAGTCTTCTCTGTGTTTCCTTTCTTGAAATAAAATAAAGCTTTAACACTTGTGTTGGTCCAGTGCAGATGGGTATTGCTTCCGTTGTTCACTTGTATGTATTCCCAGCAAAACCTTACGGTTTACTGGGAGAGCGGTTTACAGGATCCGTTTCAGTTCTTGGTGACTATGCATCTGTTGACTGTCCTATTGATCCAGATGAGGTTAGGGACAGTGAGAGACGAACAAAGGTCCGCCTACCACATCCTGACGTTGATATAAGAAGTGGTATGACCCTCAAAGAAAGCATGAGAGACGTTTTCGTTGGTGGTGGTGAATATGTGAGTCTTATAATTGTTCCATCCAAAAGAAATGATTATCCAATGAAAAGCTTTTGATCACAAAGAGGCTATATGTTGTAGATTGTTAAAGACGTGAGATTCACAGTGACTCAAGCGGTGGAGCCTATGGAAAAGAGCATCACAAAGTTCAATGAGAAACTGCACAAGATCTCCCAGAACATAAAGAAACACGACAAGGACAAGAGAAGAGTTAAGGACGATAGTTGCATGTCATCATCCAGTCGGAGAGTGATTCGTGGGATTGATGATCCACTTCTAAATGGGAGTTTTAGCGATAGCGGGGTTACAAGAACCAAAAAGCACAGGCGTAAATCGGGATACACTAGCGCAGAGAGTGGGGGAGAGAGCAGTAGTGATCAAGCTTATGGTGGATTTGAGGTGAGGGGCCGCAGATGGATCACCAAAGATTAAAAAAAGTATTGTTCTGACAGTTTGTTCCACATTTTTCTCCTGAAAGCGCAGTTGTTTGCGAGAAGAGGATGATCACATAGAAGCAGTTAAATATTGAATATCTGTGTACAGATTTGAAGATAAAATTGATTTCTTATTAGAGAAGAGTAAAATCTTCATGTTGGCACTCTGTCTGTTTATATATAACTAACAGAGGTCATAATAGCTAATCCACCAAGTTAAGCAATTGGGAGATAGGAATTGATAAGAAAAGAGTTGCAGCCAAAAATAATTGCGAATCAGTCAGATGAGGGGTCGGAGTTCCCCAGTGAGCAAAGCAAAGTTGCGGTGCTGTGACAAGACAGAAGCAACTCGGGTGGCCTTAATCCTATCTGCCAAAGCATCTCCACTGTGTTGCTTTGCTGAATGGAAAACGTTCTGCAACATCTGCAGAGGATCTCCATGACTGACCACGAGAATGGCACAGCTAGGGGATATTATAAAGGAGGAGGAGGATGAAGAGTGAGACGGTTAAGCTTTGAGTTGTTGGGTGCAGAAGAAGAAGAAAAGAGGTAAAATATACCTATGAAACTCAGCTTCCATGGATTCCATGGCAGTGGCAAGTCGGGAGACGACATCATCAGCACTTTCACCGCCTTGAGGTCTCATGAATGGATCTTTCTCATCAAGAGCCCATATCTCTGGGTACTGTGGCATTGGCAAGCAGAAAAGAAGAAACTTTGAGATTGTCGAGTCGAGTGTTAGGGAAGTTAAATATAATAAAGAAAGGGACGGGGACCTTGTCATGTGACTTGAGTTCAAAAGTAGGTCCAAAATAGCGTTCTCGCAGATGTTCAATCATCTGCAAAAGACAAGAATCCATGAGGAGACAAGAAACATCTGCAAAATCAATTGAAAGGAGCATCATACATGTGGGATGCGTAGAAGAAGACAATAGGAGGAGAGTATCCGGAGAAGAATACCTTACAGTGAGGAGCAGCAAAAGGGAGATTGAGGACCTCAGAGACAACCCTAGCGGTGTGAGTGGTTCTGGAGAAGGGGGAGTAGCAAATGCGGACCTTGTCCAGTGCTATGTTACTTTCCTTGAGTTGCTGCAAAAGTGTTGATCATGAAAAAGTTTATGGAAGGTGGTGGTGAGGAAAGAAAGAGAGGAAAGAAAGAGAGATGAAAAACCTGGAGGAACAATTCGCCGGCGAGACGAGCCTGAGCGACACCATCAGGAGCTAACTGGAACTCAGGGAGCACACCATTTTCCTTGCCAATCAGAGATCAGATCATATTAATTAAGGCGATGAATTGAAGAAGCCATAACTGCATATATTACATAATAAAGAAAAGAAAAGAAACCATGGAAGAGACGATGAGGCCTCTCTCGTTCGGAATGCTCTTCCCGTGGCGGAGCACCCAATACCTATTCCCTACCATCTTCTCTCTCTCTCTTTCTTCTTATGCAGGGTTACCCTCCCTAGCTCTCACTGTATATTCCCTGCCTATGACGATGTATACAGTATATATATTATTCACTAATTTTATCAGAAATCTCAAATCACTAATTTCTATGGATTTGAGTGGCTGCATCTTCTTCTTTTTTTGTCTTATCTCTTTATCTTTAAGACGCTAATTTCTTTCTAATCCAAACTTTACTCACTAATTTATTTCTAATCCGTATTTTTCCAATTGAGTCTATATATTTACCCTTAAATTTTGACTGAGTGAAATTGGACAACAGCTGCAACCGGCTCGTGCGTATTTTTAACCGCCATTTTAGCTCTTTATTATTTTTTTTATTTTATTTTTAACTCAGAACTAAAATTTAACTCTACCTATTCATTTATATTTTGATTATGTATAAGTAAACGAAATTGAAAAATGAGTGTCAAACGAAGCTAATAGCCTAATAAGCAAGTAAAATTGTAATGTTTGAAAAATATATATATAAGTGTTGAAGACTGGCACGTCTCTCTCTCCTTCACAGCTTTTAGCCTGCCTTTAAGCAAGACGCTGCCATACAAAATAGGAATAAAAAACCATAAGAGCTTTTTTGCAGTCAAAAAAAATTTAAGAAGAAGAGATAGATGAAGGCTCTCTTTACCTTGTCACTACTTGTATGCATGAACCACCATGGACCCTTCCTCCACATTAATCTTACCATTCATCAAATAAACAAACACACATTTTTTAGCTTACTTTTTTATAATTATTCAACTGCTCTCTATAGATACAAATCTGTAGCTCTTTCTTTACCTGCCGAATCCAGCCACCATCCGCAATCCCATGAACATACTCAGCCCCACCCACACTCCACTCAGCCCCAACCCTGCCGGTGCATACAGCATCCACGCTGATGATATTCCTCCCACCACCATCTGACCCACACAAATGCATCACTCAGCCTATTATCTTATCTTTTAACTGAAAGCACCTCTCTCTCTCTCTCTCTCTCTCTCTTACTTACCATCGACCAAGCTGCGTAGGGGAAGTCCGACATCCCATAGTGCAGTCCATCAAAGATAAACGCCAGCGCTGTGATTGGTTGGGTTGCCGCTACAAACTGAATGCATGTTACGTCAGTCAAATGGGAAAAGCTCCACCACCCACCCACTTTTATGTAATTACATCACTCACCAATACACCTTTTCTCACAATCCGCAGAACTTCAGGGTCTTTGGAAAACAAACCAGCTATTGAACTGAAAGACATCCCCAACACAATTGCCAGTGCAATCCCTGTCACCACTCCTATCTGTACAACACTAAACACGTTACATCTCTCTCTATAACAAGAGATCAATCAGCATTCCCAATTTCCACTTCATTAATTTCCTCCAACTGACCCTACATCTCAGTTACGCATTTCTACATATTCGTCCTTTCTTGCCAACTTCCGCAAGGTAAATATAATTCATTGTCGCTTCTAGTAATGGAAGTAAGTGAATATAAAATGTGAACAGGGATGTGAGCTCTGACCTTCAGAACAAAAGTAGTAACCTCTTTCACACCTTCATAGTCTCTTTTGGATGCAGAACTTGCGATCAAGGCCTGACCAACAAGATACGAGGCTTATTACCATCTCTCACCGGTTTTAGTCCCATTTTATACCAAACAGACAGAAGAAAGTTATAGCCAAAAACCTCTAGGTATGAAAACCAAGCTGAGAATCTCATACCTGTCCGGATGAAGCTAGTGCATCAGTAAGCAGAGATACCGCCAACCACACTTGCATGCATATCTGATGTGCTGCCATTGCGAAAACGCCCTGCCGAGCCGCCATTGATGTGGCAACAGTCATGGTCATGAGCACAGACAGAGTCCTTCCAAGAACAAATCCCCCTACAATTCAACTCAAGGTTTAAACCTAGATATCAATACAGTACTTAGATTCATAAATCCCATAAGTGAGACATCCATTGCCTGCATACCCGATTTTAGGTAATCGCCGAACTTTAGTGACCCCATCTTAGGAGAAAGCAGTATAACTCTTTTGTTCAAGAGTATAATCATTAAAATGGCAACAATGTACCTATGAAACAGAGGAACGGGGTTTAGCACCATTCTACAAGATTGAGCAAAGGAGGAAAATTGGAGAAGGAAAAAGATCTACAGATACATACTGGGAGATGACGCTAGAGATTGCTGCCCCAGCTACACCCATTCTGAACTTGTAAATAAATAGAGGGAATAGAAATACAGCCAGAAAATTACCAATACCTGCATTATGAAAATTAGGGAACGAATGAACTGATGGAAAGCAAGAAATACAAAAATAATTGAAATGTTCTTGGACTCTGTCAAAAGATCTCAAAGAAAGTTAACCCAAACAGTAGACTGGAGTTTTTGTATCCTTGAATCCACGAAAAATGCCTTGAAGAGCTAAAGAAACCACATAAGCAGGAGCACCAAGAGCCCTAAGGACAAGAAACTGCCTCGCAGGGACGAACATTTCTGACATCTAGGTGTCAGATAAAAAGGAGAGAAAAATTGCATTCCTCAGCATAATTTCTCACGGAAACGCAACACATAGAACACGATAAGCTCTAACTGGACTGAACTTACAGGTTGTACACCCATCAATCTTAAAAAGGGTCCAGATGCCAAAGACAAAGCCAGTGCCTCGAAGATGCCAATCCCGATGGCTAAAACTAATGCTGTCGACACTGAAGAAAACTGTTTCCTTTTTGCTAAACCTTGCGAAGGTATGTCACTTTGACTATCCTCTGTGAATCCATTTAAAGAGATATAAGGCTGGGAAATTTTGAAAAACGAGAAAAAAAAGCTATTTATTTAGGTTTACCTGAGGCTAAATCTTCTGCGGCAACCTTTGCAATATCTTCAGCGACAAAGGAAGTGGCAACGCTGAGGAGTGGAATGTTGAAGAGCTTTGATATGGTATTAAAGATCGCCATGGAAACGCCAGCGGAACCCAACTCCACAGAACCTGCAGATTCGAAAGAATCAAAACCTACTGTTCCATGGTCCAATACAATAACTCTTGAGAAGCAAAGGAAAATTACCGAGCCTTCCAATGTATGCAGTCTCCATGAGCAGCGTCAAAGGATCTATTGCTTGTCCAGCAATGGCCGGAAGAGAGAGCATCACGAGTTCTCGTTTGACATCCACAGGACGTGCTTCAACAGTGTGAACCCCATTAACTCCCCTAGCAAGGACGGAGAGAAAAGCATTACATAGGCAAGAAACGTGCAGCTACATACCAAAGAGTATCAAAGGGGTAACGCAACACCTCAATAGCCTTACGGGAGTGAATCGCAAGAGTCATCTTCTTGGCCCAAGTTGAGAAAGGGAGATTCAACACCACAGTCAGGGTTAACCTGGCTCTTCCGACGAGTCAAAAAAGGAAACATCGGGTTTGGATTGCTGCGAAGGGAGCAGTTCCGGGGGCCAGAGAGTTTATTGATCCGACATAAAGGTAGACGAGAATTGCCTTGTCTTTTCGCTTTGGCAAACCTATTCGTCAAGGGCAGCGAAACTTGCTTCCCACCCACTAATCTACTGGACTCCATCACACACACTGTCAAAACGATTTCAGAAACTTTACTAAGAAGACTCGGTTCGTCTACAGAAAAAAAAAAGCAAAACTTTAGAGAGCTAAAAAGACCACTGACCTAAATTCCGGTTATTTAGAGCAAGAAAATTGGATGACTGTGGGAGAGAAAAGAAACGATGGTGAAAAAAACAAAGCCGGGAAGAAGATGATACTGGTAAAGAGAGGGTGAAAAAAACTAGTTCCACAAAATCGAAACTTACGGAATCGGGAGGATGAGCGGTGCGGTAGAGATGGTCGAGGAAAGCAGGCAGAGATGGCAGGGTTCAATCAGGGGTTAACCGTTGCAGCAGAGCTGAGGCGGTTTTTGTTTGGAGAAGATGACCAGGTTTTATGGGCCTTTAAGCCCATTAAGGCCCACGCACGTCTTTTTCTTTTTTTTCAAAACTCTGCTTCCCATTCGCTTGTGTCCAAACCGCTCACACACGAGAAGCATTTTTTTTTTTCTTTCTCATGAGTCGTGACCCCAACGCTTTTTTGAAAATTTAATAAAAAAAAAGACAGTGTATATGCAAATACTTATGTACCATCTTTATTGCTTTTCGTCAAAAACAAAAGACTTTTTCTTCTCCGCTTTTATCCTTACATGTCATCCATCATGTATTTGAGATGTTCTGTTCTGGTATCGATCGACTCAAAACAGAGCTTTCTAATATTAGCTTACTTGTTTGACTTCAATTTTATAACCAAAAACCTTTTCTTCATAAAAACCCATTCAATTCTAAATATCTTTGATAGAATATGTTTGTTTCCGGAACTAATAAAAAAAAAAAAAAAAAAATACGACAATTTCAACAATGTAGATTCAAGATAAGAATCTAAACAGCTAACTATAATTTGGCAGGGAAAAATGGGTAATAATAATATAATCACAGATGGGAGAGAGCGGGAGATTCGGTGTGGTTGCTGAGACATAAGAATTAAGAGAAGGAAAAAAAAAAACACAAACTGAGTTTTCTTTTTAATTGTGTGTGTGTTTAATTTGTTTGTTTGAGATTAGTTTGGAGTCTGTCCATAGTTTCTCGACAACCAACTTCTTCTCTGCCTTAACGCCATCGAGAAATGGCGTCTTCCTCTTCTTCCTCCTCCTCCTCCTTCTGCACTCTCTCCTTCCCATTTCTCTTGTTTTCTTCCTATTCCTTGTAGCCTCCTTCCTTCTTGTTTGTCTGCATTACGATTAATGGCGTCTTTGAAGTTGAAGAAAAGAGATTATGGCGCTGAACCCGACAAGAAAAAGCTGGTCATCGCCGGAATTCGTCACCAGTTACTGCTTCTCCTTCGCCGCCGTCACCGTCTATTTCCGCTGGTCTCTGCCGTCTCCGGCTGTCTCCTCCTCCTCCTCCTCTTCTCATTCTCCATCCTGTCTCCTCCTCCATTGACCCATCAGAACAATCAAGTGGCCGTGGAACCCATTCCATTTCGTGTGCCCGTACGTAAAACTATTTTTTTCTCAACTATCTATTTCATCCATTGGGGTTTTACGTTTTTTTTTTTTTTTTTTTGTGCCTCAGGAAAATGGCGGAAGGTCGGATCGCCAATTATGGAGCTCGCGATTGTCTAACTTCTACTACGCCTGCAGTAATGCCACTGATACTTTTCAAGGTACGTACCCTTCAAGACTTGGAAATCAGAGAAGAAGGACTCCTCTTTATTTGTATACTGTATATTGATTATGTTTGGTTATCGAAATGGTGGCAGTTGCGGATAAGAGAACGCAAACCAATCGGTATTTACTGATCGCTACAAGCGGCGGGTTAAACCAGCAGCGAACAGGGGTGACTTCCTTGTGAATATATATATCATATCTCGTATGTTATGTTTCTTGAGACGGTTTCTTTCTCATTTTGTGTCCTTTTTCTACTCTAGATAATAGATGCTGTAGTTGCGGCTTACATTCTAAACGCCACTCTTGTGGTCCCTAAACTTGACCAGAAATCATATTGGAAGGACACCAGGTGCTGCCCTGTCCCTCTCTGTTCCCATTTCCTGTGTTTATTTTGTTGCTTCTGACACAGCTTTTGTGGTGCAGCAACTTTGACGAGATATTTGACGTTGATTGGTTCATCTCGCATCTCTCCAAAGACGTGAAGATCATCAAGGAGCTTCCTAAAGAAGAGCAGTCAAGCTTACAGTCCATGCGTGTCCCAAGGAAGTGCACACCCTCTTGCTACCTGCAGCGTGTTCTGCCCATTCTTAATAAGAAACATGTCTGTTATCCTCCAAACTAAGCTGGCTTCGTATCATGAAGTGTACTCATTTGCTGCAATCTCATGTTGCAGGTTGTACAACTCTCCAAATTCGATTACAGGCTGTCGAATGCTCTTGATACAGAGCTCCAGAAGCTGAGGTGTAGAGTGAACTACCATGCGGTGAGATATACAGAGTCTATCAACAGAATGGGCCAATTGTTGGTTCACCGGATGAGAAACAAAGCCAGACATTTTGTTGCCCTTCATCTTAGGTACATGCCAATTCCTCCTCTATCTTTGTAACATTTTTCAAGCATATGGCTAGTTATCAATGTGCATGTTGATTCTAGGTTTGAACCTGATATGCTGGCCTTCTCCGGATGTTACTACGGCGGAGGTCAGAAAGAGAGACTCGAACTCGGAGCTATGAGAAGAAGGTGGAAAACGCTACATGTGAGAGGGGCATGCGTAGTTTGAATACCATAGATGTAGGTCCAGTATCTAGCTCTTCTTTAACTCTATATGGGTTGTTGCAATGTGCAGGCGGCAAACCCTGACAAGGTACGGAGGCACGGGAGATGCCCCTTGACGCCAGAGGAGATCGGTCTGATGCTCAGAGGCTTAGGTTTTGGAAGAGAGGTTCACTTGTACGTTGCATCAGGCGAGGTATACGGAGGGGAGGATACATTGGCACCATTAAGAGCTCTCTTTCCAAATCTCCATACAAAAGAGACATTGACCTCCAAGAAAGAATTGGCTCCGTTTGCCAACTTCTCATCACGCATGGCTGCTCTTGATTTCATCGTATGTGATGAGAGCGACGCATTCGTCACCAACAACAACGGCAACATGGCTAGAATCTTAGCTGGACGAAGGTATATATATATAATTATGTCACATAACATCACTTGTTCACTCTCTTCTCTAATGCACATGTATGTTTGCATTTGCAGGAGATACTTGGGACACAAAGTAACCATCCGTCCAAACGCCAAGAAACTCTACCAACTCTTCACAAAAAGACACAACATGACATGGGATGATTTCTCATCCAAGGTCCGAAGATACCAGACGGGTTTCATGGGGGAACCAGATGAAATGAAACCAGGGGAGGGGGAGTTCCACGAGAACCCAGCCTCCTGCATTTGTCGAACCTCTGAAGCAAGAGTCAAAGAAAAAGCAAAACATGACTCATCAGGGTCCCCATAGCCACTAGAAGCGATTTGGTCCACTCAGAAGTTGATGAAGAGATCTTCTCAGACTAAGCTCCTGTTTGTTAAATGCAATGTTTTCCAGTAGAGAATTCTTTCAAAAAAATGTGATGTCATTTAAGTTGCAAGGTTACAGATAGAAAGAACGGTGTACATACATAGAAACTTTTGTACATACATATGTCCCTTATCTTTCTTAGCTCTCTTGTTTATTTCCTGTAGAATCGTCAGATTATGCATTCCCATTGGTTCTTCCTCTTCAGTTAATAAACAAGTCGAATGGGTCTTTCTTGTGAGTAAAGTCAGTTCCAGATGTGATCTTCGCATGGATCACAACCTTCCTGAGCAATGTCGGTGATCTGAACGCCGGCTTCATAAGTCTTCCCAGCTTCCCAGTTGGCCGGAAGAACCCTCTGCGACCAAAGAATTTTGCCGTCGTAGCCTGCGGTCACCACGAACTTGAACTGCAGAGCTCCGGTGGGTACTTTGTCAGTTATCCAGACGGCCCCGTGGCTTCTGGTCATGTAACTCCAATGTGAGGAACCCACCTGAGCAATGTCGATGGCTACCACTTCAGTTTGGCCTCCTTGGTACAAGAGCTTTATCGCCAAGTAGTTTGGCTTTTTGCTTGATTCTTCCACTCTCACGTTCATCTTCTTGTTCCCGTAAACGCAAGGAACTCTGTTTCATCATCAAGTCTTCTTATTAATACTTAAGTAAAGCAAGGAAAAGCATATATGGTAAGAGTTGTTTGGGAATGGGAATCTCTGGTATTCAATATCGACAATGCCTTGTTTGAGAAGATCTCTGTCGGCGCCGACAACAGGCTTAGCCATGGCCCTGAAGGCCCTGCTGCTGAGGACAAGATCGGTATGGTTGCTCTTATTCAGGTCTGTAATCATCACCGTGGTGCCTTTACTGCTGCACAGCGTAGGGTTCTTGCATCTGACTTGGAAGCAAGCTCCGCAGCCGGCGCCGTCTTTGTAGATGGAAGGCAGAGCCGCCGCAATGTGACCGGCGAAGAAACCCGTAGCCATAGAGCCGTAGGCACAAGCTCCGGCTAAATGAAATCCATGAAAAGATATGAGAAAAGGAACAAAAAAAAGTAGAGGAAGACAAGAGGAGATTGAATGCTTACAGGAGAGAGAAGAGGCAGAGGAAAAATAAGCTGCCTTAGAACGGTGAAGACATCGGTCGCAGGCGTCTGCAGATGAGGAGAAGAGGAAGACGACTGCAAGGAGGAAGAAAAAGCCTCCCATTTTTGTTTGTTTTGGTCTTCGAGCTAGAGAGATTCTCAAGTAACAATAAATATCGTCTCCTCTATGACTATGAGAGCGAGTGATGCGATGAAGAGAGAGTAGAGGAAAGAGAGTGAACCCATATACTACTAGTATATAAATAGTGAAGAATGAAGGGAATGGGTGCCAGCTCAGCATCTCAACACACGTCACGTCATAGATAGAAGCAGCTGGCACAAGTACGCGTTTACTCTTATATATGCGACGTCGACTGTGAGTTGAGAGTTTGAGTAGAACCTGTATTAAGGTGGTGGGAAAGAGAGAGCTACCACATTACCCAATATGGAATAGGGTGGCTCGCTGGATGACGTGGCATTGCACCGACTCTCTGTATCACAGTTGTGTCCCTCGGGCCTTGTTCATGTCGGTCGGTCTCCCCTTTTTTTACTCTTCTTTTTTTTTATATTTTTTTTTCTACGTTCTCACCTTTAAAACCACACTTCACCAATCAAATGAAATCTATAAAGCATTTTCGCCACTTGTTTCCATACGCGTTTGAAATATTTTCGTCTCTCTCGTTGGGTAACAACATAATGTTATAGTGAAACTAATCCTATAAACGTAACAACATGTATTTGTTTTGCTTTTAACCTAACCAATACCTTTTTTTTTTTTTTTAACAAAACCTAACCAATACCTATCAGGCTATCATAATACTTCAGTTGATTACCATGAAGGCACAAACATCTATCTTATTTTATTTTTTTTTATTCTTTTTTGTTTTAGGATAGAACAAATTTTATAATTTCTGCCAACCAAAACCAATACTAATATTAAAGTTAAGAATGGATTTAATATTAATAGAGAGCAACCAAAAAGGGGATGGATTTGGGAAGGAGGGGAAAGCTACATTCCAAACCCAATTTCACTTTCTTTCTTTTTTTTCATCACTTCGTCTACACACATTTTTTGTATCATTGGGTGATTAAATGAAGAATCTACCCATGCATTTCTATATTAGTCTCCCATATGTTGTTCGCTTCAAATTGAATCCTCTCTCTTTCTTTTTGTTGTTGGAGACTTGGAGTTGTAGACAGTCAAAAGGAAAAGAGAGGTACAAGAACTCAAATGTGATTAGGTTTTCGACCATAACAATTCACTTCCACTAACAAACCAGTGTATAAAACCTACAGAGATAAATATTAGATGTAGAGTATTAAGTCTCTCCTTCTTTCAAGTGATTTAATTACTAAATTCTATCTACTTGTGAATTCTTATTGATCATTAATCAGACATGTCAAAAGTTTGTTTGTTAAAATGTTAGATTTCAGTCAATGAAATCTTCAATATTCAACAGATTGGTAACCAAGAAACATCCATGTGAGAACGACTCTGTCACATCTACGGCATTGATTACTACATGTGAAGATATCTTCATACTCCTTCCTCTCTTATCTTTTTTTTGTTTCATTGTCGGGGCTTTACAAAATATATGATTTAAGATTCTATATCAACTACTGATTTCTTTCAGTGATGCATATTAAAATTAAAGAAACACTCGTGTCTTCTTGAGCTTAGTGCTAAATGGGATTTGGTTTAGGGCTAATTGTCTAGAGCAAGAAGAGTATATCTTTGATTCCTCTTCTTTCTAAAGTGGTGAGGCTGTAAAGGAGTCCATTTTGGTAAGCACGACCAAAACCAAAAACATGCATTTTATCCTAGTCTTAGCCCTCATTTGCTCATTGTTTATGTAAGCCCATCGCCTGATTTGGCCCATTCAAGCCACTTCAATTTTCTTTTTTAACTTTTTTTTTTTTTTTTTCCAATTAGCACTCAGATTCAAGCATATTTTTCTAATAATGTCCAAACAATTTAAACAGTGCTTTTGCTCTCTTTCTTGGACAACGTGGACCGTCCACACCGACCATCCATTGGTCGGCGAAACGCAGAGTATTCGGACATGTACTATGTTTCATATTATACTTTGTTTTTTTTTTTGGTAGGATTCATATTATACTTTGTAAAAGAAAAAAAAAAAAAAAAAAAAAAAAAAACAAACCTCGTTCTGATCAAATTGGTCCTTAAAATATAGACTTGTTAGTACAATTTGCCGGCAACACCTTGGCTAAACGCGAACCTAGTGTTAGTTACTATAAATTAACTTGTAATTAAAATAAACAGAAAACAAAAGCCCGAGCTACTATAAATACAGTGTTGCAGGGCTATGTGTAACTCATCAGTCCTCACAGCTTGCAAAGCAAAGTCCATTGGCATTAAAAGTGAGTCTTAATACTTGTTTGCATTTACCTAAAAGATGGCGGATCATCCTCGTTCTAGTGAGCAGCACGAAGCTGATGCTGCAGCTTCCAAAGGCTGTGGGGTGTTTGATTTTCTCAAGAAGAAACCCGAAGATGTACATTCTTCCGAGAACGCCGGTGTGACCAAAGAAAACAAGGAAGAGGAGAAGCCTTCTCTCGCTGGAAGACTCCACCTTTCTGACAGCTCCGTAAGCTTAATATTATATATATACACTTCACACTTGTTCTTAATAAAAACTCTTATGCATTGATCGAGGACTGATATGCATGTAGTCGAGTGATGAGGAAGCGGATGAAAACGGGGAAAAAAAGGAGAAGAAGAAGAAGAAGGAAAATGCTGCAGATCAATGTGAAGCAGAGGAGAAGAAGGGCATCATGGAGAAGATCAAGGAGAGAAGCTTCCTGCAGGTATAGGTCATGACGAAGCCAAGGCTGAACATGGGGATGGGAAGGAGAAAGGGTTTATGGAGAAGATGAAGGATAAGCTTCCCGGAGGGCACCATGGAAAGTCTGAACCTGAACCTCATCATGGAAACGGCAAGGAGAAAGGATTTATGGAGAAGATCAAAGAGAAGCTTCCTGGTCATACCAATGATGAGAAGAATAAGGAAACCTAGTTATATACAATTACCCTATTCACTTTGGCTTTCACCAGTTGCTTTTTCATCTTTTTGTATTTTCCACCTCGCCATGTCAGCGGAATGCCAACTTTCGATTTGAAAACTCTTGACATGGGAAATGGGATTTGCTAAAACGGGGTTCATATTGAAACCCTCAAATAATTATTTGAAAACCTTTTATTTTCATTCTAAACCGGCATCCAATACTAAACATAGTAGAGTATATGAAGAAAGGGAAACGCTTGTGGTTTGTTGCGTGTTCCTAAGTTTGGGCTGGCTACAATAAGGGCCCAAAAAGCCCATTAAATATCACGGAAATCGGGAAACAAAGTCAAAAGGGAAGGAGGGTGAGGAGCAAGCAGTAGACACGGAGAGTCTGTGTATGAAGTGAAGAAAAAGGAGAGAGCCGTCTCTAGTCACAGCCTCACGGGAAGAAGACAGTCTGTGACTTTTGCGTTTCCAGCTGTTAATATTACCTCATTTCATTTGCAAATGACACTAAATAAAAACTAGTATAAAAAATACAAATAAATAAAAAAAATGTACTCATGCATATATGTTCAAACTGACTTGAGTTACCAATCCAACGTCATAGTTTACGTACCAATCACTCGAATATGCCGGAGAATTTGGGTTTTGACAACTGTTTATCAAGTTGACCGTTGAAATTTGTGTTAAAATGGAAAGAAAAACAACAACAAATACATATGTGTAATCTCGGGACGTACTATAATCTCTAAATTAAGATTCCTGCGCCGCCAACCCAATCCAACTCAGCATTTACGCGCTTAACTGACCCACCGAACAACCTTTTTTTTTTTTTTTTTTTTTTTGTCTGTTTCCCCAATACTCATCACAATTTTTAATTATTATATTTTCTGAAATATTACTGCTATGATTTACTTGCCTTACTTTATATTTCCAATATAATGCATACATTTGCTTCATCGTATTATCATTCTACGCGTTCACTCAACATCTTCTTTACCGCGTACGTTGAGTATTTGTGCCAAGAAACAACTCAACTTATTTCTCCCCCCCCCCCCCCACCCCCAAAAAAAAAATGCGACTCTAATTTATTACATAAAAAAAAGATCAACACAATGCAACCCTTTTCAGCCAAAAGAATTTATCTTATTAACCGCGCCATCTTACTGGAGTGAAAATATTGAAGCAGCTTTAAATACCTCTCAATAAAATGAAACGAGAATGCAATCAACCCTCGCCGGATTCATCCCCCAAAGGATAACAATTAATGGGTCTTGCGAGATACTAGTAGTATAATTAATTAATAAAATGACCAAGTGCATTAGGTGGGGCCTTATATTACAGGTTGAATAAAACACGGAATTAGCTGATTGGAAAGCTTCCCATTGGACTTTAAATACGTCACCCAGTCATTGTTCGGTTACTACAAACTTGAAGCTTTCTCTTCCAGCTTCTTCTTCTTGTCTTGCTCCTCATTATCAAAGCTTCATCAGGATCTACGGATATAGAGAGAGCGAGTACTATGGGGTGGTGGCTAAAAGGCTGCGTTTGGACGATGATGACAATGGCCATCATTTCTTTTGTTCAATCTGAAGATCCCTACCGTTTTTTCGACTGGAGGGTCACTTACGGCAACATTTCTCCACTTGGCATACCTCAAAGGGTACATTTTTTTCCCAAGATCAAGAAAATGGCTTCTTGTGTTTTTGTTTGGTCGATCATATATGCTTTATATTTCTTATATGCAGGGAATCCTAATAAATGGACAATATCCAGGACCGGAGATTTACTCAGTCACCAATGACAATTTGATCATCAATGTTCACAACGAGCTCGACGAGCCCTTTCTCTTATCTTGGTACAATCTATTTCCCCTTCTTTACCACTTTCTTTAGTTTCCAAACAATTTCTTACACCCATGCATTCATTATATATAGGTGAAAGCTTGCTACCTCAATCTGTATATTTCTTTATTAATTAATTTGAAAAGCAATGCAACAGTTATAACATCAATAGAGATATGTATGCATATATTTACACCCAAAAAAAAAAAAAGATGCGTATGGATAATCAATTAACGACCTTGTCCCATCAAGGCCTTTTTCCACTTAGTTATATTAGAAACAGGTTTGGAAATTTGTAATTGGCATGAGGGAGTCAATTTGCATGCACAAGTATAGTGTCGTTTCTTCACAATCTTGTTGATTTGTTAGGGATTACTAATGGACACGTCAAGTTTTCATGTTAATTATAATATCAATGAATTAATAAATACAAAATGGTAATTGAAGGAACGGAGTGCAACTGAGGAAAAATTCTTACCAAGATGGAGTGTACGGGACGACTTGTCCAATCCCACCGGGTAAAAATTATACTTATGCCATCCAAGTCAAAGACCAGATCGGTAGTTTCTTTTACTTCCCTTCCCTCGCCGTTCACAAAGCCGCAGGTGGTTTTGGCGGTTTCCGTATTCTTAGCCGCCCTCGCATCCCCGTCCCTTTCCCTGAACCCGCTGGAGATTTCACCTTCCTCATTGGCGATTGGTTTGAGCGTGACCACAAGGTACTTTAATTTCTTGAGATTAAATAATTATGTATGTTCAACTAGCTAGCACTTGTCATTGCTATACAATATATGACCATAATTAAATGCATATCCAGAATTTGAAGGCACTTTTGGATAGAGGACACAAACTACCTTTGCCTGAAGGGGTTTTGATCAATGGCCAAGGAGTCAGTTTTTCTTCTTCTCTCACGGTCCAAAAAGGTTAGTTAATCTTAAAAAAATCTTAATTAGTTTCCTACTTTAGTTACAAATAAAAGCATTATCCCATAATCTTTTTATGTGGAACAATTATTAGGTAAAACATACAGATTCAGAATATCGAATGTAGGACTTGAAAACACTCTGAATTTTAGAATCCAAGGTCATCAGATGAAGCTCGTCGAGGTTGAGGGAACCCACACAGTCCAGTCCATGTATACCTCACTTGACATTCACGTTGGACAGTCTTACTCCGTCTTGGTCACCATGGACCAGCCTGACAAAGACTATGGCATTGTCGTCTCCACAAAATTTGTCGCCAAAAAACTCTTGGTCTCATCCACTATCCACTACTCGAAGTCAAGGCATAGTCTATCATCTGCTCCTGTCCACGTTGAACAACCTGCCGATGAACTAGATTGGTCTATCAAACAAGCCCGGTCCATAAGAACCAATCTAACCGCGTCTGGGCCAAGGCCTAACCCTCAAGGCTCGTACCACTATGGTCGAATCAAGATCTCTAGGACATTAATATTGGAAAGCTCAGCGGCACTTGTGAAGAGGAAGCAACGCTACGCCATAAATGGAGTGTCGTTCGTACCTGCAGATACTCCGCTTAAGCTTGCGGATTACTTTAAGATCAAAGGCGTTTTCAAAGTGGGGAGCATCCCTGACAAGCCGAGGAGGGGAGAAGGGATGAGAATGGACACGTCAGTGATGGGAGCACACCATAGGGCCTTCCTTGAAATCGTATTTCAGAACCGCGAGAAGATCGTCCAAAGTTACCACCTCGATGGATACAGCTTTTGGGTTGTCGGGTGAGAATGATAGCTAAATCACCCTCTTATAAATAATATATAATGCATTGCATCTAATGTTTGTGAGTATTATTTGTCCACAGAATGGATAGAGGAACATGGTCAAAAGCAAGCAGACGAGAGTATAATCTCAGGGATGCTGTTTCTCGCTCCACTACTCAGGTACGATAACTTTCTTTATATGCATGTATCTCTTTGGAAACAAGATATAATTAAAGAATCAAATTTTCATCTGAAATGTCTTCTAACAGAAAAAGAAAAAAAAATGAATTGTTTTTGGTTGCTGTAGGTCTATCCAGAATCTTGGACAGCCGTATATGTGGCACTGGACAATGTAGGGATGTGGAATCTAAGGAGTGAATACTGGCCGAGGCAATACTTAGGTCAACAATTCTATCTCCGAGTTTACTCTCCAACTCACTCTCTCAGAGATGAATATCTTTTGCCTAAGAATGCTTTGTTATGTGGTCGAGCCTCCAATAAACACACGCCCAACGACATCACTCCTTAAATCCCATATATTGGCATGACTCTATTCATTCCAATCGTGAATGAGATTATTCAAGAGTATTAAATTGAGTTCCTTATTCTTTATATTTCTACAGCCAGATACTGTATATCTTGTTGCACAATTATTATATATAATTTTCATAAATCTCAATGTAGACCCAAATCTGATGAAAATTTTACTGTTTTGTGATGGTTATTTACCGATTTAAATTATACATGCAATAATCGTTTGTCTCAAATTCTCTATGTCCCAATATATACAATGTCTTAAGGTTATTTGTTTTCTATTTTATTAGATTTTTTTCTTTTCAAAATTCTATGTATAATTTATTTTAGTTTAATAGTTTATGACTATTTAAACTATGTAGCATATTGTTTCTATTCGTTGAATTTTTTAAATAAGAAAACATTTATTATTTTGTAATCTTTATAATTTTAGCCAAAACATCTTATAAAATAGAATAGACGGAGTACAAAAATAGTAAATTGATCGTAATAATTTATTTTTCTTTGTTTATTTTATTGAAGACAAAACATTACTTTTCTAATTACTGTAGTATTTGAAGTCGACAATAGTTGAAGTTATTTTTTTTGGTTAACATTTCTAGGCAAAAGCAATGTTTTTATTTGAATCAACCAACCATATTAGAGACGGTAAAGCAATATAAGAAAAATAAAACACATATTAATAGCTTAATTTAAGATTGATAGACTTTAAAGAATAAAATAATAAAAAGAAAGTTAAATTATTCATGGATTTCTGAATTTCACGGGTAAATGTCGAATGTTTGTTGGTATAGAAATTTGTTTAATAGGTCAAAGATTTTTTAGAAATAAAAAAAAAACACCAGGCTGTCAATTGAATGAAAGATGGAAAAGAGTAAAATAGTACGAAGAGAAACACACATTTATTTGGAAGGTTAAAAGCCATAGAGAAATGAGGATGAAGACATTAAGGAAAACAGAAAGTCAACTTAAGTGATGCATGTGAATCAACACCATTCCGTAGCATTCTAGTGATCAGTGACATTAGTTTAGATAATTAACGCAAATTCAAAGGCTTTGAATCAGTTAATAATAAATTGAATCAACGGCTTAGATTTGTTGAATGAAAAAACCATAGTCGAAAACAGCGGAGCCCTAAGGTTCCCCCTAACGGATTGTCAGAAGAGATAAGGAAGAAACTGCAGCAGTGCCGGGACTTTGCTAACCAGATCCTCAAGGCCGCATTGGCAATTAACAGCGGGGTGCTTGCCGAAATGGAGATTCCCGACCCTTACTTGGAGACTTTGCCCAAGGTATGCAGTTTGTCTGGCTCTTTCCTTCTTGATGAGCTTTGTTGTTTTGCATTGCTTTACCATCAGCATTTCAGTTAAAGGTCTGCTTTTTAACTTGGTGCAGAGCGGGAAGGAATGTCTTGGAGAGATCATCTACCAGTACTTAACTGCAAACAAGTTCTCACCCGAATGTCTCCTAGACTGTCTTGATCTGTCATCAGAAAATCAGACTCTTGAAATCGCCAACCGGATTGAGGCTGCCGCAGTGGCGGACCCAGCCAATAAATTAAGGGGGTGCAAAAAATGTTTCATAAATTAAGGGGGTGCAAAAATTGTTTCAAGTGGGGAATTGAACCCATAACCTCATACATTTAAGATATATTCTCTTACCAAATTGCCACTTTTATCAATATGTCCAATGTAAAAAACATTTTATTTATATTTTACTGGTGGCATCTGCCACCCCCAAGCTCTACGTGGGTCCGCCCCTGGGCTGCCGTGCACGTTTGGAGACAAAAGAATGGGAGGAGGCACAAGAAGCATGCGAAAATAAAGCTGTCGTCATGGGGTGGCAAGGTTAAAGGCCTTGTAAATGACACCGAAAGAAATGATTTCCTTGTGCAGAGAGCCGAGACCCTCTTGCAGAGTCTGAGGATCCGTTTCTCGGGTCTTCCCCAGACAACGCTGGACATGAACAAGATTCAGTACAATAAGGTATAATGAGTTAGGATTGTGCTTTTGCTGGTAACATGAAATGATGCTTTGTGGTGTTTTGCAGGATGTAGGGCAGTCAATTCTGGAGAGCTACTCGAGGGTGATGGAGAGCATGGCCTTCAACATCACGGCCAGAATAGATGACGTGCTTTATGTTGATGATACCATGAGAAAATCCATCTCGGCCATGGAATCGCTATCCCTATTCAGCATCAACGGTCAGAAACCGTTGTCTGTGCAAAGCTCAACGTACGGTTCCCCATTTGCAACGTCTTCACTAAGTGTAGCATCGAGGAGCCCGAGGAGAGCGCCGCCGCTGTATTCAGTGAAGAGGAAAGGGACGAGAGAGAAAGGAATAATAGTGGGTGAAACAGAGAAAGCATGGTCCTATGCGGGAAATCTGAGTTCAAGAAGAGTAACGAGAGTGACACCGGAAAGAGATTAAGGTTGAAAATAGAAGAATGTAAATCAGTGGTTGTAGACTGTAGTTGTTTGTTGTTTGTCTGACTACGAAGAGGCAAGAAGAATGTTATCTTGTTATGTGGAGTTTGGGGAATGTTGTTAATTTATTAACAGAAGAGAGGAAACACAAGTCCTTATTAGATCGTTAAGACTGAATGTGGTCAATGCACATGAGATACGGCTCTTAAGTTATTAATCATGTTCATGGTACGCCACTGAAGCTCAAGCGACAACTTTTGGTTTCAAATGCACAGTAAGGGGTTTGTTTTGCTTAGGATTAAAGTCGAAACTTAATGTCTTTATCCGAATTTTTGTTTATTGGAGGATTGATTTGAACAAAAATCCTTAATGAAAGTCGAAATTGTGTTCAATGATACTATAATCGAGTTCTTTGGGTTCATTGAGCAGAAGAAGAAGAATAAAAAACCTAACTTGGATTTATCTGGTTTGGAAGGTTGTCATGGAAGCTGTCAATAAGCCAAGAAATATCACTTATAAAGGTCTCAGTGACTTAGTAACTGAGTAAGGACTTCTTCAGCTTTTAAAGTTGTTAGCTTTTGTAAGATTGAGGTTTTATCTATGTGTTCATGTTGACTTCATTGCTTGAAGCATTAGAGTGGTTTTATTTGCTGAATTTGCAGTACTGATAAAGCAAGCGAGGCTGCTATTTTGGAAGTAGTGAAAATGAATTTTAGTGATCATCTTATTCTTGGTGAGGAAGGAGGTATTATTGGCGATTCGTCTTCTGATTACCTCTGGTGCATTGACCCACTAGGTTTTGATCTCTTTACAAAACTCATTGCTTTTCTCTTTATGAGTGTGGGACACCAGCAGCTTCATCGGCGGCGGCTATGAAGGCTCCGGCAGCGTTGACGAAGACCGTTGGAGTTAATGTGAGTAAAGGAAAATGGTCACCGGAGAAGATAGATTGCTTGAAGAGCGATTAGGACAAGTTGCTATGGGTGAAGCGTTTCTGTTACAAGGAGGAGATTGTGCTGAGAGTTTCAAAGAGTTTAATGCAAACAACATTCATGATACTTTCAGGATTCTTCTTCAGATGGTGAGATGGGTGCTGTGTTGATGTTTGGTGGTCAAGTCCCTGTTGTTAAGGTATATCAAGATAGAGACTTTTATATTCGATTTCGTTAAAGTTTGGATTTTTTTTTTTTTGTGTATTGAGATTTTGTGTTTTGTGTAGGTTGGGAGAATGGCGGGTCAATTTGCAAAACCGAGATCGGATTCGTTTGAGGAGAGGAATGGAGTGAAATTGCCGAGTTACAGAGGAGATAAACATTAATGGAGATGCTTTTGATCCACAAAGGATGATTAGAGCTTATTGTCAATCTGCAGCTACTTTGAATCTTTTGAGAGCTTTTGCTACTGGTGGTTATGCTGCTATGCAGAGAGTTACTCAATGGAATCTTGATTTCACTGAACGTAGTGAGCAAGGAGACAGGTAACTAAACACATATTAAATCTTTTGTTTTTATGGATCTTTTAAAAACATAATGTCTTAAGTCTATAAAACAAAAGAGAAATGTGTAAATGTATTAGCAAACAAATGTATTTAGTTACAGGCACACCACGTTCTTCCTTGTGGCTGGAAACGAGTTGATGAATGATGAAATTAATTGTCTTTTTTACTACAAGCATGGTGGCTACAGAGAACAAAATGATGCTCTGGACGATTCGCTTAACATTGACAATTGACAAGGACTCAAAAATCAAAATGATGAAATTAAGTAAATAAAACAAGTATTACAAAATTTACAAACAAAAACTACGTATTTTTCCGTTATAAATTATCTTCAATTTATAATGAAAAAAATATTAATTAAAAACATCTAACTCGAAGAAAAAAAATCAAAATTCAAAAACCACAAGTAACATATTTCCTATTTTTTTACCAAAAAAAAAAAAAACATATTTCCTATTTTCCTCATGTAACATATGCAAATGGACAAATCATGTATGTTATGGTCTAAACAAAAAAAAAACACCACACAACCTTCAACATCAATCAAATAATTCAAACAAATCAAATATAAGTAAATTAATTTCACTGAAAATCAAACTACAAAGTGTTTTCAAAATAATAAAATTAGAATAAAAGCAAGCTTCAATTCAAAACGCAAGCACCATATGAATCTAAATCAGTTGAAGACGACAATACACTAATTTTTCAAACACAAAACGCAATACAAAAAAAATCAGAAAGAAAAAAACAAATATAAATATTATACAAAAACCAATAATATAAAATACACAACAAACAACACACTAAACATTAAAAAAATGTATTAAAAAAATCCCGCAGCATCGGGTATCTACCTAGTATTTATAAAAAAAGAAAAAGTTAAAAAGGGGTCTTTTTGTTATTATTTTTCTTTTGGGTTTTCTTGTTATTATTAATTTTTCTTTCTTATAAAAAACATTCTGACCAAAAAAGAAAAACAAAAAACATTTGAGCAGGGAAGAAGAAGACGTTTAGAGAGAGAGAGAGAGAGAGAGAGGGTTTAGTGATGGAGCAAAGTAGCGGGAGAGTGAATCCCAATCCGAAGCAGGCTGACGTCTTGGCGACGCCTTGGAGCCTAGTCGGGAGCATCGTGGAGAAAGGTATATCGGAGAATAAGCCTCCAAACAAGCCGCTTCCCCCAAGACCTACCCTTCTTTCCTTCCCCGTCGCTCGTCATCGTTCTCACGGACCCGTAAGCCAATTCATTCCTCTAGTCAGCTAGCTTTTTAGGTTTCGCAATCGCCTTCTTCATTTTGTTGCCTTCTTCCATTCTTCTACTATCGCTTAGTTTACTTGGCGGCGCGACTCCACATTTTCACCTACTTGTTTTACCAAATTGGCTTCTAATTCTCATTCATCTTATTGTTATTGTTTCATTTTGTAGCATTGGGCTCCTCTGGGGAGCATATCACAACCTAAAGATTCTAATGACGATCAGAAAGAAGAAGAAGAAGAAGAAGAAGAAGAAGAAGAAGAAGAAGAAGAACGTTTCATGAATTCTGACTCCATTGCTGCTTTTGCTAAACCGCTTCAAAGAAAAGAGAAGAAAGACTTGGAGCTCAGGAGGTGGAAAGATATCATCTCTGGGGATGATCCTACACCCACACATGTCCCACAGGAATCAAGGAAACTTAAGATCATTCAAACCAGGGCGCTCTCTGTTGCTTCAGCCCACGTCCCCACTACTTCCGTCAACACTTTACTGCCTAATCAAACTGAATCACCTGCCAGGCCATCATACCAAAGAGAGATTGTTTCTGACAAAGCACCGTTTATTAAAAATCTGGCAACCGAGGAAAGGAATTCTTTTAACGCTTCTCCTCACCTATCTATTTCTAATGGACTAGGCACTAGACAGGCATCTTCATCTCTTGAGACTGATATTGATGTAGAGAACCATGCAAGGTTGCAGACAATGTCTCCCCAAGATATTGCAGAGGCACAGGCTGAGTTATTGGAGAAGATGGACCCTGCATTACTCCGCATTTTGAAGAAACGAGGTGAGGAAAAAGTGAAGAAGCGAAAGCATTCACTGCCTGGGGTTTCCATTGCCGACGAAGCAACAAAGAATTCAAGAACTGACGGTCATTTTTTCACTCCTGATGTTCACTCACGACAGGGCCAGGCTGTTACTCCATCTACCTCTCAAGTGATGGCAATACCTAAAGAAAAAAATCTGCTGCAAAAGTCAGCGTTAGCCCAAGGATTCTTGTGGGATACGTGGACTGAGAGGGTTGAGGCAGCCAGGGACTTGAGATTTTCTTTTGACGGAAATGTTGTTGAGGATGATGTTGTCTCAGCAGCTGAAACTGGTGAGTAGAACAATACAACTGAAACTCATGACAATCTTAGGGTGCTTACATATTGAATGTACAGGTGAAAAGTGGTCAGGCGTTGGATCTGCTGCTGAACGTGACTTCTTGAGAACTGAGGGGGACCCTGGGGCAGCAGGGTACACCATCAGAGAAGCTATTGCTCTTGCACGAAGTGTGGTATGATTGCCACATATTTTAGATCTGATGATAAACAATGGTTAAATTCTTTTTTTTCCCTCCATTTTGGCTTAAGCTGAACAAAACCTCTAGGCCGGGACTGCGGGTTTTCGTTATCACTGCTCATTGATTTGTATGTATTATTGATATGTCAGATTCCTGGGCAAAGATGCCTTGCTTTGCAACTGCTTGCATCAGTACTCGACAAAGCTTTGAACAAACTTTGTCAGAACAGAATTGGCTACACAAGGGAAGAAAAAGATAAATCCACTGATTGGGAAGCCATCTGGGCTTATGCCCTTGGACCGGAACCTGAGCTTGTCTTAGCATTGAGGTAATTTCCTGATGTCTGTAATGTGAGACATATTTGTAAAGTTACCACTCATACATCATATATTGTTTATTTTTTACAATATACGTTTCTTTTGTTCTCTAGGATGGCTCTTGATGACAACCATACCTCTGTTGTTCTAGCATGTGTAAAAGTGATTCAGTGTCTACTGAGCTGTTCTCTTAACGAGAACTTCTTTGATATTTTGGAGGTATAGTTGATTTTTCTCATTCCAAAGAAGTTATAGTCCGCATAGAACTTGATTCTATATGTTCAAACTGATAAATTCCGTTTTTGTTTCCAGAACATGGGACCTCACGGGAAGGACATCTTCACGGCCTCGGTGTTTAGGAGTAAGCCGGAAGTTGATCTTGGCTTTCTCTGTGGTTGCTACTGGAAGTACAGCGCTAAACCCTCCAATATTGTTCCTTTCCGGGAAGAAATCATGGATGACGGGACAGAAGATATGGAAACTATTCAGAAAGATGTTTTTGTAGCCGGACAAGATGTTGCTGCTGGTCTCGTCAGAATGGATATCCTTCCAAGAATTTATCACCTTCTGGAGGTGAGATCACTATCTATGTGCAACTCAACAAGGAAAATTAATCTTGTTCTGTTTCTTTACCAGTTGCTAAGATTTTTTGGCTTTTTTTATGTTCATGATTTCAGACAGAACCAACAGCAGCTCTTGAGGACAGCATAATTTCTATTACTATTGCGATAGCAAGGCATTCTCCAAAATGCACAACTGCAATCTTGAAGTATCCCAAATTTGTGCAAACAATTGTGAAAAGTTTCAAATGGAACAAAAGGATGGACGTTCTTCCTTCTCAGATCAATTCTGTCCGCCTCTTAAAGGTAATACTGGTCCGCTCATACAAAATTATTTTGGGGTCATTATATTCATCCGTCTTTGATGTTTTTTGACAAAACATGAGGATACATTTTGTTAAGCTATCCATCCTCAGAGCTATTATAACCTTCGTTTTTTTTTTCTCTTTTCTTAATTTCACTAAGGTGTTGGCCCGGTATGATCAAAGTACTTGCAAGGAATTTGTGAAGAACGGGACTTTCAATGCGATTACATGGCATTTGTTTCAGTTCACCTCCTCTCTTGACTCATGGGTGAAGCTAGGGAAGCAGAACTGCAAGCTTTCATCTACTTTGATGGTTGAACAGCTCCGGTTTTGGAAGGTCTGTATCCATAATGGCTGTTGCATATCTCGCTTCCCAGAGCTATTCCCAGCTCTGTGTCTGTGGTTGAGTTGTCCATCATTCGAAAAGCTCAGGGAGAAAAATCTCATCAGCGAGTTTACTTCGGTCTCAAAGGAGGCCTATCTTGTCCTTGAGGCTTTTGCCGAGACACTTCCTAATATGTACTCACAAAACATTCCACGGAACGAACCTGGGACTTGGGACTGGAGTTATGTTAGCCCTATGATTGATTCAGCACTGAGCTGGATAACATTGGCCCCTCAATTACTCGAGTGGGAGAAAGGAATCGAAAGTGTCTCTGTGTCCACTACTTCTCTGTTGTGGTTGTATTCGGGTGTCATGCGTACAATTTCCATAGTCCTGGAGAAAATCTCTGCCCATGGAGAGGAAGAAACTCTACCATGGCTGCCGGAGTTTGTTCCAAAGATTGGCCTTGCCATCATCAAGCACAAGCTTCTTAGTTTTTCCGTTGCAGACGTAAGTAGGTGTGGAAAAGACTCTTCCAGGTGTTCCTCTTTTATGGAATTTTTGTGTTTTCTAAGAGAACGATCTCAAGATGACGAACTAGCATTAGCTTCTGTGAGTTGCCTTCATGGGTTAACACGGACTATCATGTCCATCCAATCTCTGATAGAATCTGCTAGATCTAAGATGAAAACTCCTCATCAGGGAATTATTTCCACTAGAGATGAATCTGTGCTTGCAAAAGGAATACTTGCAGAGTCTCTGGCTGACTTAACATCTGTGTCGTGCTCTTTTAGAGATTATGTTTCATCAGAATGGCCCATCATGCAATCCATTGAGCTCCATAAACGAGGCGGACTGGCCCCCGGGGTGGGACTTGGTTGGGGAGCTAGCGGTGGTGGGTTTTGGTCAACCAGACTTCTGTTGGCACAGGCTGATGCCAGTCTTCTGAGTCTCTTTCTTAACATCTCTCAGATGGACTCGCAGAATGATCATGGATCCGTTGGTTTGATGGATAAAATGAACTCTGCTTTAGCTATGTGCTTGATTGCAGGTCCAAGGGATCATTTACTTGTGGAAAAAGCCTTTGACTATGTCCTTAGACCACATGCTTTAGAACACCTGGCCATCTGTATCAAGTCAAATAAGAAAACCATATCGTTTGAATGGGAATGCAGTGAAGGGGATTATCATCGTATGAGCAGTATGCTTGCTTCTCACTTCAGACATAGATGGTTAACGCCAAAGGGAAAATCTAAAGCCGAAAAAGGAGTCAGTGGTGTAAGCAAGGGCACAATTGGTCTGGAGACTATCCATGAGGACGGTGAAATGCCAAATTGTTCAACTCAAGATAAAAAATCAGACTCCTTGATCATAGAGTGGGCTCACCAGAGAATGCCCCTACCTCCACACTGGTTTCTCAGCGCCATCTCAGCAGTCCACAGTGGTAAAACCTCAACAGGGCCACCAGAATCCACGGAGTTGCTTGAAGTCGCAAAAGCTGGAGTTTTCTTTCTTGCAGGACTTGAGTCATCGTCTGGTTTTGGATCGCTTAAGTCTCCTGTTGTGAATGTGCCGTTGGTTTGGAAGTTTCACGCTTTGTCTACTGTGTTGCTTGTTGGAATGGACATCATCGAAGACAAGAACACTAGGAACTTGTACAATTTTCTGCAGGAGCTCTATGGGCAGTTTCTTGATGAAGCAAGACTAGAACACCGTGACATTGAGCTCCTGAAGTTCAAGTCAGACATTCACGAGAACTACTCTACTTATCTGGAGATGGTCGTGGAACAGTATGCTGCGGTGTCATATGGTGATATACTGTATGGGCGGCAGGTATCGATTTACTTGCATCAATGTGTGGAACAGTCTGTTCGACTTTCGGCATGGACTGTGCTCTCCAATTCCCGTGTTCTGGAGCTTCTGCCGAGTCTAGACAAATGCTTGGGAGAAGCAGATGGTTACCTCGAACCGGTCGAGGTAAATTTGCAAAAAAATAAAAAAAAAGAATATAATGTTGAATAATGGCATCTCGAGAGTATGGACTAAGATAAATTGGTTAATTGATCCTTAGGAAAATGAGGCCGTCCTTGAGGCCTACCTGAAGTCATGGACTTGTGGAGCCTTGGACAGAGCTGCGACGCGTGGATCAGTAGCCTTTACACTCGTCCTGCATCACTTTTCATCATTAGTATTCTGCAATCAGGGCAAGGATAAAGTATTGGTGCGGAATAAGATTGTTAAGTCTCTTGTCAGAGATTTGTCGAGAAAGCGGCATCGTGAGGTAAGTTGAAACCCCTAATCTATTGTTGGCCGTGTCAATATGAGGACTGAGGATGACAATGAAACGTGGATACAATGTGTCAGGGGATGATGCTGGATCTACTGCAGTATAGTAAACGGATTGAAAAGGACATGGAAGAAGAGTCAGCAGGGGAGATAGAGAAAAGATTGGAGGTGTTGAAAGAGGCATGCGAAGGGAACTCCTCCCTCCTCTCGGAAGTGGAGAAACTCAAATCGGCAGCCTCGTGTGGAAGAAGGTGAAAGCCAAGTGGTGTCATAAGAGAATGAGAGGAAAGAAACTCTTTCTAATATTTGAGCTTCTCTAACGGAAGAGCTGTGTAATTAAATGCTTTTGGGGGCTGCTGAGATGTTCTTTGGGTTCTCTTGTGTATGATGGATGGATGGATGGATTTTTTCAAATTCTGACAAGTCCAATGAACAACTTAGAGTGACATATCTGAATGCGACATCTGTCTACTACCTACATACATGGGTACTAGATCCATACGAGTCACACAGTTTCACCATCTTCATCAAAAAGTTTGCTTCTTGTGTTTTTTTTTTGGGTTAAATTTATATAAAATTTGTTTTGACATAATAATTGTTTATCGTCTCCCTCTCTAAAATTCAAGAGATCAGCGGCGATGTTGTTTGGTGCTTCAGCGACCCCATTATTAAAGCCCAGCTTCTGCTTTCTTCCGGTCACTCCTCCTATGAGGCTCTCCGGCGCAGCAATTCGGTCTTCATCCTCTTCCTCGGGCTCGTTGTCGGCGTCGAATTTCGATCTGAGGACCTATTGGACGACTCTGATCACTGAGATCAACCAGAAGCTCGACGAGGCGATACCGGTCAAGTACCCGGCGGGGATCTACGAGGCGATGAGGTACTCTGTGCTCGCACAAGGCGCCAAGCGTGCCCCTCCTGTAATGTGTGTGGCCGCCTGCGAGCTCCTCGGTGGCGATCGCCTCGCCGCTTTTCCCACCGCCTGTGCCCTAGAAATGGTGAGATTTCCACTCGATTTAGCCATCTCTCTCTCTCTCTCTCTCGATTTCCCCCCTTGCGATGATAATGCGATGTTTGGATTGAGTGAGTCAGAAGAAGAAGATAGAAGAGGAAGAAATAGAAAGTCTTATTAGTCTTAGCTTTGTTGTGTAATAAATCAGGTCCACGCGGCTTCTTTGATACACGACGACCTCCCCTGTATGGACGATGATCCTGTGCGCAGAGGAAAGCCATCTAACCACACTGTCTACGGCTCTGACATGGCCATTCTCGCCGGTGACGCCCTCTTCCCTCTCGGCTTCCAGCACATTGTCTCCCACACGCCTCCTCACCTTGTTCCCCGCCCCACCATCCTCAGGGTCATCGCTGAGATTGCCCGCACTGTCGGCTCCACTGGTATGGCTGCTGGCCAGTACGTCGACCTTGAAGGTGGCCCCTTCCCTCTTTCTTTTGTTCACGAGAAGAAATTCGGAGCCATGGGTGAATGCTCTGCCGTCTGCGGAGGCCTCTTGGGCGGTGCCACTCTGGATGAGCTAGAGAGTCTCAGAAGGTACGGCAGAGCCGTGGGGATGCTTTATCATGTGGTCGATGACATCGCCGAGCAGAAGACCAACAACAACTTTCCAGCAGACAAGGCGATGGAAATGGCGGAAGAGCTGAGGGACAAGGCCAAGAAGGAGCTTCAAGTGTTTGACAAGTACGGAGACACTGTTGTTCCTCTCTACACCTTCGTTGACTATGCTGCTCATCGACATTTTCTTCTTCCCCTCTGAATTTGGTTGGGCCTTTTTTTCTTCCAAACGGGCCTTTCACCGTTCTAATGGACTCTGTGTTTCGTTTATTTTATAGCCATATTAATCTTCGCTTTACATCCTAGTCATTAATACTGTATTTTACACACTACGATTTTAGCCACATTCATACTAAATATAGTGTATAGCGATCTAATATATAGTATTACTTTATTTTAGACTAGTTTAATTGTATATTGTTTGAATTAAGTGTTTAAACAAGCAAAAAAAAAAAAAAAAAAGACTTTTTCCTTTTAGACTACATGCCAACACTTCCTCTAAGAGAATTGCGAGAATGAGACAATTAGTATACTTCTAAATCAAAGACCTAAGCCAAGTCTGTATGTTTATCAAACTCTTTCCAATTTTAATCGTTGGCCATCTTATCCAATATATCTACCTCATACTCTACACTATCTCCACGTTTTATATTTTCTTTCAAACAAGATTAAATATGACCAGTCTCTTTCATTCCAATTTCAAATTTTCATTACACTTTCCCTAATCCGAGTTTGCGTACATAACGTGTTTATTGGACTAAATAAATTTGTATATTATTTGTGCCAATCTATCGGTGGGTTGCTTACTTTTAAATAGAAGAAATGCTTTCATGATATTATTATTTCTGAACTTATCTACCTAATCTTTGTAAAAACTAATCCTATGTATATTTATATCAACATGCTGAATTAGTAAATTATAGTATTAATATTAAAAGTGGGGCTGATGCAGCACATCTATGTTACTCTTTTTTAACCAACAAGTTTCGTCAGTTTTAGGTGGGATAAGCAGTTGATGGCTGAGTTACATCAAGTGATAGTTTTATATGTTTCAAATTTTAATTAATTTGAACAAGAGCATCAAAAAAAAAAAAAAAAAACGTGCATGTAGGCTTACAAGTTACAAATATATAGGGACAATGGACACCACTGGAATTTGATGTCTCGATTCAATGAATCTATTACATATATAGTTTTCACATTTGTTTAAAATTTTCATAAACAATGGATGGATCGTGCAATACAAACTAGTAACTACATATCTACGTAAATCAGGCTTATGCTAAATTTCGATAACTTGTAGCAAATAACAAACTTATAAGTTATTTATTGTTTCTCTTAAATTGGCCGTTTCGGTTAGCATGATCCTTGACCTACGGTGTGTGTGTCACTTGATCATTAGGGTTTACCATGGAAATAATTAAACTTTGTTAAAATATTCGTATTATTTGGTGATAATATTATCTAAGTGATCTGACATTGCGTTTAGTGGTTGGATCTTTAATATATCTTGGTACCTGAACAATGAATAAATAAATTTACACATGCATTCCCATATTGTATTGCTTCATGATATGAATACGATAACATATAAATAAACTTGGCACCCAACCGTACTAATATACATACCATTAATTAGTCGATGTAACACAGAATCCAGGATGTATCGAAATTGTACGGATTTACCAAATTAGTGTTTTGTATTCAGAAACTTATCAGTACAGAACGCATAAATACCGTGGATAAGTTAATTAGAAATGAATAGCAATTTTAAAAAGAATAGGCATGAAAAAGAAGAAGTGATCGATGTGAAAAAAAAAAAAAAAAAAAAAAAAAAAAAAAAAAAAAAAGAGGAGATGAAATGGGAGCGTTGATTGATGATGATGGATTACACAAACTTTAGAACGGCGACAGGTCGCCGCTTCGCTGGCCGTCCCGCTTGCGACCTTTGGTAAGCGTAAAGGGGCAACAGTCCACGTGGGACGAAATGCAGCCATGTGCTGCCACGTCATCGTCATTGGGACCAATCCCTTCACTTTATTAATACTAGTTGAGTTGTGATTAATTAATAACGACCGAATCAAAGTGGTTTATTCCCTTTTCTGGCTGCCGCATCTCTTTAATCTTCCTCTCTGGTCAACTCTTTCCCCTTCCCCGAGATCAACATGCACGCCGTAATAAAAAAAACAATGACAAAATCAGTTAATCTCTCAAAATTTGACCTAATGATCAAATCATACGACCGACGTCGCATTGCATTGCATTACGACGAACTGCTTAATATCGTGATTTGCGTTGGTGATGGTTAATCATTAATAAACGGCTAGCTATTCCCATTAATGCAAGTGCTGCGTCTCTACTGTGAGATCATTTAACAGTATGCGTGTTTATGGATAGTTTCAGAGTATGTTACTTGGAATGATATAATAAGGAATTGCATTATAACGCGCATAAGACATTTTTATCATCTACTAAAAACAGTGCCGTCCCTACATATTTGGAGGCCTCAAGCAATTTTAAAAAATTGTGGCCTTTGGACTTAACAAAAACAAAAAATTGTTTTAGTATTGCAATAATCTTTATAATATGAATATAATCTTTTTTATATAGAAAAAATAGATTTAGTGATATATATATATATATAGAAAAAACCTATAATTTAGTATTAAGTAGTTGTAACATTTTAACATTAAATAAACATGATTATAAACTCAACAGATTGATTTTTAATAAGAAAACACTAAAAATATATTAAAAAGACTATTGAAAGTTTAAAGGAAAAACAATAAATATAAAATCTTTACCCTAAACAAGTCTTTGGATATATACATTAATGGAAAATTTAAAAAGAATCATCTATGTATATGATCATTAAGTTAATACATAAAACTCACATTTTGTGGCCTCAAAATATTAGATATAAATGTGGCCTAAAGCTAAAGTTTTATCAGCTTTATGGTTGGAACGGTTCTGACTAAAAAAAAAGAAAATTTAAAATTTAAATTAGTATGCAAGAGCAGCCATGCAAGCACCACGTGGTACCCCATTATGTATTAGGTTTATGATAATCTTTTTATTTTTGGGTTGACAACAGGTCATGATAATCTAATTAATAGTATACAAATTTTGATCACAAAATAGGTTACATTCGTGAAACCAAATATACTATCATGAGATTTACGTGTGTGTATTTGCATATATAATCAAATTAAATATCACACTCGTAGAAATAATATATGATATGATGTTTCCAAGTAATTAATTAGATGCGTATATATGCCTTGTTGATTATATAGGATAACGCATAGCATGAACCTTGAATGCAAATATATAATTTTAGTTTAGGGTAGCGTTAGTTATCTTGCTTCAGTTGGGTTTGGTTAGATACCCTCCTGTAATTCATACTTGTGTTTCCAAATGTAATTTTAAAAATGATCATGTCCATTTTGAAAAGAAAAGATGAAAAAAAAAAAAGAAGGTTTAGTTAAATTTAGGGATAATTCATATTGGTGGAAACGTTTAAGTAACGGGAGAATAAATTGTCCAAAGACGAGGGAGTCACATGCATGATCAGATGAGCTGAGGGAGACGTTTATATATTTGGGGGGGCCTAATTAATATATTTTCCAAACCTTTTATATACAGTATGTGTGGGTACAAAGTAAAGGATATTGAATGAAATAAAAACATGAAATAGGAGAAATATGTAACGGTGAGGAAGGTCTCGTGATAGGTAGATGATTGGCAGAAGACAAAGCATGTAAAAGTGAAGTAGGAGAAAGGGTGTGAAAGTGGATTAAGAAAAGTAAGGGGGTTGAAAAGGGAGAAGGAAGAAAAGAAAGGGTGTGGGAGAAAAAAAAAAGTAAAAATATATACATAGGTGGAACCTGATCCGGATAAGTGTGGGGTCGGACTAGGTACTAACTACTAGGTAGGGGCCACAACATTAAGATACACTAATATAGTAAACGAAAATGGTAGAGAGAGAGAGAGGGGACAAATGGAGAATGTGTGGGGTTGGGACTTGATATTTTCTTCTTTAAGATGATTTCTAACTCTTAATTACTACAGTGCTTGTTTAAAGATTAGTAGTATGATTTGAATTAATCACGATTTGATTTGGGCAATTAAGCCGAAATGACATTAATACCCCCTCAGGCGTTAAGGGATTAGTATCGCCACCGCGGCATGAGTCACCCGCTCCGCAATACGCAGTCGTTTTTGGAATAAAACCCCCCCCCCCCCCCAACCCAACCAACAACAAGAAGAAGAAGAAGGGAGCGATATATCTTCTCCAAGCAAGCAATTCTGAAAATTGTGATCGCATCTCTCTCTCTCTCTCTCTCTCTTGTCGATTTTGAATTTCTGAAAATTGTTTATTCAAGAGATCTTCTTCTTCCTGGAACCATATATTTCCATTTTTCATTTTTCCCTTTCCTCTTTTTTTTTCTCTCTTCCATTCCTCTGTCAATGGTGATGGAGGACAACGAGAGTTGCGCTAGTAGGGTTATATTCGACGCCTCCGAGGACCGCCGTGAGCGCATCAAAATGGAGGTCTTCGATGAGGTTCTCCGGCGTCTCCGTGAATCGGACATCCAAGACACCCATCTCCCTGCTTTCCAACAAGAGCTCTGGACTCACTTCAATCGCCTCCCTGCCAGGTTCTCTTACTGCATGTCCCCCGCATTAGCCCTCGCCCTTTCAATCCCACCCTCATTATTTATTCTTTTAATTAGGTATGCTTTGGATGTCAATGTGGAGAGGGCTGAAGACGTCTTGATGCACAAGACATTGCTGCATTCTGCTTTTCATCCACATAATAGGCCATCTATCCATGTTCGTCTCGTGCAGGTGACTTTCTCCCTTTTCTTCTTTTCACTATCAATTTCCCATTGGGCTCACAGGATCTTTCATTCATTCGTCACTCCTCTTTTCTTAAGGTTCAACCTCCTCCGGGGATCTCACCTACCTTGGACTCTATTACTAATCAAGCATCTCATCATACACCCTCTACCACTAAAAGGTTTGTTTCCGAGACTTTATCCAATTCCGAGCATATATAGTTTCTCCACCGTACCTCTCATTTTGTTTCATCTTCCACTTCCCAGCATTCATCCCCCGCCTGCCTTTGGTTCATCGCCTAATCTTGAAGCACTTGCACTTGCTGCAACTATTCCCCAAGACCAGGACGGAGACAACTCTGTTCATAACAATTCACTCTATTCACGGTACCCACTTTCACGTACAACATGTGCACACGTTTTTTTTTTTTTTTTTTTTATCTTGTTCGTTTTTCCTTTGTTTTCTGGCAACAAATATATCAACTCACTCTGTTGGTTCAAATGCAGGCCCTTGCATGAGATAACCTTTTCTACAGAAGACAAGCCTAGACTCCTTTTTCAGGTATTGGATAATTGCTTCTTGCTTGGGTACAATAACTAATCATTTTCAACCTAAATTGCAAAAAGTATGAGGATTTCTCGCCTCTTGCATAATTCATTTCAGCATGATAACATTCACCAACACTTCATTTACCTCTTTAACTTTTTTGCATCTGTTGTCATTCCTATAGTCTCAACTTATTCATTTTAAATGCAAGCACAAGTCTTCCGTCTCTGTCACCCATGCTTAAGAACTAGGATACATTTATTGTCGCATTTTTCATGTTACTTGCTCCCACATAATGTCTGCAAACTTTTTTTTTATTTTTTCTTTTGTTTTGATATTACTAATTCAAACCAAGGTATGTATGAGCATGATGTCATCAACTAGAATATTTATGTGTTCTGCAATTACAAAATTTAAATGTGAAGTTGATTTATCTTCAAGTATATCAAGGTCTTGTGATCATTAACTAAGCCACTGTAATTGATGCAGTTGACTGCCTTGCTTGCTGAGCTTGGGCTGAACATTCAAGAGGCGCATGCTTTCTCTACAACTGATGGCTACTCACTAGATGTTTTTGTTGTTGATGGTTGGCCGTACGAGGTACTTTTTGGTTGTTGTGATCCTTATCCTTGTTTAGTTGACTATATCTATGCTCTATAGAACACAAGTGTGCTGGCATGTGGCTGTAATCCATTCCTTTTCGCGAGGTCCTTTTATTATAGACTCCTTGGCTTTATGTTTTTTTTTTCCAACTGTTTAGTGATCTAATAGCCTTAACACAACTATTTTGACACGCCAAAGGTTCTGGATTATAATTGTGGTCGTCATGCTATCTTTTTCATTATTCAGGAAACAGACAGACTTAGAATAGCATTGGAGAAAGAAGCAGCAAAGATCGAGGTACTTGTTTTTCAGTTGAAAACTTAAATTAACTTCACGCAAGATATATTGAAATTTATGATCCATTGACAACATTCTTTCTTCCCAAAGCACTTGATTATGAAGTTATATATATTACAGTTTACAGTTTTTCATAGTGACACCTTCTCGCGCACATGTCTTGTTGTAAGTCATTACTAATTCTTTCATTATACTCAGTTGCAGAACCAAAGCTGGCCTATGCAACAATCCTTCTCTCCTGAAAAGGAAAATGGGCAAACAGGTGCCAGAACTCATGTTGCAATACCCAATGATGGAACTGATGTTTGGGAAATCAATCTTAAACACTTAAAGTTGGGGCATAAAATAGCATCTGGTTCTTATGGAGATCTGTAAGTTGGTTGTGTCTATCAAACGCATTGGCATATTAAGGTGCTCAGATGTTAATCTCTCTCCCTCCTTTTTACCGCTTGTTTTTTCAGGTATAAAGGTACATATTATAACCAGGAAGTTGCTATCAAAATCCTCAAGCCAGAGCGTCTAGATTCAGAGTTAAAGAAAGAGTTTGCCCAAGAAGTCTTTATCATGAGGTTTGTTTGCCTCCTTGTTTGTTCCCTTGTAACTTTATGTGCAGATAAATGATAGCATCTCATATGCGTATAGTATCATTTAAAATATGTCTGTTTTCAGGAAAGTTCGACACAAGAACGTTGTTCAGTTCATTGGTGCTTGCACCGAGCCTCCAAATCTGTGTATTGTTACAGGTATGTTGCAATGACCATGTTTATGTGTTTTATTTTGTTTGATACCACGACGTACATTTACCAGTTTTCTTCGTTTTCCCTTTCTTTGTCTCTTTCACATTTAATAGAATACATGCCCGGTGGAAGTGTGTATGACTATCTACACAAGCAAAAGGGCGTCTTTAAGCTTCCAGCTTTGTTTAAAGTAGCTATAGATATTTGCAAAGGGATGAGCTACTTGCACCAAAATAACATTATTCACAGAGATTTGAAGGCTGCCAACCTTTTGATGGACGAAAATGAGGTAATATTCTCAGTCTAGAGGATGTTTTTCATCATATTCTTTTCATTAACTCGGTGTCCATTACCTAGTTATTTCTTGCTCCTGTGGATAGCATTCTAGTTGAGGATTCATATTCGTGTCTGGGTTTATTGTTACAGGTGGTTAAGGTTGCAGACTTTGGGGTGGCGAGAGTGAAAGCACAAACTGGAGTGATGACAGCTGAAACTGGAACATATCGGTGGATGGCTCCAGAGGTACGTTTGTCAGAGGTCCCTTCATGCTATTTATAGCTTAGTAAGTCTTTAGTATTTGTACCAGGCGATGTCTCTGATAAAATGGCTCACTCTGGCTTTTGCTACTTGACAGTTTGATTTTCTTATCTTGAGATGTGAAATATATATCTTTGTCGCTACTTCCTTGTCTGGTGGTTATACATAGTCTGCAGTGATCCCTTTGTGAGCGTAAAAACCAATTGGTTACCTATTGGCGTTTATTAGATATAATTGTGACACAAATGGTTTGGTGCAATTCAGGTGATAGAACACAAGCCATATGATCACAAGGCTGACGTATTCAGCTACGGGATTGTGCTATGGGAGTTGATGACTGGGAAGGTAGATGTGTGACTCTTTATCTGAAAAAAAACCTTAACGAGATGATAGTGTCTTAACTTATTATGGGTATAATGTGATGGCAGCTTCCATATGAATACCTGACGCCATTGCAGGCAGCAGTAGGGGTTGTCCAAAAGGTAATTGGGTGTGTAGAGAAGAGAATGCAGTGTGGGTTGGTTGTAAACGTTGAACATCTTAGAAAAAGTTTGTGTTGTGTGATTGTCAGGGACTAAGGCCTACAATCCCAAAGAACACGCATCCGAAATTAGCAGAGCTGTTGGAGAGATTGTGGGAGCAGGATCCGACGCAGAGACCAGACTTCTCAGAGATAATAGAGCAGCTGCAAGAGATAGCCAAGGAGGTGAGTAAAAGAAATTGGGTTGAATGAAATGAAAGGTGTAAAAGGAAAGAGTAAGAGTATTGAGTGTGTGTGTGTGTGTAGGTAGGAGAAGAAGGAGAGGAGAAGAAGAAGTCGTCATCAGGAATAGGAGGGGGTATCTTGGCAGCACTGAGGAGAAGCGCCACTCATCATTGATGGGTGCCTTAAAAAGTGTATAGCAATTTGCAGATCATGAGCCTACTTTGGCTGTTGCTTTTTTTCCTTATTCAATTGATTTTGATTTCCTTTGTAAGTTACACACCATACGCTATATAAGTTGAAATGAAAGAAAAACTCTTGTTCATTTTAGCATTAAATCACCAAAAAAATAAACATAAGCAATTTTTTTTTTGGGGTTCCTTAAAAAAAAAAAATGAAAAGAGACAAAGAGAGGCTTCGCGGCCCATACACACACACACATGCTCTCTTCTACAGTAGTCGTTGAATCTTTAGTGACTATTGGTGATCAAATAGATAGATAGAGACTTTTAACCCTAAAGTCGATCTGGTTGATGAGTGGACGGCCGGTGAAAAGGGCGAGAAGCGAGCATTCCGTGGTGAATGTGTGGGAAAGGGAGCTGGGTCTCTTGCCCAATCGCAATTTCTCCAACCGTTTTTCAGCCTCCGAGGATCTATTGCGCCGTCTGAGTCTTGACAAGAGGCTGATAAAGCATAAGGGTTGTGTAAACACAGTGAGTTTCAATGCAGATGGCGATATCTTGCTTTCAGGTTCTGATGACAAGCAAGTTATACTTTGGGATTGGCAGACTGCTACTGTCAAACTCTCTTTCGATTCCGGCCACTTTTACAATATATTCCAAGCCAAGTTTATGCCTTTCTCTGACGATCGTAGCATAGTCACTTGTGCTGCTGATCACCAGGTGCCCCCCTCTCTCTCTTCTTCAATCAAGATTTATAGATTTTTACAAGTTGATAAGTTGTCCCCCTTTGCTGCATTCATACTAACAGGTCCGTCATTCCAAAATTCTTGAATCTGGACAAGTAGAGACTTGTTTGTTGGGTAAACATGAAGGACCTGTCCACAAAGTGGCTGTTGAGCCAGGAAGTCCATTCTCATTCTATACTTGTGGTGGTGATGGGGTTGTTAAGCATGTGAGTTTTACTTTTCGGCATAAACAAATTGCTTTCTTTTCTTTTTTTTTTGATCCTATAACAAGAAGATATTTTTCATTCATTTTCAGTTTGATCTTAGGACTCGTGTGGCTACAAATCTTTTCACTTGTAAAGAAGCCAAGTCCAATTCAGTTGTCTATTTGTATGCAATTGCACTTGATCCAAGGAACCCAGGTCTTTTTGCCGTGGCTGGAATGGATGAGTATGCTCGTGTCTATGATATCCGTAGCTATACCCAACCCGTAGACTTCTTTTGTCCTGGCCATTTGATTGGAAATGGCCATGTAGGGATAACAGGTCTGGCTTTCTCAGATCAAAGTGAGCTCCTTGCTTCATATACTGACGAGTTCATCTATCTTTTCACCCCTGATATGGGACTAGGCCCTGCCCCATTTCCCTCTTCAACTAAGACTGAGGAGAGGAGGACGCCGCAAGTTTATAAAGAGCACAAGAACAGTGAAACAGTCAAAGGTGTAAACTTCTTTGGACCCAAGTGTGAGTATGTGGTTAGTGGTTCTGACTGTGGCCGAATATTCATCTGGAGGAAGAAAGACGGAGAGCTTCTCCGTGCCATGGAAGCAGACAAACATGTTGTCAACTGTATAGAGTCTCATCCTCACATGCCACTCATGTGTAGCAGTGGAATAGATAGTGATATCAAAATCTGGGCTCCTGGAGGAACTGAGAAACCCATGTCGCCGGGATATGCAAAACAGGTAATGCCGTCTATTGCTAACCTTGTTTGTTTAATAGAAGACTCGGAGGGTATGTTAACAAGAATGTAACTTTGGATTACAATACATGTGACTGGAGGCTGAATTTGGTTTTGGAAGGTAAACTAATTGTTTGTATGTTGCGTCCTGGAAACAGGGAGATGATTATGCGTTCAATCTACTCGGGTATAATGTGGATGATGATGACTCTAGTGATGAGAGTTCAGATGATGATGATAGTGCGGAAGAGGAGGTGGAAGAGGAGGAGAATGGTGAAGTCGATGTTGAGATTACAAATGACGACGACGATGATGATGATGGTAATGGGGATTGGAATGATATAGACGGCCGAGGGTGAGGATGAATGTTATTTATCTAAACACAAAATAACACAGCATTTCATACCAAAAATTAAAGGTTTTTATTTTCATAATTTAGTTAAATGTTATCATCGTGGAAGGAACATTAATATGCTAACAAAAGAAAAACGAAATATTGACAACAAAAAGAAAAACCACGATACAAAAAACGAAATATTGACAACAAAAAAAAATAAAACAAGGATAGACAATTTCATTCTGGAGCAATGGATGACATACATACATAATTGGTAAAACGGGCTTGTAATCCAGGTAATAAGCCCAAAAGGCCCATAGATCATGGAAGGCCTTTGATATCTGCGAGTGCGAGGTCAGCTTCGTCTTCCTCCAACGCTCTCGCTTTAGGGAGGATGGTGGTTTCTCCGGGGCTGCTCACAAATGCTTCAGGTCACTATTTATTCTCTCCGGTGGCTTCTATATACTTGATAGCCTCCTTAGTGATCTAGCTTCGCTTTTGATTTTTATAGGTTTAATCCGATTGGCTCCGTCACAGCGGATTCAAAGACGCAATGGGTTCGGACCCAGTTGCTTCAAGTTTTCTGGGGATTCGGTAATTTACATTTAGATATGGCGGATGGATTAATAAGGTAAAACAGCTTAGGAAGCTTTTCAATTAGCTCAGTGTGTGTTATTCATTCTTTGTAGAGTATCAATGGAAGAGTCAGTCAAAAGCATGTGGGTGGCTATGGCTCGGTATCGGTAGGTTTCGCTCGGCAAAGTTGGAGCAAGCTACCCGAAGAAGAGCCCTTATGGCTGAGCCTTGTTAGAGACATGGTCTGGTATAAATTCTCCCACACTCAAAAAGCTTTTAATCTTTCCTTCTTTCTGTTGCATTGAATTGCTTTTCTTGGATCCTTGTTGAAAACTAAAAGGAGCACGAGATCTCTCTTCTCTTTCATGGCTGAGCAACCGAGTCAGCTGAAATACATAGAGTGGCCAAGTTTTACAAGCACGGTATGTGTTGTGTCATCTGTCTTTGTTTTGTTACATTTCCATACATATGAGAGAGAGAGAGACAGAGGGAGTAGTTTGTGGCTGTGTAACTTATGCTTCTGTTTTGGGAAGAAACAGCTAAAGACAGCCACACTGAGTCTGTGTCTGGTAGCCGTCTTCATTGTTGCGCTATCATCGGTGGACTCTGCTCTTTGTTACATATTGGCTTTGATCTTGAGGAAAGCCCCATGAGGAAGATGTCGTTGTAGCCTTTTTTCATAAATGGTTAATGTTGATGTAGAAAGAATCAAACTCTCTCTTTTCTTTGTATGAGGTTTCCAAATTACAAGATGTACCCAAATCAAATCAATGCTTGAGGTGAAATGAAACTCTCTGTTGTAGTAAGTATCTCACATTAGATCATTATTGGTACATAAAGAAATAGATAGTGATAAATAAGCAAAATGGTACAAGTAAGAAGAATACGGAGCTTGTCTTGGGGGGCTACTTGAGGACAACAGCAGCATTGCGTAAGGAGAGATACTGGTGAACTTGGTCAGAAGAAAGTGAGCGCAGAGTCTTAAAAACATGAGCATTTGCATACCGCAGATTTGTTCTTGGGTCGACATACAGTGCCTGCGTGAATTGAGTTTTGGGTGAATTGTAGAATCGATCTTGAAAACAAAATGTGAAGCATTTACCTCATAACCAGTTATATCGCAAATTCTTTTGCATGGTTGAGTGGATGGAGGCGACTCAATGTTGACATCTGGGGACAAAAAAGAAAGAAGAAGATTGAGTTTCTTCAATCAAAATCGAAATTGGAGAATGAATCAGAGAGAGAGAGAGAGAGAGAGAGGTACAATTGGGGAGGTCGGGAGGATATTCATGGAAATTCTCGGCTTGAAGAATCTGCTTGAGGTGTTTCCACCTTCTGGTAGATTGGCCTTTTGGGTACTTTTGATAGGATTGTATCTTCTTAAAGCTCAAACGCGATGGCACCACCATATCTGCCTCCATCAACTCTCTCTCCATCTCTCTCTCTCTTTCTCTCTTTCTCTCTCTGCAAAGAAACCCTCAATTCCGACGACGATGATCTTATACGGTGTCGTCTTACAAGTGAACCGGTCCCGGTCCGGTCAGCCTTTTTTATTAAACCGAGATTACATTGGAAGCCGAAGGGAAATTGATTGATTGAATTGAAGCGTTTCTTCTACTTTCGAGATCCGATCCATCCCCATTGCGGAGGATTCAATCATTCCAGTCTCTGATTCCGATCAAAGGACGACTCCACTTTTCCCAGATTCTCCCGTTTGAGATCTGCCATGTATGTGTTGGTTGTGAGATGATGACTGACTCTCAGCGATCACTTTCTGTGCGCTTGAGCCGCCGGAGCTATCTCAATGCACAACAACCTAAAGGTCACCCACCTCTTCTTCTCGCTTCTTCTACTCATTTGCTTTATTGTGTTTGTTCCACCTAAATGCCATGATTTATGCTTTCTTTATCGAAGCTTCTTCTTCTTCTTTTCCTTGTCTCCAATGGGCACAGATGCTGAAGCTGGCTTCTTCTCTCCCACCAGGCTCCATACTGATTACACCATGAAAACTATTTGGAAGGCAGGCTTCCTTCGCTTGCTTCTTGTTGGAGGCATTGTCTGGATGCTACTCATTCTCATTGCCCTCTTGTTTCATGTTTGGTCTTGTCAATCTTCTCTTTCTTTCCTCTCAGGTTTCCTCCCCAAACACACACTCTTTCCATTCTTCATTAGAATATCAGACTTGTTTCATTTTCATGTTTCTTCACTTGCAGCTATATGCAACAAAGAAGGCAGACTCTATGTCATGTTAGACACTATTGGATTTGTACCAAAACCGCTGCACCGTAAGATTGTTTATATAATCAATCAATCTGCTTATTCTAGAGTGACGCTTAACAACTCTTCTTTTCAATATTTATTTCTAGGATGCCCCATTCCGGTAGCCTATGACCCTGATAAGGTGCTCCTTCCCACTGCAAAAACCGCTGATACAATTGTCACAAATCTCACCTACATAACAGAGGATGAATCCTCTAAGTCTCACTTTCCTCTTTTTGGCGGAAACATTAGCTGGTCTGAACGACAAGAAAGCTTTAAGCTGAAACCTGAGATGAAGGTAAAAGGCTTCTTTTTAACCTCTTGTATCCCACTCATCACTTCCAAACTATATTATTTCATCACAACCCAAACCGTTTCAGGTCCATTGCGGATTCATGCCACGTGGTGGCGCAGAAATGTCATCTCTGGATAAAGAATACGTAAAGAAATGTAGATTTGTGGTTGCGACAGGGATTTTCGATGCCTATGATGAACCCCACCAGCCATCAAACATAAGCCAGCGTTCCAAGAGTCTCTTCTGTTTCCTTATGGTGGTAGACCAGGTCTCCCTCGATTTCTTAAGAAAAAATACTACCGTGAGGAAAGATGTTGAAGGAGGCAAATGGGTTGGCATTTGGCGTCTGATTCTACTGAAAACTCCTCCATATGATGAACCTAGGAGGAATGGTAAAGTCCCGAAAATCTTAACTCACAGGTTATTCCCTGAAGCACAGTACAGCATTTGGATTGATGGGAAAATGGAGCTTATTGTTGATCCCTTGCTTATTCTAGAAAGGTATAAATACCCGCAGATCAAAGTTATCTAGCAGATTATATACTTCTCCACAATGTTCACTAGTACAGGATGGATATCCACTATCAGTGTCCGTGTTACCAAGAAAGGGTTAAAAGATACATATTTCACTTTTATCTCGCTTTCAGGTATTTGTGGCGTGGAAAACATACTTTTGCCATTGCTCAACACAAACACCACCGAAACATATATGAGGAAGCTGATGCGTGCAAGAGGAGAAAGAGATATGCCCGACCTCTGGTTGATCTTCATATGAAAATATATCGATACGAGGGCTTGGAACCATGGAGCATCAAGAAGAGCACTGTTAGTGGTAAGGATCGTAGCAAAAACATCAATGTCATCATGCACCTTAGTAATTACTAAGCTTCTTGTCTTTCGTTACGCAGATGTTCCAGAGGGAGCGGTGATAATAAGAGAGCACACTGCAATGAACAATCTGTTTAGCTGCCTGTGGTTCAATGAGGTACACCTGTTAACACCGAGGGACCAGCTAAGCTTTGGGTACGTAGTAGACAGACTAAAAGGAGCCTTCAAGGTATTCATGTTCCAGAACTGCGAGTACAACTCTCTCTTCGAACTGCACCCTCACATCCGAGAGCATTCCTCGAAGATCGAGTGGGTCAAGAGTCTTCAGGAACTCAAAGGGAAAGGGGAGAGTTTGAGGGAAAGTCGAGGGGGCTTTGGGCTTTGGACTCCTTACCCTGGGGACCTTGATTCCGTTGAGCTGCCAAAAGTTGTAAGAACTTCTAAAGCTGGATGAGGCAGTAAACATTTTACACTAGTTTTTGCTTTCGTTTGATCGTTGTCTGCGGTTGGATTAAATTCCGAATTTTCCAATTTATATAATACATACACGTCTTTTGAATTCTATATGTAGATCAAAGAAGCAAATGCAACAACACCTAAATTGTAAAAAATAGCTGCATTGACATTCGTGAATAAGACACACACATGTATATTGTGTTGAACCAGTAAATTTGGTACAAAAAATGAAAAAGGAAAAGAAAAGAAAAATCTCATAAATTACACAAGAATCTCAATCTCTCTTTCAAAAAGAATAACCAACCTGCTTGCTCAGTTTCGAAGACAATAATAGTAAAAGGGTCTAGCGATTGGGAACAAACACCATTTATTGGGACGGACGACACAGAGGTGCGAACCAACCGCAGAAGTAAAAAACAAAGATGCATTTGGACAGAACATCACACCAACGCAGTAGAAACTCTGTTTTTCAGTTGGTGGTGTCACGGCTGTAAAACTGATCAAGGGTCTTAGCGGGTATACGGTGAAGCAACTCACGGGGGAAGATTCGCAGGAGTGTCCATGCCAGGTCCAGTGACTGGAATATATTTCGGGTATCATAAGCTCCCTGAGCCACGAACTTCCTCTCGAATTTGTCCAAGAACTCAAGATATAGCTGTTTGCATGCATCAGACAGAAAAAGTGTTAAGAGGAATAAGAAGTGTTAAAAGGGATAAGAAAGGATTTAGATTGTGTAGTCAAAAGAAACGAAGAGAGACCAGATCCTCAGAAGATAGAGCTTCTTCTCCAACCACGGCTTTCATGGCCTGGACGTCCTTTCCAATAGCGTAGTTGGCATACAACTGAAATCACAAAAAGATAACAACAAGTTAAGCTCAGGCCAAAGTTGAGTAGTAAAACTTACGTAAACCAAGCTTATCTACAATGCTGGTAATAGTGACGCTCAAGAAATCAAGTCTTACTTGATTAGAAACATCAGAATGGTCTCTGCGAGTCATACCCTCACCGATGGCACTCTGCAATACAAAGTCAGTTTACTTTAACAAGTGATCACCTGGGTTCATTTATTGATTTTGAAGCCCCCACACTTACCTTCATGAGACGAGATAAAGATGGCAGGACATTGATTGGAGGGTATATCTGCAGAACACAAAGAAAATTGCTATTTTAAACCAACTTTTAGGATATTTCATATCCGCAAAACTATAAACAACATCTTACAGTTACACACAAGCTAAAGTGAAACAACTTTCAAATTACAGCCATTTCGGGTATTAGAAAATACACAACATAATATATGCACAGGGACTGTTCACAAAAGAAACACTAACTACAACTATCAGTTATAGTCTTTAGCTTGCGCATACATGGATTCAAATGTCAGTGTTTTGAAGTCATGACCAAGATGTTTCAGTTTTCCAAGAATATTTTCTCTTCATCCACATGCTCTCTATATCTAAAAACTTAAGGGGTGGTTCTGGATCTAACAGACTAAGTCAAAAGTCCACAGATAGGATTTTTACAAGGTATATATGTTACTCATAAAGGTAAAATTCACATTGTAGAAATACTGATTATGATAAGACCTTTACCAACTATCTTCTGAAAGATTGTACCTGTCTATTGTGAAGTTGTCGGTCAATATAGATTTGGCCCTCTGTAATGTATCCTGTCAGATCTGGTGTGGGATGGGTGATATCTGGAGAGAGAAGGGCGGACAAAAAAAATTAGAAATCTCGAACAGAATTATTCGCTGACCAGCAAACCTATTATATAAGACCAACAAATATTCCTAAGAAGGCTATATGATCAGATTTACTAACATAGGTGTACTACACTAACACTAGTATATCATCCACTCAGTTTGTTAGAGTCCCAAACAGCTAGATCTAGATGGTAGCTATGGGATCGGGCTACGACTTACTATAGCATGGTTTGTCTATTCCTCTAAGCCAGTTTTCTGGTGAGTTCTATCCGATTTTTACTTTCAATGATCTCGGTCAAGCAACACTATCACTTATAGTTTGCTTCAACCAAAAATCAAAGGCAATGATGCTAAAACAAAACACCTACTACCAGAGAAGCAACAAAGAATAAATGTAAAGCGAGTTCATGAAAATAGCAACTAAGAATTACCATCGTTTGGCATGGTTAAAATGGGAATTTGAGTGATGGAACCTTTCCTCCCTTCAATTCGCCCCGCTCTCTCGTATATGGTAGCCAAGTCGGTGTACATGTAACCTGGGTAACCACGCCTTCCAGGCACTTCTTCACGGGCAGCAGAGACCTAAGGGTATTAGTCAACATTAAACACTATGCCAGGCTTCCTATCATCTCAAAGTACATGAGTTGTGAACAGAGTAAGTAAATATCGGCTATAACCTCACGAAGAGCATCAGCGTAGGAACTCATGTCTGTGAGAATGACAAGGACATGCTTGCCACATTCATATGCCAAGTACTCAGCCGTTGTGAGAGCAATACGAGGAGTGATGATACGCTCAATAGTGGGGTCGTTTGCCTGTATGGGAAACAGAATGAGAAAGATTCATTGGAACTAAAATTTGCTTCAAAATGTCAATAGTGTGACTGCTGAGACTTACCAAGTTAAGGAAAAGAGTCACTCTCTCCATCGACCCATTCTCCTCAAAATCACGTTTAAAAAATTGCGCAGTCTCCATGTTCACACCCATTGCTGCGAACACAATGGCGAAGTTATCATCCTCTTGGTGCTGCAAAGTCACAAAAATGAACCAATGTGATACTGTTTTCTGACACATTGATATATGGCATTACACAACTACCCATTTAAGTCTAATTGTCTAAGGGCATAACTGTTATAATTTTTAAAAAGCAATTTCCAGCTGTAGACACGGACCGGTAATGTTTAAATCGTGATACCTCAAGAAGATTATCCGACTTCTCTAAACGCTTAACCAAACCAGCCTGGCGGCAAATCTGAGCAGCGATTTCATTGTGGGGAAGACCTGCAGCAGAAAAAAGAGGAATCTTCTGTCCTCTGGCAATAGAGTTCATGACATCAATGGTGGATATCCCTGTCTGAATCATCTCTTCAGGATAGGTTCTCTCACTGGGATTGATAGAACTTCCTGGAGAAACAAAAGTCTAGAATTATATCTCTGTGTTTAATTATGAGATTTAATTATGTGACAAGAGGCTAAAGCAGCTCACCAGAAATATCCAAGTATGCCTCGGGCAATATAGGTGGACCGTTGTCAATGGGCTTCCCTGAACCATTGAAGATGCGACCAAGCATATCCAAAGAAACAGGAGTTTTCAAAACCTATGAAAAAACATACTGGAAAAAGTGAGACCACGAAATGGTATATTTAAAAAAAGTATTACTTTTCAACTTCATAGCGCAAAAAAAAAAAAAAAAAGTACCATACCTCTCCTGTAAATTGCACAGTTGTGTACTTGTTGTCAATTCCAGATGTTCCCTCAAATACCTGGACAAGCAAACCAAAGAAATTTACCTCGCGGATGTATAAAGAGGTAAAAAAGCGAACCCTGGATGTGTTGATTAATAATGACTATGCAAGATTACATTCATTTACAATTTCTGTTCAATCAAGCGTCAGACTAGTGACTTGAGACTCTAGCAGCAGAAAGCTAATGAAGAGAGGAAAAATTCAGAAACCTGAACAACAGCTTTCTCTCCATCAACTTCGAGAACTTGACCACGTCGTGTAGTTCCATCCCCAAGACGGATATTGACAATTTCTTGGTATTTAGGCCCCTAGAGGCAAAAGAAGAATCATCAGGAAACCCATGGGACAAGAATGCCAAGAAGAAAAAAGATTGAAACAGCAATCAAAAGATACCTTAACTTTTTCAAGGATGACAAGAGGACCCGCAACACCAGAGACAGTTCTATACTCTGCGGTATAAGGAAAAGGGTGTCAAAGAAAAAGAAAAGCACGCAATGCAATATATGAAGGATCAAATGATGATAACTCATAAGCTTCTCAAGATCCCATGGAGAGTGGTGGAAATTAGAGGCTTGCTCAAAATGTTATGAAATTCAGAAAAAAAAAGCTCTTACCCATGCCGATCTCCAGGGTACCCTCCAGTTCAAGGTTGTTTTCAGCAGCACCCATGGTTAGATCTTCACAAATCAGAGCAAACAAACAAGATGTCAGGAAAAAGAAGACTGAAAAGATTAGACCTAGTGTGTCTAACATGAACTAGTCCAACGGTTTAGCAAAGCAAATCCAGGATATCGATTGACGTGAATCTACTTAACTTGGTTTCATTTTACCCAATGATTAAGCTCTCACAATGAATATCTCAATCGGATCAACCTAATTTCCCCGCAGGCGAGCGAAGAGCATAAATAAAACCCAACAACAATTCAAACACAAGACAACGGCGAGAACAGAGAACATGCTCTGGAACCAAGAATCCACAAGTATGGAAATCGGAGAGACATTGTATGTATGTATGTATACGTACCTCTTTCTTAATCCAAAGATCTGTAGAGAGGAAGGAGACGGAGAGGGAGAGAGAGAGAGATCTATGTTCTATGCAATGGTGGTACTCGTGGACTATTCCCACCGATCCTAATCAGTTTAATAACTCTCTTATTTACCTTTTTACCCCTTTTAGATATCGTTATTTATCATATTTAATCATTTTATTTTTGTAATAGAAAAATCAAACATTGTCTTTTTATCTGTAGTATTTTTTTAGATTTTGTAAGAAAATAATGGTAGGTTAGAAAACCAAAACTTTACATATTGTATTTTGAGAAATTTTCATTACTAATAAATACCAATTTTTTTTTAGATATATATAAGAATCCAGAATTTTATATGAGAGCTGAGACTCATTGATTGGTTCAGAACACACAAGTAGTTTGGAAGTCTGTGTTTGAAAGATGCACAGGAATATAACTTGAAAACTAGCAATTGAACAGAGAGAGCGAAGAAGAAGAATAATAATTCTTGTGACCTTTCATTCTCCAGTCCACAGCTAACAAAGGGAACAAACAAAACTACCACTTGATTGATATCCTTTCGCAGTCAATGATAATAATAATCAAATATATATATATATATTTATAGTTACAGATCTTGGAAAGAAAGAATTCAATTGGGGCCGGCAGGGTCAGGAGGCGCCACCAGCTGCAGCTTGAGTGGGCGTGGTGCAAGGCGCCAAGCTGTTGTGAGGCAGATTCACACCCGCGCCTCTCACTGACACCGCCGGTCCTCTCAACAAGCTTGCTCTGCTCACTAGGTTTGTATCAAAGAAGACAACAATCACTGTTATGTCATCGTGGAAATGCCGCCGCACGCCTCTGTCAATCTTTTTCAGGTCTGAGTATCTCATCTCTCTCTTCTTTGCCGCTTCTTGGAGCGCAACTTTCACCAGCCTCTTTGCAATGCCCTGCCATTCCCCAAACAACAACCACAAATATGAGTTATTATTATGTGCGCATTCTCTTTACTATCTTTTTTCAACAAAAAATATACTGGTATATAGAGTGGCTGTTCTCACGTTACGCGGATGGTTCTGGACGATGTCTACTGCTTCTTGGTTACTCATATGTTCCCAGAGTCCATCTGAAGCACATATTATAAACTGATCGTGCGGCTCCAACGTATGCACCGTGATCGCCGGCTCTGCACTCAGTAATGGCCTGCTGAACGGTGACCTGAGCCGGAATTTGGCATACAGCGGTTCCCTGTTGAACTCTGACCGTTTCAAATACACATCACCAATGGATCTTGAAACCTGAGATACTCAAAATCGAAAGCCACTCATCAAGACAAGAACTGTAAGACATATAAACAACAAAATTTTTCCCAACTAGTTTATACCTGAATGATGCCTTTTACTCGCCAGACGTTATGTTTCAGAACCACAATATCCCGATGGTCCGGATGCAGGGCCTGAAGTTCCCGTCTCACTGACTCTATAGATGCATTGTGCTCGGCCGAGAGCTGAGTGGCGTGAGCTTCACCGGTTGCCCTCATGACTTGTCCCAGAACGGCCCGTGAGTCTCCCGCATTGGCCACGTAGAGCTTCCCATCGCAGATGACGCTTACAAGACAGCATGATCCCACAGTGGCTATCTGAGGTCTAGTTGGAAATTGCTCGGTAACTATGGATAAGAACCCTTCTTCAGTCGCTTGGAAGGCTTTTTTAATCACCTCCGATGACATACACTGTTGCTCAGCAGTAAACCCTGTGCACAGAGGATAACAATGAGATCAAGTGCTAGAGAAATGCTCAACTCCTTTGTAAATCAAGCTCTAGATTACCTAATCGAAACAAGAGTAAAGCATAGGTGGAAAAAGAGAGAGAGAGAGAGCTCACTCTTGAGGTGGTGGAACATATGATCATTGATGAAGCGGGAAGTCTCAGGCCCACCGTGGCCGTCGTAGACGCCAACAAAGGTGCCATAGGGACCAGAGTCGTGGGTGCTAAGAGTGCCAGACTCAAGCTGGCTCTGGTCCTCGAGCAAGCTGTTGGCTTGAACGACGGCCATGGAGAAGTCACCAAAGACGTGCTGACCGGAGTCTCTGTACCAAAGCAAACCCTCTTGCCGGCCGCCAGAATCTGAGCCTGAACGTGCCTGCTGATCTGACCGTGGCCAGAGACAGGCATTCAGAAAGTTCATCAACCCAGATAGCATCCCTCATCTCATCCACAACATAGAACTTGACAGTTTTAGGATGCAATCACAGCTCTCTGAAATCTCCAAATGCAAAAAAAAAAAGAAGAGAAAAAAGTGTTGTATTCTTCTTCACAAGAAGCGCAACCGCGGAAGTTTCAGACAGCTTTAGACTGACTGCTCTTCTTCTTCTTCTTCTTCTTTTTGTTCAAGAACTCAACACTGCAGTGTCGTCAAAGACAATAATAAATAGCACAAGTGAGAAATCTCAATCGGTACTCTGCAAGTAATGACAGTAGAAATGAATCTGCAGAGACAAAACTTGTTTATATTTAGTGATTGAACAATCTAAGAAATTTGATGCAGCAGTGAAAAGTGGGAAGAAAGCAAAATTAGTAATTGGGGGTATTGTGGATTTGGTGAGGCAAAGCAAGAAAGAGTAGAAAGTCCAAGGATTCCTCAAGAAAAATCACAAAACTGGTTCGTATTCGCTACCCAAAGAAAAGAAGAAAAGCAAAAGAAAATGGAAACAAATACCTTTGCAAGATGGGAATCTAACAACAACACTTGAGACTTTGAGATGAAGAAGAAGAAGAAGAAGAGAAAGATCCGGAGGGGATTTTTAAGATGTGGGCGTGGAATTTCTGACTTCTTTGTAGATCTACGGAACGGATCAACCAAACACTAATTATTATCTTTTTTTATATTAACCGATTATTAAATTATATGAAGCGAGCGGAGGAGAGGATCGGAGGAACAAGACCATTTTTTCACAATTAGTATTTTTATTTTTATTTTATAAAATGGAAATGAAAATATGATGATGATCTTTCTATGAAAAAGAAAAAACAGTGTGATCTATGAAGTAAAAAGGAGATAGATAAGATAGGTCAAGAAGTGAGTCGCCGAACGATACATTTTCTTTTTTTATTTCACAAATCCTTTGAGAATGGTAGAAAGAAAAAAGAAATAATAAAAAGGGGTATAGGTCGCTCTCTATATATTGTTTTTCGTGAGTGATTCTTACCAGACAAGACCCATAAAAGACCAACGATGGCAAGGTCGGAGCCAGCACATCAAAGGTCCCAGCTTTGGGCTCCACTCCCCTCGTCCTTTTCCCTCATTAGACGCAGAATAGATGGACAAACCAAACAGTGAGTAAGAGAGCAAGGGAGACTTTACTATTTGCTTTTTTTTTTTTCCTAGGGAATAAAGAAACATTGGATTCATATTATTTGACGTAATTCTTCTACTCTTCTCTTGATTTTACCATTTTCAAAAATTGCACACTCATTCAACTGAGCTTAAGGTTTCGGGTCAAATGGAAGATTTTTGTTGACACAAATTCAAAAACAGTTATCGTCTATACAATTGGTGACGTGGCGATACATCAATGGCTCATGGAATCCACGTCTTTTGGTTTTAAGTTTTAACCATCCTCCTATCTACAGATTTTTCAATTATATTTTTTCTTTCGTTTTTTGGCTTAATTGTTTTTGGTAAATAAATCGATATGAGATTGCAGTGTGCAATAGTTTCTATTAGTTTTTTTTCATTTTTGTCGTGTTATAATATGAACTTAAATGAAAATAGTGTGCGAGTTGTAGCACCAAAAACCCCCACCCCACCAATCCTTTGCATAGAATGGCAGAATTTTAGAATTTTTAATCTTGCCATATCTTGCCATATATCATTCAATTGCATATTACTTAAAACTACTTTTTTTAGAAAAATTGTCTTCAAGATTTTATTTTCAACTTACTCCATGTTTTTTTTTTGTGGTTAAAACTACCTGTTAATCATAATCAAGATTTTAATCAGTGTTAATATAGTAAAGGAGTCTAGAAATAATATATGTGGATTCATGAATCTTTCATATTTTTTCCCCACACAATTTGTATCAAACGTTTAATGCCCATAAAAGTGGTGGTCCAAGACCCTGAGGAAAAAAAAAATAGTGAAGAGGCTTGGGCTTGAAGAATGAAAAATTGAATATCAAATTTTTTAAAGAAAAATGGGACCCGAAAGTGATTGGGATAAAGTGAGATATGTCACTTTACCTAACATTATTTAATTTTATATTAATGGATGTACCACTAAATTTGGCCCTTTCTCTCCATCGACTCTTTGTAGTTATTTATACTTTTGTAGTACCAATAATAGAACAAGCAACTATTACAATTTCAGCTAAAAAAAGAAAACAAAACTATTAGTATAGTTTAATTAAGTAACTTCAACAAAAAAAAAAAAACTTTAATTAGATAAGAAATTAAAAGCTTGTTTCTTAAACATGAATAAGTCCACGATAATATTATCAGAAACTGTCAATGTTCTAGTCTTCTAGATAATCTAACTTTCCGGGTCCGGATTGATGTATGCGACGAACTTTTTCTTTGTTTTCAACAAATGCATACACTCCAAAACCTAATTGCACCCATGAGATACTCTCCATACTCCATGTTAACTTGCTGATAACCAAGTGTCAATATTACATAGCCAGAAATTGATTTATAAAATTACAAAAATAAGAAAAATAATAATAAGAGACCCTAAAATAGAGAGGAGGGCGGTGTGGAGAAGGTCCCTACTTACAGAACATAGCTTCCATCAATCACACAAAAATCCAACCACTCTGAACCTTTCACTTCAGGACCAACTTCATTATCCAATCATCTCCCAATACCTTTCACATTTAGTTCACCAAAATATATAGTAAAAGCTAGATTTTTTTTTAGTAAATTGACGGTAATTTGTAACAAAAATATCTAGATCTTTTTTTACAGTATCATTTTAGTAATATTTATAAGAAAATAGATTAATTTAGTATAAATTCATGTATGAATAAATAAATTTTAATTATATATCACGATAAGAACATTAAAAAGAAAATCATGTTCATGATACATGTTGGGGTAAATTTTAGTTATTAGATATTCGCTAATTAAAATACGACATGTGCACCCCATACCCATAAGATTACATCGATCCATGAAAGTCAGTAAAATGCAAAAAAAGCCAACGCACCCGCGGAAAAAAATAGCATGTAGTAAAAAAAAAATCAAACACCTCTTCCAAAACATCACATAATGCATCATTGCGTCAGTCTAATCTTTCTGCCCGTTATCTAAATACTGTATAGTTTAATCCAAACAATATCACTCAAAGCGGTGTTTATAAGGCATTCAAATATATCCTAAAAAGAGAGAGAATACTAATATCTCCCGCTCTATCAAAAACACAAACATATCATATCGTATGGTATGCCAATTTTAGGATAACCACTGGACCTGGACGGTGGTGAATTGCTATTCTTATTTCTTAATTGTTTGTTTGAAATATTTGATCTTAAAAAATAATATATTAATGCTACTGCTCTTAGTGTTCTCTATATTTGCACCTAGATCAAAAAGCCAGTATAGTATATATGCCCATTAGAAAAGACGTGACAATATGTTTAATTGATCCTTTATGTTTTCATCGGACCCATGCATAAATATGCAACCTTTATAAGGTTGCTATAGCCATAAACAAGTTTACTTTTAAGACAAGAATAATTAATTAATTAATTGGAATAGCGAGACACGTTCCTTGAGATGATTGATAGCACGAGCATATATTCTTCATCACTTTTTACTGCGCATATCATATATACGCCAACTATGTGTGTGTGTTTCTCAGAATTAACAAGTAATAATTAAGAAGAAGAAGCTAACAAATGTCGGAGAGTTTCAAAGTGTGCTTCTGTTGTAGCAGAAGCTTCAAGGAGAAAACAAGGCAGCCACCAGTGAGCATCAAGAGACTCTTCGAAGCTTACTCAACAAACGGCAAGATGTCTTCCGGTGAGCTTCTAAGATTTGTGAGTGAAGTCCAAGGAGAACGGCACGCAGGGTTGGACTACGTGCAAGATATCTTCCACAGCGTTAAACACCACAACGTTTTTCATCTCCATGGACTTGTTCATCTCAACGCCTTCTATCGCTACCTCTTCAGCGATACCAACTCTCCTCTTCCCTTGTCTGGCCAGGTAAGTTTTTCAACTTTTATGGATTCTTTAATTTCACAAATGTTTTTGTAAACTTTTATGGATTCTTTAATTTCACAAATGTTTTTGTAATTGGGTATATGTATATATATGTGTTCTTGATTGGGTTAAGGTGCATCATGACATGAAGGCCCCGTTATCGCATTACTTTGTGTACACGGGACACAACTCTTACTTGACTGGGAACCAAGTGAACAGCAGAAGCAGCGTAGAACCGATCGTGCAGGCTCTCCGAAAAGGAGTAAAGGTGATCGAGCTCGACTTATGGCCTAATCCTTCAGGAAACGCTGCTGAAGTTCGTCATGGCGGGTTGGTCCCACTAAACGAACTCTTGTAATCATCAACATACTCCAAAAAGAGTTTCTCATCTCAAACTATATATATGTTTTTGTTCTCTATTCAGGACACTTACATCGCATGAAGATTTGCAGAAATGTCTGAACGCCATCAAGGATAACGCATTTCACGTGTCTGACTATCCAGTCATGATCACTCTCGAAGATCATTTGCCACCCAAGCTTCAAGGGCAAGTTGCTAAGGTGAGCTGGTTTTTCAGAAGACAGTATATATTTCCTAATTTGAGAAAGAGAGTGATTTACGAATTGAATTGAATTGAATTGAATGATGTTTGTAGATGTTAACTAAAACATTCAGAGGGATGCTGTTTCGTTGTGGGAGTTGTAAGTATTTTCCATCACCCGAAGAACTTAAGAAGAAGATTCTGATCTCTACGAAGCCTCCAAAGGAGTATCTTGAGAGCCACACTGTACAGACCATAAGAACTCCAAGTGTTAAAGAGACTTCGTGGAGCAGACTAGCGAGTGTAAGAAGAATTAGTGAGTTAATATGCCAGATGGGAATAATTTTGCAAACGTTCACAAATTTCCTCTGCTGTAACAGAGTACTAATACGGGATGGAGAGGAGAAAACAAGATTCTTGAAGAAGAAGGATGGGAGAGTGAATCTGTAGGATATAGAGACTTGATCGCAATCCATGCTGCAAACTGCAAAGATCCTTTGAAGGATTGCTTGAGTGAGGATCCAGAGAAGCCTCGACGGATTAGCATGGACGAGCAGTTGTTAGAGACTATGGTTAGGACCAGAGGAACGGATCTTGTAAGGTAAATATACAGTGAGATATAATATGAGTCAAAATGTTGAATCTTTGATCAGAGTTATATATATATATATAAAAAAAAAACAGGTTTACAGAGAGGAATCTGCTGAGGATATATCCAAAGGGTACAAGAGTGGACTCGTCAAACTACGATCCTCTTGTCGGGTGGACACACGGTGCTCAAATGGTTGCTTTTAATATGCAAGTAAGTGGAAGTGGGTCATCATGTAGCGAGCCTTTGAGATACTTTGTAAACCTATATAACAATTTGTGTTGAAAATTAAGGGACATGGGAAGCAACTATGGATAATGCAAGGGATGTTCAGGGCGAATGGTGGATGTGGGTACGTCAAAAAGCCTCGCATCTTGCTAGAGCACACACCCTTGGACCCTTGCCAAAGGCTTCCCATTAAGACCACTCTTAAGGTGAAGATTTACACAGGCCAAGGATGGGATTTAGATTTCCATCAGACACACTTTGATCAATACTCTCCTCCAGATTTCTTCGTAAAGGTAAACATCAACAAGAACGACTACTTTCAAAATAGACCCTACTTACTTCCTCCTGTATACATACATTGAGAGTAATTATATTGTGGGTGTGTTGCATCAGATTGGAATTGCAGGAGTTCCGAGAGACACGGTGTCATACAGAACGGAAACAGCTGTTGATCAGTGGTTTCCTTTATGGAGCAACGACGAGTTCCTGTTTCAGCTCTCTGTTCCAGAACTGGCGCTTGTGTGGTTCAAAGTCCAAGACTACGACAATGACACCCAGAATGATTTCGCCGGACAGACATGCCTTCCTCTGTCGGAATTGAAGTCCGGAGTTAGAGCCGTTCGGCTTCACGATAGAGCAGGCAAGGCTTACAAAAACACGAGGCTTCTTGTCAGCTTCGCCTTGGATCCTCCTTATACGTTTCGTTGAATCTCGTTTTCTTTCCAAATAAGCAGAGCAGTGTATCTGTTTCCCTAGAACGGGATAAATTAAATCTATAATAATAGTAACTAACTCGTTAAAATAAATACAACTACTAATTAAAAAAGATGAGATATTTGATTACTGTAGCCGCCTGCCTAGAACGGGGTGCCTTGTTTGACTTGCCATCTTCAATTCCACCGCATTTTTTCATTTACTTAAACAACAAATATATAAGAGAGGAAGATAAACAGAGAGCTTTTTTTTCTTTCTAAGAACATATATCAACGCACCATGGAAGAACAAGGCGCCCCAGATATCGTCATCGTCGGCGCCGGAATCTCCGGCCTTTCCACCGCTGTTGGACTACACAGGTGTATATATATATATATTTTTTTTTGTTAAAAATCTTTTGAGTTGTTATTAGGGAAGCAGAGTAATTAGTTAACTAAAGTGGTGTGTCACTGTCACAGGCTTGGGATCAGAAGCATGGTGCTGGAATCTTCGGAGAAACTTAGAGCGACAGGATTCGCATTTACCACTTGGTTCAATGCTTGGAAGGCCATGGAAGCTCTCGGCGTTTCTCAGCATATTCGCAGTCTCCATGATCGCCTTCAAGGGTTTCAAAACTAACACTGTCTATATTATTAGTAGAGTATTCATATGTAACAAAGGGAACAATTAAACTCATCTTTTTATCTTGATGCTGCAGATGGGTGGTTGGATCCATTTCTGCAGGAAATCCTTCTAAAGAGATGCTGTTTCCAGACTCCGAGTATGTTTCTTCTTTCTCTGCACAAAACATATATGAATGTTACACAAAAACAAACACAAATTTTAATTATCTTGTTGACTGGTTTATCTTGCTGAATGGTTTTGTCAGTGAATACGAGTCTCGATGCGTACAGAGGAAGCTATTGTTAGAGGCTCTAGCTGGTGAGTTGCCTGAGGAGACCATAAGCTTTTCTGCTAAGGTTGTTCATATCGAATTGTCTGGACACTACAAGATGGTTCATCTCTCCGACGGGACCATTCTCAAAACCAAGGTAGTAACTTCTTGTCCTCTGTAAACCATCTGAGCCTAACCTGGTCTTGCCACGGAATTGTAGAGTTTCTAAACGACATTCAGGTTTTAGTAGGGTGCGATGGTGTGAACTCAGTGGTTGGTAAGTGGCTAGGCTTCAAGAGTCCGGCTACAACTGCTCGGTTAGCAATCCGAGGGCTCACACATTTCCCGGCAGGTCACGGATTTGGGAAAAAGTTCTTCCAGTTTTATGGAGACGGTGTCCGTTCTGGTTTTATCCCCTGTGACCACAACACTGTCTACTGGTTCCTAACCCACACCTCCACGGATATAGGTAGATGGAACTTGTGTACCTGATAATGTACAAGTTGTTGTTCTTCATATCCTCTACTGTTATTGACTCTTCTCCTTGCGCTTGTTAGATGAGGAGACAAATCCGGAAATCCTCAAAGAGTTTGTGCTGAACAAGATTAAAGACTTGCCTGAAAACATCAAGAATGTGGTGGAGACCACGGATCTTGATAGCATAGTGATGTCACGACTCAAGTACCGACCTCCATGGGAACTCCTGTGGTCAAACATCACAAAAGACAATGTGTGCGTTGCAGGGGATGCACTTCACCCAATGACTCCTGATATCGGACAAGGTGGTTGCTCAGCCATGGAGGATGGAGTTATCCTTGCTCGTTGTCTCGGGGCAGCTATAAAAGCTAAGAATCTGAAAGGAGAAACAGAAGATGAAGAAGAGAGTTATAAGCGGATTGAGGAAGGTTTAAAGAAGTATGCAGGAGAAAGGAAATGGAGAAGCATTGATCTTATAACAACGGCATATACAGTAGGTTTCATACAGCAGAGCAGAGGGAAGTGGATGAACCTGTTCAGAGACAGGTTCTTGTCGTCTCTGCTTTCTAGGATGCTGCTGAAAAAGTCTCATTTCGATTGTGGAAGCCTTGTCCCATGATTCTCAACAGAGACAACAGGCAAGAAGGATGGTCATGCTTCTTCTTCTCATTAACTATAAAAATGCCATCACCTTTGCTTCACGATTATATCTCTCTATCTATAAACTCTTGTGTTTTTGCTTTTATTTATTTCATATAATAAACTCTGAATAGAAAGGCAAGGTTCAGTAGTGAACAAGAACAAGTTATGAGAAAGATATGATCTCTTAAATGAACCATAACATTGACGTACATATGCAAAACTACAAAGCCACGTTCAATCCGATTTGAGTTTAGAAAGAAACAGAAAAGGAACCTGGAGGAGGGAGCAATGGACGATATATGTAAGGTGAGAAATGCGGCAAACCTGGTGGATCTCATCTGGGCTGGGCTTTTAGGAAAGGCTTGGTGGACATTTTTCATTCCCTCTCTCCGGCCCATTTCGTATGTAGCCAGCATTGACCAAGTCATGGTTTTGATTATAAAGAATAACGAAAACTACAACAGTTATGATTTTGATCTGACCAATTAAATAATATCTTGAGGTATTTGTCTGTTTGTAATAGTCAAAGTCAAATGAATGATTATCATAGACTTTCAATTATCATAGACTTTCAATTGGCATTCTTATATACATACATATCCATACACATACTTCTGAACCATCATCATACCAGTAATATGACGCGTTGAAGAGACGAAACGAACCAAAAAGTGTTTCCCTCCCTCCCTCTCCGGCAACTCAGATCTCCAGCCAGCAGGTACTCCTATCATCATTCCTTTTATATATTCCTACCATGTATACTGTATACATATATAGTAAACAACCAAAGGAAAGGTACCATCTAATGTTCCCGGTTTACCCACAGATTATTATTTCTCAATACGATCCAAAATGGACTTCTTCACTTCAAGCAAAGCAAAGAAAGATGGGAAAAGATCACCAGGTAACTCCTTTTTGTGATTTCCCGAATCTGCTGCATAGTCTTCTCCTTTTTTTTTTCAAACATAGAACCAGTTTAGTTTAACTGAGCCAAACAACCGGGAAGTCGTCGGAATGTTTAACTCTGGCCGGGGATGGTGAAAGACTTGTGACTTTTCTCAACTCTCGTCTTTCATAAGGATCCTATTCAATATCATTCACTAAGCGAATCCAACGTTGACCAATTTTCTCTTCAGGACTGTTCGGCAAGAAAACTGTGAGCAAGAGCAATCCGGCCAGCCCTCCTCACACCGCTGGCGCTAGATCCCCGCCACCGTCGTATCTCCCCAACAAAAGAGCCGAGACCGAGTATGATTTCCCCATCTCCGATGAACAAAGACCATACTGGAAACAGCCTGCGTCCGAACGCGTCCCCAACTCCCACCCTAGGCCTCCCGTCTATGGATACGGCACGGTACTCAATTAAACAAACATCCATCTCCGATTTCATTCGCCAAACTACTTGCTTCTTTGGACAAAATTAACACTTGTATTATTGTATACGTAGATGTTACTGAGTTTGTCTTTTTCTCAATTGCAGCCCGAGCGTCGTCGAGACCAAGGTAGAGAAAGGATGGAGGCGATGAGCTATGAGCCAGAGACCAATGCTCCTTCGAGCCCATTTCATCCAGCTGGAAACCGCACGGTACTTTTGGCTTCTTCTTTTTCTTAGTCTTTTAATTTCTTTACAGTTTCCTGATGCTGTTCTCTCTATAAACAGCCTGAACGTCCTAGGAAATCAACCGAGTATACTCGGGAGCACCAGGATCGAATGTATGAAGCAGATACCCGCAGCAATGCAAGCCCATTTCACCCATTCAGAAGCCCTTCTCCATCTCCATACCGCACGGTACTCAAAACCTAAACCTCTGATGATGGCTTTAGTGTCTGATGACCTGATTCGTATTCAAACCCATCAATCACTAAATGCTTTAGATGCATTGCTTTTAATGCTTGATTTCAGCCTGATCGCCGCAGAGACCACAATAGAGACCACTACGATGCAATGTATGAGCCCGAGGCCAACACAATGCTGCAGAATAGCGCTCCGGGGAGCCCATTTCATCTAGCTGGAAGGCGCTCTCCACCACCATACAGAACGGTAAGTCTTTTTCTTGATACTTGAGTAAACAATGAGCCACATAGATGACATAAACCCTCTCTAATTGCAGCCTGATCGTCGTAGTAACCATGGTAAAGAGCAATTTGAGGACCTGTACGAGAGAGATGGTGATGTCACACCGCGAAACAGCTCTCCACCGAGCCCATTTCATCCAGCAGCATACGGAACGGTAATCCAAAACTTAAGTCTTGCTCACTGTTAGCTTTCTAGAGATAAGTAAATCAAATCCTCTTTCCAGTGAGTCACTTGGACTGACAAAAGGATTCTTTCTTCTAATGCTGCAGCCTGATCGACGTAGTAACCATGGTAAAGAGGACCTTTATGAGCCAGATGACGATGTAACACGGAGAAACAGCTCTCCACCAAGCCCATTTCATCCAGCAGCAAGCCGTTCACCACCACCACAACCATACAGAACGGTACTAAAAAACTCACTGTTTCTGCTCAGCGTCTTCCTAGTGATAAAAAAATAAAGTCCTCCTGGCAGTGAGTTACATATATTGAGTTTGCTAATGCTGCAGCCTGATCGACGTAGTAACCATGGTAAAGAGCAAATTGAGGACCTTTATGAGCCAGATGACGATGTTACACCGAGAAACAGCTCTCCACCAAGCCCATTTCATCCAGCAGCAAGCCGTTCATCACCACCACAACCATACAGAACGGTACTCAAAAACTCACTGTTTCTGCTCAGTTTCTTCCTAGTGATAAAAAACAATAAAGTCCTCGTTACATATATTGAGTTTGGTAAATAATTGTGCAGCCTGAACGTCGTAGAAACCACCAGGATAATGAGGAATTCGAGGCAATGTATGAGCCAGATGGCGCTCCTCCGAGCCCAGTTCATGGACCATACTATTCATCCAGCGACGACGATAATCACTCCAACTACCTGTATCCAGAAATCCGAAGCCCACTGCGTTCCAGGCTCGTCTCCGAGAACAGCACGGTGCGAATCCTCTTCCAACTATATATCTCTCTCTCTATTGCAATTTTTAGCTGAAGAATAAATGACAAAGTTTTAACCTGCAGCCGGTTCACCACAACTACGAGATGGTTGCGGCCGAAACCTATGAGCAAGAGAAGCAGCTCGAGCCGCCGGAGCTGCCGGACGAATCACAGAGCTTCACAATACAGGAGATAGCGAAAATGAGAGGACTCAAGATCTATGATACCGGCAAGGAAGAGAATCAATCAATGATCTCGGAGGCGTACGTGTCCGTGGCGAATTATAAAGTGAGGCAGAGCGTGTCCGAAACCCTGCAGGCGATCATCGACAAGCACGGAGACATCGGGGCCTCGTCGAAGCTGCAATCAATGGCGACACGGTCGTATTACCTGGAATCCCTAGCAGCGGTGGTGATGGAGCTGAAATCGACGGTGCTGAGGGATCTGACGAAAACGCGAGTGGGGGAGATGGCAGCGGTGGTGAAGGACATGGAGTCGGTGAAGATCGATGTGTCGTGGCTGAAGACAGCGGTGGCGGAGCTGGCGGTGGCAGTAGAGTACTTCGGGGAGTACGAGGCGACGAAGGTGGAGAGAGAGGTGTGCGAGAGAGATCTGAAGGGGAAGAAGGGAGAGATGGAGGAGATGACGGCGGAGCTGGTGAAGAGAGAGAAGGAAATCAAAGAATGCAGAGAGAAGGTGACGGTGGTGGCGGGGAGGCTAGGGCAGCTTCAGATGAAAGGTTCGAGTTTGGACCACAATCTCCATCTCTTTCAGGAAAAGGTCCACAAATTCCAAGGCCCAGCCGTCCTTCTCCACCTTTAATCTTTTTTTCGATTTTGACTCGAGCGAAGAATGTTGAGTCAACAAGCTCAGCTATTGCACAAGGTCGATCGCTCACGAGTCAAGTCTCAATACATTCCAATTTGTCATTGCGTGTATTTCAAGATATATGTGCATTTTATTGACTTTACATCTTCTGTGGGATCAAAACCTATCCCTTTCTTCTCACAGATTGTGCCTTTCGAGATCACTGCTTGATTGATTTGGTGGGTCAACTTCGTTACTACTTACTAGTCTCTCTCCAAAAATAAACTCTTTATGTAATTTTCATTGCAAATAAAACAAAAAACATGCCTCAGATTCAACAACTTGTTCTTTACTTTTGAAATTTCCCTGTTTAATTTGGAATCCTTCAAATCAAATTCCGTCTAGTGTTCTCCGACCTATTCATTCCATCACAATCATACACTTGTTAAATGACTCTGTCTTTCGGAGGAAACTTCGTTGCTTCTTTCCTGTTAGGATAAAGCCTCAGTTTTAATAAGACTTTCTTCACTTTCTTGGTGTGAAGGATCTTACAACAGAGAGAGATAGACGCTTCTTTGTTAGTCAAGTTCTACGTTTCCATCTGCCAGTTTCCGAGAGACGCAAGTGACATGTCTGGAAAAGTACTTCATGATTGTCCCAACTCTGGCAATCCCTACCATGAGTGCAATAATCAATGTTCCGAGAGATTAAGCTCCGGAGATGTCCCCAACAAGGAGAAGAAACGGTTTAGTAAGAAATTTCCCATCTTTTTTTTTTTTTTTTTTAATTGCATTTCAAGATGACTGTAGCTGTTATGTGGATTAAAGAATATGTCCAACTTGTCTTTTCTCTAAGGCTTTCGTATGCCTGCTTTGAGCAAGGAAACTCCTCCTAGCAGCCAGGCTCGTGTTATTGCGGGAAACAGATCGCCACTTCCAAGTTATTACGCAAAGAGAATGGTTGAATCAGCTGAGTCTCCCTCATTCTCATCCTCCGATGACAGTTTCAATGCAAACTTGTCCACACCGCGTTCACCTCTACATGGGAATGAAGCTGCCTCAGGGATCAATTGGCTCCCCATGTCTCCTTCTCTCGCTGAGTATTGCAAGAAAGATTGTTTCGCATCAAAAGTGAGCATTTGTTCTCGGTAGTTGTTACCTTTGTTTAGTGCACATCTTATGGATGTTTATTTTGGCTCTGCAGTTTGATCATCGTGAAGGTGAAGCTCCTATCCATGATGAAATGTCATCTATAACTCGGGTTAGGATGCTTCAACACAGGCCTCGCACCGCTGATGACAGTATTGCACTAGAAACTAGACCTATAACTCCTGAATACTGGTCCAACATATCTGATGGTCGACCAAGGACACCTGAACATAACTCTATTGCTTTAGGGCCTGATACTAGGCCAAGGACTGCAGAGAACAGGACAAGGAACGCAGGACCACGGTCAAAGACTCCAGAGCCTAAAAGAAGGTACCTTGAAGCACCCAGGCATAAAATCCTTCAAACTCAGCCAGTATCCCACAGATCCCTTGACAGTGCTGGCCTCAGGTCACATCAGAAAGTTGCAACTCAGCCTCAGATGCCCCAAACTCAACCAGCATCCTTCAACATCAGTGGTACCTATCATTCTGCTGCTCAAGCCTCCAAATATCATGGTAATAAAGCGGATTCAGTATACACTAGAAAAAAAGACGACTGCGTTCTACTCTATCCCGAAATTCAAAAAAATCCGACATCAAGATCCATTACGGTACGGGTCTCTCTCTGCTTTAGCATCTTTCATTTATCTTAGTTAGTAGAAATTACGAAGCACCGAAGAAATATCAAACTCAGTTTGATCAACTGGACGAATGAGGGAGCATCAATGATAATATATTAACATCTCTACCCTGAAACCCCAAGGGTATTCCATGGATATCATCTTCTTCAGGTGTTCAACAAGTATTACTCAAATTAACAATTTCTTTTATCTCTATTGCAGACGCTTCACCAAAAATCCTGTAAACAATCGAACGAGCCACCAGAGCTGCCTGACAAATCCCAGAGCTTTACTTTATCCGAGATTGAATGCATGAAAGCGTTAAAGATCTTCGAAATGCAGTCAATGATTTCAGAGTCGTACATCTCTGTTGGAAGCTACAAGGTCAGAGCGAGCTTCTCGGCCACTCTGCAGAACATCCTGGACAAGCATGGAGACATAGCGTCCGATTCCAAACTTCAGTCACTGCCCACAAAAGCTTACTCGCTTGAAACGCTAGCCGCAGTGGTTCTTGAACTCCAATCAACGCCACTAAAGGAATTGAAAGAGACACGCGTCTTGGAATTGCTAGCGGTTGTTGAAGATGTAGAGTTGGTTAAAATTAGAGCTGGTTGGCTGAGGGAGATCTTGAATGAGATTCTTGAAGCAGCCAGACACTATGATGGACACGAGGCAATGGTGGTGGAGAAGGAATTGTGCGAGCGGGATTTGCTGCTTGGGAGGGAAGAAATGGAGAAGATGCAGAAGGAGGTGGGATTGAAAGGAAAAGAGGTGAAGGACTTTCGTAAAATAGTCACGGAGATGGCAGGGAGTTTGGGAGAATTGGAGATGAAGCGAGCACGTTTGGAGAAACGCTTGGCGTTTCTGAGCTCCAAGGTAGACAAGTTTGAGGGAAAATCTCCTTTGGAAAACATCTTTTGACCAATCTTATGTTTTTTCTCTTTCTTTATCTTGCTTGAGCAGAAAAAGGTTTCTATGGTTGCAATCAGAATAAGATGTGCGAAATGAAATTTCTGAGAAAACAGTGAATGGATTCAAGGTTGCAATCAAATATCTTTCATCTCATAGAAAACAGAGACAAGAGTTTATCTACATCCACCACTAAACAAGATGGATCCGTATGTACCGAGTGTTGTACACAACATGAAAAAAAAGAGTTAAACACGATCCAAAGAGCACAAACCTTAGGGCTTATGTTGTTTGTCTATGTCATACAGGACACAAACATCTGCAGCCGTTTTCATCTGACACACGCGACCATATAAAAAAAAAAACACGATAAGAACCAGAGAATGCCTAGGCTATTTGAGGGGTTAATTAGTTGTGGATCAGACTTACCTGAATCACATTGATGATCTGCTTGATCGACCAACCAAATATGCTCAAAGCCAAGAGTAAAGAGAGCGGTGAAATCTGTGTCAATGAATCAACTACCACCTGAAGAATGAAAACATTTGGAACCCAGAAGATTAGAGCAGAAAGGAAGCTAAAGAGATGAGAGGAGATGAGAAACTCACATTCATCAGGTTTTCGGTTTGGTTCTTTGCTATTAGAAGAAGGATTATATAAAGAACCTCAAGTCATTTGAGCAAACTCAGTGTAACAATATCTCCCAAAAGAAATGTATCAGAAAAGTTACTTAGATCAGATAGCAATTAGTAACTACCTCGCAGGAAACACAGCAATAACCCATGAACGTAACATCCGGTTTCCATAGTAGAGTTTAATCTTTCACATCCTTATGGCTGGTTTTCCCTGATAGAAATGTACTGTGAATCAAGTATCAATTTCCTGGTTTTGCTATGTACAAGAACAATACATGTGAGAAGTTGAGTGGAGAGTTTAGGTTGCAACCAAGAGTACCTGTACATTTGCAGCCAGTGACTAGCGATATCTAAAGCCAGCAATGACATGAAAACCAAGCTAGGCCTGTTTATAATTGTAAAAGTCCAACATTAATTATTTAAAACATAGATCAAGTATTAAGTCAGACAAGTCCATCAACGGAGATGTGAGCAGAAACAAGTAAAGACCTGTATATTTGGGAGGGAATCACGAGAAGACAGGCTGTGCTAACTCTGTAACCACGCACATACCCAAATAATGACAAAATTAATGTTTATATAAATATAGAAGAATAAGCAGGTTGAATCTCCGGTGTATGTAACTGAAGGTTCACCTATCTGTAACCATGTCCAGAATAGCTCCAAATGTAGAGACTGAAAGGAGAAGAAGAAAATAGTTGTGTGTCACTATCAACTTGTATCTTATAAAAAACTGTAGAAGAACAAAAAAACTGTGTCTGGTATGATGTGCTGTAAAACTTAAAAATATTGATGAATGAGCTAGAATATACTAACTAGTAACTAGTACGTCGAAACTGAAAAAGTAGCAACATGAAATTCCATATATTCTTGATCAAAAACTGGAAAAGCAAATTGATGAAACACACAAGATTATGTTGGGAGCAGGAAGGATGGTCTCACCTGAAAAAGTACAAGAGGGAGAAGAGTGTCTTGTTGGAGAAGCAGAGAACAAAGGCAATGCAGTTGAAGAAAACTCTCATGTAGCCTGCCATTTTGCATGTAACACTAATCACATGATTTCAAAAAGATGACATGTTTTAAAACAGAAAAACAAAAAGCAAAGAAAGTAGCAAAAAGAGACCAACGATATTAATTGGGAATGTAAAGGTAGACAGAGAGCTTCGCCGGTCTCTGCTTCGCCTTGTGAGCCATAAGAGAGAGACTTGACTTTTGCAAACAAAGAAAGGAAACAAGATCTCAGCAATGAAGTACAGGAGATACGGAGGATAAAAAGGAAGAAACTTTCTCAGAACCCACAACAACTAGCAACTGGAAAGATGAAATTAAGGGGGAAATCTTTCTCACCTGAATATGAATAAGACGTGAGAGAAATTGCGAAGCAGAGGAGAGAGAGCCTGCGGAGACAAGAAATCGAGAAACAGATTCTCCTCTTGTCTGAAGCAAACGTTTTCGTTTAATAATTTCTCAATTTCACCCCTTAAACGCTTGAAATTGCCAAATACTATTATTTGTAAACTTGACCCCTCCCTAACACTAGTTCTAGTTGAGCGAGAATAGACCCCAATCTCTTTTATTTTCTTCCAACAACAATGTACGCTCACTTGAATTCGGATTACTGTCAATTGCTTACTACACCATTAGACTAAAACCTTTGTATGTACACGTATTTTGATATTTGAATCTCATGTGTCTTCTGGTACTTGTACTAGCATATCCAAAAATCCCTTTTAAAATATAGTACACCAGTATATTCGAGAATACAAGTGATATTGTAAGCAGTTGATTTGTTTTTGTAAGCATTGGGCCTCATAAAGATCCACTACAGGGCCCAGCCCATATTTCAGAAGTTTTGGTTTAATAGTAGTAAATAAACAAAGACTGGTCAAGGTCGGTACGTCGGTGTGACTTTGCGAGTCATCATCGATTATCCAAAAACAATAGGTACTACTACTCTGTTTCCCATACCCAAAATTTAATTTAAATTATTTCTTTATTATATTTTATACAAGTAAAGCAGCAGAAAATCTAACGCACGACTCTTGTCTGTCCCAACATCACTCATCCTATTCAGTCCTCCTTGCACTTCTTTTCCTAATAAACTAGTAGTAGTAGTTTTTTTTTTTTTTTTTTTTAAACTAGTAGTTTAACATAGTACTAATAATTAGTCTTCATTGTAAAATTTTTGCCTTACAAAATACAAGTCATTTTCTTCTTCTAAAAATCAAAAAATGTTTAATCCAAGGCGAAAAAGTAAAAAGACCAAGGACTTGGGAAACCGTTAATAAGAAAAGAAAAATGAAGAGGAGGAGAAGATTCGAGACGGCGACTAGGAAACTGATGGGGCCAGAAGAGAAAGGTGACCCATCATCATTCACTTCCTTTGAATTTAGATATTATTTTAATGTCTTTATATTGGATTCTCCCAAGTCATCATTTACTTCTTTCACTTTCCCTTTGCCTCCTATTTACAGATTTCACTCTGCTCTCTCTCTCTCTCCCTATAGAGTTAGTCCTCTCTCCTTCTCCTAAAGTTCTCTGCACCTAAACTAAAAACCTCTCTCTCTCTCCCTCCCTATAGAGTTAGTCCTAGCTCTCACCTTCTCCTGAAGTTTCCTTTTGTGTTCTTAGATATCTCATCAGGTTTTTCTATTTTTGGGAATAAAAAGAAAAATGGGTGTTCTTGATCATGTCTCTGAAATGTTTGACTGCTCTCATGGTCACAAGATTAAAAAGCGCAAACAGTTGCAGGTAACCCCACCTTTCTTTCTTTTCTTCTGAAAAATTGAGCTCAAAATTTAGATCTTGATTTGGAAAAACAAATATAAGCTAGCTTCATTGAAAAGTGATGATGAGTCTTTAGCAGAAACTAGATTCGATGATTACAAGGAAAGTTTTAGTGGTTTTTTTTTTCTGATAATTAAAGAGGAAAATTTTAGTGTTACTTAGTAGATCTCGTAAATTAATTAGTTCCATAAGTAGATCATTAACAAGTTTATGCTTGTGACTTTAATTTTTTCTTCCACTTTTCTTATAAATCGTTACGCTTTAAGTACAACTCTGAAGTGTAAACACTTGAATATTTGGGATCTATTTGAATCTAGCGGTTTTTGTTTTGAATTAATAATACTAAAATACTCCTAACGCCCACCAAATAGATTCTTTTAATCAAGTTGATACAGCCATCTGTTAGATTCACACCGGGATTAGTATTCTATTCTCTGTCGAAAATCATAATTTTCCGGGGTGAATTTGACGCACTAGTCATGATGATTATCTCAGAGACATTTATTGTTTTTCTTAGATATTTTTTTTGATAAATTTGTCGTTTTGTATATGCTGGTGGATGACAATTAATAGACGGTAGAGATCAAAGTGAAGATGGACTGCGAAGGCTGCGAGCGGAAAGTGCGCCGCTCTGTGGAAGGCATGAAGGGTGTCTCGTCTGTGACGCTGGAGCCCAAAGCCCATAAAGTCACTGTGGTCGGCTACGTCGAGCCCAACAAGGTCGTCGCTCGAATGGCTCACAAGACCGGCAAGAAGGTCGAGCTCTGGCCATATGTGCCCTACGACGTGGTGGCTCATCCTTACGCAGCTGGTGTCTACGACAAGAAGGCACCGTCCGGTTATGTCCGCAGAGCCGACGACCCTGGAGTTTCGCAGCTGGCTCGTGCTAGCTCCACCGAGGTCCGCTACACTACTGCATTTAGCGACGAAAATCCGACTGCTTGCGTGGTCATGTGATGTCATATGGACCGTTTCAATTTGTTATATGCATTTTGATATTCTTGGTCTTGTTTTGTATATTAATTAATACCATAATGGTAGGTTTCTTGTTTTTTGGTTTTAGTGCCTTCTTCTTCTCTGTATTCGTCACACTCTTTATGATTGTAATATTAATTTTTTCTCTTTTTTTGTTTTCTTTTTACAAAGACTAATATATATTGAGAAATATCTATATCCAAATTGATAATTTGTATCTACGGTTCGCAATTGTGAAGAAGGCTTCAAATGCGGATCAAGTTGTAGTTAAAGAAAACCACTAAACAAAGATTCCGAGCTTCCCTCTTCGACCTTGTAACTCCTCAAAACATGGGAGCAATATAATACAAGTTCCAATATTCCTGTATTGATTGGAAGTGAAATTAGAAATGAAGTCAAGAACACGATACTTGTTAGCGATTCTACTTGTAATTTCTCTCTGTTCCAAGGCGGGAGGAGAGGATGATGATAATAGTGCGGAAAAGAAGAAAGGGGTGACATACGACGAAACTTCATTGATCATAAATGGAAAAAGAGAGCTTCTTTTCTCTGGTTCTGTTCATTACCCTCGTAGCACACCTGATGTAAGCTAGCAGATCTACTCTTTTTATTACCCAATCAAGAACATGATTTTCACTTAATGGATCTGGTTTTGTTGCAGATGTGGCCCAGTATCATTGACAAAGCTAGAATTGGGGGGCTTAACACCATCCAAACTTATGTATTCTGGAATGTGCATGAGCCTGAACAAGGCAAGGTATCAACTCTAGGTTCTCTAAATATATACTGTAGTTCCTTCTTTTTTTTTCTTGTTTGTTTGCTGATTTAATCATTAGCCTTAAATGATTTTGGTTTTCAGTATGATTTCAAGGGGAGGTTTGACTTGGTGAAATTCATCAACCTGATCCACGAGAAAGGTCTCTATGTCACTCTCAGACTCGGACCCTTTATCCAAGCCGAATGGAACCACGGGTATGAGCAGAACTATTCGAACTAGAAACGAATAAAATGATGCATATATTCTTGATTTATAATAATAAATGCTAACCAAATTCATATTTTCAGAGGGTTGCCGTACTGGCTACGCGAGGTCCCAGAGGTTTACTTCCGTACAGATAATGAACCTTTCAAGGTAAATCTAAGCCTAGAATGTAGCTAGTAATCCTTTAGCTGTCTCAAAATCTAAATTAATTTTGAATGGAAAATGAAGGAACACACAGAGAAATATGTGAGGAAAATACTTGGGATGATGAAAGAAGAGAAGCTTTTAGCTTCACAAGGAGGTCCCATCATCTTGGGACAGGTACAAATAGTACTACACATTCATTCATCTGAAAGCAGAAACATTGAAATCTCTAAGCATAGATAATTAATAAATGGGCAGATAGAGAATGAGTACAACGCGGTTCAGCTAGCCTACAAGGAGAATGGAGAGAGATATATAAAATGGGCAGCGAATTTAGTGGAGTCAATGAACCTGGGAATCCCCTGGGTTATGTGCAAACAAAACGATGCTCCTGGCAATGTGATCAATGCCTGTAATGGAAGGCATTGCGGAGATACTTTCCAGGGACCAAACAGACACGATAAGCCGTCCTTATGGACCGAGAACTGGACTACTCAGTACGCTCTACACATCAAACTCTCATCAACACAAACTGCTGCAGTCTTACTTTGGTTTCTTATATTCTTAGGTTTCGAGTTTTTGGAGATCCTCCAACACATAGAACAGTCGAAGATATTGCATTCTCAGTCGTTAGATACTTCTCTAAGAACGGATCTCATGTCAACTACTACATGGTACGACGTTTATATCATGTTTTGTATATTTGTATCATCATGTTTAGTTGTTTACATATATAGATTGATCTCTATTTCTGTGCAGTACCATGGTGGAACAAACTTCGGACGCACGTCTGCTCATTTCGTTACCACTCGTTACTATGACGATGCGCCTCTTGACGAATACGGTAGATCCCAACCCCAAAAGTTAAACCATTCCCGCTTTCGATTGTAATCACAAGCTGCTGCTTATTTTATAGGTATGGAGAAAGAACCAAAATACGGCCACCTGAAACATGTGCACAGAGCACTTAGATTGTGCAAGAAGGCACTTTTCTGGGGTCACCTTCGCGTCCAGAAACTTAGTCCTGATACCGAGGTTACCTGAACCAAATAATCTGTATTCGGTTTTGGTAAACCGAAGCTTACCGATCCGAATTTGGTTTTGCAGGTTAGGTACTACGAGCAACCAGGGACAAAAGTTTGTGCGGCTTTCTTATCGAACAATAACACTAGAGAATCTAATAGGATTAAATTCAAAGGTCAAGATTATGTATTACCGTCTCGTTCTATCAGCATCTTACCTGATTGTAAAACCGTCGTCTACAATACTGCACAAGTAAGTCAGAAATAACCGGTTCGGTTTGGTTTAGAGAAAATCAGAATGTTTGATTTAATTTTATCGGTATTGTTCATAAACAGATTGTGGCACAACACAGTTGGAGAAATTTTGTCAAGTCAGAGAAGACGAGCAAAGGTCTCAAGTTTGAGATGTTTAGTGAAAATATTCCCTCCAAACTGGACGGTGATTCCTTGATTCCGGGGGAGCTTTATTACTTAACTAAGGACAAAACAGACTATGCTTGGTATACCACAAGGTAACTTCCTTCACAAGCAACATTTCTTTTTTGGTCTTTTTAGCTTTTAGAGAGGTCTTGTGAGTTGATTCCTTGGCTACAGCGTGAACATTGAAGAAGATGACTTACCTGACCAAAAAAGTCTAAAGACTATACTGAGAGTAGCGAGTCTTGGTCACGCAGTGCTCGTTTACGTTAATGGAGAATACGCAGGTACTTAAAACATTAATTTAAGGGTATGTAAGACACATAGACAGAGTTTTATCTAACTTTCTGCATGTTAACTTTTTTTTTGTAGGGAATGCGCATGGAAGCCATGAAATGAAGAGTTTCGTGTTTGCAAAACCGGTTTACTTTAAAACCGGAGATAATCGCATTTCAATCTTGGGTGTACTAACCGGATTACCAGTGAGTTAGAAGAAACAGCGCCAAGATCGAGATTATATATGTCACACCAAACAAAATATAAATTTGGTCTAATCTTTCAGGACAGTGGATCATACATGGAACATAGGTATGCCGGTCCACGTGCTGTTTCAATCATCGGTTTGAAGTCGGGAACGCGAGATTTGACTGAGAACAATGAATGGGGACATTTGGTATATATATATGTGACCAATAATATACCATTTTTTTATTTCTTGGTTTGAGGTATAATGAAATTTAATCCGGTTAATGCAGGCCGGTCTGGAAGGGGAAAAGAAAGAGGTGTACACAGAGGAAGGATCTAAGAAGGTGAAATGGGAGAAAGATGGTGAGCGTAAGCCTCTTACGTGGTACAAGGTAAAAATATAACTCAAGAACATGATCCTTATGATGTTTAATTACACGTTTGGTCTTATTCAATGGATTTGCAGACCTACTTTGAGACCCCGGAGGGAGAGAACACGGTTGCGATTAGGATGAAAGGAATGGGAAAGGGATTGATTTGGGTGAATGGGAATGGCGTAGGGAGATACTGGATGTCTTTCCTTTCTCCACTCGGAGAGCCAACTCAAACAGAGTATGGTTTTTAGAATATGACTTGCGAGACGAGAAACTGATTCAAGACTAAACCTATCTATGGTGGACAGGTACCATATACCGAGATCTTTCATGAAGGAGAAGAAGAAGGAGAACATGCTCGTGATTCTCGAGGAAGAACCAGGGGTGAAGTTAGAGGCTATTGATTTCGTGTTGGTGAATAGAGACACAATCTGTAGTTATGTCGGAGAGGAATACCCAGTATCGGTTAAATCATGGAAGAGACAAGGGCCAAAGATAGTTTCGAGAAGCAAAGACATGAGGTTGAAGGCGGTGATGAAGTGTCCACCGGAGAAACAGATGGTGGCGGTAGAGTTTGCAAGCTTCGGAGATCCGACAGGAACTTGTGGGAACTTCACAATGGGGAAGTGCTCTGCCTCTAAGTCAAAGGAGGTGGTGGAGAAGGTAATGTGTGATGATTGAAGCATCTTTAGTAACTGGTTTTAATTTGTTTGGTTGATTTCTTGTGTTAATTTATGGAACAGAAGTGTTTGGGGAAGAATCATTGTTCGATAGTAGTAGCGAGAGAGACGTTTGGGGACAAAGGGTGTCCGGAGATAGTGAAGACATTGGCAGTGCAGGTCAAGTGTGAGAAGAAAGAAGGAAAAGAAGATGACAAGAAGAAGAAAGAAGATAAAGAAGAAGAGGAAGAGGACGAGGACAATGACGAAGAAGAAGAAGACGACGAGGAGGAAGAAGAAAAAGAAAAAGAGAACAAAGATGTGAAGGATACGAAGAAAAATAATCAAGATATGTAAACAAGATTGTCATTGCCTTGAGTTTTTAATCTATCTTATTTGCTTCTTTTTATGAGAAAGAATTATTTACTTACATTATTTGTAGCATGTGGTTTTTGTTTTGTTTTTTAGTTTGTGATAATCTTGCCCATTACGTTTCCAGAATTTGTTTCTATTGTATTTTGCTACTTCCTCTTAAGGATGGCTCATATGTAGGCTTTGCTTAATTTTGGTTTTACTTTTACAAGAGACTCTGAAACTCAATTGAGCTTAAAGTTGTGTGAGCTAGGGTTTTGATTATTGTCGTATGTAAATCGTCGTTCTAGTGCAACCACCATCGAACAATTGGTCAACCAACGCATTCATCTTCCTCAACCAATTCGATTCTGTCCTGTTATCGGGTCTAGGTTTTAGCCCTTTCTCTACAGTAGTTTGTTCATGTCCCTCTAACCGGTGGAGCAGCTCCGCCTAAGCCCTGCTTCAATTCCTGCTCGTGCTGATGTCGACGTAGAAGCTGATGTGAATCACAAGTTTTTGAGTTTGATGAGTGGAATGATGCGGTAATGTTTGCAAATACCGAGAGCGAAGACGATGACAAAGAGGCTGCTGCGATTTGGACCATCATTGATAGGATGATGGATTCGAGGAGTAAAGACCGTACATCGCAAAAACAATAAAGATGGAGAATATCATGAAGCTAAACTTATATAACTCAATTGTTTAACAACACATATTCAAAGTGCCGTCCATATTCTAGTTTGGTGATAACTTTTGAGTATCCATAGTTTCGACCGACTGACCAAATGAAGTGAGCGATCTCTTACAGAGGGGAAAAGATAATTCTAAAAAAGGAAAAGATAAGCCTATTATCATCTTTCTTTATCTACACAATAATGGCGCCTTCTGCAGAGCCTGCAAAGACAAATTTTATACATCACAAGTCAAAACCCTATATCCCTCCGTTACATAAGTCTCCGGGAGAAGAGAGGTTTCAAGAGCAGTCACCTGGCTTGTGGGGTTTCTCCGGCTTTGTCAGATCATAAAAACCCAAAAAAAAAAAGCAGAGAATCAAAATCAGTCTTCCAATGTATTGTACAGAGAGGGTGAAGGAAACAGAGAGATCTGCTGCTTATGAGAGGTCAAACGATCCTTGCCCTTCGTTGATGGCATAGAGCAGTTTCTTGTACATGATTTCCTGTTTCAAAAAGCATACAACAACTCCTCAGGCTCACCAACAACCACCACAGTAACATGAACTCGAGGAGAAAAAGAGACATGACTCACCTTTGTAGAATAAGGTGGGAGCTTAAGGTAGTTGGCACAAGTCATGACACTGGGCAAATCATCGTCTGCTGTCTCCGAAGCCCCTGCACCGTTGGCTACTGCACTTGAGGTCGATGAGTGCTGCACCAGCCATAGACACAGCAATTTTAGAATCCCATGGAAAAACCAATATATATATATATATCAACTTCACGACAGCAAGACATAATTTATCTGAAAACTCTTGCCAATGCAAAACAAACACAACAATGCGTCTCTCTTCTTAGAAAACAAGAGCAAAAACCCTTGCCCACACATGGATGCCTTCTAACAAATGCTTAGTGGCTAGAATTAAACATGACTTGGAACCGGTTGCCTGAATTACAAAAATGACTCGCAAATAAGCAAGTTTTTTTACCTTTCTCACAATCGTGAGCTTTGGGTTCAGAACAGCTAAGCCACCAGGTGGAAGCCTAGGAGCTCCAGTTACAAATTGGCAGAATGCCCTCTGCTGATCTGCTGTAAGTTCTCCCATGATCTCCAGTAACTACAGGGTGGGGTGAAAAATGAGAATCATCATAAAGGAATCAACAGTTCAGAAGCAAAAGGCAAGTGTGAAATAGATATGGATTCTACTTTCTAACAACTCAATGGACGAGAAAAGTAACATACGTTAATGATTGCCGGACTTTTGGCAGTATAACCGTGATCAAATTTGATATGTTCAGCAAGAGTCTCTGCCTGCAAGTTATAGAAATGAAATTACATCTAAGGGATTCAAGTGTCTTGGTTATGGGAAACTGATAAGTTAAAAAAATCACCTCCCACAACTCTCTACGACCACAGAGCAAGTAGTCCAGCTCAGAAGGGGTGAATATTTGTAGAGATGATATGTCAAACACCTGATAAATTATGTGCAGAAACAGAAAGGTCTTGTAAGGATACAAATGCAGGCTAAAGTTTAAGGGCAGACTAAAATAAAGACAAAGGATGTCTCTAATCAACAGGATCCACTTTTTCTATAATAAGTTTAGAAGCCAAAGGCAACCGACAAAGAAAGAGAAAAAGGATAAAGTCTGCGAGACTGCTAACCTGATTGAATCCAGATCTGAAGGCTTCGATCTGCCGGGCGACACCTCTCTTGACAGTAGCATCAACGACAAGGGATATATACTCCTCAAGATTAGTAATATCAACCTGTAACAGAACAGCACGCCATCAGCAATCATGGACTAAGAGAATAGCAAGACATGGGTTGTAAGCTAAGACAGTACAATTTCATCTCCTGGTCTCAGAATGTACTCAGGATAGCCAGGTAGCGTGAAGTCCAAGCAGAGATCTTCTATACGGGATCCACGTAAACATAGATCAGAAACAGTGCTGCTAATGTCACCACCTACTGCCTCCAGATAGTGCTTGCGGGCAACAAGAACATGCAGCTCTTGCAATGTCTTGCCAAGTTCAGCATCAAATAATACAATATCATGCAAATCAAGCTCCTGCTTACGTGAGAAAAAGAAAAGAGGACGAAATTATTAGCAAGGGCTTAAAGAAGCGAAAAAGTAGAAACCACTATTTCACTTTTAACTAAACAGAACACTTCTAATAAAAAAAAACTCACTTGACCAAGAATAAGCTTATAAAAGGCTGTACTCAATGGGACGTCCAATAGCCGTCCATCTTGAAGTGCTTTGGCCATCACTCGCCCTAAAAGGCGAAAATATTCAATGACTTTATGAAACTGACCACCTTCAGATACGTCAGCTGTTGAGGGCCAAGGTCGAGGAAATAACCCAAGTGGCGCCTGAACTATATCTCTGTCCCTAGCTGCAGATGACTTCCCGTCTTCAATCTCATCTCTATCAATTAGCATAGATACCTTGTCACCAGAATTTGATCTCCACATCCCAAGGGAAACCTTTTGCAGATCATGGCTTAGAAGTGTATAAAACTCGAGTGTAGGGCCTAGACCAGTACCAACTTCACCAAAATATTCTACTTCAAGCACAGCTTTTTGGCTAGAATACATCTCCATAACTTTCGCAGCAGAATCTAATATCCTATTTCGGGATACACGGACTTTCTGACGCTGCAATCTCCCAATTCTCATCTCTCGTTCATTTGTAGACCCACTGCCGTCAGCACCTTGCTGTTGCTGCAAACGATTCAATGCACGAGACAACCCAAAAGCAGTTGAGTAGAAATACTGTCTCCGGGTTTGAAATGGAAACAAAAATGGGCATGCTCTAGTCAACTGGTAGCACCAAGAAGGAAGACTTCCACTGCATAAAGCAAGCGCATCCTGGATTTGTCGAGCTAATTTGGGTGTAAGTTTGCTATTGACAAATTCTTCATGAGGAACCTTAGCAGCAGTTGTACTCAGATCATCTAAACTTGTAATTATACCCTCTGCGAATCGATCAGAAACAGTTTGGGCTCTTAAACGAGGGCAAAGCTGATTCAAACCCTCTAATACACGTAACAGCGCCAGAACATTATATGTAGAATTTGACTTCTCAAGGTCGCATGGAAGCTCCCCTTGTAAGAGACTATCTAAAAGAGATGCCCTATGTGACTGAGATTCTACACTGGAATTGGTAGTAGCAGATTTCGTGGATTTTGATGGTGTGGCAGAACTTGCCCCAACAGACGACCTATTCACTTGGCTGTCTGGCCTCTGGTACATGATGGTGTAAATATCATTGAATCTGCTTCCATCACTTGAGATGAGATCACTGCCACCAAACCTTTCATCATCATCTTCATCTAGCATAAGTTGTCGCTGTACAGCCTGATAAATAGTCAAATGCCTACTAAGTTGCTTTCCTCCCGCAGTAAATATCAACTTAGAGGGCTCATCTGAACTTCGATATAGGGTACGCCCATGCAAATCCCTACTTCCCCTGATACCTCTACCACTGGCAGCTCCAAGCCCAGCCATCGCCGCAGCAGCAAAGGAGAGTGCACCCCTAGAACCAAAAGAATTCCCAATGCCAGCATCAGTAGAATCAGATCCCCTTGCTGCTGCTCCACTAGTGCCTCCAGAAGCTGGATTCATTTGTCGACCGCTAGTTGCCAGACCATCATCCTCCACTGAGTCCGCCAATTTCACATCATGCACTTTATCAGGCGTGCACATGGGAAGACTATCATCCAAAACCTGAAAATGAATGAATGTATATATGAATCATGTGAACGCATTAAAAGAAACTCGAGACCACATGTAAGCTGCAAAGCAAAAGTAATTGATAGCAACCAGATTAATATGAGAAATAGTGGTATAGAGCTAGTAATTCTCTTTGGTCTATTCTAAAAAGGAAAGGTTACAAATGAGTTCGGCTTAACAACAAAAATGTGTAAAACTCAACATGGTAAAATAATCCGTAAATATGGGAGCTGGTAAGCTTTATTGCCAAATGCAATATCTTTCACGTTGTTAGCGAAAACGACAATCGCGGAATATAATGTACATGATGAAAAAATTTTAAAAAAAAAAAAAAGGGACGACTTACATCTTCATTATCATCATCTTCATCATCAGAAATGTCATCCTCTTCAATCACCAAGGCATCATCAATGTCAACTGGGGATATATCCAATTCCTCATCCTGCAAGGCATACAAGTAAGATGGATCAGCAGATCACACCACAACATCATGATGTAACGCAATTAAACAAACATGTAAGAAAAAAATTAGCAGTGTAACATGCCTCAGAGCTGGAGTCTCCGCTAGCTGGTTTCATTTGAGTATCTTTGTCAAGGACAGCTCTCCTTTGAGAACTGCTCCTTGTTTGAGGCCCCTTATCCGCCTGAGCTGGCTTCATTACGCCTTTACCTTTTCCTTTTGATGAGCTGGTACCTTTCTCATGCACAGGTTCTTTCTTTGGGGTATCACCTATGTTAATTGCTGATCTAGATCTAGAAGAATGACGACGAGTGGTGGAAGCTGGAGTTGACGAAGATGGTGATGAAACACCAGCACCGCTAAGTAACGTGCCTGGCTCTGTATTTCCAGCAGGCGCAGCCGGCTTCAGACCAGATTCACTGCGTTGAACTCGGGGCCAGAGAAATTCTTCTACCGCTGCTATGCTTGCCAATGGATCTATAAGTACAATATTGGAGGAGTAATCACGTAGTGTCTTTTCTCCAGGTGCACGGCATAATCGCAACTTTAAAGGATGTGCCAAAGCACTCAATCCTGAGGAGAGTCGAGCACTTCCACTTAGTGACCTTGACGGATGGCTTAGGACAACAGGAAAGCGTTCCAGCGATGATAAAGCATCTTGAAGTTTCTGAATCAAAACTGTCATAGGAGGGACCTTTCCTTCATTACCATCAATAGGAAGTGCGACTTCTAGAAAAGCTTTGAACCTTCTGAGCCCCTCCTGGCGAAGTTTGGCTAAATTAAGTTCGGAGATTTTCTCTTTGGAAAAGTATCCACAAGAAAAATAGTTAAGCAATGCTGCAACCACACCACTGCCAATAAACTCAAAAGTTGAGACACCATCCCCTTTACTTAGCTCGCCCAGTATCTCAGAAATGACACCAATCAAGTACTCTTCCTTGCTAGCAGAGAAATCGCCAAGGCAAGGCCCAGAGGCTTTAGATTTTCCCTTTCCTTTAACTTTGTGATCATCTATACCAGCAGTTAGCTTCATGCAAAGATTCTTCAGATGTAAGAGATCATCTGTAACTCCAACATCAAGATCCCCACCATCAGAGGGGAAGAACTTGTCTTTAAATGCTTTGGCACAGGAACTAACTGTTTCCCTCAGCATGAAGCTAGCTGTAGGAGTATCCAGGGAATTATGGTTTGCGCCTATGTTAACGGACGCAGAATTCTTAGGCTCTTCGGACTGATTTCCATCAGAATTGGCATTACTACTTCGCCGTCTATAACGCCTAGATCGTGCAGATCCGGGCACACAGTCATTTTCCTTATCAGTAGGTGAGGCATGAGAAGGTTTACCAACCAAGACAAGTTGATCTACAGCATGGACCACCCCTTCCCTCACAAACACTTTCGAGAATGTCTCAGGAAGCTTTTCCATCAAAATTTCTGCAACTTGTAGAGCAGGTACCAACACCTGTGGATCTTTCCATGCCAAGACACCAGCCAAGAAGCTACATTGGAAAAAATGTAAGAAGTTGCACACACTGTCATGTCAAACATAATTTATAATATAAACAGCATACCTCGAAATATTTGTGTCGCCAATTAGAGATTGGATCATTTCTGAAGTGCTGAAATACATCAACTTTCCAATAACTGAGAGACATTTATGGCGAATAGTACCATTGACACTAGAACCATAAATCTGTTGGAAATGAAAGCAAGAATAGTGAGACAATACAGCAGGTAGTATGAACATTATTTTGTAGCTAATGCAGCGAACAGTTACCTGCACTAAAACAGGAAGAAGATCCAATCCAAATTGCTGCAGAAGTTCAGGTTGATCACCCAGTAATTTTTCTCTGGGTGAAATTTTTAGAGCATCTTCTTGTTTTCCTGAGGTACTTGGAGAAGTTTTCTTTTGGCATGAACCTTTCACGAAAGTGTTTGTGCTAGTAGGAAGAGAGATAACTCCTTCTGGCAATGGAGGGAGGAGCTCATTTGCTAGGTTGACTATCTCAAAAATCTAACATATAGAGGAAAAGTTATGAATTCAAGAATTAGCAACCATGAGATTAAAAAAATAATAAACCAGAGAAAGCATATTGATGAAGCGCTTCTCTCTATACCACATCTAACCTAAGCGCAGGAACAAGTATAAGAGTATTGAGCTATCTGCTCCAACATAAGTAAAGCTCATTAAGACCTGTATTATCAATCCACTATACAAACAACAAAGTAAAATGAGGTAATAGAAAGAAAAACTAGGAAATTAAAGCCGAAAATAGAGAATTTATCCTAAATCTAAGTGATCGATATGTAAATGTTTCCCCCAACCATATCACTGTATACGATTCAGATAAACGCTAGTATCAACTCAATCAGGCATTGAACAGAAAAAATATCCGGGGTATCAACAAGTAAAAGCAGTACCTGATCTGCGGGCCTGCTCAGTGCCGGGGATACAGATGCATTAGAAGAGACACCAGAACCCAACAGAATATCCTTAAGAATGCTACTAATACCGAGAAGAAGTAATGTCCTGAATCCAAGAGGTGACCCGCTCGCACAGGTGGAAAGTAATCGGATTAACCCCTGTGCACAATATGGTGAAAATGTCACAGTGAATAAAGATACATATAAAAACGCGAAAGAATTTACTCATACCGTGTATGTTGACACACTAAGAGATGCTTGCCCACCTCCTGAATTGCTTGTGGAAATAAGAGATGCAGCTTGAGTCACCAGACCATGGTTGCATAATTCATCCAATTTCTCAGGATACGGTGCAAATGCTTCAGCAATCCGAGTCAGGCAAATAGAAGCATATTCCAAAACCTGCACAATGTGAACAGATTATGGAGGAAACTGGGGAAAGAGCGGAACTAGATAGTACCATAATAAAACAGAAAGTAGGTCAGTTACCTTCGAATCATGATACTGAAGTAGATTTGTCAGTAATGGTACAGCTTCCATAACATAGTCAGATGCATCAGAAGGTAGTTTCTTGCACATATTTGCAGCAGTAGATAGTGCTACACGCTACAAGAAGCCAAGCAATGTGTGCATTAGACACACGTGTAAGAAAAAAGAATAAAAGAGAAATTTTACACCATTTACCCACCTGAACTCCAGTGGAGAAGAAATCCAGATATGAGAGCACAGCCATGAGAGCACCAGCTCGCAAACAGGCAGTTGGGTGCTCCTGAGATATCTTTTTGAGAGCTTGTAGAGACTGTTTTAGAACACATTTAGAATACGAATCAAATGTCAAGTTTGATCCTTGAAGAAATTAAAAAATAGGAGATGTGTAGCAGTTGCCTGAGTTGTAATTCAAAGTGATTTTCAATTTTAGTAAAAGAAGCTGAACCATAGAAGAGTAAGCAGATGATGTATTATTTGGAGATTAAATTCAACAAAATTCTAAAGTTTTTGGTAGGAGAGCGAACCTGCTCGGCCAAGTCCATGTATTCAATGGTTAGCAATCTGGCCACAAGGCAGGAAACAGCCCCGTAATGTACAACAGCAGCACAAGAAGACGGCAAGACATCACAAAGATGGGTAAGAGCCCTGGCTGCAAGAAGCATAATGTCGGGATTGCTTTCATGGTTTAGTAGACCGACAAGAACAGGGACGAAGGAGTCAACAGAGAAGGTGCTCAAGGAGTCTTCGGTCCCAATAGATAACATCTCGCAGAGCTGGGTTAAAGCCTCGACCTGCTTACCCTCTTCTCCATCGGAGCGCAAGCCAGAGAGTATCTTCTTCATCCTGCCATTTAAGTGGGAAGATGAAGCAGAGCCGATAGCGGAAGATGGAAGCAAATCATCCAATCCAGCTCCGAGCTTCCTGAGCAAGCCTTGCAAAGCACTGCTGGCGGAGCTCATGTTGGGATGCATAAATGCGGCGTTGCCGTCGTCGCTGTCATTGTCGTCATCGTCGTCAGCGCTCCTAGAAGCGGCAGCAGCGGCGGCAGCATCCATGTTGAGTTGTTCTCTGGCTCTTTCTCTGTCTCTAATCCTAACGTCATGTTCTTTCTCCTTACCCTTGTCAGAATTAGTGTTATCGTTACCCCTGTTACCTCTTCCGCCTCGGCGAAACCCAGAAGATTCAGTTGAGGTGTCCATGGGAGCAGCGGCGGCGGAGCGAGAAGAACGAGAGCGGGTGGTGGTGGAAGAGGAAGAAAGACGAGCGCGTTTGCTGCGGGTGGTGGGACCAGAGGCAGAGGCAGAGGCAGAGGCAGGTGAAGAAGAGGAAGAAGATGGGGCAGTTGAGGTCGCCTCCGCCCGCTTGCGGCTCCGAGTTTCCATACAAAGGAAGAAACCCCGAATTTGGGATTTGGTCGATCAGAAAGATTCTGATCGGACACTCACTCGCATGGGATCGAATTCAACTCTCGCAATCAAATCAAGAAACCCTAAAATTGGAGGGGGGAAAGAAGAAGAAGAAGAAGAAGAAGAAGCTCTCTCTCTCTCTATCTATCTCAATCGGAGCTAGCTATTGAAGAAGCATGATTGCAGCGAAATCAAGAGATATGAGAGAAGAAGGAGGGATCTATCTAATTAGCAGCAGAGACGATGATGAATGAGAGAGATGATTTGGAGATTACAAGAAGAAGAAACCCTAAATCGAGTCGACTGGTGGAATAACAAAAAAGAAGGAGAGAAAAATATATATATATATATATATATATATATTGTACTACTTAACAAAGAGGGGAGAGACGACGACGAAAAGGATGAAAAAGGAATACGATACCGTTTCTCTCCTTCCGCCTTTCCACAACTACTTACTCAGACTGACACGCCCCATCCGCTACGTGTAACTTACATACAATATGTGTCTCATTCCTTCACTCCCACACCAGGCCGGGCCTTATTCAAGCCCATTTTATACACACCTTCACTTTCTTTTATGGGTTTTCAAGCCCATTATAGATAGACACACACACACCTTCTTCACTTTCTTATACGGAGTACGGCCTTCTCACCATTTTCTAAGACAAACTATGTATCTATCTTTGTAGCAAACCAATTAATTACTCACATCTTATCAATCATCTTATATTACCAAAATAATGAAAATTACATTTAGCTCTGCTTGCCGTGTAGGGATACGTACAACCGACCGATATATCAAAACTACTGGTTTAAGCTTTGTCATAGTTACTTACCTTGATTCGACTAATTTGGCTAATTGTATTGTTAAATCTCTTTTTATACAATACTGGTTTCTATAAAACATTTATTTTCCAATTACCAGTCAAAAATTATGTAACAAATAATAGACAAAGAAATGAGAAAATCTCAGCTTAAAAAAAAATAATAATAATTGTACGCACAATTAAATAAAACCCTTCTTCACACTTATTACACTTGGCGAATATGGACCTCTCTATATCTATTATATATCCCACTCTATCTACATATTTTATATATATACATATGGTGTGGTGTGACCAGTTATGTTATGTATAATTAATCCTCCACCGTCACCAACCATCCACCTTAAATATAATTCACGTCTCGTTTAAAAACAGATCATAGTTTAGTATCTTACTCTGCTGAAATTAAAACTCCATATCAGTTTATCACGATTGTTATGGAAAAACAAACGTATTCTTTGCTTGCTCGTCGGTAAAATACTATATCTTTACCTTGAGATAAAGGTTATCTTACATCTTAATACGCAAAGTTAAAATTAAATATCAAACAAATGAGTCGATTATTAAAATAATAATAAAAAAGTGGAAGGTGAACCAAATCCCACGTCCCCAACCGCATACGGACCTAAATAATAATATAATTATCCTACTCTTTTTAATATCTTACTAGGTAAATACCCGCGCGATGCCGCGGGAATTTTTTCTATATGTTTTTTATAAATGTAAGTTTTATAAGTTAATGTTTAGTTTGTTCTTTATTATGTATTTTTATATTGTAAGTTTTGTTTTAATTTATATTTATATTATTTTGGATTTTTTTTTGTATAACTTTTATATATAAGATAGTAGTAAGGAAAGCTGAAAACATTAAATGTTATTTTATGTTTATCGTTGTCGAATTACATTTTTAAAATTATTTTAATATAAGGGATGTTCAAATTTCTTTTTTTTATATCTTGTTTTTTGTTTTACAATTAACTATTCTCAGAATCACTTTGTCATATCTAGCTTCCATCCCACAATAAACTCTTGTTCATTTGCAGCTGTAACTCTAGCACTCGCATAAGTCCATTGATTGAGATTGTCATAAGGGAAATCTTGCATTTTTAATTCACACTTATTTTTTATTGAGACAAACTACCATTTCCATGTTAATGCTAACTGTTTCAATGAGGCTTTGGACAGGTACAGTTGGTGTTTTCTTATTCTTGCTAATTAATCTTCTCGAATCTGTTACCATGCTTTTGCATGTGTATGATTCTTATGTGGCTGCTTCTGCTTAAATCAGATTTGTTCAGTTATTTATCAAACCACTAATGCCTCCATCTCTTCCTTCTTAGATCTTCTACAGTTGTTCGTCCTTTGTCTCTTCCTTAGCCTCTTCTACAACTCTCTTCTTCTACATAAGGTTTCTACATAAGGTTCTTCTCTTGAACTCCCTCCTCAGATTGCTCCATGCTTCAATTTTTAAAGACAAAATAATCAATCCAAGGGTAAGAAACATGCTAACAAAGTTTATAACTTCCAGAGTACCCAACCACACTAATTAAAACAACCATATCCCAATCACGCCGAAAGAGAAAAACATGGGATACCATAAAAAAAACTGAGAGATGGATTCAATCTTTTAGCCTAGAAAAGGTTCACTTGAAGACATCAACTTCCATGTATGAACTGCAGAGAAAAGCTAATGACACCAAATCTCACATATTAATAACTACTCACTCCTTTAAGTACTACAATAATGCAGTGATCACAAACGTTCATCAAGAGCCACTGTCAATTATAGCATATATGAATTTCTTATATCAATATTATCCTCACAACCACATACATACTTTGCCAGTCTAATAAGACGCATATTATCAGATAAGCAATCTAAAGAAACGAATCAACCAAGTTATTTTCTAAGTTTAATATGCTTTTGAATCAGCTTACCACTCCAATGCATTGGCCTACCCAAGGGCAATGATGATCAAAGTGCTCGACACAGTTGTTGCAAATGGAACAGTGGGAGCAACGAGGAGGCCGATAAAGCATGCATGTATCGCAATATTTAACTCTAACAGCAACGCCATAAACCATGACTTCCTTTGTCCTAGAAATTTGAACAGTGGGTGTTTGTCTTCCATCACTTGATACGGTTGTATCATAGCATAGCTCTACCTCTGGTGGATGTGAATTTGTTGGAAGGATTCCAGGATCCCGCACAGAAATGAGGAAGAGGAGGATCGGTACCTATGAAAACCAGTTATATGATTAGGCAATACAAAAATGAAGTAAGAACGCAATCAGAAAGCCAAATAACAACATACTTCACTTCTAAGCTAGGGAAGAACATATCAAGGAACCAAACATCTGGCCCAAATATCAATCTCCCACCAAATAAAATCTTATGCAAAAGACCAACAAAAGAGAAGATGGTCATCATGCTCAGTGTAAAATACAACATGGAGCAAAGCATTAAGAACTATACTCACAAGCGTTAATAGATTCCACTGAACAAAACTTGACAATAATCAAGACAAATAATGGAGAGAAAGCTCATCAAATTTTTTAAAAAGGCGATAATCAAATAGAATGTTGAGACCCGAGATGTTCTTAACTTCGATAATATCAATTGTATTATCTCCCATCTTCAAGCTGTAATCGCGTAAATGGATCCGCAAAGCCCTGGAAATTAGGGCTTCTACTGAATTCAATGATTTCATTACTGGGTTTTTGCTATCTAAAGCCATTGAAACGAAAAACCTGTTTGGGCTTGAAACGGCGAATTAGGGCTTCAATTGGAATGATCCGACTTGAATCTCGACATCTTGGTACATGGATTCATCGGAGAAGAAGCAGATCCTTGAGCAACTGCAAGAGACAAAAAAAAAAAAAAGCGAAATTAGATCTGAAAAGCTAATTCAAAAGCAAGGCAAACGTTGTGTGATCTGTTACCGCTTCACATATACATATTGATTGGTTGGCTGCAATGATTTTGGTCGACAATTTCAAAAGATCTCTACTTTGTCTGAAAATAGGGTTTAGAGAAAACAAAATTGGAGTAGATGATATTCTGTCGTGATTTTGACGATGATGTTTGATTTTTTTTTTTAGTTTTTTTTAATTGATTATTAATGATGTGGCTCTGAGAATGGTGATCTGTATTATTTGTTATAATCTAATTGGCTCCTGATTTTTACTGAGGTGTCAACTCCTCCTTCAATACAAATGCTGAGGTGTCAGCACAAGAGAGAAACAAACTGTTCTTTTATTGTATTGATATTTACTTCAAGAAAATGACAAATTATAAATAGTAGTACATTATAGCGCTTCTATATCATATTTGACAAAACAAAATGTTATATCATCATCGCACATCGCTATTTCCTCCACGTCATTTACAATCCCAGCAGAAAGAATGATTCAACAGAACAACTATCCCCATGATGTTTAATAACGCTTTGTATGAACTGTTTATGTATTTGGTTTTTCATAAAACAATACTACGAATTAGTTTTGTTGAGAAAAAAAAAAGATCAAAATTAAGTAGGGTAGTAAATGAATTTAACTTTTGTTGCTGATCGATATGAAGAATCTTGGCCTTTAGTTGAGAACCTAATCTTCTAGAAGAGCGCCATCATCATGCATGAGGTGAGTGATTGTATACCAATAGATTAAACAAATTGAAATTCAACTACTCTCTCTTTTTCGTTTTTTCCATCTTTTTCAATATACTATTTATTTTTTCATTTCTCCTCACATTTTCCACCTAACTTACCAAATTTCACAATTTAGTTCAACTTTTTATTTAACATACGGGTAAGCATACATGGAAAGTAGATACTATAATATTTTATATTCTCCTATATACTGTTATGTGTTCCATTTTCAACTATTTTCTGACGTACGAATCACAAACCTACAAAATAAATACGATCAGTGTTATCGTATTCTAAAAATAAATATACATAACAGAGAACGATAAGTGTTATATTAATATTATATTCCGTCCGGTACTTAAAGGTTAAAATTGCTACAACAAAAAAAAAAAGATCCGTTAAGTCTTGGTTTTCAAGTCCCCTACTAATAAAAACTAATAAGAAGTTTGGTTAGAGAAAAGCAGTATAAGTCAAGGTTCTAGAAGGCACATTCTATTGTTTCAGATAGTTTATCATGTTTATATATAGTTATATGTATTTGTCTTGGTGGTTCTTGTTGTATTGTTTTTATACTGAAATATTAAAGAAACATGAGCATCATCACAAATATTTTAAACACGAAGTGCTTGTCATTTGAGAAAAAATTGAAAACCATATATATAGGTTACCCTGCCCACGCATATAATTAGTTATTTGATAATATTGCTGATTGTTTAGGGCTAATAAGATCTACATATATTATTGATTAAAAAAGCAATAATTAATCCAGTGCAGTCTATATATTAGAGAAAAGACTGTTGACCAGTACAAACCTCACAGGCTATAGTTGACCTGCACTTGTCCAAAACCACTCATTAACTTTACCACCTACCTCCACAACTTAATTATCCCCTCCTCTTCATTATTGCTACCAAATTATTTTAAGTATCCCCTTTCTTTGTTAGACCAATTTTTTTTTTTATCAGTGACCGATGTCTGGCTGTAAAAAAGCCATTGACAAACACTTTCGGTGTACTGAACTTCAGGTTCTACACACGCGGTAATTCTTTTGCTCTCTCCCAATTTTACTACAAATTAATGTCATGCTAGTATGCTACCAAAAACAAAAAACAATTATATAATTTACTGGACGTTGTGCTAATTAAATCCAATTAAAGTTAATCGAATTGTCGATTCATATATATCTTGAAATTTTTTCGATCTTTTGTATACGGTGAAACTTTTGACAAAGGAAAATAGGAAGAGACGAAACAAAGTTGCCAAATAATTTTTGATTATGTATATACAGTAGCGATTATATGATGAGCAGAAGAAATTTCTTATGATAATATATATTTAAGCGATAAATATGAAACTGTTGCCATGATTATAAAAAAATGTCAATAGTTTTCTCAAAAGACTATATATGATGCCATATATGTCAAGCTTCTCACTTATTGTACCAAAACGAAAGGCCACCATACACTACTCATTCAAATCCATCCCACCAACTCACATCTAGAAGCAATTATAAGTTCAACTCTCTCTCTCTCTCTCTCCTTTTCTATCATCTAGAAGCAATTATATATATGTGTGTATATCGATCCCTGTCTAGCTTTAAGTCAAAACCCTATATAAACTATACACCAAAGCTTTGAACCTTCAACCAAACCCAAAATCCAAGTGCCCCACCAAATGCTTCAATCCTCTTCCACTACACAAAAAAACAACTTAATCCCTTTATACCCTCTTAGCCAAAACCCTCACTAAAAGCCAATCCCCAATATATATAAAATAACAAGAAGAATTGATCATCCTGTCTATATATAATATTATTTCGTATCAAGAAATAAGATCTAAATCACAAGAAAGAAAGAAAAAAAAAAAAAAAGTATGGGAAGGTCACCGTGTTGTGAGAAAGCTCACACAAACAAAGGAGCATGGACGAAAGAGGAGGACGAGAGGCTCATAGCTTACATTAAAGCTCATGGCGAAGGCTGCTGGAGATCTCTTCCCAAAGCCGCCGGACTTCTCCGCTGTGGCAAAAGCTGCCGTCTTCGGTGGATCAACTATCTCCGGCCTGACCTTAAGCGTGGAAACTTCACCGAGGAAGAGGACGAGCTCATCATCAAGCTCCATAGCCTTCTTGGCAACAAGTGAGTATCTCTATCTATCTATGGAACCAATTAGTTAATAATCGATATGTTTTTATAACGATATTCTCTTTTTGTTAATGTTTTAAAAGATGGTCGCTTATTGCCGGAAGATTACCGGGAAGAACAGATAACGAGATTAAGAACTATTGGAACACGCACATACGAAGAAAGCTTATAAACAGAGGGATTGATCCAACGACTCATAGACCAATCCAAGAATCATCAGCTTCTCAAGATTCTAAACCTACGCAAGTAGAACCAATTACGAGTAACACCATTAATATATCCTTCACTTCTGCTCCAAAGGTCGAAACGTTTCGGGAAAGTATAAGTTTTCCGGGAAAATCAGAGAAAATCTCAATGCTTACGTTCAAAGAGGAGTGCCCAGTTGAAGAAAAGTTGCCAGATTTGAATCTTGAGCTAAGAATCAGTCTTCCTGATGATGTTGGCTTGGTAGGACACGGAAAATCAACAACGCCACGTTGTTTCAAGTGCAGCTTAAACGGCATGGAATGCAGATGCGGAAGAATGAGATGCGACGTAGTTGGAGGTAGCAGCGGAAATGGCAAGGGGAGTGACATCAGCAATAATGGATTTGATTTTTTAGGGTTGGCAAAGAAGGAGACCACTTCTCTTTTGGGTTTTAGAAGCTTGGAGATGAAATAATAATCTCAAATATTAGGCCTAACTGTACAAAACCTTTGCCTATAGAATTCCAAGGTACATCTTCAACTTGTATGAGAAATTATACTGTTGAATTTTTTAAGTATAGAAGATATTTTTATTAAACACCGGATCTAGACGATCGGTACGTGATAAATTTTCCATAGAAAATAAACAAGAGTTTGGTTATCATTTTTTTTCAATGTTTAGACCTAGCTACATGATCTATTTGATGAATATATGATAAATTTATACGATTTGGGATTAGTTTATGAGGTAAGAGGTTGGTTGCCCAAAACACTCCTTATCCAATGTTGGAGATAAGCCAAATAAGGAGAAAAAGATTATTAGTACGTATGGCAAGATACTTCATCACATAATACTTAGATTATGAATAGATGATTTTTTTTGTTAAGCTCGATCTATAATTAAAGATCTAGGAAGAAGGTAAAATTCAAAATAAATCCAAATGTTTCATGACAAGTGGAAAGTGAGGTTTGTAGTTAATTTGGCACGAGTAGATAAGTTGTAAGAGAGGAGGTAGGAGAAAACTTAATGTTAGATATAAAAGGAAAGAAATACATAAATGAAAAGGAAAAAAAAAAATCAAAACCATAAATGAAGGAAGCAACAACCAATGGACCCTTTCTTCTACCAAACTCTATTTATTTCTCACTACCCATCTCCCTACCAACCTATATACCAACCTTTCCTCATCTTTTGTCCACTTGCGATCCACATATACATACATATATATATCCACATGCATGCATAACATACATTTTATATACCCACATGCATGCATATCAAAATGTATAGTAGTTTCATCGAATGTAGCCACATGCTTGAATTTAGAAAGAGTGACTCGTAAAGTAAAACATTGTTCTATCGTAAAATCATCGGTGTTTGGACATGTTCGTTGGTCTCCTCAACGCTACAAATTAAAGCCCTCTACTACATTCTTATCTCAAAATCCAAGATGATATATATTTTTTCTTCTAAATATTTGTTACATAATAACTTGCTGATAATACATATACATAATCCAGGGATTTTTTTTAAAAAAATGATCAATTGGTCACACTCCATTTGTATCTTTGGTGGATGGCCCAAACTATTGGTATAATCTCAGCCAATAGATCTGCTAAGGAATTATCCGATTACCAGTATCTTTAAATCAAAAGTTGTTATCACTCGTACTGGGTCTTAATCTTGGGATATATATATACCATTCTGATGAAGAGACAAACTCGACAGTAATGGAATCAATTAGAGTTTTCTCTGGTTACATCAACAATTTTACATATTAAAGTAAGAAGGAAAAACAAGTATTTTATTGTAAAAAAAAAACGAAATCAATTATTGTAATGTAAACGATGAGAACTCCTTTTCCGATAATTACTTGATATATAATGAAATATTTGATGGCCACCCCTCATAAGCCTAGGTCCTCCAGTGATGTTGAAGTGAACATTGAGGATTACAGTTTTACAGTGGATGGATTTATCTTTTGAAAGTTAAGATTAAGAATATACAATTGGAAAGGATATTTGGTTGGAAATGAAAGAGATGGGAGAGGGGAGTGGTGAGAACTGAAGATAAGGAAAAAGAAAGAAAAGGACAAAAGATGACCACACAAGTGAACAAGACAGACGCACCTGCCTCTTCTTCTTTCTAAAAGCTTTCTTTTTTTTTTTTTTTTTCTAAAAATGACTTTTTCAAAAGTGTTAGGTAGATGCAATAGAAGCTTCTATCAGTTTTTTTTTCTTTTCTTTTAATGTTAATATGTTACAGTAGTTGCAAGTCTTGTGACTCTTTTTGTCTTTCCCTATCTTGCTCTAAAAGGGAAGAAAGCAAATTTGTCACTAAAAAGTCTAACGACAGCACTTGTTTACTTAATGGTTCATTTTTTTTTTCGACTAATACGACACCGATAAATTTACATGAAAAAAGGAAGGAAACTTGTAACAACGAGATATATAACTAATGCTAAAAGTCTAAAAGAAAGGAAACTTGTTTTTTTGCAAACGTAATGGTTCATTTTTATATATAAAAATTTGGCAATTCAATTTATGTAAGTGTAATTAAGTTTACAAGTAAATTAACAAATTACGGTTTGCGTTACGGTTTGCGATCAGCAGACTAATATGCGGATTTTATATTAATTAGATTACAAAGAATACATATGAGCGAACAATAGAACAGAGGAATCAAGTACCAGTGAAGTGAACATAATTGGTATATTGAATTGAAAACTTGAAAAAATTATCTTTTGTAAAGTTATTTTTCAAAATTTTAAAATCACGAACCAAGATCGGTTTGGATCGATCCGGAGACCAATTGACCCAAAAAAACATTTATATTCACTTTTCAGTCCGATTTCAAAAACATTGTTAGAATCGATAGTTTCATTATATAACTTTACTTGTAATATCTTTCACTTTTTCTATAATGGAATGGCATACTTTTAATTGGGGAAAAGAGACCCAAAAACAAAACAAAAAGTGGCTCTGATACTTCTTTTACAATCGACGGTCACAAAAATCATGATTTGTCTTTATAAGTTGGAGCAAAATCGCTAACTAACAGACTAGATGAAGGAGGGATATACGAGATATAGCAACAAAAATAATAAATTAGCAATCCGACGTCATTCGATGCAAATAGCCGTCTAACAAACATAAACGATGATTAAATTTGTTAAAAGAAAAAAGTAGAAGAAAAAAAACTTATGATTTTACTGATTTTTTTGTTTGATATTAATTTTTAGATTATATGTAATTTTGCCAAAAAACTAGTATGGGTTTTTTATAGTAATCATTTATTTAGAAGTTTTTTTACATATGACGTATGGTGTAAAACATTTTCTTTCAAAATTTTCTAATTTTTGAATATATTTATTACTCTCATCGGAGAAGACCAAGTTCTGAGAAATGTTATTACTTTAAGAAATGTTAGCAAAAATCAAGTACATTTGAGGACTTTTGACCTGTCGTAAGAATATTTTAAATTTCATAAGTTCTACACTTGTGCGAGGTGGACCCTTTGATTACGAAATTACGACTCACTTCTACGAAATTACGACTCACTTTCTATTCCATTGATCGATTTGTAGTTAACAAGGCTTTACTTTCTAAGAGCCCATCGACACAAAGTCCAATGACATTAAGAAGGAAGATGGTCGTGACTCGTACAATAACAACATTATAGAAAAAGCGACAGAGAAAACAAAGGTCATAAGTAGGGCAGAGATTAAATTTCATCAGTCCCAATCTCTCTATCAAACCAAAGAAACAAGACGAATTACTTTATTGAGATTCTCCTCCTCCTTCACTTCTTCTCATCCTCACCTTTGCTGCTACTCTCTTCCTCCTCGTTACGCTGCCATTTTTACCACTTATCAGAATCTTCTTTACCAAATAACAAAATATGTAAAAACCAACAAAGACGCACCTTTGACTCGTCCGGCAGAGACGCTAGCAGCGCTTTAACCGCTGGATCATTTGGATCCACCCCTGGAAGCTGTGAGTTCACAAACTTGTTAGGACCAAAACTAACACTACTACTTTCTCTTTCATTTTTGCTCGTAAAAATCCCGACTATGGTCTAACGAAAGCTTACCGATGAGAGAACAGACGATATGAAAGCTTGATCTCCCAAGAGGTTTCCAGCACCTGTAGCTTCACCAGACTCTTCCCCACTCATTGACATTTGCAGAGCTGCACATGGATCAAGACATATATAAGGGTCTTTCATAAAAACACCTAAAGGTATCAAATTCACCGTCTGAATGTTATTCCATCTCACAAGAAAAAAAAGCCAATTTGATTGCCATGGATATACACTTTCACCACACTGCTCTACTTACCTAAAGCCAGATCCTGGTCCTCATCGGCCGCTTCTGACATGTTAACATCACCTACAGACATAGCAATGGCCTGATCTAGCAACGCATTGTCCTCATCCTGCCACAAAATTATTGATAGTAAAAAGGTTGTATGATAAACTATCTCTCTGCTTGTGGCTATATAAGAATGTTACACTCAATATAGAAACATAACAGAGCCAAAAATGAGTAACAACTAACCATAGGTTCAGCGTTCTTTTCAGTTGTCCTAGCAACTGTCTCCTGTGAGGCAGAAGCTGTGTCCCCATCTTTGTCTTTCTGACCTGCCTCATCGGCTGCCTTCTTAGCAGCAGCCTCTTGTCTTGCTCTCTCCTCCTCCATGGAGACCCGAAGGGCGAGAGCAAGCTCTGGATCGATATTTGGATCCACACCAAAGTCAAAGTCCCCACCTGCTGCAGCTGCAGCAGCTGCAGCAGAAACATACCCACTTGCACCCTCATCACCGGTGAACACAGGTGTGCTGGAAGAAAATTTACGAGTTAACAGACTATGAAGAATATCTTAATCATAGACACCATGATAACAACATCTGTATAGATAACAAAAAGCCAGATAAAATCACTTTTCTTTAATTGGAAGATGTAACAGCCAAATTTTGAAGCATTGATAAAAAAGCAAGACTTGAGAGCTCAAAAGACCTAAAACTAATGCCCTTCTCAACCTGGATAATGTTAGCACTGTACCATTTACAATCTACATAAACTAGAAAAATTACGTGAAAGAAGAAAATGGATGGTACCTGAGTAGCACATCTGAGAGGGCATTAGCTCCAGATGGAACATGAACAATGTGGCTGCCGTCGTTGTTATTGACAGCTGAAAGGAGGGCCTCAAGTTTCTGAGGCTTTTCCTCATCATCATCTTCCCCAAAGTTGACAATATCAAGAGAGACACTATTCTTTTTCAGCCTTTTTCCAACAATTTCTAGAGCCTTCTTTTCATACTTGATTGGGCTAAAAAAGTAGAAGGAGGACACAAAGATGAGATAAGAAAAGAGAAAAATAGTCTGCAGAAAAGAAGAAGGAAGATGAGTACCTTCCAGCAAAAACTATAATCCTTTGGCGTTGATTCTTGTTTTGTCGATGCTTAAGAGCAAGCTGAGCAATCTGGATAGCTGCTGTTAAGTTAATTTCTCCTCCCACATCAAGGCCTGAAAAGATGGAGCAAGTAGCAAACTGATATCAGTAGACAGCTTAAAGGAATAACTATAAAAGAAAGAGAGTTTTTGGTAGACATACCGTGCATACAGGCCAAAATCTTGCCAAGATCAGAAGTAGGCGTTGTCAAAACTCTAACACCTTTCCCTGCCATAGTCAAAACCCCCACCGTATTCTCCGGATTGGACTGCAATTTTGCAAAGGAAAGATCCCTAAATCACACAATCTCACGCAAACCCAAAACCCTAATTGAAGAAATAGATACCTGGGTTTTGGCCCCACAAAGAAGATTAACAGCTTCGGTTTGCGCCTGTAACCTAGACGGAGAGTAATCTCCGTTTCGCATCCACTCGGAGTTGTCGATGCAAATCATAGTCGCCTACGAAGAAATCATCCAAACAAACATCAAAGCATCAAACATGGAAGATCGATGAAGAAATCGAGATGCTCAAATCAGAAGCACAAGTAATTCGAAAAGATCACCTCGAGAACCATTGTGTCGAGAGAAGAAGGAAGCCTTGAAGATTGTCGTAGAGAGAAAGTCAGGAATTCTAATAAGAGAGACCGATCGATAGATTAGATAAATAGTAGCATTAACATGTGCTTCTCTTCTTTAAATACCCCTAACTTTCTTTACGTTCCCCTTTAAGACCCTACTATTTTACGTTTATTTCATTTTACCCACATTATGATTATGGGAATTCCCATCTACACAATTCTCTAAGCCCAACTGAGCGTAATATAGCCCAACTGAGCGTAATAAAGCCCAAAGAGGAAATGGTCCCAAGGAGCGTGAGCTTGAGCGTGCAATTGCATTTTGCAGGCGTACGAGTTTTTCACACACTGACACACACACACACAAAAGACAACCAAATGGTACGAATTGGGTAGAAACTTGCAACCAAAGCATCAACACCCGTGGCACTCTAGTAGCTCTATATATATATATATATATATATAAAAGCACGACTTCACATGACACAAAACCCAATTCGCTTACAACAACATCATCACGTGAACTCACTTAATAGGTTCTCTGTTTCTGACATATTGTTGTTCCCTCTCTGAAAGAAACTCTCCCAAATAGAGAATTGCCTAACCTCCCATCCAACCACATCAAGCCACTTCCCTCTAATCTCTCTCGTTTTCCATTTCGTATCTCAAGATTTCGTCTTCTTGTTTTGAATCATGAAACATTCTTGGATGACTGCTTTGATTTTCTGGGCCCTTTCTCTCCTCACCGCCTTCACTCTTGCTTCTTCGTCAAATGGTATATTATGGTATATATATGATAGGACTATATATATGTGCAAGATTTTAGCTTTATCATGTTTTTTTATCTACTTGTAGATGGGCCTTTCTACGACTCTACTGCCTACACAGAGGTTAAACCTTTGAACAATTTCAGTTTCATAAGATGTATAATTACGCATACATACATAGAAAATATACGTATGTGTGCCCTGATTTTTGTATTAATACAAGTTACGGAGATGAGCAGTGTAAAGCAGAACCAGAGAAGCCACTTTACAATGGAGGAATGCTCAAGGACAAAAAACCTTCTGTTTCAGGCAGAGACACTCTCACAGACATCGGTGCTCGTTACACACCAGCTTACGTATTGCACAATCTCACGCAGAGCACCATCTATTGCTTCTCCAGTTGAGCATTTTATTATTTCGCTAGAATGATATATATATACGTTAAAAGATGAATGAATGTGACGATCTGACCGATTTGAGACTGATGGAAAACAGTTTGGGTCAAGATAGAGGCTGGTTCTGCATCAGCTCGTGTAAAAGCAAGGCTGAGAGCAGACAACGCCACTTTAAACTGCGTTGGTTCTGTATCTGCAAAACATGGTTGCTGGTCTTTCCTCAAAGGCGGATTCATTCTCGATTCTCCTTCTAAATTATCCATCCTCTTCTTTGAGGTAGATTCTAATTCTGTACATGCTCCAAAGATATGATTCAATGATCTCAAGATTGTAAATTTCTGATAATGCAGACATCAAATGACGATGGTAAGATCCAATTACAAGTGGCGAGTGCCTCTCTTCAGCCTTTTACGCAAGAGCAATGGAGGAACAACCAAGATTACTTCATTAATACAGTAGAGGACAAAAACTTTCCAACATCAAAATCGAAAACTACATTCTTTATAATTTCAACACTTTTTCAGGCGAGAAAACGAGCGGTGACGATTCACGTGTCCAGAGAAAACGGAGAGAGCGTTGAAGGAGCAATGGTCACCGTAGAGCAGATCTCTAAAGACTTCCCCATTGGATCAGCCATCTCCAAAACTATTCTCGGAAACATTCCTTACCAAGTAAGCAAACTCCCTAAAAGCGATGTCTAGTTTATTCAAACCTCTGCTTATTGACACGGAAACGACGCTCTACTGTTATAACTGATCGTAGGAATGGTTCGTCAAGAGATTCGACGCGACGGTGTTTGAGAACGAGCTGAAATGGTACGCAACGGAGCCCGATCAAGGCAAACTCAATTACACATTCGCTGATCGGATGATGAATTTCGTCAGGGCCAAGAGAATCATCGCTCGCGGCCACAACATCTTCTGGGAAGATCCCAAATACACTCCTAGTTGGGTTCGTAATCTAACCGGAGAAGATCTCCGGTCCGCGGTTAACCGGCGAATCAGGAGTCTGATGACTCGGTACAGAGGAGAGTTCGTGCACTGGGACGTGAGCAACGAGATGCTTCACTTCGACTTCTACGAGAGCCGCCTGGGGAAGAACGCGTCATACGGGTTCTTCGCGGCGGCGCGTGAGATTGACTCGCTGGCGACTCTGTTCTTGAATGATTTCAACGTGGTGGAGACTTGCAGCGACGAGCGGTCGACGGTTGACGAATACATCGCGAGGGTGAGGGAGCTCCAACGGTACGTCGGCGTACAGATGGACGGAATCGGGCTCGAGGGTCACTTCACGAAGCCGAACGCGGCACTGATGAGAGCCATCCTCGACAAACTCGCGACCCTCCGGCTCCCAATCTGGCTCACCGAGATTGATATCAGCAGCAGCCTCGACCACCGCACTCAGGTTAACAAGTCTCTGTTTCCTTGGCCATTTCCGGTTTAGTTCAATTTGACATAACTGCCGCAATTTGAATCTGGTTATGGTCACCATTTTATGCGGTTTAGTTACGGTTATACTTTTGATAATTAGTACAGTATATTAATTGGTGCTAGTAACCGGAAATTTTGTCATGTTTTCAGGCGATTTACTTGGAGCAAGTGTTACGTGAAGGATTCTCGCACCCATCCGTGAATGGTATAATGCTATGGACTGCACTTCACCCATACGGATGTTATCAAATGTGCCTCACCGACGATAAATTCCGGAACCTTCCAGCCGGAGACGTGGTGGATCAAAAGCTTCTAGAATGGAAGACCGGTGAGGTTAAGGCGGCAACCGACGACCATGGTTCCTTTAGCTTCTACGGCTTTTTAGGAGAGTATAGAGTCGGCATCATATACCAAGGTAAAACGGTCAATTCATCTTTCTCGCTATCTCCAGGCCCTGAGACCAAACATGCTAGGCTCCAAATCTAACACAGCCTCTATGTTTTAGATTATCTCTTAAGATACTGTGTGAATCTTAAGAAGATATTTAAATACGGAATATATATATATATATATTTTTTTTTTTTTGTGCAAAACGGAATATATATATGTATTAATTTGCAGTTTTCAATCAGTAAAAGAATTGAATGTGTACTGGTGGGCGACAAAAGTAAGATACAACAGGTCAAAAAGAGGGACGAGACTTTGTGGCGTGGGAAACATTTTTATAGAAATTGGGTGACATATATAGAGATATCAAATCAAACATAAATCTCTGCAAAGTAACTTAATAAAGCTAAAGTGGCATCATTCACATCACAGCCATTATTAGTGAGCCCCAGCTTGGCTCTGGTGACTTAATCATAAACTTAATTGTTCTAAGAATTAAGAAATAGACCTACCAATATCAGGACAATAAATATGGCACTTTCGATCTACTAAACCCACAAACGATCATTATATCACAAAACATATCTCACATCTTCAAAGACAGAAGCAACAAGAACACCAACACAAGACAAAGCTACAATGCAAAACCCTAAAACCCAAATCATTCGCAGTCTTAAGCGAGAAACATTGAGTATCAACAAAACTAAACAAGGCAATGCTAACAAAACGACTACCAAAATCTAAGATGATCATGTTACGAGAAAATTAACGGAAAAGTAAATGCGGCGAGTAGCATTGCCAATGAAGCGTCGGCTGGTCTGCATGAGTCTCCCATGGCCAAACCAGCCATCCATGATCCGTCCTGTAACATGGTCTCTCCCGTACCCATCTCCGACCCAGTACCCTGAGACCCGTACCCATAACCTTGACCCTGAATCTGTTGACCCTGACCTTGAGTCTGTTGACCCTGACCCGCGTAACCCGTATCCGAACCGGGCACAGCATCCGAACCTTGTGAGGTTGACGACGAGTCTGACACTGGAGGGGAGTAGCTCGTCGATTTCTGACTGTTTTACCAAAAATAATAAAAACACTAATTAAAATGATTGTAATGTCAAATCTTTCAACTTGAGTTTTCAAACAAGTTAGGCATCTTTTTTTGCAACAGTAGCGACAAAGTTTGTGTATTAATTGTTATTCTTTTTTGAAAAAATATTAAACTAAACGTAATTGACAACACAAAGAGAATCCTTTTTGCCTTTAAAACTTGTGGTTTATGAAAAGAAGAGAAACAAACTTCGGCTTTTTCAACGACAAAAAAAAAACACATACCCAAAATCTTTCATTATTAAAAAAAGATCCTAAGCTTAATTATTAGGAAACCCATTAACACATAAATGTTCAGATTTTCAAAGGAAAAGCAACCCATAAATTGTGGAAAATAAAAAGAAAAACAATAGTATAGTAGGTGAGAAAATTGAGGGAAGTAAGTATTATTTACCTAGGGGAAGAAGGGCAAAACGTGACCGTATAATCTCCACCGGCGCAAGTGAAAGTGCTCGTAGCATCGTCGTAGGCGTAGCTATACGAGCGAGGACACGCGGCTTTGAACATCTGCGAGTAGACGGAAGGCCGACAAGTAGAAGGAGTAGCATACGCGCCGCTGCAACAATACTCAGGACTCCGAAACGCTTCACACGCGCTTTTACAAGCGTCTCCGTCGCCGAAACGCAGCTCAGCAGGGCACTGAGTGTTAAGATCTGAAGTGCAACCTGTAGAAGCGCACTGTCCAGATCCACCGGCGACTTCAACTATCATCGGAATGTTGTAACCGTCGACGAGACTAACGTCGTAGAAATCGTCGCCGCCAGTTCCTAGGGTGAACTCTGCGAGGGTGACAGGCGGAGCGGCGCCGAGTCCGACGCATTCGACTTGGTTTGAGCCGCAATCTCCGGTTGTGCATGTACCGGAGCCAGAAGCGTCGAACTTGCAACCAGTTCGAGCCCAGAAACGACCGGACCAACCAGTAGGAGCTTGGAGAGAGCGTGAGGTGCCTTTAGGGAGCTCGAATCCAGTAGTGGAGAGAGTAGGTGAGCCCGCATTCGCCAGGATTCCAGGCCATACGGTGAAGCCACACCGATTAGCGAATGTGAATGTTGAGCCATACGAACCTGAAACCAAAGAAGATAAAAAGGATGAGAAAGTCTGAAACTTTGAAACGAGTTTTTAAAGAAAGTGAGTGAGAGACTCAGGAACTGGTTTTACCTCTGGAAGATAAGAGCAGAACTATTAAGCTCAATGTGAGAGTGGAAGTAAGATCCATTAAGGTTCTTCTTCTTCTTACTCACTGTCCTTGTTCTGAATCTAACCTAAAGTGAAGATCTTTGATGTTGGTAAGATGATGAGAGAGAGAGAGATTAGTAGTAAAACTGTGAAGCTATTTGGTCGAAATGGGGTTTTGTTATATATTTTCTTTTTCTCTTTTTCCCTGAATTTGTTAATGGGTGTTACTGGGCTCTATGCCTGAAACCTGACAAAATTTCTCGTCTGCAATTATTAAGGAATTAAGAAAAGAAAAAAAAAAGTAAAAAACAAAAAACAATTAATGGTTTTGGATATCATTATTTTGTTCATTTTCCTGTCCATACTTTAAAGTCTCTTATTCATTAAAATTCGTTTTCATTTTGTATGACAAATTGACAATGCAGTGTTTTTATTCGTTGATCAGCTCGCCTAGGAGATTTGTGAGTGAAAGAAACAAAAACCTTCAGCGTTTTTCTTATATCTTTCAACTTCTCTTGGTTGAAAGAAACAAAATGAAAAAAGCCATGACACGAGTGTAAAAGCACACACGAACGAGTTCTACAAAAAAAAAAAAAAAAAAAAAAGCACACACGAACGAGTTTAAATGGGCTTGTAACTCGGCCCGTATAATTGATGAAAGTGGGCCCAACGGAAGAGTGAAAAAAGACAAAAGAAAGATGAGAAGCTTTGGGGCTAAGAGGGACCTACACAAACTATGTAAAAGCATATTTATTTCATGATGTGACATTACGCACGGCAATTAAGGGCTCCACACTCCTTTAATTTCTTTGAGATATTCGAATTTTGCAGATGGAGTCCTATTTTTCACAATCTCTGAAAATTATGAATATTTATCCCTAAAACTAATTATGAAAATTATGAGTTTTCAATTCGGATAAACCTATCCAATCAAAATATTCATCGAACCATATTTTAGTTTGGCTATATTATTTTAGATTGTAAGATCTTGCATTCAAGAACTTTTGCTCTCATGGAAACAAAACAAAACAAAAAGAGTCTTAAAACTCATAATAATAAATAAAATAAAAAAACTCTAAAAACTAATTTAGTTTGCGTGCACAGAGCCAAAGAAACAAATTATGTACCATTTTACAAGTAAACCTAAAAGGAACCCAATTACTTCTATATGAATGAGGCTTCTATGTTTTGACATTTGACCGTTGATGATCATGTTTGAAAATGTGACACGATGTTCTTGACCGTGACACACTGAACGGAATTCATAGCCGGAAGATTTCGGGGCGGACTGGAAGCAAGTATATGGCAAAATACAGAGGATAAGGGCATCTCCAACCCCACTCTATTTCCTACTCTATAATAGAGTTTAGAGTAAATTTCTCTCCAACCCCACTCTATTTTTTACTCTAAAATAGAGTAAAAAATAGGATTACTCTATATATAGAGTAACTCTATTTTCTACTCTATAATTTTACACTAGAATAGAGTAAAAAATAGAGTTACTCTAAAAATAGAGTGGGGTTGGAGAGAAACTCTACTCTATTTTAGAGTTACTCTATTTAAGAGTAAAAAATAGAGTGATGAGTTGGAGATGGTCTAATACCTCTCTTCTGAGGAGAGGAGAGAGAGAGAGAGACTCATCCATGCCAGTGCCACTATCATTGAGAGCTGGGACCTGACTGAGTCTTTGACTCCTAAATCTTGTCAAGATTTTTTTTAACTTCACCTAGGCAAATTAAACTAAATTTTATTCTTTTCCACAAACTTTCAATAAAAAAAGGTATTCATATTTGATGACAAAAAAAAAGAAAAAAGAAAAAAAAAAGGTATTCATATTTTTTCTTGACATCGCTCCAAAGGTATCTATCTATATATTGACCATTGCACCCTCCTTTTCGCAGACAAAAAGAATAACACCAATGATATTTCAAGAATCCAAATTAACAGGTTGTTAGTGTATTTGTTGTTTGGAAAACAATGCAAATCTACGCCAAGAAGAGAACGCGAATCTATAAAATGTGAGTCACATAGACTGCATGTTGTTGTTGCTGACATAAAACAAAATTAACAATTAAATAAGAAAAGGATGCTGTATTATTATTATTTCTTTTTGATGCTGCAGTTTTCATTACTACACACTAACATTAAACATGCGGCATGATTCTTGGAAAAGCTGTATGTACGTATAAGCGGGGTGCTAAATAACAGTAAACTCCAACGAGTTAACTAAAATTTGGTACAGAATAATAAGTTAACCCATAAAAGAGTATAAATTAAGAAACAGAAGGATGGAGAGCTTGTTAGTTAGCCTTGGTTTTGCAGAGGAGCGTGCAAATGGGATTGTGGGACTATTTTATTGTCGGGTACCAAGACCGATTTCTATCTTTATGATTTGACAAAGAAAGAGCTGAGGATAGAAACAACAATTCCTGGGAAAATTTTGAGTGAAGATGAAATGCAAACACAAGAGAAGATTTACAATTTTCTACCTTGGTATCACCGTAATGACAATTTTCTACATATGAAATTTGCTATCTGCCTGCAAGAAGGAAGAGGAAATGAAAACAATCGTAACGTCAAACAAAGGACAATGCTGAGTGGCAAATGTAACACGGACCTGATGTAACAAGGACTTGTGACATATAAGGAGTGGGCTCAGCTGCTGTGTGGATGCGGCAAATGTATCATGCTCTTGTTTACTAGCGGCAGTGTCGCCCCATCTTTCCTCGATCCTAAGAGCTTCTCGCTGCAAACATGTAGGGTATACACATATGTTTCAATCATTCCAATCTATGTCGAATTCAATACAAGTATACCCAGCCGCAATCAAATGAATCACACGGATCTAAAAGACTAGAAAATGATAACGACTAACTAACTAGCTAAAGTCCATAATAATCAACAGAGAGCCTGAGATTAGATTCCTAGAAGAAGCATTGAGGGACAAAAGGGTCAATATCAGCTAACCTTGTATAGGGCGGCGGGCAGAAGATGATGAAGTAATCGGCTCCGGTGGCGCAAGTGTAAGTGCTGGTCTTATCGTCATAGGCGTAGCTGTAGGCACGCGGGCACGCATGCTTAAAGAAGAGCGAGTAAACGGAAGGCTGACACGTGTCGGGCGTGGCGTACGCATCGCTGCAGCAATACCTTGGGTCGCCAAATGCCTCGCACGCGCTACGGCAAGCCACGCCGTTCCCTTTCCCACGCGCCACCAGCTTTAGGTCTCTGGGACAGGCGCCGTTCAAGTCGACGAGACACCCGGTGGCTCCGCATCCTCCCAGCACGATTTTCTTGGGCAAGATTAGCATCGGGAGGTTGTAGCCGTCCACAAGGCTGACGTCGTAGAAGTCTAGTCCTCCGGTGCCGTTGAGAGTAAACTCGGCGAGCGTTGCAGGAGGTTTAGCTCCGGAGCCGGAACATTCGACCTTTCCGGAGCCGCAGTCTCCGGTTAAGCAGACGAAAGAACCGGAGGTCCGATCTTGCGAACACAAGGTTCGTGCCCAGAGACGACCGGACCACGACGCCGGTATTGGGACGGTTTTGGATTTTCCTCGGGAGAGACGAAAGCCAGTTGTGGGTAGGGGAGCAGAGTTAGCGCCGGAGAGCAAACCGGGCCATATGGTGCTCCGGCAACGATTCGTGATCTTGAAAGAAATCGCCTCAACTTGTGCCAATCACAAAGGGTAAATATTTTGTTTAAACTCGATAATCATCAAGCAACAAAGAAAATAAGGAATTACCTGAAAGAGATAGGATACAACTCAATATCATATACATGAGGATTCGATTCGTCATCGCTCTTGTCATTAATCAAATGTGGATTCTGGAGTTGATTGAGTAAAGCGAGCAACTTTACTTTCAAAGAGCGGCGGTAGAGATAATAGAGGAGAGCAGTGGAGAGAAAGAAAGAAAGCCTCTCTGTCTCTTTCAACCCATGATTCTACGACCCTACCCAACTCGCTTCGTTTATCCCAAATTAAACCGGTTTTCTTGCGCACGTGGCATATTCTGTGTGGACCTTTATACATGCTAATTTATTTATAGAGGTTACAACAATTGATACATCTTAATCTTCACATAATCGTAAGGACCCAATCGGCTGCTACAGTAAGATGGAGTGTGGTCATGAAGAAACGGTGACGTTTTCTACACTGGCGAGGCTCGAGCAATGAAAGGATTTTATTTTTTACTGTCCAGTAGTCAACAGATTGAAAATAGACATCCAAGTTAAAAATGAGTATGATGGTGACTGCAATAAATATTAAATTCCATCCAGTCCATTAACTAAATGCCATTAAATGCATCCATGAGCATTAATTAGATTTTGCATCTATGGGCAGTATCTTATCCATAAAAGATTCAACCTTAAGTCTCAGATCTCACGACGATTCAAAAGTATAGGATGATAAAATAGGAAAACAACAAAAAAAAAAACAAAAGCCAGAATAACGTTTGCATATGAACACTTGAAACAGAGCAAGAAGAAGCATTTCACCCATCACAAGTAGCATAAACAATAAGTCCTAATCCGAAACCATCAAGACAAGTCCTCAAAACGAACTAAGAAAGACAGAGAGAGCCATCATAATAAGCAAAAAGCGGATAATAGAGAGATAGATACTAAGCGGCGATAAAATGATCCGATCATGTGTGAAATGACAGATTCACCCTTCTCTACCGGCGTCCCTTTCAGCGTCCACCGCTTGTGCAATCCCTCGCGAAATGTCCCGACTCACCACAGCTGTAGCAGCTTCCACCGCCACCACCACCTCCACGGCCACCACCTCCGTAGCCACCACCTCCTCCACCGTAGCCGCCACCACCACCTCCGTAACCACTGCCGCCTCCTCCGTATCCTCCACCGCCTTCAGAACAGTCTCTCGCCATGTGACCGGGCTCACCACACTTGTAGCAGTCGCTGCCTCCTCGGCCACCACCTCTTCCTCCTCCGTATCCACCACCACCGCCATATCCACCTCCAGATCCGCGGCCTCCACCTCTTCCGCCACCAAAGCCTCCGCGTCCGCCAGATGAACCACCGCTGTTTCCTTGGACGGGAGCGCCATCGGGACCAGACACTTGGATGGCCTTGGGACGGCCATTGTTGTCGATCTCGACCTCGAACTCGACAGATTCATCGGCAGCGAGGCTTCGGAAACCCTCAGATCTGATGGAGGACTGGTGAACGAAGAGATCGTCGCCACCGTCGTCGGGAGTGATGAAGCCGAACCCCTTCTGGGTGTCAAACCACTTGACGGAGCCTTTGCGCCTGTCTGCACCGCCGTTGTCACCACTCATTCTGATCAAAGCCTCTTAACCCAACAAAATTTCTCACAAAAATCTTGAAGCTCAAACGAAACCCTAGAAATTTCACCCTCCAGATCTCTCGACTCAGCTGCTGTTTATATGCGTAGGAGAGGTGTGTCAAGGGTATGACTGCCACGTCACCCACATTAATTCATTATTTTCCTTGTTGCCAAGTTTTTTGTTTTTTTTTAAGAAGTAAATACCATATTATTCTTTTTCTAGTTTTTCTTTTCTATTTTAGATATTATCATTTTTGCAATTCGAAATTGTGAATATTTATTTATACCAGAATTTGAAAGTAACAAAAATCAAGCTAATAAGATTTAGAAAATTTTGATGCCTGGCCAAAAATAAAAAACATTTAGGAAATTTTGATTTCTTCCGATTGTTATCATTTACCAAATAAATATAGGGAGTCCATTATGCAAGATGCAGATAATTGTTAAACATAAATATTCGTGGATTTCGAAAACGAATCTGTAAATAAAAATAAACAAAAGAAAACAGAATCTGTAACTAACTAGAAACAAAAATACTCCGTAGAAACAAAAGAAAACAAAAAATAGAGGAGCTAAAAATGGGCCATCATGTGTTTAGGGCTTATATTATTTATCCTTTTCGGGAAAATAGAATGGTTCGTTGGGCCAGCTAGCCGTTGTATCTGGACGGTTGGGGTGCTTTCCAGGAGGGATATCAGCCGTCGGATTTAGATCTTAAAGCTAGTCAAGATTAGTAAAGAGGGTCGTTTGGGGAATAGGAGATGTCTCATTTAATTTTCTTACTCTTTGGTGCAGTCAACATTGAAGAATGACCGACGTCAGCATATATTTCTACTGGTCACTAGATTTTTTTTTTTTTTTTTTTTTTTTTTCACTCTGCCTGGTCAATACGCATTTACTGTTCCACTTTCCACGTATTTTTTTTTGTTCCACACCACCTAATTTTTATCCACTTACCAAATAGTAAATTTTAAGACGACTATGACCGCATAAATTGATGAGATTTGAAGCTGCTATATATATATATCTACACTCTGGGATTCGCTCTGTAATCTTCGCCGCTATTTCTTTCATTCTTTGCAATAAAATAAAATCGAATAACTTTTGATCGGTGTATTCTTTCGTAGATTAGTAGTATAAACCAACGAGAAACAATTAAAAATAAACAACTAAATGAATAGTGCTCTCTCAGGTCTAATAGATGGAACTGATTGATAATTGGTAGTAGTATATCTCAAGATCACTGGTAATAAAGGAGGCACTGCAGCGATTATGTTGTGAATCATCCAACTAAACTATAAACAAGATTGTTTCATAAGTCTGAGTGCTTCTTTTTTTTTTATTTTGCCAGTAAAAGAACTAGATCATCTGCCAAAAAAAGTATTGAAAATTCCTTTCATTTTGTATGATTAATCAAATCTCTGAATATGTGTATCACAATTTTGGACTATGATCATCTCTCCGCATTTTCTATTGTGAATCATCCAACTTCTTGAGTTTGTACTTTACAGAGAGAAGACAAATGCACTGCAGTGATTTTGGACCTCTGGCAATTTGTATCATCAGGAAAGCTCTTATATTTAGGAATGAATATGAATATACAGGCTCAAAGCGCACACACCTATTAATTAATTCACACAAGTAAAGTAACCCTAACATAACATAGCTATGTTCTGATCATTTTCCGTGAAATGAAACAGCAGATACTCACAAGTCGATCTCTAGGCGAATTCTTGTCAAGCCTTACCTTCAGCTCTGGCAGATGTGAGTCCGACGCAAGCATCGACAAAATCTTTATCTATGAAATCAGTGGAGAAGATCTGCAGTTTGTCAGCACATCCTCTCTTAACACATTCGATGATGAAAACCTTGGCGTAGCAATGGATCCGCTTCGTCACTGGTCTAACACACAATATCGGGTTATCAGGCTGTGGCGTGACAGTGTTCTCCACCCGGTAGAAGAATTTCCGCGAGGCAGCCGGTTGCTGCTGGCTCAGATGCTTGATGTTGCTCTCGAATTTGGTCGAAGGAAGATCCGTATCGATCCAATTGTCTTTTAGGTAACCGGCGCTCCACAAGGGATCACCGTGCTTAGGCTGAGGCGATTTCCGCGGCTTCCAAACGCAGATCACTCTCTTGGGAAGCAACTCTGCGACAGTCTTGGTGAACACGTGATCGTCCTGGTGAATCAGATGCTCTCCGAGCTGTTCGATGAGGAACTTATCGAACTCCGGTGGATCTTCATGTCCAAACTCTGTTCTGATCTCGAGAATGACAATCTCAGACTCTGTCTCGGATAGAAAGCGTTTGAGATCGGACAAGACAACGTCGACGCTGTAAGTCTTGAGGATTCCGTGGCAGACACGGCGATCTTCTTGAACACGAATGTCAAGGACTCGAGTACCCGCCACAAGCTGGTTGTAGATAGAGAGAGACTGGCACTGTGCAAAGGGACGAGACACGAATCGGATTCCAATTTTGTAGGTAGCTGAGTCGTGCGTCCCTGGCCACACGATCTTGTTGATGTGAAGCTTTTCGGGTCCCACGCCGGACATCCAGTTTTTCCGATCGGACGGCATGTAATCACACCCCGGAAACTCGCAGCCGCATGATTTCTGGAGATCGGCGAGGACTTTCTTCTCGGTGGAGATTGCTTTTCGCCGCTCGAGCTGTTTGGAAAGGTGAGATCCCATTGGTGAGAACCAAAGCTTTTTTGCACTCTTCTGATCGATCACTAATGAATTGTTTCTTTTTAGAAATACGTTTCGATACCTTGATAAATAAACAATACTGATAAGTTGTTATGATTGTTTTTCTTACTTATTAGTATATGGTTATGCTTTCTTCTGTTTTCGATTATTATTGGTACGAAAAAGTTGCGAAATATACGTTAATAATTAAGGGACCGCATCTTAAAAGCGTTTTTAGTTTTAACTTAACATTAAAACCAAAATAAAGGAGTAGCGTTTTATATACGTATGAATTGCAATAATCTTCTTCTAATTACAGTATTTGTGCGAATATTTATGTGCTAAATGTGAACTGATTGTTGTAAAAAAAAAAAAGAAAAAAAAAACGTGAACTGATTGGTTAGCTGAGAAATGAGGCATAATTCATTGATTCAAAGAGTGGTTGGGATGTAAATGATGGAGAGTGGGTCTGTAATGTTTGGTTGTATCGCTGTCTTCACATTTGTTATGTGTCGCTTTCTCCGACGTGAAAGATATCAATACAACGTGATTTTGATTTCTTGGAATAATGTAGAAGACACTTTTTTTTTTTGTATAAATGTAGAAGACACATGTCCAGTTTTTATTGAAATAAAAGTCGTTTCAAGAAGGCATCGCGATAATTAACATTTTGGATGAAATTAAAAATGAATTAAATTGAATATACCTTTGATTCTGCAACAAAACTAAAAAATAAAATAGTATTAATTTCAATTTAGTCGGATTTATTTATTTATTTATTTAATATAATCTGAAGGGTTAATAATGGTAAACAGTAGCATCATATCGGAGAACAGCATCGCCGGTCTTCATATCAATCTGATGCGTTTTAATTTTGACGAAACCTCTCGCCATTCTGAATTTCCCACGGCCACCAACAATCGCAATCTCTCGCTCTCCGGCCTCTTCCGCCACTGGATTCCTCGAGAAGACACTGATCGAGCTCCCGTTGAACTTGCCCGTTGTGAAAGCCAAATCGGCGTACATCACTATCGTGAATTTGCTCATCTCTTTGCTCCCGGACACGTACATTCCACGACCGTTTCCGATCTCTTTCGATTTTTTCTCCGGCCCGACGGTGAGCGGATCGTCCATCGCAAACAGGCTTCCAAACCCTACCGGCGAATCTGCGCTGCCGGTGAGATTGGCGTGTGCGATTCTTACGGCGCTAGGGTTTTGGCCACTCAGAATATCATGGAGATAGAACCGGACACGTGTCACTTTCTCCTCCTTCAGATTAGCCGGTTTTGTTTTGCCGTAGTAGGACTCGCGACGCGCCGTAGCGGCCACACTCAAACACAAACAAAGAGCGAAAACTGTCATGATTCTGCTTTTCATCATTATAAAAAACATATCAAGGATCATTATACTTAATCCTAATGAATATAATAAGTACATATGTATATGGAGTTTCACCACTTATGATTTTTAGGTAAGTTTCTAGGCAAGATGTTCTTCTATAAAATGATACTACACAATTAGAAAGAATAAATCAAAAGAGTGTATTTGTCATTATTCCTTTAATCTATAGATATTTTCCCATATACGAAAAATTAAGAAGTAGCAAATGTAAATAATTCAGGTTCATGAACTACGAATACTACGTTGATCTCCTTTTATAAAAAATAAAACGAGCATGTTAAACATTAAACATGATTAGTTTAATTTTTAGACTCGAGTTTTCGTTTTTGATTTGGTTTAGATCAGTTCAATTCATACAGTAAAAAGTGAAAACCATTCATCAAGTAAATACAAATTATAGCAGACCATGAAAAGGATATTTTTCCACCAATTTTTCTGTCTATATATATAGTACTACTACTAGCAAAGTGGACTACCCCACCCCATCAGGATTAAAGAATGCGGGTCAGGCCTGATGCTGGGTCGGGTTAAATCGGCCCAATTTGCAAAGTCAAATCCTATTTTGGTAGAGATCAACGTTCAACCACAAAGAACACATCTTAACAACACGCAAGAGTGATAATTATGAGTGCCCAACAAAAGGCTCCCAAAAGATTAAAAGATCGAAACGAATAATGAAATTGTACAACTCGTAAAAGAAAAAGACACCCAAAACCCTAAAAGTTGCAACAGAGTATGCAAACAAGACTGAGAGAGAGAGAGATATTATAAGGACCCTACCAAAATTTTCTATCAAGTTCCCCACAACTTAACTTAATCCAAATTAAACAACACAAATTCTCAGAAGCTAAACCTCAACGACTTAACTTCTGGACTCTTCAGTTTTTGGCCTCCATCTCTTCCTTCTTAGCCTCTTCTACAGCTGGTTCAACCTCTGTCTCTTCCTTAGCCTCTTCTACAACTGTCTCTTCCTTCTTAGTGTCTTCTTCTACACAAGGTTCCTCCTCTTCAACTCCCTCCTCAGATTGCTCCGTGCTTCAATTTTTAAAGACAAAATAATCAAAGGAAGGGTAAGCAACATAGTAACAAAGTTTATAACTTCCAGAGAACCCAACCACACTAATTAACCATATCCCAATCACGCTGAAAGAGAAAAACATGGGATGTCATATAAAAAACAGAGAGAGGGATTCAATCTTCTAGCCTAGAAAGAGGTTCACTTCAAGACATCAACTTGCATGTATGAACTGCAGAGAAAAGCTAATGATACCAAATCTCACATATTAAAAACTAGTCCTCCTTTAACTACTACAATAATGCAATGCAGTGATCACACACGTTCATCAAGAGCCACTGTCAATTATATCATATATGAGATTCTTATATCAATATTATCCTCACAACCACATACATACTTTGCTAGTCTAACAAGATGCATATTATCAGATAACAAGCAAGCAATGCAAAACTAAAGAAACGAGTAAACAAAGTTTTGTAGTCAAAGAAGATACCTTTTCCTCCAACTTCTTTCAGTACGATCGTCGTCCTTACGGCCATTGCCAAGACCAAACCCCATCTTTCCTGCAGATTTCTCATCAGGCTTCTCAATGGCTGCGGCAATGTCCTTAAGCTTGTCAGCCTCGAGCTTCTCGTCAATCTCTTTCCAATCCTGGCCTTTCTCAGCCAGAACCTCCTCCCTAGGTCTGGCACTCCCAAAAGGATTAGCACCTTTAGGTTTATCTGCAGTGACCGTGACCGGACTTTCCGGCTTCACAACATCCACAACGACCACGGGAAGTGTACGTGGCTGCAACACCAATCTCGGCCGTGAGCCACCGTTGCTTGGTGGTGGGACGCCGTTAGCTCCAGCGCTCTCTTCTCTCCTCCTCCCCCAGGTGTCTGAATCCGCACCACCACCGCCGTATTGTGAATCCCGGTTTCTAGACAAGGATTCAAAACTTCCCCTTTTCTCGAATCTATCACCACCGCCGGTGCTAGAAGCGAATCTCCGGGGCTCCGATGGCTTAGTTGAGACCCAGCTATCGACTTCATCAGCCTTGGACTGAGACTGAGATTCAAAGAATCCGCCGCCGCCTCCTCTCTCTCTCCTCTCGAATCCGTTTCCTCCGATTGGTTTTTTGGCGGCAGCCCAGTTATCATCCTCATCCGCACGAGAGGGACCCGAATCCCTGCTGGATTCCCTGTCCCTGTTGAATCCACCGCCTCTCCTTTCCCCATCCTCCGTAACCCTAGACGAACCCCACCTCGAGGTGGACGATTCATCTCCGTAACGACTCCCGCCATAGCTCCTGAAACCGCCTCCAAGTTTAGATCTATCGAGCTCCTCGGCGGAGCGCTCGCGTGGACCGGTGGGAAGAGAGACAAGCTCAGCCTGAGTGAGGCGGTCCGTGTGGGGAGCCCGCGCAGCCTTAGCAGAGCTGTAGGTGGCGAATTCGGCGAGAGATATGGTTTGGGGCTTCTTCTTCTTGGTTTTGGTGGTGGCCGCAGCGGCTAAGGAAGGGAAATCGGAGGAATCTCCGGCAGAGGAATTCTGGTTGGAGGGAGGGGTTGGTTGCTTGAGCTCAGCTTCGTGTTCCTCAGCTTCAAGAGCCCAAGCGCCGGGCTTTGCCCAAACAGATGATACAGCAGCCGCCATGCTTTGATTCTTGCTTTCTCTTCTTCTTCTTCTTCTTCTTCTTCTTCTTCTCTCTCTCTCTGTCTCCTCGTGAATCAAAAATAATGAATGGCTCTCCTTCTCTAGCCCGATTTCCTTTTTATACTCTCATTCTTCTGGGTTTTGATCCGACGGCTATTAATTTTTCACATCTATAGGGTTTTTTTATATTTCTATTTTGCTCCCCCCATATTATTATTATTTTCCATTCCTTCCCCTGCAAGGACAATCAAACAAACTAGGAAATCTCTTTATTTTTAGTTTATCTCATTCAAAATCGAAATAATCAGAGTCAACAATAATTATCTATCTATATATTGTTTATTACACAATGATAACAAATCTGTACTAAGAGCTCAAAAATTAATGAATGAAGTTTGTGTATAGAAACCACATAAGACTATTACAAAACTATCAACTTACACAAGGCTATATTCTTCCCCACTAGAGATTAGATGATCTTCTGATTCAGACCCCTACCTCCTTTCAGTTTACTTTTTACGGACATGGTTTAATCTTTTTACCTTCCTACTAATACTCAGGACTGTACAAACTTGTCAGATGTTCTTCATCAAAGCTCTTCCCTGAATCCTGCCATCTCATCCTTCCTGACGAAGCTTGTTCCTCTTCTCTCGTCGCATGGAGTATAACCGTTCCCGTAAGCACAGTGATGAATCCACAAATCTCAGAGGCTATGCTATCTGTGCTTTGCCCATACCAGTCCTGTCAAAAATGTCATTATTTATTAACTGTTTTTTCTTCCTACGGCCATCTTGAAACAAGATCATTGCTCTTAAACCTTAATTATCTAGTTAAGAGTCTCTCTACCTTGAACATGATCGCACTAGCAACAATTGTGAGAGTTGTGAACATCACATAATAGATTGGAGAAACAATTGCTGCGTTGAATGTGTCCAGCGCCTGCCAAAACAAAACTTATTTCTATTAATCATCGGCCAAAGTGCTCAGCACACATACAAGTACAAGTTCTTCTTACCTTGTTGAGGTAAATCATTTGCATAACCACACAGATTGATGCAACCATGACAAAAAACCAAGTCTCCGGATACCAAATCTGGTTTATCCCCTCTAATGTTAACTTTATCGCAATCCCCACAGCCTTTATGCTCATAACCTATTTAAAATAACAACCTTTAGAGACACAGCAACCAGAAAAAAAGAGAGCTCAAAACTAAGTTCAAGATGCTTACTGTGAGAGAACCCATCAATGAACAAATTCCAATATAAACAAGAATGTTGGTTTGGCCACAGAGAGGTTCACAGTACAAAATCAAAGCCAGGACAATCGACATTGATATGGCTACGTAAATAAGAAAAGCTGTCTCATACAAAAAAGAGAAGGAAATACGTTATTCTCTAGATAGGTATCAAAAACACACACACATATATATATTGTATGTATGTGTGTGTGTGTAAGAGAGAGTTACAAAGAGCAAAACCTGGTTGCATTGCTAGTTTCCAGATTTCTTCAACAGAATTCGGAGTCTGCTCCTGAGGTGCGTGTATGACGATCATAACTGAGCCCACAATGCAACAAACACATCCCCAGACTCCCATTTTCCTGAGTTTTTCGTTCAAGAGGAAATGTGCCAAAACAGCACTAGGAATCAGGGAAAAAAATGAAAGGTTAGTCAGAGAAAAGGTGAAACACCACTGAGATGATGTTCATGAGAAATATCCAAAAGAATGATATCTCAAAAAAAATGTAAAATAGTTTACAAACCTGATGATTATACTTAATGCACCAAGAGGAGTGACTAGTACAGCAGGTGCATAAACGTAAGCCACAAAGTTTGCAATTTCACCAAAAGTCACTGAGTAAGAAATCAGAAACAGAATGTAACTTTATTAGATTGAAGAGTTACTGAAAAAGGGAAGAAGGAAATATAACATGGCTAACTTACTAGTCAGCAAGCCTACCCACCAAAGTGGCTCTAACAAATACGTGTAACCTCCAAACCCTGCATCATCAAGCAAGTCATTAAAATTAGGAGTATAAGAAGAATTCTTGGGAGCATCCTTTCCTTTTTTCTCCGCAAGATATGATATAAAACCAGTATAATAAGGGGAAGCATAACATATCTACATAAAAAAATCTATAGATGATCTGTATATTAGAGGACACTAACAAAAGTGATTAGTTTAGACGCCTAGAACCTAACTTGAGGAACATATTCAAGGCCTCCTACAATGAACCTAACTTCCGAGAATGAATTCTTCCGACATATATCCAAAGAAGTAAAGAGGATGATAAAAGGGGCAGGATTGTAAAAGAACAAAAAAAGAGGAGAAACGAACCAGCTCGGGTGCCATTAGCAGCAGCACGCTTGAGACCTTTCTTCTTCAAAATGAAGCTGGAACCAATGAATACACTCGACGACACAGCTAATACCAAACCCATCTCATTGTCCGACACCATTTCTTCAAATATTCTCTTGCTAAACAAACCCTAGGTGATTTGATTTGTCTATCGAATCGAAAAGATAGAATCCAATGGAAATTGTCCGTCTGAATTGGGTTGTTCGTAATCTGAATGGTTTGATGATACACGAATCACCGCAGAAGAAAGGCTTTGAAGAGGAAGGATAGATACAGGGGGAAGAGAAGCATCAAGGAGAATCGCAAGAATTTTGACTTTGTGGTGAAATTGGAAAATTGAAATTCAAAATGGGAGAGACAGAGAGAGAGAGAGAGAGAGAGAGAGAGAAAGAGAGAGCTTTCCTTCCCCGCCCTCTCCAGAGATGACAGCTCACGGGATTTCGTCGTCTTGTCGGAAATATAAAGCGAGGGCATTTCTCTGATTTCAAATAATCTGCTGCCTCGCGGACCACCTTGAATTAGCCAGATCCCTCTCATCTTTTTGTCTCCCTAATAAATAATCAAATGACACCCATTTTAATTACTTTTTTTTTTTTTTAATTACTTGTTTAATCCTAGTTTATACAGCTTATGGGTTTTTAGGATTGCTGAGAGTACAACAACATGAAATTTGTTCGAATATTCCTGATTACACGAGATGATTCTTCCTTAACCAACATAAAATCACAGCAGCTAAATCATTTTCATTAAAATATAACAATATATAAAGAACAAAATTTGGATTATAGAAATGGGCGGACGTCTTTCACACGTATTGACTTCTTTTGGCTTCCTCACATTTTTTATTCTCAAAACTGAAAATCTTAATCAACCATATGCGTGTCTGCTGGCTGCAATATCGTCGCTCATGATTTGAATTTTTTTACTCTTTAATTCATATATATTTATATGGGATATATAAAATATAAGGGCTTCCTCAAATTCATGGATCTTTTGTAGATGGCACATCATATACAGTATTACAAAAATTTATTTTTAGAAAGAAAGATAAGAGTATTCTCTGAAACGAGATTATGATTTGATTAGTCATCATCATGCTTTTCTTTTTTTTTTTTTTTTTTTTGGGTAGGAATCATCATGCTTTTCTTTAGATCATCTAACCTTAATAAAACTTCCATTATATAATTAAAAGTCTCCCAGGAAACTGATTTTATGGGCCGCCGAACTTCAGGTAAGTAGGAAGACAGTCATCTAAAAGGCCCACTAAAGCGAGTTATCATCAAAAGCGAGTTAGAAAGAGGCCAAGTGGTAAGTATTTATTATTGTCATTGATTGGTTTTGCTCTCACTGCAGAATCAATCACGTGTTACTTTAGACCAGGACCATTAACCAGAAAACATATATATAACAATGTCGTCTAGTGGCCAAAAATCAAAATTTAGATGAAACAAATAACAAAGATGGAGCAAATAAGAGAGAATATGATAAAAAAGAGTGATTATTATTTTATTTATTTATGCTAGTTAATAAAGGTGAACAAACTCCCTGAGAAGAAGACACCAAACTTACAAATGTAAGGAGCAAGATAAAGCAAACACCACGATAGATGAGATGATATGAGATGAGACCCTAAGGGAGCTGACCACAGTCGGCGACAACCACCTGCTTCGATGGCTTTCCAGACGCCGATCCGACCTTCTCGATGGCCTTCACCACGTCTAAACCTTCCACGACCTGGCCAAACACGACATGCTTCCCATCGAGCCAATCGGTTTTGACGGTGCAGATGAAGAACTGAGAACCGTTGGTGTTGGCACCGGCGTTGGCCATGGACAGGATTCCAGGACCGGTGTGCTTCCTCTCGAAATTCTCGTCCTCGAACTTGGTCCCGTAGATGGACTCACCACCTGTTCCGTTCCCGGCTGTGAAATCTCCTCCCTGGCACATGAAATTAGGGATCACACGGTGAAACTTAGATCCCTTGAAGTGAAGGGGCTTTCCGCTACTGCCAACTCCTTTCTCTCCGGTGCACAGGGCCCTGAAATTCTCAGCCGTCTTCGGAGTCTTATCGGTGTACAACTCCATCACGATCCTTCCCGCCGGCTGCCCATCGATTGTCATGTCGAAGTAAACCTTAGGAAACGCCATTCTTGTTTTTAATTCAGAGTTTTGCTGTGGATGAAACAGGTTTTTCGGATTTATAGCCCCCAAGGGAAGCGGCGAATATCAGATTCTTACACGTGGAAAGATCTCAGCCGTTTTAAATAGCTAACCATGGTTAAGTCAGCGTTTGACCACCGGTTAATTAGGGGTCAGTCAGTTAGTTCATCAAGTGGGGATGAGTATCTCAGACTTGGCATATGCCCCTGGAGCAACGTGCCACACGTGTCCACACTCCCATCCGTTTCAAAACGCCTAATTTCTCTCAAAACGCCTAATTTTAGTAACGCATTCTAATTATTCAATAAACCATATTACCATGCATCACTTTTTGGGAGCCATGTATGCGCTAAATCCCACGTGAATTACTAATATCATTATGTAAGCTGGGATAAGAGCTTTTTTCTTCTTGGATTTTATTCTAGATAGAGTAGTACGCAAACGTGTGATCAAGAGTAGAGTATTTGTAGTAACTAACCTTGAAAGATCTAGAAAGGTGATTACCAAAAGCAAGTTAAGAGTTTATTGAAAAAAAAAAAAAAAAAGAGAAGACTGATTATTCCGAACTGCACTTTCTGTGGTCTAGAATGAGAGAGAACCCCCTCAAAAGAATTTGTTGAGGTAAAGCGTTTAAAAAAATGAAAGCAACGAGCGACACAAAAGAAGTGGACACCATGAGCCCAACGTTTTTAAAGTTCTGGCTATCATTAAAAAGAGAGAAAAAAGGGAATATTTATACATAATAGCATATAATATAACATATACCAGTGGTGCAATAGCCGGTTCACTATCACTCGCATCAAATCACTAAGGAACCTAAACCATACGTACCACATTCAACCCCCCGGTCCCTCTGGAATCTCTCATGTCGGGGGACGACTTTTCGTCCCTATAGCGATCCGGGATACAGAAACACAGCTATTTTCTTCAGTGAATCCATTGACGGTTCTAAGTACGCATGCACTTCAGCAGCTGATCCAGAAAAAGTAAAAAAAAATTGTATTAAAATGCACCAAAACCCAAGCATTAGTACTGATCGTGCAAATCTCAGATCATCAAAGTAGCCTTGTTAAAAACAAGGGAAGAATCGGTTGTTACCTTTCACTAGCTTTTTCAAGTCTTTTGAGAAGTTATCCACACGCCCAAAAACAGGATGGATCCTGCAAACCTGAACAACACAGAGTTCCAAGTATAATGACATCTCTGTCGTTTGGATCAGCAAAAGGCACAACTTCTTAACTTCATCTGGAACCTCTTTGGATCTGTAATTATCACAAAGCTCAGCCACTATCGCAGTGGCTTGGTCCTGCATATTAATAATATACACATTGTATTACCAGACAGGATTAATTAAAAAAAAAAATACACTGTATATAACTTCTCTTGTTCTCGAGTTATCGTACCTGTAGGCCGTGCAAAATCTCCGGCTCTGGAAGCTCAGGGAAATGAGCAAGATCGACATATCCCACTTCCTCTGCCCGTGTAACAACACCCTTTGCTTGTAAACACAGGAATTTCAACAAGAGAGAAGCCACTCTATATATTTGTATCGCAACCGAGTCTGAAAACTGCGATTGAGGAATAGACCCAGGATGTTCTGTTGTGTGTCCCCTGACAACTAGAGCAGTCGAGATTGATACAGCAGTGATCTTGGGTTTCCCAACACAAACTATAGGTGCTAGGGCAAACCATCCGTGTTTGCTGTTGATGAAAGACGGTCTTTTGCAGGAATCAAACTCTTCTTTCACCACTGGAGGGCATAACAGATGAGATTTCTGGCTCTGAGACTCTCTAAGGCGTTGAGCGCCTTTGCTGATAAAGGCCAAGAGATGTATAGTCATTTCTCTTAATGGAGAATCTATCTCCTTCATAATTTTAACCCATGATCTCCAGTGGCTAGCTAATGAACACATCAGAAGGAGAGTATGCTCGGTTTCTCTCAGATAAGCAAGGGAAGTCCACGTCTGTTGACTTCGTGGTCTCACTTTGTCATGATCATCAGAAGGGAAATCTGGTGCAGCGAGATAGTATGTGATTATGTAACCTTTCTCTACGAAAAAGTAAGATATGACACTCTCCACAACATCAGCCCCCGCAGAAACAGATCCTAGAGAATGAACCATGGCAGTAACCACAGCCAAACTGATTCCCCAGATATGCTGAGGTTTTTCTGTCTTTTCTAGCAGCGAGCCCTTTTCATTGTCAGATACAAAAGTAGACATTCCATCTGGAAACTCCATGAACAAACCTCTTAACGTCGAGAAAAATCCAGAATTTAGAAGCATCTGAGCACCGCCATGAACTTGAGCAATAGTTAAGAAAAATTTCAGTATTGCTGAAACAGATGCCGTAGATTTCTTATCCTGAACCTGTAGAATAACATGCTGCAAGCGGAGTTGACTCTGTATAATAGGGAACCATGTCTCCGGTGTCAAAAAGTTTCTTAGAATCAAGTCTACTGTGGTCAGGCAGAGAGTCAAATACTCGGGATTCCCCATGAAGTTGCAGAGAAGGGGTAATAATCCAATTGTAGCATCAGATATTTCTGCAAAATCTTTGGCTGGCACCATCTGTCCCATCCCACTTGAGTTTGAGTTGTCTGAACCAAAACCCACAACCAGGAGCAGCACCTCAAGCAAGAGGTTTATCGTCTTCTTCAATATAGCATTTGAATGCCTCAAACTACCAAGGATTTTGAGGCCAGGCCCAACATTTCTCAGGACCAGTGCACATATAGATAATGACAGATTTTTCTTTGCGGATTTCAAGAGGCGGGATAGCAAGTCTGCCTGTGCTGTAAGAATATCAAACACAATCTTAGGTGCATCCCAGAGAGAGGCAAGTGAATCAACTGTGGTGCAGAATTTTCGGCACACTCCATCAATGCTTGAAAGAGTGACTCGAGAAGGGATTTTCCTTTCAACAGCTGCACCTTCTTCAAGAGACTGCACATAAGGTGTAGCGTTTAGATGTATCTAAATCATAAATTAAGATCCCAAAAGAGGGACATGCAACATTTCTACTGTCTAGTACGTTTGAGTCAGCTATCAACTAAAACGTTCAACGGTGAAAAGGAAGAACAGTCTAAACCATAAATGTATTATGATGGGATAAGTCTCAGAAAAGCTAATTAGAACAAAGAAACTTACATTATCCTCGTAAAGTATCAAGACTGAAATCAATGCATGCAAAACAGAGAGCCGTGAAGCTGAGAGTAAAACCATCGAGTTTGTTCTCTGCATGTAACTCAACATTTCCTCTGCTGTTGATTTAGATGTCTTCCACTCAGAGAAATCCCAAATATCAATACCTAATTCAGTCCGTATTTGCTGAGTGTCATACAAACTGTCCCCCAACGCCAAATTTACATCCTCATTAGTTTTTAGTTTATATTTCTCCCAAAAGCTCGATTCAACTAGAAACTGGAAAAGCTCTTTGAATGGACCAGTTGGGATATCACGACCCTCAAGTTTTCCTTGTAGATGACAGTATAAGTCACTGAAAATCATAGGCATTAACTCCTTTCCTCCACTAGCAATAGAACCCAATAGATTATAAGCAAGATGCGACACTGTGATAAACTCATTGAATAACATGAGAATGAATAATTAAAGATACAAGGAGAAGCATTTCCAACTGTAGATTTAAGAAAGATAAATGCCTAACGAATTTGAAAATTAGCAAAGACATGCTGGAAAAGCAAAAACATAAGAAACAATGCTCTTACCTATAACCAAGTTTTGAATATTGCACCAACAACTCAGAAAAAGCCGGTTGAGCACAAAGCTGTCAGCATATTGTTAAGCAGGTATCAGAATCAGATATGACAAGGCCTTGCAAAGAGCGTTGAAAGACCAAAGAAATAGATCGAGCCAAAAGAGAGGAACATACAATTTCTGATATGAGTTTGATCTTCCCAACTAAAACCATAGACAATGCTCCTGCGCCAGATGTTTCCAGTTTCACAATCAAATGCACAATAAGTAAAACGGCAGCAACCTATCAATGCAGAAAATGAGCAACATTTAAAACTTTGAATTCCTATTTCTGAAAAGTGGAGGCACCTAAGCAAAGGTGTAAAGCGTGGTGAAACTGTACTGCTTGTGCTTTATAAGTAAAACAAATGAGCGCCACATAAATCTCAATGAACATAGTTCAATAAGAAGACCAGGTCAAAGAAATACGTGCCTTTGCTTGGAAGTTTATTTCACTTTCACCATCTAAAGAAGAAACCGACTGGATAAGGCCATCCAAAACAGATACGTCACACCATTTTGAAAAGATATCCTTGGGATCTGAATCAGCTGTCCAAGTTAATTTGGGTGGAGATACTGCATTATTTGTCTTCTCTTTCGGCTCCACACATGTCTTTTTAAGTGACTCCGCAAACAGCAACTTCTTGTACAAAAACATGTTGCAAGCCATAATTTCCAAAACAGAAGACTGACATTGATATTTCACAAACAATTTAGAGATTTCTTCCTTGCCTAAACTTCCAACCGTTGACTCTTTTAGCTTAGACGCCTGTGATATAATGTTGGAAAATTGCTGCCACACCTTTGGTGACGCCTTAAACGGTTCCAGCATATTCGCGTATTGGCCAGCCTCTTGCCAAAGGGTTTTCAAGAAATCAAGTAAACCCAGTAATATATCTGTGTATCTGGAGAAGATGAAACCATCAGGTAAATATTACAGGCCAACTAGAAGATTTCACATAGAGATTCAGTGTAATTAGAAGACAGACTGAAAAATATCTAGCTTTCGAAGTACCTATCGATAAAATCGGTTGCTCTCTCAACATATTGCAGGATAGTGTGCAATAAGCGAGATTTACAAGCCCAATCAGGAATTGGGGAGGCATCTTTGCCTGACTGTTCCAAGTTGCCAGCATCTGAGTCTTCATTTGAATCAAATATGGCAACTAGAAGAGCAGGCTGAAAAAATAGGATATTAAAATGAAACAAGTTTTCAGTATAGTGAAACTGGAGAATCTAAATGATTTCAAGAAGAACGATTGCTTAGCACAAACAGCAATTTAAATAACCCGAAAAGCCTGTGACAAGAAAATCAAAGAAAGAATGGGAAGCAACCTGATATCTTGCCGCAACAGTTAGTAGTTTCAAGGTGGCAACGACTAGATCTTCATTTTGTTCCGATAGATCAAGTACGATCTGGGTAACCGAATTTCTGAAATATGTAATCTAAAAAGAAAACTATCACTGATCCCTACATACAGACATCATAATATACTGCATGAACATAAAGAGATAACAGATAAGAAAGATATAATTCGAACCTGTTTATTGTCTAGACCAAAGCCTGCATTGCTTTGTGATGATTCTGACAAGGCAAATAACTTTAACAGCACTTTAGCAGCACAAACCTGTATAGTCTGCAGGAAAATTTTGATTTTTAGACATGTGATTGGTCAAAGCATCAATGTCTACGAATTTGGATGAAGTCCATACAGGATTTCGGAAATAAGAAATCAGTGATGTGATAGCTGCAACAACTGAGATTGGTTTTGTTGTAGACGACAGCATGGCTTGATGAAACACAGGGAGACCAGAATGTGTACTCTGCAAAGATTTATAGCAAAGTATCAGATTCCACAATGCCTGGAAGGAAATACATAGCTAGCCAACGCAATATTCAAAAAGTGAACAATGGCTATTATCTGTTATCTGATGTACTTGCAAAAGCTTCTAATAAGGTCAGAGGCAAGACAACGCTGTTACCTCAGAAAATTGGGAGAGTGTGACGTTCAAAACATCCAAAACAGAGACTATAGCAAGTTGCCATCCTTCAATCTCTGCTGGTTCAATAAAACGACTTGAACAAAGGTTCTGTCACAATGAAACATATCATCAATTAAAGCACATCAGACCCTTAGGAAAGTGGAAAAAAAGACTATTTCAGAGCATATCCAAACCTCTAAAGTTTGTGTAGTCGTACAAATGATTCGGAATAGAGCGCTGTGAACAGAGGCATCGTTCAGCAAAATATCAAGTAGAACATCGCTCAGCTTTGTGGAGAATTTACTGAATCTGAGACACGTTTTTATCACCTCAATGACCTGAAGAAACAGAGGAAAAAAACAGAGAAGAAATGTAAAACAAAAGAGTAGGAATTCATGACTCCAATAAGTTAACAACTAATCTGTCAGTAGGTTGTAAAAAGAGAGGGGGAGCTATAGCTAATAAGGAAGACATACCTTTAGTGTCACTTTCCAACGCATATTTCCATGATTGTATTTCCAATACTCATGACTAGCAAGAATATACTGCAACGAGAAAACGACTAGAGCAAAAACTACATCATTCTCTAGCCCCCCCTCCACAAGTTGCATAGTAAATTCGAGAACTGCAAGATATAAAAAACAAATAACATTATGGAATAAAGGCTACAGGCTAAATATACAGAGAAGCAAGATGCATCCAACAACTGTGAGCCCACAGTCATGTAAATTACGCACTAAGTAAAATCCTGCCGCAAACTTGCCTGACATGACCAATGGGCAGCTTGTATCATTCTTCTCACAGTCAATCAAGATCATCTTTGCAAGTTTCCCAGAGAGCGACCATGATCCGCTTTTTTATTTAAAACAGAGGAAAGAGTAAGAATGAAGTCAGATCATCACAAACTACGTCTAGGATGCAGCCAGAGAATGCACAAAACGATGTCTATTTAAGCCTTGTTTCTACAAAGAGGTATTTCAACAATGAGCCTCATTAGAAACAATAGGATGGTTCCTGGTAATAAATAAGATACTCAGTAATTTGTAAGTGATGGTGAAACTTCTATTTTTGGGAGAAGCATATCAAGTGTTGGCAATGTGTTAAATATTACTTCCTTGTGAATAACCGATGATTCTAAATGAAAAGAAAAACAAAAATCTTCTGGGCGTGGTAAACCAATGAGTATATTATATAAATAAGGGTAAGATATATTTGAAAATGAACCAATTTAGAGCACATTGTATGCGATATTTGCGGTCCAACCTCAATGAAATATTGTAGCCACTGTCAGGGACGCCTACCCCCGAAGTCATGTCAAATATATTTGCCTTTAAGACCATGGGAGCAACATTTGACGGGGAACTGCTCAAAGAGAAAATAAAATAAGCTATCAATGTTCCAGAGAACTGATACCAAATTCCAAACTAGTTCATATGACAAGACACTGCACATGACGGATAATATTATGACAAGCATTTGCTAGAAAAGGAATACTGAAGAAAAGATTTGATAACCAAGACAACAAAAGAAGAAGCATCACAAAAAGTTACCATCGCAGTAGTTTAGCTAAGATATCAATAGCCATTGCCATCACAGCTGCACCGCCAGAGTCAAAAGTCAGGCTTCCGACTGAATTGCAAATTATATCAACCACCCTGAAAAAAAAGACAGAGAAAATAATTCTTCTCAAGCACTCTGGAAGAGAGTATGTAAGAAGAAATAAAATGCAAATACTTCACCTCACATCACTTTCAATCTTTCCATTCACGTAAGATTCGTGAGCATAAAAGAAGTGGCTGATATTCAGTAAGGAGAAACATACAGCCTGCAATCAATTTACAGAACATGGTCAGAGAAGAAAAAATTATGATGCATTTTTATGACATAAGAGACGTCCAGACATACAACCCTTAAATTCAATTTTTGATAAAACGGTCAGAGACGAATTGATTCAAAGGAAGACAAGGCCATAATCTACCTCACTGTGTACAGATACTAAAGCAATACCTACTTCATAAACCTGGATAAAAATGAGGATGGAGCAATGCAGATACCTTGTTAAATGTCACCATCCGACGAAGCAGATCTAGAGTCACAAAAGCTTCACGATTGTTACCAATGTAGAGTCCATTGGCCAAACGGATGATCAACACAATTATGCCGGATAGCGAATACTTGGAAAGGAAAGTGTATTTTATGAATCAGTATACCTCAAGCTAAACCAATTAGCATCAATAAGACCATAAAAATATAACACTGGAGGAGTCTTCTTTATGAATAGGGTTTACGGGTTTTCAAAGAATAATGATATCACTTACCTCCCACCGTACAAGGACAGTATTCTCACTGATTATTCTCAGAATTCGCCCACGAGTATTGCTGGGAATAAGTAAACCTTCGAGACCTGGAATATGCAACGGCCGGGAAGTTTCAACAAGTTGGGAGGCATCATCTGCTGGAGAGTCAGTAGTAATATCAAATAAGGTGGATACCCCGACTGATTTATCCAGATAGTTGTATCTGCACAAAAGAAAAGGCACAGCAGATTGCAGTGGGGTGATGGTTGGAATTTGGCAATTAGTAAAGAAATTCTTTAGTGGGGACAAGAAAAGAAGCTTAGATACATTGCTCTCGTTTAGATAGAAAAGTTCCATACAACATAAAGGCACATAGTATATTGTCCAATTACTACTTACACACATTCAGCAGGCCAACTGCCTTCACTCAAGGACGACAAGAGACGAATGAATTCAGCACTCCTGAATGGGAATTCACTCTCCAGATCAAAGAGGAGACACCGGATAGGACCATCAACAAAACTTTTTCGATCCCAAAACTGACTGCAGAGCGACTCCTGAATTATTAAGGCACATGATGAGCATTTATGGATGTGTAACATAAAGAAAAAAGTTAGGGACAACATGCATATATCATTTACCTCTCCTTGATAAACCTTGCAGAGGATGTCCAGTATCAACTCAAGGGTGGCATCTTCCAGCTGCCAAAAATGTAGAGATGAGTAAGATTTTGAAACACTACATAATTATATATTTTATCATCTACAATTACTGGGGTTTTACCTGGAGATTGATATCATAAGACGCAATAAATGCTGAAATAAAAGTCCTTAAGACACTATGATAACCAGAGACTGGTCCCTGGGAAAGTGAAAAATAATGATAGAATCAACATAGGGAAGGATAACATCAACAAAATTTGCAGAGTTTTGGCGAAATAGAACCCACACCATTATTTGATAGATAAATAAGTGTCAATCTCAAGAAAACACACAAAGTTAACTCGGTATCTGGAATTTAATCTCGTAACTTACATCGAAATCATTCAACACATTACTTTGAAGGATTTCAAGGAAATAGCTCAAGGATGCTGCCTCAAAAGCTTGATGAACATAGCTCACGTGATCAATATCCTGGTAATCAAGTAAGATTAAATACATATACATAAACAATGTGTGTCCTCTGACTAGATAACGGAAGTATTCTCACTTTCATACCATCAGGAAAGGACTTTCCTCCTTCCCAGGAAGTGAAGAAATAAGACACAGAAATACAGCCCATGCCAGGACGAGAGGTCCTGCTTCTTTTACTTCAAAGGTGTTGAGGCTTGAGATCGTTGCATCCATCTCTTGGACATCAATAATGGAAAAGACAGAGGTGCCAGACCTTATAAGAAAAATAGAATTTTTAGGCAATATCGACAGATATTCAGGAGAAAGTAGGACTAGGCAAATTGCTGGTTTTGTATCCGATTTGAAAAAAGTTTAACTTTGTATGTGCAGTGTTCCTCGCGAATTGGTTAAACAAACCTGAAAGGTACTGCATCGTGAACCATTTGTAACAGATTCTCCATATCCAACGTTTCTATAAGAATCATCAGCAACTGAATTTTAACACGACATGCAGAATGTTGAGCTTCAGCTGACACAGCCAGCTTTCCAAAATTAAATGAACCTGAAAGAATCCCCTGCAACACAGCACTTATAAGTAAATAAGGTTGGTTACAGAAACGGAACCAGTCTCAGGCATGTGGCTAGTGACTCGAGATACCTTGTAGAAAGAACACAGTTTTCTCCATCTTTCTCCACTACAAGAGCAAAATGATTCATGGTAAAGAAGGAAAAGAATATCCAAAATCAAATTGTCCTCGATTAGTGTCTCCTCCGCCCACAAAGTGAATAGATTGACATCCTACCAACAAAAAATCTAGAGAAAATCAAATTTGGACCGGAAATGTTAATTGGAATGATAGAATCAGTGCCTTGACATCAGTAGAATATAAGGTCCTACATATAACAAGATCAAATGATGTTAATACCGGCTAGGACTCAGAACACATACCATATTATGTGGAAAACAAGAGGACAAAAGGTCCTCAAGAACTGACGATTGTCGTCTTTCAAGCCCATCTGAGATCAGCTTTACAGCTTCCTCCCTAATTGTAGATTCCTCTCTTGCTGCATATACTGTACAAATGCTACAATCAGATGAAAAACGAGACAGAAATGAACAAACTACAAAAGTGTGGGAGGAATTTTAGAAGCGCAACCCCACCATCGGAAAATAATCTTTGATTTCCGTTAATAGCAACTGAATATACAACTATACATGCCAATATTTATTAAGACATTTGAAACTAAGAGAGATTGGTAAAATAGGGAACAACACAATCAAGACTTACATGCATGTATGAGAATACGCTTTGTACACTTTAGTAGGCACTGACGCTCTATGTAATACTGAAGCAGTATCTTCAAGAATAGCATTGTAACAGAAGGACAGCAAAAGCGTTAGCAAGAAAGCTGAAGGGATGAAACTGCTTACAAAATAAACTCATTGGCAAAAATATTGGACAGGAACAATTACACCATAATGAGCTATACAAAACTTACTACAGAGTATAAAACGTAGATAAAAGCTGGTCTTTTCATGCTATTAACATGGCCAGGATAGCAACAAGCTTCATAATAAATAAGTAACAACATTACAGAAAAAGAATGCTGGCATATTGGATAAATAGTTCTTGAATTTTTTTGTGAGTAAATTATGTGAGAAACAACAATCAGAATATTGAATAGAAATCTCCTAACCGAAAAAAATAGAAACAAAGAAAGCAGTTATTCTAGAAAACTTATGAATTCTAAGTCATAGATAATTTCAAAAGATTCTGTTCAGTCAACAAAACTTGAATTAATATGCAAAGGATTTTCAAAGGAAGCTGGGACCCGTAAGCTACTAACCACGTCAACGAATTCTTGAGCTACCGAGTCAGTGGTTCCGTACTCCTGCTCCATAGATCGTTCGACGAGGATGTATGATTGAATTTCATCTAGATTCTGGCCAAGAATTCAGAAATATAGGAAAACGGTCATATCCTTACTCCACATTGAGTTGACCGCATAACTGATAGAATAGTTTTCACTAATACCATTAATCAGAGTGGAGCCTTAATCAATTGAGCAATAATTCGAAATTTAAACCTACATGATTGAGGTCCATATGAATATAGTTTAGTTTCGAGTTCAATGGAAACTCAAGAATGGAAGAGAAGCTAACCAGATAAGAGCTAATCTGAAGCGCTTTGTCTTTCAATTCGGGCTTTATCACCAGCTGGTGCTCCTTAATTTTGACTACATCCGAATTCAAAGCTTGTTTAGATTTCTCACTCGGTGACTTGAACATCGAGAGAGTGTCAACGAACCACGCGTGGTTTTCCTCCAACTTCTTCGCCTGAAATTGAGATAGGAACCCAAAATAGCATCAGTTGTATCCCGCACAATTAAAAAAAAAAAAAAAACATATCGCAATGAAGAGGAAAGAGAGATATTACGATGGGTTGAGGGAGGTCATCGGAGAGAGATGCATTCTCGAGGTCGGTCAGAAGAGAGTCAAACGGATCCCACCAGAGGGACGGATCGACGGATTTAGGGTTCGCCATTGAAGGAGCTCACTGAGAGACCAGTTCGAGAGAGCTTAAACCCTAGACTAGAGGGAGAGAATCTAGATGAAAATTTGGAGCTTTTTGGATTTTAATTATTTCGCGCTTTTCAGCCATTTATTTTTCTTAAACGCAAAAACAAAAACAAAAATTTACCAATTAATAAATAATTCACTTTGGGCCCTGCATTCTATCACAACAAAGGCCCAGAACCCATTGATCTTCAAAGCCAATAAATGTTGATTATTTTTCTAAATATACTTACGGATCCTCCCAACGGTTTTAACTTATACATCGTGGGATTTATTGGTTTTGTTGCACTGTTAATTATGTTGGCAAATATATGGTAGGGTGATTCGGTCTCTACAGAGCATTTCAAACTAGGCTCATGCAGATATGTGATGAAAGATTATGAACGTCACCCCATTTTCATTTTAAAAAATCATTAAACAAATGAAGCTTTTATATATATATATATATAACTCATTGCATATGCAAAAATTCGTTTTTCAAACTTATATAGTATCATTTAAAATGTTGGAATATTGTATGTATGATGCATGGTTTCAACGACTTACGACACTGATCACCTTATAATAAAAGAGAAACGTATCATTACCATATCATTGCTAGAAGAGAAGATAAACACAGAGTCTACACATAGATATATAACTCAAGGAGAAAGCCAAGAAAAGAAAATATTAAACATGCATGAAAGATAATATTAAAGAGGAAACACGTTGATTAGACATGATACGTATATATACGTATTCATTTCTCAAGGGTGTGAAGACAACGGAGGCCATTTCCCGAACTTGGGGTGGTGAATGTCTTTAGGAGGAAGAGGCGGAAACTTTGGAAGTGGTGGAAGCAGTGGAAGTGGCGGACATGGCTTCTTCGGAATCACCACCGGTGGTTTGTATACTGGTACCGGCGGAGGACACGGCTTCTTCGGGATCACCACCGGTGGTTTGTAGATTGGTGGATGCTCTATCTTCGGCGGCGGCTTGTAGATTGGAACCGCCGGTGGAAGATCTATCTTTGGGGGTTTAGGCGGACACGGTTTCTTCGGCGGCTTGTGGATTGGTACCGGCGGTGGAAGGACTATCTTCGGCGGCGGCTTGTGGACTGGAACCGGCGGTGGATCAACTTTCTTCGGCGGTGGTTTGTGGACTGGCACCGGCGGTGGAAGCTCGACCTTCGGCGGCTTAGGCGGACATGGCTTCTTCGGGATCGGCGGTGGCTTGTGTACCGGAACCGGAGGTGGGTGCTCGATCTTTGGCGGCGGTTTGTAAACCGGAACCGGAGGTGGATGCTCGATCTTTGGTGGCGGTTTGTAAACCGGAACTGGAGGTGGGTGCTCTACCTTGGGTGGGTTAGGCGGACATGGCTTCTTAGGGATCGGCGGTGGAAGCTCTACCTTTGGTGGCGGTTTGTAAATTGGAACCGGAGGTGGGTGCTCAATCTTTGGTGGCGGTTTGTAAACTGGAACCGGAGGTGGGTGTTCAATCTTTGGGGGCGGTTTGTAAACCGGAACCGGAGGTGGGTGCTCAATCTTCGGCGGGGTAGGGGGACAAGGCTTCTTAGGAATCGGCGGTGGAAGTTCTACCTTTGGTGGTGGCTTGTAAACCGGGACAGGTGGTGGAACCTCAGCCTTTGGCGGTGGCTCGTAAACCGGAACCGGAGGTGGAACCTCTTGAGGAGGGCTGAATTTAGGTGGGCAAGGTTTCTTGAATTTAGGAAACGGTGGAAGTTCCAAAGGTGGAGGTAAAGGGAAAGGATGTTCAAAGCCCTTAAAAGGAGGTAACTTAGGCATAGGCCAGAAGAATTTCGACACGCAAATCTCGGGTGAAAATTTCAGATTTTGTTTGAGACCCAAAACGTGTTTATCCCCGGATTTGGATAAAAACACGATCTTGGTGGATTCAAGACCGTCGTGAGCCGGACAAGGGGTTCCCGCCGCGCTGTGAAGCTGAGCGTAACACTCCTCCTTTAAAGCTCCATCGTCGGAGACAATGTCGTGAGGAATATTAAGACCAAACTTTCCTTTATCGTCAATGTTTCCGGAACCTTTTGTAACAAAATGGCCTTTATTCACCTTACAATCAATCGTCACTCGAAGTCCTATAACACATAATATATCACACATTGATGAGATAATGACAAAAAAAAATAAGAACTATATATATATATTATAAAAGTTATCCATGTTGTTATAAGTTACCTGAAAATGCATGGGGGGATTTGATCTTGCTCTCGGCGTAACCGACAACTTCAACGACACGAGCGAGTGAGAGAGTCGCTGAAAATAGAACAGACGCGATAAGGAGAAGGCACGGACCCGAACCTCGAGGATCGGGTAAGATCCTCATTGGGATTCTCACCCTCTGGGATTTCTGACACACTTCTCTTTCGTTTGCTGAAAATACAAATTAAGTTTATAAGAAGAAAAACACAGGCTCTATATGATATATACAGAATTAGTGGAGAAGGTGATATGATTATATCGAGACTTCCCCTCGTTTATATAATGGTCTTATCAAAGATTTTTTTGAAGATGGATCTTAATTATTACTTCCTAATTAACCTTTATTTTCTTACCAACAATAATTGGATTCGGCGTTTCTATTATTTTGTATCATTTATTTAATGTCATGGTCCATCTTATCGTTGTTACTTTCCTCTATTCGGCACTTTATGATATTTTTCATGCAGGGTGGTTGAAATATATTGACTTTTTTTTCTTAATACGACAACGGCATTCAAATTTACGTTTTTGTTTCCCTCATGAACGATATTGCACGAGACATACATGCGTAGAACTTTTGCCACACGGAACCTTTTGATCCGCAAATATGGTTAATTTTATATATTGTTATAGAGATTGTAGGATGAGTATGCATATATTGTACCTTTTTATCTTTTGTTTCATACACACACCCTGTAGTTTTTATAAGAAAAATAAAATGAATTAATTAGTGCGTGTATACGCTCCAACAACCCAAAATTGAAGCGACTCACATTATGGTTAGAAGAGAAAGATAATGTTTATGGAAAAAAAGAACGATAGTCACACTACTTGTCGGTTTGTAGTTCTTGTCCACTCTATATTAAAGAATATTAATTCTTTTTACCGGAAAGCCATTACCGTGCTAACATATATTCTAAATCTTTAGAAATAATCAATGTGTATATATATATTTACAGTTATGTACGACATGCAGCCATGATCTACTGTTTTAACCAACGTACGAATCGTATATAGAATCATAGATCAAAAATAAATAAAGTAATATACTAACCAAAACTGGTCAGAGAGGAGGATTTATTGGCATATGGTTAGATGGAGAGAAGTTAATATTTATCATCAATCTACTTCAATTCGTCTTTGAAGTTGGCAAGGCCCTCCAATTAAAGCAGCCAGCTCAAAAGCCTACTACTATTTGTTATTTTTTGGTGAAAATTTTATACGTAAACGTTTGATTAAAATTTATGCGTAAACATTTTGTTCGAAATGAAAAGAAGAGTCAAAGAACACTTAAGAAGACAAAAAACATAGCACCATTTGATAACAAGTAAGAACGCATAGCACTTTTACGAATTTAACAATAACCAATGATTAAGTATGATATACAAACAAACAAAAATTTTAAAATGACCGATCAACTTAAAAAAAATTTTAAAAAAATTATTTTACCAAAAAAAAACTTAAAAAAATTTAAAAACTACATATCGCCAGAATTTCCTCTGAAATTTATTATATGTTGTTTTCACGATCAAACTTAAAATTCTTATAACATTTTAAGTTGACAATAATTTTATAAAATTGATGCAAAATTACAGATATTTGAGGTCGCAAAATTGACATGATGCATAATTGCATATATATGATAATATGAATGCAAGCATGCAATAGCTAGTCCGACTTCCGAATTAAGAGACGTGTGTATATATATGGACTGCGTTTTAGGTGTTACGTACAGACTTACAATGCGAACGAGAAAAAAGTCGAGGATTGTTGTTTTTTCATTTTTAATGTTACTATGGTTAGTCAAATTATATGTATACATATATATCATTAGGTCCATCGCCATATTAAAGCTCTACCTACTCATCCACGCCCATTAATAGGATGGCTTTGGACAGTTGTACAATAAGAGGCTCAAGTTGAAAGCTATTATATTCATCTTCGGATCTTCCGGTATAATATCTACAGAAGAAATGAAATACTTGCATATTGTACACGAATAAGGCCCATTTCTTAAATGTAAAAACAATTAATAAATAAACCCTTTCTCAAAAAAAAAACAAAACATGTAATAAATAGCGTACTTGTATAGATGGCGAGTGTATATAGTCGATCGGGTATAGCCTATAGCGACTATGCTTCCTTTGAAAACTAAATATTGATCGCTATAACTAAAGCAAAAATAGATGTTTATTATGTAAGTCGTAAGATTCTTTTTCCAATATAGAGCTTAATTTGTTCTTTTATTTTTTGCATATTAGTATTTTTTATAAGGAAAATACAATTCACAAAACAAAATTACAAACTGTTTAACATAAACGAATTAATTTTTTTTTAACATTTAGTTATAATTACTCTGAGAAAATAATTGAACTGGTGTACTCTTTTATATGAAGATAACAAGTTCATACTTGAGTTTAACCAATCAATGTTATAGTAATTCTAGCTAAAAGAATAATCATATTTAAACATTAGAAAGCTCACATGGGATGGAATTCTAATTCAAAACATGTAATCGACGTTGAAAAGATTTACCATTAGAAACAATCTTATATATAATTAAGAAAGATAAACCCTATCTTAGGTAGCAATAAATGTAGGTAAAAAAAGTAGCAAGAAAATAAAAAGATTTAACATTGGTGAAACCAAGAACATATATAGTCCCACATGGTGTGAGTTTTGCGATATTATTTTTGTTAGGTAACATGCGATAAATATGTGAACTGTATATGGTTCCACATTGATTGAATCGAAAATTGTTTTATGCATAAAAAAGTTATTTTTTTCCATAAATATGAGACGCACGTAAAATATCCCGACTAATCCAGATCTGGATGTTGACATATTCTCTGAGAACTGCATTGTTTATATAAACTCGGAGAGATATATTGAATGTAAAGTACCAATGGACTAACAGACTTTTACTACTTCTATAAGTAAACACAAAGGTTGATGTCCAAATTGTACGGGTGGTTTGAATGAAGTGAAAATGTGAACATACAATATAAATGGTACTTAGGTCTAATAAAAGTAAAACAATATGGAGACATCTCATCGGTTAATGTCACCATGGGTGCAATGAATTCGAATCCATACCCAAATTGAAGTTATACCTTAGATACAAAGAGATTTGACGGATATTATATTTCTACTGGATAGAGAGTTACAATTTTTGGTGTTTGATCAATGAGAAAAATCGCATATATGAAGAATAAAAAAAAAGGATATTTGGAATGCTAGATTTTGGAGTTTTCTAACGACAAGAACTTTGACCCTAATCCCTAACGACAACAATCCCATTAACCCGACGGGTTTGGATTACTACGCGAGGCAATCATGACTGATATTAGCGTGATAGTGCACAAGTTTTTATGTAATCCTTATAAATAATCAATCTTACCATCTTCAATCCACATAGCTTTAGATTTCAATCCAAACATGCAGCAAATTCACCGAGGAAAAAACCTTAAAACCTTTGTGAACATGAAAATCTCTATATCACCGTCATGGGTGATGTCAGTACAAAAGACGATTATTAATTGTCCATATATAAAATACTAAAAATAGAATGATAAACTTTATTCTAACACGACTTAGATGCCTGAAACTTATTATTCATTAATCACACCAATCTAATTTGAAAAACAAAATATTTTGACGGACCGGATCCGAATCCGGATAATAAAAAAAATTAAAACTGAATATGAAGATCCGTTTTAAAACACGGATATCCAAGTTTTTTAACGAATATTTGGGCCAGGGTAAACGGATGCTGATATCTAAATCCATTAGAGTGATACATAACATTTAAAATTTTCGAGCATAGTAGCTGGGCTTGCACATAGGCTTAAGGCCCTTAACCTTTGTAATTTGTGATACACTAAAAAAATAAGCCGAAAATAGATCCGCTATACAAGTATTAAAAATAATAGGATTATGGGCCTTAAGTTATGGATTAAGTGACGGTCCATTAGTAGTATTTAGGGTAAGAGAAATACTTATGTGGCAGTGGAACGGGTAATTTAGTAATTTAGAGCAAGTCAACCAAAACAAGACTTTTGATATCTCTCTCTCTCTCTCGATCAAGAGACAAGAGCTTCTCTTCTCTTAAAGAAGTTACCTTTTTCACTTTTTGCCGAGAAAATCAGAGACAAAACATGAAGGCGACGACGAAGAGTCCGATCCACGCGGTCTGGTCATGGGTTCGGAGGCAACCTCCAAAGGTGAAGGCTTTTCTCGCCGTCGTCACTGGCATGGCGGCTTTGGTTCTTCTCAGATTCATCGTTCACGATCACGACAATCTCTTCGTTGCCGCTGAGGCCGTTCATTCCATCGGGATCTGTGTCCTCATCTACAAGCTCATGAAGGAAAAGACCTGTGCCGGTACCAATTCTATGTTTCTTCTTTACTTGTCTCCTCTTCTTTTTTTCTCACATCCATTTTTAGGGTTTTTCAACTCACTCCTGCCCCTCACCTTCTGATCGTATCTATTCCTCTCTCTCTTCTTAGCAAAATTACTTGTCAACGTCACATCTCTCTTGTTTATTCCTCACCATCGCCTCCAAATTTTCCGGCTTTTATCAGGATTTCATTGCTTTACCACTATTAGCAATATACGGTTTTAGCATGTGTTTTTTCGAATCATTATGCAAAGTCTATACCTTCTTTGTGAATGTCTTTGCAGGATTGTCACTGAAATCTCAGGAGCTTACGGCCATATTTCTAGCTATTAGGCTGTATTGCAGCTTTGTAATGGAATATGATATACATACCATTCTGGACTTGGCTACTTTGGGAACAACTCTCTGGGTTATTTTTATGATTCGTTTTAAGCTAAGAGCTAGTTATATGGAGGACAAAGACAACTTTGCTCTCTATTATGTGGTAAGTCTATCTGGTTTTGATCCTCGACTTGTCATCACAGTAACAATGATTTGATTTTAATTTTTTTGCAGCTTGTGCCCTGTGTTGTGTTAGCTGTGTTGATCCATCCTTCGACCTCTCATAACATATTAAACAGGATTTCATGGGCATTATGTGTATACCTTGAAGCTGTTTCAGTACTGCCTCAACTACGAGTGATGCAGAACACAAAGGTCACAACTTTATTTCACAATGGCAAGTTGAGAACTGAACGGGACACATTTCTTTTACTCTCTAATCCACATCTATTTGGTTGTTTCAGATTGTTGAACCCTTCACGGCTCACTATGTTTTTGCACTTGGAGTAGCAAGGTTCCTTAGCTGTGCCCACTGGGTTTTACAGGTTAGTTTTGATCCAATAGCAGTTCCTATACTGGATTAGATCAATACATTGAAAGTCAGTTTCGAATGCTGCAATCTAATACAATGTCTAATGTGTTGCAAACAGGTTGTGGACACGCGGGGACGGTTGCTTGTAGCATTGGGTTATGGATTGTGGCCATCAATGGTTCTGATCTCAGAAATCGTTCAAACATTCATCTTGGCAGATTTTTGTTACTACTACGTTAAAAGGTACACGTTTAGTCCTTCACTTGATCGTTTTAGCTATTTAGCTCTTTCCATAACTCAAAATTTTCAATCTTTTTCTTCTGCAGCGTTTTCGGAGGGCAGCTTGTTCTCCGGCTTCCGTCTGGAGTAGTATAAGTCAAAAAGATAGATATACTCCGATGATGTCCGATGAGCTTGCCAGAAATTATAGTCGGAAAAGACAGCTCAATTTTTCTTTACCTCTGATTTCACCGTTTGTGTCTGAGGTTGCGCAAGTGACTTGGTAACGAATTAATTTTACAGTGTTGTATATTTTTGACTATGGAGAGATTTTATGGCTGTCCCGGGCGATAAGTTATCTTTAGTCAAACTGACATTTTTTTTACTCGGGTCTCCGGAAAGAAAACAAACTAAAACATTAGTAACGCACTTAAACGAGAACGTCTTTAAAACTTGGAAGTTTATTAACGAGGAATATAATCACCAGAAATTAGTGAAACTGAAACAAGGATATTGAGCGCATTTATAAAAATGACGGTTGATAAAAGAAGGGAACAAAAGTTAAAGGTCCGAGAGGTTTTTTCCATTGATAAAGTTGATCACTCTAGCGGCTGTTTCCTCTAGCGCAGAGGTCACAACTGTCAAGTTCTGCAAGAACTCTTCTGCCGTAGGTTTATCTCCGTCCACTAGATCGGTCACGGCTTTGAGGAACACGACTGGTACTTTCAAAAGATCAGCCACGTACGCCACAGCAGCACCCTGGAGAATCCAGAGCAAAAGAGTTTCAAGATGACAGATTTCTTTAACTTTTTTGCTAGATTCAGTAATTAGAGAGCTGTAAACGTCACATACCTCCATGTCCTTTAGCGTAGCATCATTGGCAATGATCAATGATTCATCTTGCGTGGACATATCCAACGAGTCACCTGTAGATAACCTGCCAATCTGAAACACCCAATATTCTGTTAAACGTGAAATAGTTAAACAAGCCAAGTTGCACTTTGCGTCTATTAAATACCTTCAAATTGAGTTCCTTGAGGAGATTGGGTGTCGAGAATGCCTGACGGAGACCAACTCCATACAGATCAAACATCTAAAGAGATATACACAAACATTGGTCAGGAACTTGCAAGATGAAAAAAACTAGAACTGAAAAAAAGGAGGAAGACCTACCGGGATTGGTATTCTTCTATCATGGAACACAACATCAGATACAAGGAATACATCGCCTATGTTGGCTCCTTTAACCTAGATATGTTCAGTCAATCAGCACTTCCATTACATGAAAACAAACTAACTTTCACAACATGAAAATAGAGAGGGATGATATAGAGATTTTCATGATGCCACTCAAATTTCAGAAAAATTCAGATTGAATCATCAAGTTCAGTAAATGAGTAACTAAATGAAACCCAAAAACGATCAACTATGGCATTCTCACAAGTAGAGAAAGAAAGAACGGAAGTGGTTCATTGCAAGGATGCTGGAAGTCAAGACAGAGTACATGAGAAGAAAACAAAATACCTTGAAGCCACCGCAGGTTCCGGCATTGATAATAATGTCAGGTTTTAATGCTTGGATAGAAGCAAAAGTTATGAGAGAAGCTGGAACAGTTCCAACACTATCGATCCCTGAATAGAAATCTCAGTTAGTTAACATACTAGTTTGTAGCATTATATAAAAAAGTGCATTCATTTTCCTTGTAGAGCTCAGCTCATTTCATCAAAAGCATAACATGAACAAAGCTCATACTGAGGCTCATGAAAGAAAAAAACCGAAAAATTGAGAGAGGCTACTATCAAATCTTTGAGAGTAAAAAGTGAAAAACTTGCCTAAAGCTGCATCTCTTCCGGGGCAAACTACATTGATTCGAAGATGATTATGCACGCCGTGATACAGAACCCAGGGCAATCCTTTACCAAGCCTGCAAAAAGCGGACTCTTTAAGTAACAGATTCGTCGAGACCAAATAGAAAACAAGCAAAATCAGTAATCGGGAAAGAGGGGGGGTCTTAACGGCGAATCAGTAGATTCAGAGAGTCCGAACTTGTTGACCAAAGGTAGAGCCTCGGCTTGCATAGCTGCAGCTCCATCAGAATCCAAAAAGTAAGAAGAAGGAAATCGATCGATCGATCGAATTCGGAATCTCCAACGAATAAGATAAATCGATAGATGTAGAAAGAGTAAAGTACCGATGACGAAGACGACAGTGGAGATCTCCGATGGAGCAACCTCAGCTTTGGCGATGTCACTTGATCCATCTCCATGAGGAGCCATACCTTTTCCTATCTTCCGATTCTCGACGCGTCCAGGAAGGAAAATCCGAGAATCGGGAAGAAACGCCTGGAAAATCCGGCGAATGAGATTGTTATATTCGTTTTTTTTTTTTTTTTTTATAGAAAAAATAATATATCATTTTCATTATACATATTAATTACCATAATTTAATTACATTAGTTAAAAGACTAATAACGTAATAATGTTCAGTAGGATCCTTCCAATAAAATTCTGTCAAGCAACTAGAATTTCATTTACCTCAGTTAATTAGACAAGCTTTTGTAATAAAATTCTTCATTTTAATTTCACCATATTCCCCACTTTTATAGCTGTTTTTTTTTACATAAATCAAATGTTCATCGTAGCTATTCAGATATCATAAACATATATATATGATTTATAACGAAATAAAAAAACAGAGCAAACATTGCATCCCATGATAATTTAGAAAAAAAAAAGAGGCATGAGTTTAATCACCACACCCACAAGAGGAGAAACACAAACTTTCAATCTGTTGAAGAAAAAAAAACACCCATCCCTTTCTTTTTCCAGTGGTAACTAGAAGAAAATGAAATTGGGCTTTCTTTTTCTTACACATAGATCCTGAAAGCAAGACGGTTACGGTTTTCCTCAATAATCTAAAACTTCGGTGGGGGGGGGGGGGGGGGGGGTAAATACTCAAAACCATAATATTTTTGATGTTGCTTCTTTACTGCTTAGTTAGAAGGCTCCTCTGTTTCACTCGGAGGCGGCTGCAGAAAGGTAGCCGAGGTGAGCGGCTCGTGAACCACCGAGTTTGAGGAAACCGATATTGGATTACCCTCCAGCTGCAACATTATACTTCCCAATATCTCTGCCATTGTTTTCTTAAACTCTTCTTCCTTCACCATCTTTCCATCATCTCCATTCACCATCTTCAAAGCTTCCATTATCATATTATCCATCTTTACAAACAAACAAAGTTTAACTAATTAATGTCGTTGAGACGAAAACTACTCAAACATGCATTAGTTGTGGATTCAATTTTTTTTTATTAAAAAAATGTCCCGAGCAAGATTTATTTACCTGGGACACAGCGCCTATTGGTGGTAAAGTCGCAGATGGTGCAACACTGTCGAGTGCAGCTCGTAGATACTCTTTAGACACCTTACCGTGACGGTCTTTTGGAATTGTCTCCAAGGCAACGTTTAGTGCCTGCAACCAAAACGTTCAGGATCGTCACTTTTGAAGAGTTGTCTTCTTCATCTAAGCTAGCTAACATACATGTATGAAAAAATTACCTTCTCGAATTCGAATTTATTGGACAAGAGCCTTCTGACACCACTCCCGTCGAAGGTGTTCTCGCTGTGAGCGACGATCACAGGCTGTTCATTCAGACGTTGAGCCACTCTCTCCACGACGCTCTTGAATGCTTCCAAGAATCTCTCCTGATCAGATGCACTCTTCTCTCTCTTATCATCTTCATCAAGACAAGAGTCGACAATTGGTTCTACGATGTTGCTCATTACCTGAAACAAGAACTTTGGTTTTAAGACAAACCTCACTAGTCTCTACTCTCTAGCAACATATAACATTAAAAGGGAACTTGAGCATATATATATATATATATATTTCAACTGTTTGTTGGCGTTTCTACCTATGATAATTGTGTAGTTTCATTTCTAAAAGCCACATTTTTATTGGTTTGATAAAAATACAAAAAATAATCATGAATGCAAAAATCGAACGCATTTACAATTTACAAAAAAACTGAAAAAATTTACAAAAATACCGCGGTATAAACGATCAAGATTATAAATACTTTAAGATACATATGTTCAACCACTATTTCAAATAAGTATAGTTTTGATATTTTTTACACAAATTGAAAACATCTGAAAAGTTCGATTTCACCCATACAAAAAACAAGTCGACTCTTAATATTATATTATGCTTAATTTTATATTTTCTATTAATTTAGATTTGAAGTTAAATTAGGTACTATGCGCCAAGAAAATCCAAACGTAATTTATCTTGAAACAGAAAAGAGTGTTAAACCAGCTTAATCAAGAAATAAACTGTAGATAAAGTAAGTACCCATGGATCGTCGGAAGGAGGCATTCCATGATCAACAGAAAGAGACTGGAGAGCTTTGACGATACAATCACGGAGCGATGCGTCATTACTGGATAGCTCTGAGAAGACAGAGACGATCTCGGTTTCGTATCCAGGGCCATGGATAAACTCTGAGAGATCCTCACCGTCCATCCTGAGGATGACGATAGGATCGCGCTTCAGACCAGCAGCCATACCCAACAAAATGTCCGACAGCACTTCTTTGAACTCTGTTTTGCTCACTTTATCTTGACTTCCATGAGTGAATTCGTTTAAGACCTGTAACAGTTTATTATAACGTTACAAACGACGAAAAATAAATGTACGGATGAGACAGATAGAGGGTTGATGGTTTAATCTCGTTGTCTCTTCTTTAAATACACCAAAAAACAAATCCTAACGATAAGTAATTGGATATTGATTTGTATCCAATGAGGGAAAGATTCGTATTCAGATTTACTTCTTCTTGGAGATTTTTCCAAGAAGCGAATCTTAATTAATAACTACGATCGATGTCCTCTTGGTCTGATTAATTAATCCACGTGATTCATGCAAAACACGATGTAATAATTTTGGGGTTTCAATTCCATGTCGGTAGAAAAATATTACTGCTTGTTTTGGTTCACACTAAAGCGTTTTTGTAAAATAGAGAGGATATATATGTCTTGAATGTTAGAAAATAGAAGACGGCATTTGCTTTTGTCATAAAATATGCCATAAATAAGGGTTTCTAAAAATGAAAATGTATTGTTTTTTTTTTTTTTTTTTTTTTTTTTGTAAAAGGGTATTCAGGAAAATGTATTGTTACAAAAAAAGTTTAAGAAAGTCTCGAAAAGGTTGGTGACGCCGACCAAAAGCGTTAATTATAATTAGGATAAAGCCTTTATCATAAATCGAAAGATAAATGAATATTAGGTTAGAACAATCTGGTTTAGATCATTACATGACGTACATAAATACAATAAACGATAGTATATCGTAACAGCCATTTGGTTAATATTATACAGTAACTAATAAAGCAATGTTTCGAGTTTGAAACGACTGCAAGAAGAGCGACACCCGCGAGAGGCTAATTTGAGATACGATAGAGGATAAGGTCACCGTCCAAAGCTATTATTATTTATTTAAAACAACTGGTTTTATTTTATTTTTGACCTATTTTACTCTAATGCTAAACCACATTTTATATATTATATAGAAAGGTAATAAAATGTATCCACCCCACTTCATCCCCACGCAAGTATCAAGAAGATAACTTAAACAACTATAGTAAAATGTTTCTTTTTGTTAAAGAACTATAGTAAAATGTTGAGATTCTTTTTTTTTTTTTTTATTATGTCGGTTTATAATTAGTCATTCGTGTTTTTTAGATAAGACTTAAAAACTGAAAAGTAAAAACCACATGTATAAAAAGCAATAGAGTTTTGTATATCAAAAACTAAAGTTTTTTTTTTCCTTTTTTTTTTAACCAAAAACTGAAGTTACTAAACTCTTGTATACTTCACCGGTGAGGCGGTGACACAAACCAGCAACAAATTTTAGCAGAAAAAATAGTAAAAGAAACTTAAATGTTAGAAAAAATAAAAAATAGGGATAAAATATAAGTAATGATAACATCTTTGATACCGTTATTTTTTCTGTTTTGAGATTTTTTTTTTTTGAGATTAATTACCATCAGAACAATATACCTTTCACCATTTCGGTAAAATGTTAGCGTCAAATACTATATTTCAGCTTCTAATAATAATTAGTTTTCAGAGTTGTTATAATTAAATAAAAAAAAAAAATAAACGTAATTATTAGGTAGTCAAAAGAAACACAATATTAGATGCTAACATTTCTAATAAGTAGTACGCCGGCCAAAAACAACATGTTTTAGTAGTATTAAATACGCGATAATCGGAAATCAAAGATTACATGATGAACTACAAATGCAATGTTTCACTAATATTGTAAGGAGAAAAATGCTACCATATATGCAAATTAGTCAGACCATATATCACGAATATAATAGGTATTAAGAAAGAAGAAGAAAAAATTACCTCGGAGTAGATGTGATCGGAATCAAGAGAAGTGCCTTGAGCAGGCAAACCAAGAGCGGCGCCGATATCAGCAACGGCGGGTTGTAGCTCAGTCACGGAGAGTTTACCATCTTCGTCTTGGTCTAACTGTTGAAACTTTTGTTCCACAAACTTGTCGAACACTTTCTCGTTTTCCACCAGCTCAACTATGTCCGAGCCATCAAGTACTTGTTGCTGTTGCTGGTGGTTATTGATTTTCATGTCCATTTATGGAATCTGCGCTTCTTCTTTCTTTCTCTTTACTTTTTTTTTAGACGCGAGAGCCTTGTGAGAGATCTCGTGAAGTCGTGATGGAAACACGAGAAAGGAAGAACAGAAAATTATTGACACACACCAAAATAAAAGAAAGGAAAAAACACCTTTTTAACTCCAAGTGTGAATGTGTGTTGTGTTCCGATATGGTTCGGACTTGCCTGTTCTTTATATGTGTATAGCCATGAGAAAAGTATTAGTTGTTATTTAATATAATTTCAGTTCATTTTATATTTGTGGACTCGTCACCACCAAACACATATTAACCATATATTTCTTGCTAGACTATACTATAACTTTGAAAGAATCGTCTCGTCTTTTTTTTTTTGTCCCACCTAAGATTATTAAAACAAAACACTTTATACAATGCTAATTTAATATTCATTGAATTTCCATTCGCATTTGTCCATTTTTGTAACATGATCTTAACTTTTCTTTTGATTACGGAAAGATAATGGAAACGAAGTAAGTTTCACCACAACTTCTTTTATAGTGTATATATTTTCTACAGAAATTGCAAGGATGTAATTAAGTATACTGTGTTGGTCCAGACTAATGGACTCATTTCGGTTTTAACCTACGTACAGTACTTATCTGTTATATATGCGCTTATCTTTAATTTTGTCATTTAAACCAGACACCTAAACAATAGATTCAAACATTTTTCATGGTCGGCCTAATTCAAACTATTTATGGCTCACAATTTGGGTAAAAGAATTGCTTACCCATGGAGTGTGTTAGGTTCGCTATTTCACTTCTGTAACCGATAAGAACATCATAAAGAACACGATGTTTAGTCATAATGGCTGTCTTCTTTAACCAATGGTCGGTTCCTTTTTAATATATTTTCCAAACTAATATTTGGCTGTATAATTTTGTTGAATTTATATTTCGAGTACTTGTAATTAATTTATATTAGTTAACAAAAAAAAAAATTATAGCTGCTCCAATACAGGTCCAAAAAAATCATTAAAATACACGATCGTGACGTATTATAAATAGAGACCGACGAACTAAGCAAACCCCAGAAAACAGAAGTGGAACATCCAACAATCTCGACCACTTAATCTACTATGTGGTCCGTATATGACACGGCAACAACACTGTGTGACTACATGCCGGCCTATTATTATTCGGATAAAAAAATCAAATCAGTAACCGAGTCGTGATATAATTATATCTTCGACAAATTATATTTTCCATATATCTGACGGATCTAAATGTTCTGACAAGATCCCCTTACCCTCTTGATTTGTGATGACGTGGCAGTCGTCCATGAAAAGTCGTCGGGACACTTGTTGATAATTAATCCTTCTGTGTTCGTCCGTCATTGGTCGGCGCCTCTGTGTTGTCAAACAAAGTCAAAGCCAGCGGCTATCTATTTTTTGTTAAAGTACAGTGTGGCGATCTATGGATTAGGCGGTTCATTTCATATGAATTACTACTATTGTGTCTCTTTTTTTTGGTCATCTGATGTTATTATTAAAATTTGTTGTGGAACTAAGGAATAATACAACGCCCATACAAGGGTATCTACGCCGGCGGACAACAGAAAAGTCCCCGGAAACTAAGCCGGAGGAAAACAAGAGTTCCCCGGAAGCTAAAAGATCCAAAAGATAAACAAACAAAACAGAAGCATTCTAACCAGAATCGAAAGAAGCTGAAACCTTTAAATAGGAACAGAAACAAAGAGGCTTAAACATAAGGGAAATATTAGAATCAAGCAGCAAACACTTCTTCTTCTGAAGCTCCTGTGAAGAGAATCCTCAAAGATGCCCGCGACCAATCCAGAGAAAACAACTACCATCTCCTATCACAATGAGAGCTGATCTCTCAAAACCTAGAACCAAGGACTTCATAATCTGACAAGCACGACTACAACTAGGGCCTCGAAAACGTTTCCAGATAATCCGGCGACGCTTCCAGCTAATCCGGCAAGCAAGACCACTACTAGAGCCACGAACCCGCTTCCAGATACGATGACGACGTCTGATGCGCCCATTAACATCTAGATAGAAGCCTTTAAAAAGCAATCCGATCTGAACCGATCGCGAAAAGCAGAGACAAGGAGAGAAGCCTAACGCCTTGAAACAAGACAGTTATCAACCACAGCGAACAACACCAAGGAGAAGACACATATGCAAGCTTAGAAACCTAATACATCTTGAAATAAAACGAAATCTCTGTTTAGAAAAGGATTGAGCTTAGAAGAAACCACTGGCTTCGGCGATGATACAAGGAACCAAAGGAAAGGCAATGGCTGAGCCTGACAAGAACCCAAAACCACTCCATCCAAGCGGCTTAGAAGCGATGATAAACACAAGACCAACTACTAGATCTGAGACAGGAACAAGCAAACCACAATAGCATTATTCTTCGAGCCAACCGTAGATCTAAGACCTACAGATCCTGAACCATCATGGTTACTGTGATCAGAAACCTCTCTCTATATAGCCAATCAGACCGCTTCCTCAAAGTCCACAAACACATCAACCGAAACAAACAAAGCGATTCCCAATCGATGGTCATAAACTCTGCACACAACGAATCCGGAAACACAGTACAAGCAGGAGAGACAAAAGAGTTACCAAGCAACCGAGAATAGAGCCGCTATCGCTCAGAACTATTGAAGGAAGAAAGACCTAGCAATCGATGCTCCAACCAAAGAACACAACTGCCCAGAGAGAAGACTAGAATCCAACGAAACTGAGGCACAAATGGCGACTCCATCTACACCGCCAACCATGAGGCGCGACGATTCCGGCCTCCTTGAGCCTAACTTCTTCAGATCTGAGATTCGGCGCCACCAAAACTCCATCATCAAAACCTCCACACTTCACAGCCTAAGGAAACAACAACAATAAGCAAGTAATGGAACCGACGCCGGCGCTATCAGAGCCGCCACGTGCCGGTCAGATCAAACCCAAAGCAAAGAGACTCAGGCGGCGATTAGGTCTTTGAGAGAGAATGACGAGGCGTATCGTGAGTTGTGAATTGTTACTACTATTGTGTCTCAAAGAGGTATTTTTTTTTTACTAAAATAAGTATCACTACAGTTATTTTAGAATTTAATATAAATTTCGCAAAAAGATATTATTTTTTTTTTCTTTTTTAATTCACGTAAAAATATTTGTAAACAACTTAGTCACTAGATGCTAACCCGTGCTAGAGCTATCAGATGCTAAGCAAGTAATGGAACCGACGCCGGCGCTATCAGAGCCGCCACGCGCCGGTCAGATCAAACCCAAAGCAAAGAGACTCAGGCGGCGATTAGGTCTTTGAGAGAGAATAGTAGTAACAATTAGTAGTAACAAATAGTAGACGTCGGGGCTGATTTTTCTTTGTATATGGTTGGTAGATAATGTGGTGGTAATTTTCTGTTAAATGTGTTTATATGTCTTGTTGTATTGTGTATACGTTTTTTTGGATACGTGTATTGTTTAGGATATTAATGTAATAAGTTTATTTTTTTTTGCACGTACTGAATTTTCTTTTTATATTGTCGGTTTATAGTGCGGAGGACATGACGTAAATTCGGGATGGGGAAAAAAATGATACCCACAAAAACCAAACCGTAATTAGGTGATTCGATATATACCCGTGCTACAGCACGGACTGATTTTTCGGTTGGTAGATAATATGGTGGCGATTTCCGTCAAGGCATCAAATTTGTTTATATGTATTATTAATTATTGTATTGTGTTATGTGTATGTGTTTTTGGATATGTTGTAGTGTTTGGTATCTTAAGTGGGGTTTTTTGCTTCTCGGGAAAATAACAAAGTTTGTTTTGAACTCTTGAAAAAGTTTAACTATTTTGGATTTTCTTACTGTTTTCGTTTGCAGTTTTGTACCATTTCTAAAAAAAATTCTCATTCATGTCCAGTCTCGACCCGTCCCATCTCGATCCCGTCCCAAATATTATAAGTGACACAAATGGGATGTAATTTTTGTTCCCAAATTCCCGTTCCATTTCCAGTCCCGTAAAATTTCGTCCCGTTTTCGTTCCCAGAAATTCTCGCCCCAAATTCTCGTTTGCCACCCTTAGAGACATGATATCGCCGTTTACTGCAAAAATCGGGAGTATGCAAATTTTCTGCCAAAAAGATGAACCCGTATGTTACTGGTAAAAAATGTGAACTGGCTCCTGCAAAAAAAGGTGAATCCGCATATTGATTCTAACCTGTTCCGCTATATAACCTGTCTAGTTACATAATTCATTTTATTATATAAATCGTCCCATAATATTTAAAACTTTTTACTTGAATTTATTTGATAAAATATGATATACGAAGAAAGTATATTTAATTTTAATTTCTTAATAAAATTCCAAAAATTTAGATCTACTTTATGTTTTTTTTAAATATAGTCATATTTTTCAATTGAATTAATATGAAATTAATTGTTCGCATCAAAATTTACTCATACTAAGTCAATTTTACACCTATCGGTTTTGTTTTTACAAATTTATAGTTTGTTATGATTGTTTTGGTCTTATCAGTAACATTTAAAATTCAAAGTGTAAGGAACAATTGAATCTTTTGGTCTTATCATTTGAGGATAACTATATGAATGTTTTGACCTTATCAATAACATTTAGATTCCCATAAACAATTTTACGCGAATTGGTAGTTATCCGTTGTAAATGTTTGGTAATATCTTAATATCTAAAAATGTAATCTGAAATATTTTATAGAATCTTGTTACATAATTTTAGTATACCATTTCCCTCTAAATAAATCCGAAAATACAGAGGAATGATGCATCGGTTTCATTTTTTTAATTATGCATTTCATCTATGATCCGGTTGCTCCCTCACAATCTGGTTTGAAGAACCATAATGGTATTACACGATATACTCCAGTATCTCATTTCATATTCACAACACTTCTCACCGCAAATTTCACAAATGAAAACTAAAAACTTTTATTAGTAAAAAAAATCTTCGAAGAATGCACTAAAATCATCTTATATCCAAAAGTACCATCTTCATGTTTTGTTATATAAAAACAAAGCAAGAACACATGTCACTGAAAACAAAGTACCACTCATATATAAAACAAATACAATTATCTTCTCTTCAGTTATACTTGAACGTTCTTGAAGTAACTCGCTTTTCCCCAATGTTCCTCTGCGAACCGCCCGCTTCCCATCTGAGTGGTCGTGTGTTGTCATTCCTCAGACTGCGAGTTAACCACTTCGCCTCCCCATTCTATCATAGATGCACTTTCTGATAATATGAGTATGCTCTGTTCCGTTGGTTACATGTACTTCCTTTAGTTCCAAACTCAGAATCATAGTTCCTCGAATTGATATCAATAGACAAATCAAGTTCCACCCGGGAAGTAGAGGGATTCACTCTAACCTTTAAGACACATAAATAAAGAACATGATTAGAACCAAACAAAAAGGAAAAAATGCAGAAATCAAAAGCAATAGCAATGAAACAATTAATGAGAGAAGACTTACTTCTTCACATGGTTCATCCATTTTGTATGGATGCCAAGAGGGTCTAAGAGGATATTTTAGAACATACACCTGACATCAAAACCAACACACATTTTGACCCGGAAATTAAAAAAACTGGAAGCTCAAAACTTGCAAACAACGGAAATTAAAAAAAAAAAAAAGAAATCTAGTTACACACCTTCTTGTTAGGCTCAGGAATCTCTGAAGCTTTTGCTTGTGAATCCTATCTTTTAGAACCACAATGAGCTCTTTATTGATAGCTACTTTCTCCAAAAGCTTGGGGTTAACAAAGTCATCAGGAACCACAGTAGGATTAGTTCTCAGACCTTGACGGTTCCAAAAGGCCCAACCTTGATGATCTCTGATCCCAAATTTAAGACTTGTTTCCTTGCATTTTCTGTTCCTTGTTCCGCCAACCGTACCTTTTCTGTTAGGTCTCTGACCTGCTTCCTTAACTCTGCGTTGTTTTCCGAGATACTTGCGAATTCTGATTTGAGCATTTTGACCCGTTCAGATGATTCACATGAAGCCAATCCAACCTGAACAGTTAAAAAACCGAGAAAGAATGAAATTTCCACTTCTTGTATAATCATAAGGTCCATTTTCAATAGCAGAAGGCTAATAATAAGAAACAAAAAGAAAACAGCATCAACAGACAACATCTTCACATGATAATACCGATTCATGCTTCAGTACCTGCTTAAAAGTAGCAGTTTGGTAAAGCGGAGTGCTCATTGCATCAAAGGGATCAAATTTATTATCCAAGTTCACCAGTAACGTAGAGACGCTAGCTTCTTCTTTGATATTCATAGCTGCAACACATGGAAACACCCATCAATCAACAAAAAAAAAAATTAACTTTATGATTATCATCAATACGATTCCAAAACTCAATAAGAAAAAGGTATTCAAGCTTTACGAACCATTTAAGCAATCAGGGGTACTGTTAACAGTAGAATGAGTTTGTCCATCGACACTTTTCTCCATCACGCAGTTTAGCTTGAAAAGGTTACGATTTGAGATCTACTTCTTCTCCCAAGTTGGAAAATTGGAAATGGAAACACTGATCTTAGAATTCTTACTGAGCAAACCCTTCAGAGAAAAAGTATCAATTGTTAAAACATCTGATGAAAACTGAATCACCGCCACTGAGATAACGAAACGCGATTCAAGATCCAAGAGAAATCAAGCGAGAAACAAAGAGATCGAGAAAGAGAAAACACAGATCGAAAAACATAAGCAAAGGATACGATCAGCAATGAAAACATGTGAATCAACAGCAACTTTAAATAAACAAAAAAAAACATCAATTTTTAAAAGACAACTCATACCTGGCTTCGTGAATCGATTTCTCAACTACAGATCCGGTGATGACATCCTGCGCGGTGCCGTTAACGCCGATCTCAGCCGCGCTGCCATCACGCAATACCACATCCACCTTAACAGAAGCGCGTGGCTCATCTTTCACCTTAATCATGGCTGGTTCTCTCGAAAGTCTTAGATCTGTCTTAATTTGCGATAAGAAAGAATTTGATTCATCGCTTCTTTTTTTCTAAGCTAGAGAGACGAAAAGAGGCGAGAGAGAAAAAGCGAGAGAGAAAAAGCGAGAGAGAAAAAGCGAGACAGAAAATAATAATTAGGGTAAAAATGATCTCAGTGGCACTGTAAGGATCCGAAAGCAAAACGCGCGGGTCGTGAGGATCCGCGTGTTTATCCGCGAATTTGACCTCGTAGAAGGACGATTTTACCCCTTCCAATCATACATCAATTTGTCAAAATTTAATAAAACCATGGGCAGTTTCGACCAAAACTCAAAAAAGTACCTCCCGATTACTTATATAGATGCTCTGTTTTGCATTCAGTTTATGCTCTGTTTATCTTTGTTGGTTGATCTCTTTTGTTTTCAGACTGTTCTTTTATTAATGTTATGACGACAAAAAAAAAAAACTATATTAAATCAGAGAGAAGAATCACAAAGAGAACAGAGAATAATTCTAAACTTCAAACATTATATGTGATTTCACAAAAAATGAAAACACAATTTCTGTATAATTAATTATTTGCATTGCGTTCTTTTGTAGATGTAGATATATACCTAATAATTAGAAGTGGAGGAGTTGTTACAATAGACCGATCTCAGCCGCGCTGCCATCACGCAATACCACATCCACCTTAACAGAAGCGCGTGGCTCATCTTTCACCTTAATCATGGCTGGTTCTCTCGAAAGTCTTAGATCTGTCTTAATTTGCGATAAGAAAGAATTTGATTCATCGCTTCTTTTTTTCTAAGCTAGAGAGACGAAAAGAGGCGAGAGAGAAAAAGCGAGAGAGAAAAAGCGAGAGAGAAAAAGCGAGACAGAAAATAATAATTAGGGTAAAAATGATCTCAGTGGCACTGTAAGGATCCGAAAGCAAAACGCGCGGGTCGTGAGGATCCGCGTGTTTATCCGCGAATTTGACCTCGTAGAAGGACGATTTTACCCCTTCCAATCATACATCAATTTGTCAAAATTTAATAAAACCATGGGCAGTTTCGACCAAAACTCAAAAAAGTACCTCCCGATTACTTATATAGATGCTCTGTTTTGCATTCAGTTTATGCTCTGTTTATCTTTGTTGGTTGATCTCTTTTGTTTTCAGACTGTTCTTTTATTAATGTTATGACGACAAAAAAAAAAAACTATATTAAATCAGAGAGAAGAATCACAAAGAGAACAGAGAATAATTCTAAACTTCAAACATTATATGTGATTTCACAAAAAATGAAAACACAATTTCTGTATAATTAATTATTTGCATTGCGTTCTTTTGTAGATGTAGATATATACCTAATAATTAGAAGTGGAGGAGTTGTTACAATACACTTTCTTCAATGTAGGAATTAGGATATATTCATAACAATCTTAACAAGAAAACAAATGTAAAAGGACAGAATCACTAGCATCTTTTTGGTACAAACAACAAAAAGTGACTATGCCATCTTTACAAAAGAATAGTAAAGGAGATTTTGAGAGACCAGACTCTAGAACTTCATTCCACTCCATGCAGCTTTAAGACCCATACAAAAAATGTTACATGTACATAGTTTCTTTTTCCTGCACATGTACATTTGGTTGTGTTTTGTCCAAAAAAAAAAAAAAAGTACATTTGGTTGTGTGTATATATATATATTGCATTGATTTGCCTGAAAATTAATTTTACGAACCACTAAAAAATAGTAGACATATGTTTTTTTTTGTATGAATGTAAAATTTATTCACCCAAAAAACGTTTTTGCATCAAGTGCTATATTTTTTTGAAGAAATCTAAACTTTTTAGAGCTTTACATCAACTACGAGTATGAAACCAATAGCGGAGACCCTCCTCGAATTTTTCCGATTGGCGTATTGTACTAAATCGATTCCTCACATTCTTGTCAATGAATTTTATTATTGTAACTGCCGGAGTTGGGGGATCACCATGTCGCCGTCCGTTACGTTCACACCATATGCTATGGAGAGTGATTTGGAAAACATACCGCAAGGTAAAAGTGTGAAGCGTATGTATGAATAAAAAGTAGACATATGTTTTTTAAAAAAGAGATCGTATTGGCAAAACAATTTGGATAAAATTGCATATCACTTGCATAGGAATGTCTGACCTGAAAGAAAAACCTCGCATAGGCAAGATGCAGTGGCAGTAATTTTTCTCGTACAGAGATCAAGACACCTAAGATGAATATGATGTAACTACATTGAAGATGATTATGAAAATAAGAAAAAAAAACATGTTATTTTGTTAATAAATACTAGACTTGTCAAGAGAAAAGTATCGTGGTAGACTGGTAGTTCGTTTTTTGATTATTAGATCCTCGTAAATATTGGGGGATGCCATATTCAATAAATGAAAATTGAGGCGTTTAAGAAAAAACGATATATTTCGGTTCAAATTGTATCATTGGGCTTCTTCCTGATAAACTTTAAATAAGGCCCAATCACATAAAGACGAAACGCTATTGACTATTGAGGATGAGCTGTCAATTTTGCAACGGAGAGAATCCGATTTGCCGATTTGGTTGCAACTTGCAAGCCGCGAAATTCAAGAGAAGTAAACGCCACGCAGTTTCAAAGCGAAAGAGGTAAACCTCGTGGTGTTTATTGGTTGCAACTACGAACGGTCCATAAAACGCCACACAGTTTTGGTGCAACAGAGAGAAGAAGAACGTCTTGTTTGGAGCGTGAAAAAAGGCGGGACCTCCTCTGTCTTTGCTTTTCTGTCTTCTCAACAAGTTGCAGGACAATGCCCTCACGGGTCGCGGCTTATAGGGTTAGTCAGATGGATTATGTGCAGCCACTTGACTTGACTTCCGCGCCATGTGTTGATGTTCTTCCGTAGAGTCAACTTCATCAGTAATATAGACTTTTCTAGTGCTGTGTTGTGTAGGTACATAACATGGGGTCCCATGTACATTACCAACCATTCCAAATAGATGTATGTGTGCCATCGACAATCTCATGTGAAGCGCTCGAAGTTGATAGTTTTCTTGTGCCATGATTGCTTTTCAGTTGCCATCTGTATTCAATTCTCAGTTTAAGCACCTCCAAGACAGAGCCACGTGAATTTTTCTTCTGCATGTCCCACTCTTGTGTAAGAAGCCCACGGTTTCAATCAACCAAAGGGAATTGGTTGTGTATATATTGCATTGTTTTCATATCCAAAGCAGAACAACTTCTTCATCTAACCCGATAGGCTAAACGACAACTCCAATTAGCTGAATCTTTTTCCAAGATCCATCAGCAGAGCAAAAAAAATGGGCGTATTCCGAGGTCTTATGGGTGCAAAGAGGATCTTGCAAGGCCAATCAATGGCAGCTTCAACACCAAAAGGGTTTCTTGCAGTGTATGTTGGGGAAAGCCAGATGAAAAGATATGTAGTGCCAGTCTCATACTTGAACCAGCCTTCATTTCAAGCTTTGTTGAATAAATCCGAACAAGAGTTTGGGTTTGATCATCCAATGGGCGGCTTGACCATCCCTTGTCCTGAAGAAACTTTTATTACTGTCACTTCTCAGCTTCATGAGATCCAGTTCACAAGGATGACATACATGTAACATTTTTTTAGGTCATTAATTAGATTTAGAAGATATTTAGAACCCAATGTAATTACTTACAGAGAAGAGAAATCGTATGCAAATTACCTTTCTTGTCTGATATTTCCCCATCTTTCACCTTCAACATGTTAACTTATAGTTTAGGGGAACTCTCACAACATGTTGATTAACAAGTAGTTTTTTCTGTTGACAAAAAACCAAAAAAAAAAACAAAACAAGTTGTGTATTACCACATAAAATATTACATGACATTGACACAGAGCATATAAAATTGATAAACAAGCTCATAATAATTCTATAAATTCTTGTCGCATTTCATAACAGCCTAGCTTACAATAAACAAAAAGAAAAAACTTATAAACAAACATTTCGAATTGATGAACAGAGTCAAAGGTCAACGCCTCATGCCGTGTTATCTCCGGTTCTAACAATCCAGAAAATGATTAACAGAAATAATCCAAATGGTGTCTCTTCTTCTTCCGCTGATCTCACTCTTATTCCAAATCCAATGCCTCACCGTTAAGTCGCAACCGGTTCCGTTAAAGCAAATATGCTCAAACGTCACAGGCAACTTCACAGTTAACAGCCCTTACGCCGTCAACCTCGACCGTCTCATCTCCTCTCTATCATCTCTGCGACATGTCGATAACGGATTTTACAACACCGCAGTCGGAGATTCCGATGAAAAAGTCAACTCAATCTCACAGTGTAGAGGGGATGTCAAACCTGAAGATTGCATCAATTGCATTGCAATGGCTGGGAAAAGACTTGTCACATTGTGTCCGGTTCAGAAAGAGGCGATTATCTGGTATGACAAATGTACGGTTAGGTACTCAAACAGGACAATCTTCAAAAGATTGGAGATTTTCCCTCAAACAAGCATAACCGGGACAAGAAACTTCACCGGAGATCGTAATGGCTGGGAGAAATCATTAAGGGATTTACTCGAAGGGCTTAAAGACAGAGCCTCCGTGATTGGTCGTAGCAAGAAGAATTTTGTTGTAGGCGAAACGAGCGGGCCGTCATTTCAGACATTGTACGGTCTGGTTCAGTGCACGCCGGATATTTCGGAAGAAGATTGTTCGTATTGTTTGTCTCAGGGTATTGCAAAGATCCCGAGTTGTTGTGATATGAAAATGGGTAGTTATGTGTTGTCTCCTAGCTGTATACTGGCTTATGCTCCCTGGAGATTCTATGATCCAGTGGAGATTGATGAGCCAAGCTCAGTGCCTGCGACGCCATCACGGCCTCCAAAGAATGAGACAACAAGTGTCACACAAGGTAGGTTTGTTACTTTTTATTATTACAGTATTATTTTTAATAAAGCAAACTTCCTAATTCCTATGGATTTGAAAGTTTTACAATCTAGGATTCAAATCAGACTGTAGAGCATGTTGTAATCATTTTAGGTATGTTTTTTTTTTTTTTTGGTAAACATTTTAGGTATGTTTTGTTTTTTGTTCAGGGGATAAAAACAGAGGTGTACCTAAAGCTTTGATCTTTGCTGTTGCTTCAGTTGCTGTTGTTGTCTTAGTTATAGTATTCTTAATCGTCTTCCTAAGGTTGAGAAAGAAGAAAAAGAAGATGAAGATAAACAATTCAAAACACAAACACGAAAGTAAGCTATCAATTAAACTTGGACATGAAAGGATATTTATTCATGTGCTCTGTTTTATACGTTTTTCTTCCTCTGTTTCAATGTTCCTTTGATATTTGCCGTGATTTCTAAACTCCTGTTATCAATACATGGTTTATCTCATTTATTCACATACAGATGAAAATATCAGCACGGATTCCATGAAATTTGATTTTAGCATATTACAAGATGCAACAAGTCATTTTTCTCTGGAAAATAAACTTGGAGAAGGTGGATTCGGAACAGTTTATAAGGTAATCTTACAAACGTAAGCATAATCAGCTGTTATCTTTTGCATTGTATTGCATTTTATCTTAGCATTCTCATATATATCATCAGGGCGTACTTTCTGATGGACAAAAAATAGCCGTGAAAAGGTTGTCGAAAAGTACACAACAAGGTGAAACCGAATTCAAGAATGAGTTCTTGTTGGTGGCTAAGCTTCAACATCGTAATCTCGTGAAGATCTTAGGTTACTCAATAGAAGGAACTGAAAGGCTTCTCGTCTATGAGTTTCTCCCACACACTAGTCTCGATAAGTTCATCTTCGGTACACATTTCTTCATTTTCAGCATGTCATCCGAAACCATTCTACTTTTTTTTTGTGTGTATGATGTTCTCAAGTGTTTGCATAGATCCGGTCAAGGGTAAGGAATTGGAGTGGGGAATTAGATACAAAATCATTGGAGGTGTAGCTCGAGGACTTCTTTATCTTCATCAAGATTCTCGTCTCCGGATCATTCACCGTGATCTTAAAGCTAGTAACATATTGTTAGACGAGGAAATGACCCCGAAAATTGCAGATTTTGGCATGGCTAGGCTTTTCGATATTGACCACACGACTCAATGCTACACAAATAGGATTGTCGGTACCTTGTAAGTAGCCAAAAAGACTAACATTTATATTTTACTCATCAAACTCGATTGTGATCAGTCATTTGGTTTAAACAGTGGATACATGGCTCCAGAGTATGTAATGCACGGACAGTTCTCATTTAAGACAGATGTTTACAGTTTCGGAGTTTTGGTTCTTGAGATCATCAGTGGTAAGAGAAACAGTTGTTTCAGCAATGAGGACAGCATGGACGATCTTCTTAGCTTTGTAAGTGTATTATATGCAGAAACATTGAGGTTTGATCAATGACTGTCGATTCACATCACTAAGTTGTAATGTTTTGGTGAAGGCTTGGAGAAATTGGAAGGAAGGCGTTGCTTTGAATCTTGTGGACAAGATTTTGATGACAATGTCGAGTTATTCATCGAATATGATCTTGAGATGCATAAACATTGGTCTTCTTTGTGTCCAAGAGAAAGTTGCAGAGAGGCCAAGCATGGCTTCGGCTATTCTGATGTTAGATGGACATACTCTTGTTCTTTCAGAACCATCAAAGCCTGCATTTTTCTCACACAACAACGCGGTATCGGATACTTCTTCTTCTTCTTTAGGACACAATGCAAAAACTTCAAATTATAATTCCAACACTGAATTGTATCCTCGGTGAATTTGTCTGGAAACTGAAATTAAGATTGTCATGATGATGAATCATGGGTTTGATTAGATTTGAGTCCAACTCACTGTAAGTGAGGAAAAAGAGTGTTACAAGTCTCTGTTTCACTTTCAAGGAGAGATGTTTCTAAGTCATCTCATCTCTTGAAGGAAAAACTAATTGGGAAAAAATGTACAAAATCAATTAAAAAGAAAAGGGTTATTTGAGAGTCATGATCAGTTGAGGCGAGAAGCAAGATCGATAAAAATTTCTTCACTGCAAGGAATTGTGAGGCCACCCATTGGATGATCAAATCCAAACTCTTCCTCTGCCTTTCTTAGTAGATCTTGAAATGAAGGCTGGTTCAAATATGAAACCGGAACTACAAATCTCTTCATCTTTCTTTCTCCTACGTAAACCGCTAAGTAGCCTTTTGGCACATCAAGAGAGCTCGAGGAAGAGGATGAGAACAGTTTTGCTTGACGGAGAATCTGCTTGGATGATTGCAGCACACGGGGAATCCTGATCGCCATGGATTGTCTTGTGTGTTAATTTGTTGAATTGTAAGTTTAATGTTTTACTGGAAAAATGTGAGAACTTGCAGAGCTTAAAAGACTCAGTGATGAGTATATATAGATAAGAACATTTACTTAAGGATAATCCTTTATTGGTTTAGAGAAGTTTCAGCTCATAAATTAACACCAACAAGCACATGGCTTTGCCGGACCACGGCATGATAAGTAAGGGCCCTCTACTGATCAATTTTCATGATTTCTGATGTGAAGACACAAATCAATATGACCACTTGTTTGTTAGATAGACACTATAACTAGTCAAATATTCAATTCTTGCCACAGAAATTTTGAAGGCTTTTGTGGCTTTGTCTGCATATAATCAACTCATGTGGTCCTGTCTTTTTAATATCATTGAGAAGAAGTTATGACTTAATCAGTGATAGAGACTTATGGTTCATTAGGTACACAACTTCAGGTCCCTACATAATCTATAGAGAGATTTGGCATGTGATGTCTTTGAGACAATAAGCCCCAATGAAGTTATCATGTAGGCCATCATCAGATACTAACTTATCAGACACCATTTATTGATTTGTTCTTGGTTTAGTATCTTCAATCCAAAGCCATGTGCTCTGCAATGAAAATAAAAACCCAAAATGACTAAATTTGTGATAATTTCTTTCATATATTCGTTTATATAACAACTAACAGAAAACCCTTTTGATTCACAAACTATTAACGATCCAAAACAAATTTAAAGCTTAAAAGCTTTCTCACGAAACATTTTAGCTTAAACCCATCATCAAGCTTCAAGACAGCAGAAGAAGAAGATGGCTTTTCTGAGAAGTTTCTTGGGTGCTAAGCAAATAAGGCGAAGGGAATCATCGTCGACACCAAGAGGATTCATGGCGGTTTATGTTGGAGAGAATGATCAGAAGAAGAAGAGATATGTGGTGCCGGTTTCATACTTAAACCAGCCTTTGTTTCAAGAATTGTTGAGTAAATCTGAGGAAGAGTTTGGTTTTGATCATCCTATGGGCGGCTTAACCATACCATGTCATGAATCTTTGTTCTTCACAGTCACATCTCAGATTCGATGAATCACAAGAACAATCCTAGTTTTATACCAATTGCTTTTGGACAAAGTTACAACGTAGAGATTGTTAGCTAATTTCCCCTGGAAATATATAATTGTAAATTGTTTCAATGAGAGGAATATACATACAGGTAGCATACATGATTATAGTATAAATTATATTGCACGTTAATAATACATTTGTGTCTTGCAAAAAAAAAAAAAAAAAAAAAATTGAAGAAGACAAACATTTCATCCAGATTTCACTAAAACGGCAAGTTTTGCACTTACCCTATTAAACTGTCTGGTAATGGTTGGTTACTTAGTTAGTTGTTTCCCATATTTTTCAGTGTTATGTGACTATTCGTTACTTGTGACAACTGTAATAAACTAATAATGAGAAAATTTGAAATTTTTTTTGTTTTCTTGTTGCCTCTTCATATAAAATATTTTAGAACACTTTATTGGGCCAGACTTACTCTAGTTTAAATAGGATCTCAAGCCCAAAGGCCACTAATAGATCCGTGCCACGCGCTCTTTGACTTTGGGAACAGATGCGCGTGGGGGAAGTTAGCACCGTTTTTATTCGCTGACGTCTTTGTAGCGTTTATTTGTTTCCTTTATTTAATTTCTGATCCTTATTTTTTTCCCCTTTTGCTAATTAATTAGTAGTAACACCTTTTTTTTTCTCTGTACCTTGGGGACGTTGAAACGATTTGAAGCCTGCCGGTTAGTCCGGTTCAGCTAGCATTTTGTAAAACGTACGTCTGATTTAGTCTTTTACTGAACTTTTTAAACGTACGTCTGATTTCTATAATTATAGATAGAGTTAAGTGTATGTCTCTTTTTCTAGATGATAACATTCAATTTATTTGAAAACAAAATTAATAATTATAAAATAGAAAATTTTCTTACATTCATAGCATTTTATACGTTTTTCCATATCAAACTATTTTAGCCTTCAATTTAAGGTTTTGTCCATCCCGAAACATGAAAAAGATTCAAAGTTTGCAAATGAGGGAGAGGGGCCCTGTAAGAAGCAATTAAGCCTCATTAAAAAAATCGTCACATGCCAAATTAACTAGGAATACGACCTCAAACCCTACCCCTCAATCTCCATTTGAAAGATAAATTAATCGGACGGCTAAAAGAAACTATCTTTTGACGTCTCGATCGTTTTCTCTAGGTGCCACTCTGTTTTTTTTTTCCTGATGTTGCCCTTTTGAAATTCAACTGTTGATCATCGTACAAGAAAAGTTAGCCAATCTGATCTAATAATATGTTGGGTCCAGATTTTCTGCAGCCCATGTGATGAAAAGACCATACATTTCACTTCAGAGTTCAGATCTTGCCACCTATATTTTTCTTGACTTAGAAACAGAGCTCATGGCTTCTCTTTCACGTGAATATATATATATATTAGATTCAATCACTTCCTAAACGGAACATATATGGAACTTTCTGATGTTTTGATTTGACACCATATTCGAGTAAATATGCCCTAAAACTATTTTTTGAACAGACTTGTCTGTTTTTCTGAAGCTTGACGTCAAAGAATTTACCGAGTAAATTTCAAGTTACATTATTGGATCTGAGGAAATCAGCAATATATAGTGTGTTGGAACAGAGCTACTCTGTTTTATTTTGGGGGGGAAAAAACAGAGTTGTACAAATTGGACAGGACAAGGGTTTATCGATTCTGATTTCTCGCCGTGAAAGTAGGAAAATAGAGATTCAAGAATTTCCTAAAGTAAGCAGACAAAATTTCAAGTGTAATATAATCTGCATTAAAGAAGTTGCAAATGCTCAGTTAAAAAGGAAAGTTGTACAAAAGAGGACAGTTTGAGGGAAGGAGGAGGCAAGAGTAACATGGGGCTTTCATGTGCTTGGTCGAGACGCGAGACATGTCATTATCAGTCCGTAAGCTGAAATTGTCCCTTCAAAGATTCGTAATTTCTCTCTAATCCTCTTCTCGTTTTCACTGAAAATTGTCCCAACAAATCTTGTTCGCAGAACATGCTAGCCTCTCTCCCTGACAACGACCGCAACTCTCTCTTTCTCTCTCCTTCTGTCGGTTTTTGTGGTCGATAAGAGAAAAAAACCACGATTCTGATTCACTTGTGGCTTGATGTGATAGACTTGAAAAGTAACCCAAAAGATTCAACTTGAGTAAACTTTGTAGAATTGCAGAGTTTGGAGTTGCGTGTACAAGAAGTAACTGGCGTTAATTATCGTGTTTTAGGATTTATGGAACATTCATTTTATGTGCATAATGAAATACTTTATCCATTTCATAATGTTATATATGTTTTAAACTTCGTACACATATTTAACAATTTTGAATCTTTCATAAAAAAAAAAAAAAAAAAGACATTTTGTTACAACACTATAACTCGCATTCTATAATTTATCTTAGTTTTTAATTAAATTTTAACTCAAATTAATAAGAACAAAAAAAATGTTTAATAGATTTATTAAGAAAAGGTATACAAAACATATATAGTGAACCAATATTTTCATTAAGGCCGGTGCAGTGGATTAGGAAGAGGAACATTAAAAATCAACAAAGATGGGAAGCTCGAGATCGTGAGGCTTAACATGTTCTTTGTCCCTAACCTTTTACGACCAGAAACAAAGATCTAATAAATGCCCATTGTCAATAAGCATATAACTATATTGAACATGGTCAAAAGTATTGTAAACATATACGGTCACTTGCAGACAAAAGTTAAGGCGAATCTTACTCAGTTTTATTGGATTTTTTTGTATGCATTTGTAACAATCTGTGTCCTCAAATAGATATTTTGTAACCAATTGGTTGTAATTAAATAATTTTGTTTGTTGGTCAAGACAATTAGCTTGATTTCTATTGGTTACATTTTTGATTATTCTGGAGTTCATCACATGACAGTTGTGAACCTGACAATTTGTCTAGCCTTAGGGTCCTAAAAAATCATGCTACCTAATATATATCTATTGCAAAAATTTCTATGGTAGTTGAAAATCGTGTGATTAGTCTATTTTTGGCTCAAAAGACCTAGTTACGTAAAAAAGATAATGTGTTGATTCTAATAGATCTTGATTCTAGTCCGGTGATATCGTTTAGTTGGTGTAGACAATGGATCGATTATAATTCCGAGATATCGTTTTATTGGTGTAGACAATGAACGAATATATATATAGTCATTGTATAGTGTATACATTTTTGTCCACTTTAGAGTTTACATGGTGGATGCTAGTCTTGTGATTAGTCAAAATCTAATTACCTTAACTGAATTATATAAACGATGGTGTTTGATGATTGAATAAAAAGGTTTTCATAAAGTAGAGGTAATTAATTTAGTGCATGCTTTCCATTATATATACTTAACCACATAGATTAAAAAGTACATATAATTTGTACTTATAGTACATAATTTAGTTACCACATTGATATTTTTCCTGTTTATGATAATAACTGTTGAAAGAGAGAGAGGAGGGACCATGGTGTCTTGGGGAGGACCAACAATGAAATTAAATCCCAATGGGTTTGGATCCCACACTGTCACATGCCTCTCTATATCCCTTCTCCTGCTTTTTTCCTGCTCCTTAAAAATTAAACTATATATATCCAAAATTATAAGTATATATATTGTTTATTATTACAATATAACTACTACTTTCATAATACGCATGTGAAAATATTGGAGACTATTCACTAATATTTAAAACATCTAAATTACCGTCTAAAGTAAATAGCTATTTGTAGTAGTACATTCAATTCCATTTTACTAATTTTCTAAAATCAAAGTATAACTAAAAAAAATTTTGTAGTACTTGATATGATAATCCCCTTAAACAATTAGTGGGTTTGCTGAATGATGGTAGCTGAATTATCATTTGAAATGTATCATCATTTTAGAAGAGTCTTCCAAGACGGCACTAACCAAAATTTTAGATAATTGATAATCATTTGATCATATATAAATATCAAATAAATTTCGGATAATCAAGAAATTTAAAATAATACTATTGCTTTCGCATCCTATCCTCATCCTCCTCCATAAATAAACCCCTTTCGCCACCTCTCTCTCATCAAAAACTTCTCACTTCTCCTTCAAATTTTCTTCTCACCCTCTCACTCTCTTAAAAAAAAACATAAACAATGGCGGTAAAGAGATCTTCTAAGCTAACACAAACTGCAATGCTAAAGCAAATCCTTAAGAGATGCTCGAGCTTAGGCAAGAAACAATGCTACGACGAGGAAGGTCTCCCTCTTGACGTACCAAAGGGACATTTTCCGGTTTACGTAGGCGCAAAGCGTACGAGGTACATCGTACCAATCTCCTTCTTAACCCATCCTGAATTTCTGATCCTTCTTCAACAAGCGGAGGAAGAGTTCGGCTTTCACCACGACATGGGAGGACTCACTATCCCTTGTGAAGAAGTCGTTTTTCTCTCTCTAACATCCATGATCAGATGAGATATAAATAGAGAGAGGGTTTACATTTTGATGAGGACTAAAGTTCTTTTGCCTTTTTGCCTTTGGGTAAAGATTTACTATCCAAATGGTTTTTTTTTCGGGACTAATAAAACCTGTAAGATCCACCCAAAAGATCATTCTCTACACGGATCATGTAAATCTCGATCGGGTTTTACTTCGTCAATTAACGCCCTAAATGGGTTTGTATTCCATGGAATGGTTTTTTTTTTTTTTTTTTTTTTTTCTGAGCTGATAAGTGGTGGCTCGCACTAATAGATGATTAGTGCAAGTTGAATATTGGCCAATTTTTTTTACTTCGAATCTATGATCGTTCGAGTTCCTTGAAACTAAGAAATGTTTGATTTTTGTATGGATCTTTATTGGGTTCTCCTCACGGATGTAAGTAAGTACGTTTGACATGTATGCGAGTGATGTGTAAACTAAAATTTCCATCCTAATTTTTTTTTTTATAATTATATTTATTGTAACATCTGAACGTATATATGATAAATGACTGCATATTATCCACGATAAACAAAAAATAAATCGATCCAACTCGTAACACAAGATCATCTTAGACGAGATAACTCAATATTCAAAATATTTAAATCCGCAGTTAACACAAATAATTACATTTGTTAGAGTTGAAACACCAAACCTTCCTTATATATTCTTCCTCTGTTTTTTAAAGATTGATTTTTTGAGTTTTTGCCCTATTTTTAAAAAATTGATTTTTTAGATTAAAAAATTCATATAATTTTTTTACTTTTTGTTTTTTGCCACATGTAATGGTCTATATATCCTCTTTCAACTCATAAAACAGTTTTATATTAATTAATAATTAAAATTTAATTCTTTCTTAATATATGTGCAAAAACTAAAACATCAATCTTTAAAAAAACAGAGGGAGTATAAGAAACTAGATTTATACCAAAGGAAAAAAAAAATTAATCTGCCTTTGAGTTTTTGTCTTTAAAAGTGTAGTTTTTTTTTTTTGTCAACATTTGGGCCACAACTGGCCGGCCCATTAGCCTAATTTCTACAATTAAATTGTAGAGTCGGGGACTCGATCCCTGGTGTGATGGTGTCTGTCTTCTGTGGACTTATCATTTGCCACTAGACCAAGATCACTTCACGTCTTTAAAAGTGTAGTACCGGACAATTTTGAGTGGATTACTTCTTTTGGTGAAACAAAAGCATATTTGTCTCGAGTAATTATAAGTTGGTCCTATATATAGTATTAATATGCAGGGATTGGAATTAACTTAATGCATTTTCCAAAAAATGTTATAAACTGAGCGCACTTATTCCTCTCCCTTTTCCTTTTCCTACGAGCCACAAATCGTATATGATAGCAACCACTCTTCTTAATGCACATAACTTTTTTTTTTTTTGCCTACATACTTTTAAAGTTGTAATCTACTCTCTCTCTCTCTATCTCTCTCAAGAATATCTTTTGATTCATACCAATTTTATGATTGGAATAAATTGCATCCACAAGTACCAAGAATATCTATCCTCCTGCCTCATCACTCATGGATGTGTGTGTATATATTACATATATATACATACTGTTTAATCGAATACACAAAATATAAGGACTACCCCACTGGGTATACCCGGAATTTGAATCCTAGTAATTTTGATTTATGTTTAGTTAATTTGAATCCTAGTGATCATTTTGATTTTTTTTGTTATATATTCACACTTCAAATAAAATTCTTATGATTTTCCTAAAAAGGAACAGAAAATTGGCATGATCGGGCTAATTAGATATTAAATTAAAGGTCAACATGGGGAGAAGGTGAATTAGAGTATGGCATTAATACTTATTTTCAATTGGGCAGCTTCAGCCACATCTAGAAGATTATTACAAATCATTCGTTATATTTTTAAATAAAATTCTGTCAAATAATCTATTATTCTGACTACCAAGAATCCAAGATGAAGATCTCTAGATTTTCGGGTCTATGATTTTTTTGGATTGAAAATCAAAGTACGAGGTGTATGGTTTTGTTTAAAATTAATAACTCAGAGACAATATTTATAACCCGATAAAAGAAAAAAAGGCCATTTCCCGCAGTGAGATGACGTCCAAAACATGAATGAAGAGGTGAGGAGAAGAAAAAGCCAAGAGCTTTGGATCTCAATTGGATGAGAAATTACAAAAAGAAGAATCTCTAAATATTGTCCCTTTCCGTACGAATTAACTATTTTTGTAGGAAAGTTCTTGGAACGTGCATTTGTCATTTTTCATCTTGTATCACCCTTTGTTTTTTGGGACAATTTGCAAAATGACTAAAATCGACACGCTTATTTGCAAAATAACCATGAGTCAGAGAAAGTTAGAAAATAACGTTTATTTTGGGCGATTTTGGACGATAATACCCTTACTGTGCGAGGGGGATTTTGTTTTGGGGGACAAGGTGTGTCTGGCATAGGGAACACGTAGCCTTAGGGTGTGAAAGTGATGTGCTGTGATTTCTATAAAACGCATGTAATTTACGGGTTATAGAACATGAAGTTTATTTCTATGGAATGTAATTTTGGAAAATAACATGCGGTTTATCGAGAGATTTTTAACAGTACTTTTCATTTGTATTCACTAAACCCTACATCCATTAGTATAATCTAATTCTACCATTGGCAACCCACACATAGGATTTTACAATACGTTTACTGAATATTTACTAAACCCTACCCCCAATTAGTATAATCTAATTCTATCAGTGGCAACCCAAACATAGGATTTAACAGTACATATATTGACAATATACTAAACCCTACACCCCATTAGTATAATCTAATTCTATCAGTGGTAACCCAAACATAGGATTTAATATTTGAATTTCGGTGTGATAGTCGGCAATAAGAGAAAGAATCGATGTCATTTAAGAAAATAGCATGTTATACTGAAAAGTAAATCGTGTTATTTATTAAAACATCTGTATTTTTGAAGAAACAACATGATATCGGAATCAATAACGTGTAATACAAATAAGTAATATGTTACAAACAAAAATTACGAAGACTAAGTTTAAATAACATGTTATCTAAACCGATACGGTGTGATCTCTGCTTTGGTACGCTTTCTGGCCGGTCGAACCTAGCCGTGGTTGAGGCAGTGGTCGACTGTCTGATGATCTGGCGTAGGTGGAATGTGAACAATATACCTCACAAATGCACTCGTAATTAGTCGTCTCAGCCGTTAGATCTTCCATAGACTTTGAACAGCTCCAAGATTCAAACCCAATCTTATTCTACAAAAGCATCGATTCTCATAAGACAACAATTTTGATGTGTAAAAGATTCCCATAAGTCCTAGATTCATCAATAACCAATAAGTTTAAAACCCAATCTTACAAACCAAGAAATATAGATTTTTATAAAACAAGAACGAAACAAGATCCGTAAGAAGAAGAAGAGTAAATCACCTGATGAAGGTTTCTTGATAAAACAAGAACGAAATGTCAGGAAAAAAAAAGATTCAACGATCTCTTAAATTAAAAGGAGTTTGAGGAATAAAAAGATGAAATCGAAAAGAGAGAAGAAGAAGAAGATGAGAGGTACAAAGTTAGAGTCTTTTTGGTTGTACATTGGAAGAAGGGGAGAGATAGAGGAGAGAGAGAAAGAGATATAGAAAAGGAGAATCAATGAAATAAAAATGAAGTAGAGATATCAAAAAGTCAAAAAGATACAAAGAAAAATCAGAGGACACCCCTGTAATTTCTCTACGTTTCCGACAAGTATTAGACAGCCACTATTCAGCTCATAGTCATTTTGTTAATTCTTTTCAAATCTGTAGTCATTTAGTATAGATTCCCTTGTTTTTTCTAATAACTACTTCAACCTATTCTTTTTGTGGTTTACTTGAATTTCAAATCTTTGATCCATAATATTTTAATACCGCCGTAATTTGTAAGTCATTTTCTTGTAAACAGAATGCAAATTCGGATTTTAACCAGTTGATTTGAAACACAGAAGGGTTTTATTACATTCAGACTCTAATATAATTATTATTCATCTTTTTACTTTTAGAACGTGAGAAAACCACTGATTAAGTGCTTGCAGATAATTTCTCAAAACCTAATTAACATAATTCTTTTTTTTTTTTTGCAAATGCAACTTATATTATATCCGAGCAACAAAACCTGGTATTATTCTTCTTAACCTTGTCAAAGGGTACATATGCATGCTTCAACCAGAGTCTTGTTTTGCCAAATATTCCAAAATCCAAATCCTTGTAATATATATTCCATATTCTCAACGGAATGGACGAGAATCGCCATTTTATTACTAACTCATTATATTCACTCTAGCTAGCTAACTTCTCGATTATAATTTCAGGAGGAAACATATTGCTCTGATTTCTTTCATGACGCTCCCCTCAGAATTCTCGTTTACTCTTCCCCCCCAAATCTCTACCCTAAAGTCCTAAATCCTAAAAAAGTCCCCAAAATTTCCCTTTTCTCCTCCTCGCCTTAAATCCTACGTTTCCAAAACCCATACTTTCCTATCAAGAATGTTCAGCCATTCAACTACCAGTTGCAAGTTAGGATCAGTGGCAGTGAAGCACAATGAAAGATTTGTAAATTACAAGCAACTGAAAATCAAAGATAACACATAGACGATATATATAAATGATGAACATAAACAAACTAATCACAAAAACTTGTCAAGTTAACCAGATACAACTCAACTATGACTGAAGAACAAAAGATCTGTTTGAAGGCGAATGTGATTAGGAACTGAATGACCGATCATCTATCAACTGATCAGTAGCAGGAAGATCTTACAGAAACATGAGATTCTCAACCTGAGCAGAGGAGACAGAGTCTGCATGACAACGTATATACTCCCCTGTAGTTCCCTCTATTTCAAATTTTCTCACACTATTTTTGTTCAGATCACAATAGACAGCACTATATAGTGATGAGTGCAGAAAATCTGGTGTAAAAATAATCTCACCCGTGTCAGCGTCAGTGGTGCGAAACCTTTGTAGCCTAAGAAAATGTTGAGGGTTTATTGTCGAGACAGCTAAATTAGGCAAAACAAAAGTCTTCTTGGACCATTCCTCCTTGGAAGCATCTTCTAGAACCCACAAACCGATAATACCACTGACTTTCTTTTCATAGAATATGACAGCTAGCTTACCCTCGTAGTTTGTCAACTTTGAATAACTGCGAAAGGTGCAAGGTCCTTTGATAAGATCAAGTTTTTCAGACTTAACATCAAAACTCATGATTGCAGACTCATTTAGTTTTGTGCCAATAAAAGCACTATAATACAAAACACCCTTGATGCAAAGTTCCTCACTTACAGGAGAGTGAGGAGGAAAATTGTCTTGAATCATCCTCCATGAAACCGCACTTCTTCCCAGTGTCAAAACCCGTATCTCCTCAGCTAAACCGCGTCTGTTTCTCACCCTAGGCGTTCCTCTCGTGATACACAAAACTTTATACTCACTGTCGATGGGATCATAGCCTAAGTACTGGTTTATGGCTCTCCTCCCTGCATTGATCCTGGGCAAGGTAACGGATCGTCTAGTGCAAGGGTTATATATCACGAGGCTGGAAGGTGGTCCATAGCAAATCAAACCGTGGACAGAAGGAACAATGGTCGTGCGCTGTCGGGTGTGGAAAGTCACATGGTAAGTCGGTGAAGAAGCCGAAGACGATGCTGCTTCACGTGTATTTTTGAGGTGAACGGATGAGAAGGCTAAACCCAAATAATGTGATCTGAATATGAAGACGAGACTTTTGGGTCTAGTCAAGGACTCATTCACGAATAGTTTCATGAAATATTGACTGCGGATTATGGAAGCCCACAACTTAGATACGCACAGGAATCTGATTAGGGTTTTAACTGGAAATCGTTTGAGTATCTCTATCATAAGATCGACCGGAAGCGAGTCTGAGTTTACGATTCCCTTTGTAAGCTTCTTCCTCTGTGGTTCCATGGCCGAGAGACGAAAACGATGATGATTCGTGTCACTATCTCCGTCCCGCAGCCACCTTTGCGTTTTGACTTCTTCTCTAATCAAAAGACAATAGGTGAAAACCCTAAAGCATTTATCTATTTGATGAGTCAACGTGCTGCCGTTTCTCTCTTATATACATACTGATGTGAGGGCTTAAACGGCAATTCCAGTACAAAAGACAAAGTTCTCAAAACTTTATTATATATGCTCAAAATTGAGTATCATATATCTTACCATGTTTATAGATTATCACTACTACTAAAACTTGGTCTAGTGGCAAATGATAAGTCCACAGAATACAGACACCATCACACCAGGGATCGAGTCCCCGACTCTACAATTTAATTGTAGAAATTAGGCTAATGGGCCGGCCAGTTGTGCCTCAAATGTTGACAAAAAAAAATAAAACTTTATTATATAGGAAATTGTTTGGAAAAAAATAAAAACGATTTGTTTATATATATCTATATATATTTCGAAATAAATATTAATCCAATTTTAGTTTAATATTATCTTAATAGAGAATTATATTATATTTAAAACAATTTATGTAACCAATGTTAAATATATATTTTTTTTGTTGGTAGAATGTTAAATAATTATTATTGTTATTTTAATTAGATCCTTATATGGCCGAAAACTTTTATCAAGCTATTATATATACTATCATATTATAATATCCAATTCGTGTTTTTTCTAAATTGTTTTAATTTTGATTTGAGTTGTTAACATAGTATATATAATTATTTGTATGCGAATAAATATTATACAATGCACTAGATAACTATCAAATAATATAAACCCAAAAAAGAAAACTATCATCGATCAACATAATTAGTTTTCCTCTTGGCATAAAAATAATGATTATATTGCCTCGGCAATTAATTAATGAAGATAATTTTGATGTTAACCAACAATTCCTAATCCTTTTAAATGTCTAATTCGATAAAGATTTCGCATCCATATATTCTCAACGTAAGCGACAACATTCACAACTTTATCTAATGTTTTCTTTAATTTATATTGATCACTCGGAGTTCGTTCATGGCCTTCGCCGTAGAAATCTCGTCTCTTGTCCCTAACTCTTTGTACACAAACCCTAAGAAAGTATCCCAAAATACTCTTTTCCCTTCTTTTGTCAAACCCTTCCTTAAACCCTACGTTTCCAAAACCCGAAGGTTCTCCGTTTCATGCAGACGCCCACTTTCCCCTGTGACATCGTCCATAACACAGGTCACTGACGACGAAGAAGAAGATGACAAGCCTCATGATGAATGCGGAGTTGTCGGAATTTATGGAGACCCTGAAGCTTCCCGTCTCTCTTACTTGGCTCTTCACGCGCTGCAACATCGTGGCCAAGAAGGAGCAGGAATCGTTGCCGCTAATCACAACGGTCTCGAATCAATCACAGGGGTCGGATTAGTCTCAGACGTGTTCAATGAGTCGAAACTAAACAGTCTTCGTGGAGACATAGCCATAGGGCATGTCCGGTACTCAACTTCCGGAGCCTCAATGCTGAAGAATGTTCAGCCTTTCATCGCTAGCTGCAAACTAGGATCAGTCGCAGTAGCGCACAATGGCAATTTCGTGAATTACAAGAAACTAAAGACAGAGCTCGAAGAGAAGGGTTCGATCTTCATCACAAGTTCTGATACCGAACTCGTTCTTCACCTGATCGCCAAATCTAAGGCCAAGACGTTTCTTTTGAGGATCATCGATGCTTGTGAGAAGCTTAGAGGTGCTTACTCGATGGTTTTCGTCTTTGAAGACAAGCTTATAGCTGTCCGTGACCCGTTTGGGTTTAGACCACTTGTGATGGGCAGAAGAAGCAACGGAGCCGTTGTTTTTGCCTCCGAGACTTGCGCCTTGGACCTAATTGATGCGAGTTATGAACGTGAAGTGTGTCCTGGCGAGATTGTGGTCGTGGATGGAACTCATGGAGACAGTTCTATGTTCATGATCTCTCACCCTGAACCAAAACAATGCGTTTTTGAGCACGGTTACTTCTCACAGCCCAACTCAATTGTCTTTGGCCGTTCTGTGTATGAAACCCGCCGCATGTACGGCGAAATCCTAGCCACGGTGGCACCTGTGGATTCTGACGTGGTCATCGCAGTGCCAGACTCGGGGACAGTGGCCGCTCTTGGATATGCAGCCAAAGCTGGAGTGCCGTTCCAGATTGGTCTTCTGAGGTCGCACTATGCTAAACGCACATTTATAGAGCCCACTCAGAAAATCCGTGATTTTGCAGTGAAGGTGAAGCTATCTCCAGTCCGAGCAGTCCTTGAAGGGAAGCGGGTAGTAGTAGTGGACGACTCTATTGTCCGCGGTACAACGAGTATGAAGATAGTTCGGCTGCTTAGAGGCGCCGGAGCAAAGGAGGTCCATATGAGAATCGCATTGCCGCCAATGATTGCAACGTGTTACTACGGAGTGGACACCCCGAGGAGCCAAGAGTTGATCTCTAGTAAGATGAGCGTTGAGGCGATCCAGAAGCATATTAATTGTGATTCTCTAGCGTTTCTACCATTAGATTGCTTGAAAGAAGTCTATGGACCGGTTGAGTCACACAAGTATTGCTACGCCTGCTTTACTGGGAAGTATCCCGTGACCGCAACAGAGACTGAGGAGGAGGAGGAGGCCGAGAGAGAACTCAACGCTCTCTAAATTATTACAACCAGAAACCTCTCCTATCTGCTTTACTTTTCAAGTTTTGAGAAGCATAGTTTTTGGATAGACATTGCTGTTCAATGCTTTATACTTTCAAAGATATCATAGGATTGGCTTTATTTAATCTGTCAAAACTCAAATAATTTCTTTTTTAGAACTATCAAATATAATTCTTCTCATCACAGTTGCAGACATGTTTTGAAAGAGATTGATCTTACACAAGATGTGGTTGAATCAGCCGTTTTCAGCTCGGTCATAAGCGTTGGATTTGTGTTTGGGGGCAAACGTGAAGCCATCCGGAACCTTTCCAAGCAGCATTTCTGATATCCGCACCTGCACGTTGTAACATTATATCAAACTTAAGTTCATATAGTCCAAAGTAAGGAAGAGGAATTAAGGAGAAGAATATAACGCACCCAGTCACCCGCAGATTCAGACATCATGAGTGTTTCAAGATCATCACGACCAAAGTAAGAAGGTGGACGCCAGTTGATTTGCTGCGGGATCACATCAAGCAAACCGACAGGTATGTACCTAAACGTGTAGCTTAGCCACTCCAGCAAGAAATGCCTAGTTGTCTCAACTCCTATTTAAAAGGGTAAAATAACAGCAGAGCTTTAGCCACAAGGTAAAGAGCAAACAAACAAAACGTAGTTGAATCTTGCATGCGGTCTGTCTTTTACCTTTTGTGTCTGATCCCCAATGTTGAAGGCCAAAACGTACAAAGTCCTTCAAGATGTTAAGTCTTTCTCCAGATGTAATGTCCCAGTGCCTTTGCTCTTTGATTTCAGTAAATATCCAAGGCTGCACAAGTCAAAAAGCCCATTGAGACTATAGAATTATTTACTAGGACGAAGCTGATATTATTAGGTCATGCACACACCTTGATCAGCGCTCCACGAGCAATCATGCAGCTAGACAACTCAGGACAGTCAGACTTGTGTTTGTTCCAGTCTAAATAAGAGTACACATCTCCATTTCCTATAACTTGTAGGTTAGTGGAAGCGTTTTTCGTACACTGGTATATATAGTCCCAATCCGCAGATTTGCTATAACGTTGCTGTCTTGACCGCCCATGAATCGTCACTGCAGTGGCTCCCCAATTTCCAATGTCTGCAATTAATGAATCTATCCGGTTCTTACCCTCAAAGAATGCCGTACGTACCTGGCACCCAAAATGACAGGGCGAGTAAAGAGTGGTTATAATATCAACACGTTTGCATCCAGTAATGTTCCAGTTTCAAATGGATCTAGAGACTTCCACGATATTCTTCATGTGATTTGCATTTACTCGATAATAAAATATGCTTAGGCAGTTACCTTGATAGTGATAGGTGTTTTAACAATTGAAGAGGAGACTTCCACGATGTTCTTCATTCGTAATGGTTTGTTGAGAAGAGCTGAACCAGCACTTTTGTTAACAACCATATCTATCGGGCACCCCATGTTGATGTCTATGAAATCAACGGTGCATTCTCGGTCTATAAGTTCAACTGTGCGCGACACCGTGTCAGGAAAAGAACCGCAAATCTGAACACCAAACAGATCTTCTGATGAATGCCGTCTAAGCAGAGCCCATTCAGAAGCTTGACCCTATAACAAATCATTTGCAGGTTTTCCCATTATTAAAAAATTAAAAAGAATGTTTAGTCATTCTGTCCGCAGAACTGAGAGTGCAATTAGAGGGCTAACCTGCAAAAGATTTGTGCACATAGCCATCTCACCACAAGTCACATCTGCTCCCAACACTTTGCAAAGTCTTCGGAAGGGAAGATTGCCCACAGTTGTTAGGGGTGCAAGGTACAACTTATCCCTAAAATCAATAAGCTTTCTTTTTTCACGAGGGTGCAACTTTAGACTACCATCAGTTTCAACAATTTTATCCCCATCTTCTACTTCGGCTTTTGAAGTAGAAAACACATTCTTTTCCGTTTCCTCTTCCACTTTTGTGCCTGTATCAATACAATTAAATAGAACATTAGGAAATTTTCTTGTCCCACACCCTTCTTATGTCAACTCTTTCTCTGTAATACATAGCTAAGAGATATAATTATAAAGAAAACATTGAAAATATGGAACCATCTGAGAGAATCTAGCAAAAGTTAATTTGCATATTGGAAATGTCGAGAAGCAAGCCTAACCATCATTAACTCCACCAACATCTCCAGGTTTCTCTTCGTCCTCAGATTTTGCCTTTTTCTTAGGACGAACATCCTCAGTTTCTAATGTTCCAGGAATATCAACATCTTCTATCATTTCTGATATAGGTTCAGAACTGACAGCTGAGTCAACCGCTACTGGAGTTGCTTGAGTGTTGTTTGCACCATTTTGAGTTTCTTCTGCGTTGTTTTCTTCAGCAGTATTGCTTTTTTTGGCATGCCCCTAGAAATTGTATTAAAATAAAGATATTTAGCACATAAGAATAATCATGTCTCAAGCTAAGAGATATGGGAATGAAACTGCAGTACTATATGACATGCCAGAGAAATTGGACAAACACAAAAATCATGAAATAAACGAAATAATACTCGGTACGACATACCAACAGACCGAGGGACTTGAGCTTTGCATCTGCGTTGATAAAAGTCATCTTATTCTTCCACAGAAGCCTCTGTGTCTCTTTGTTAAAAAAGTTAATCTCCGAGCTTTCCTTCCCATTTGAGTTAGCAGCAATATCTGTGTGAGTGCCTAAGAATCTACATGATAAACCATATGCGCACTTCATCTCAGAGGCCACAAATGGGCATTGCCCCTCTATATCATCTGGTTTCTGCACTCACAACAAAAAGTATGGTCAGTTAATTTATTTCTCAATATCATCAAAGTTAGTTCCCATCAATTTCAGAAACCAAATCGGCGAGTACCTGAGCCTTGAAAGCTTCAATGTCATGATTAAAACGGCATTTATCTTTATATTGACAGGAATTAACGTCTTCTGTTCTCGAAACCTGAGGACAGAGATTGATGGTAGATTTCTGCAAGAAAGAGCATGCCATGTTCGGTTTAGTATAAAATCCAACAGCACAGCATAAACCAACCCTTGGGATTAGGCCATTTCAGATTATGAAATGCTCAATCATCTCTGCTTTAACACTATAATTATAAAAACGGATGAGTCAAATACCTCGCGGCGTTCCCGTTTGAGTTGTCGCTTTGATTTCTTCTCCTGGACCAGAGGTGCCCTATCGTCGGCGGTACGGCTTGGAGGAGGACATAGAAACTCCTTCTTAATAGGAGCCATTGATCGTTCTATAAGCTCTTCCGAAGTAGCTTCATACACAGAGAACTGCTTCGTCGACACAGGCTTTGCATCTCCTTCATTTACAACACTAGTATCTACCGCAAGCTCCGCTACTACATCGGACATAGCTGATAAGCTACTCAAGAGGTTTACACGAAAAATCAAGTGAGTGATCAATTGATAATGCTGTTAGGGTTTTTAGATATTTTCACAGAGACGAAGAAGGTGACCACTAAAACGACAACGCCTACGCCGTTTTGGAAGGAAGTGGAAGTATAATATTGGGTCGAGGGATGCTTTTTGATGGCCCAAAATAAAGGCCCAACGTGTTAACTACAATCTCCAGATAAAAAAATAAGATAAAAGAGAGAACAAACAACAAAGAGACAGAACCCCAAACTCAATAAAACAAAACAAACAGAGAATCTCTTTGTCTGAAGCTCTATCTCATGAGCCTCTCCATTACAACCATATCTACCATAAATTGAATTTTTCTTTCTAAAATAACAATACTGTAAAATTAAATTTCTTGGACTTACGCCTTATATGATATACTTGTAAATTCAATATGACAGACTCTGCACATAAATAAAATATAATGTTTGATTGATATGTAACTTAAGAACTAAAACTCCGATTCTTTGATCCAGCCACCAACGCAGCAACTTCTCTGCTCTATTCATTTGATTCTGGTTTTGTTGCCATCGTTCCATTCTGGTTCTGCTGAGACTGTTGCTGCATCTGTTGTGGCTGCTGTCTTAACTGGCTGATGTTGAGTTGCTGGAACATCTCAGCGTTCAGTGATTGCATCTTTGATCTCTCAGATTCGTTGTGGCTGCTCTCACCGATTGCCAGTTTCAGTCGCTGGACTTCCCCATTCAGTGCTTCGTTCAGAGCTGCCACGGAAAAAGTGGGAAAAAACCATCACTTTCAAATTCTTTATGGGATAACGGATGCAATCTTCTCCAAAAATGGAGATTTTAAAGCATATACGATGAGTAGGGTTCAATACAAAAGGTATAATGTATAGAGTTAGATCAGAGGCGAAAGTCAAGTAAATACTATCGTAAACCAGTGAATGAAGAATTTGATACAATTTCAAGAGAAATGCATACCATCACGAAGTCGCGCTTGCTGCTCCATTGCTTGAAGACGAAACTTCAGCTCATTGTTTTGATTTGTCAACCCTATCATATCTCGCTGGAATGAAGTGACTAAGATCGTTAAAAACAAAAACAATAAAACAATCTAGAGGCTGTCACTACATTGTAGACTACGCACCTGTAAAAGCGTGAGCTGAGCAGACAATGTAGTTGCCTCGGTCTGAAGTGTCTGCACTTTGTGTTCCAATTCGACTATGTACCGCATCTTCCTCTCCTTTGACCGTGCTGCTGATTGACGGTTTGCCAAGATTCTGAAAAGAGGCTCATTGCATAAGTATCTGAAAATCCGATTAAAAACCGGTAACATTAGCCACAATATTTTTCATAATATACCTTTTGACACGCTTAGGGTCAGACATGGCCATCTCCGCTAGTTTATCATTTGCCATGATCTTCTTCATTTCCGCTGCAGTAAACTCACCATTCTTAAACTCGATGCTAAAAGCAGCACCAGAATTCCCATCAACCGAATTGGTAGGGGAAACTTTCCGTGACATAGTTCCGGGGGAAGGAGGCGGCTTAAGTGACTCATCGCCAAAAGACAACTTCTCCATGAAACAACTGTCCACTGAAACACTCCTGTAATGTCTGCTGGTAGGAGCAATATCTCCTCCAGCGGCTCTTCTCTTGACGCTTTCTCTCTTTTCACCCGAAGAATTCAAATGATTGGCACTCTCATTGACACTGCTGGTCTCTCCTTCTGTATCACTACCGTTAGTCTTAGTCCCGCTTGCTCTGCTGCTGTCCATATCATCCCGATTCTCATTACCGTTCTTGCTATCATCAGCTTCCGAGGAGTTCAATACATCAATGTTGTCAAGATTCATATATGCTGAGAAGAGATCATCCATGGCTTCTCTCTCTCCGACGCCTTCTCTTTCGCAGGTGGATTCCTTCTTGACAAAAGGAGTAGACTTTGACCAGTCAGCACATTCCCCACCAGAAACGGACCTCTCCAATGGTCTTGGAGGGATCAAAGGCAGCGAGCTCTGAACAATCATGGAATTAAACCCACTGGGGATATCACTGTTGGAGCGCCTATGAGCTTTCCTGGGAGGTAGAGTGTCAGCGGGTCTCAAGGAGCTAGAGGAGGTAGAGTTACACCTGGTGAAGGGCGATGGAGGCAACGAGTGGTTGGTGTTAAAGGCGGCGGAATCTCTATCCTCCATGGAGACATCGTGAGAGTCGCGAAAGGGAGAAGGGCTTAACGGAGGTAAGGAATCGAAGGAGAAGAAAGAGTTGGGCTGTGACATTGAGCGTGAATGAGTGGCTCCCGGGTTGAAATGATGCGAACCGGGTTGTCGGGTCGTCGGGATCTGAGAATAGGGAGAAGTCGGTGGGATTAAGTTAGGGTGCGAAGGAGGAACACCGATTCGTTTGCCACTGTCACTGAAAGGCTTGGAGAATTGGGGAGTTGAGCGGATGAGATTAGGGTTTAAATCGAGCTGCGAAATGGGATTTTTGGGAATCGAAGAAGAAGAGGTGCCGAAAGATGAATGAAGTCTTTGGATCATATCAGTGTTACACTTCTCTGTGTCACCCATTTCTCTTGCTATCCGGATTCAGCGGATTAGATCGAAACTCACTGATAAATAATGCTGTTTAAATCCCACCACTCCAATTACCAGAAAACCCTAAAAGATCAACCTTTCTATCAAATCATCATCTGAAAGAATAAATGATGAACAAAAAAAGAGAGTAAATATCAAAGTTTTCATAAGAATTGCAGAAAAATCAGAGCTTTGAAGAGCAGCAAAATGCAAGTGGTGGTTACCTCTACTTCAACGCACTTGAATTAATCAATGGCGCAAATGGCGAGAACGTTGAAGAATTATACTAGTAAAAAAAAAAAAGACAAATCTTTCTCTCTCTCTCTCTCTTCCTACAGTATCTTCTAATCTTCCCACTCTCTCTCTAGAAATTGGAGAATCACAGGGCAATTTTCTCTCTCTTTTTTTTTCCTCCGCGATTTTCTCTCTATCTCGAGAAAATAGTAAAACTCGAAAGAGACAACGACTTCTTTTTTTTTCTTTTTGGCACGAGCAAGAGAGTCTAAAGTTCTAAACTACTTACAAAGAAAAACAAAAGACACGGATTTCATGACATTGAAGATAAATTATAAACACCCAACAAGACGCGTGAATTTACCACATCCCTAAGATTTTCTATTTAATGCAATTCTATCCGAAAGTTTACAAAATTTGACTCCTACTGGAATGTATTATTTTGCCGTTTATTCCAATGTTTTAGGTTAATATCTGAGCATAATGAGTATCAAATATGATTTTAACGTATATATTAGATATAACCATTTATAAATAATGAATTGAAAGGTGTTTTTTTTTTCTTTTGTCATCCGACGAAATGAAGGATGTTTTAGTGAATGGTATTTCCGTATTTGTAGAAACCATCGTATAATTCTGGCAATAAATGGAAGTTCAAGTCATTTTAGGAAATATGGAATTTTGATTATTTGAATTTGGATTGAGATTCGACTGTATTCCGACCACATTTGACATTTTTTGCTAGAAGAAAGATTCTGTCCTTGTTATGTCATGTGTCTACATGTACAATGTAAAAGCCATTCTTTGTATTTTTTTTCTGCCATCTTACTTATATTTGTTAAAATAATATGTAATGGACCGCCATATTGAAAGATTTGTTCCGGATTTCTTTGTCTACTACACCAAGTCTCTCTTATTCAAATTCCAAAAATGCAGATTGTTTTAGTTTAAGATTTTAGAGATCGTCTGTTGATCTCATGCTGCAAAACGTTTAATTATATAAGGACGAATACAGATAGGTTCGTTTTTTGGTGAGTAATATTAGGGATAACAATATCCCACATTGGAAAGGACAAGAGATCTTGACTAGTATATAAGATATATGGGTCAATCCACTTATTGTCAATTGGTTTTGAGTTGGAAGCCCATATTCTAATATGGTATCAGAGCCCGATCCATACGCGTCCAATTCCACAATCGGCCCGACCCAATAGTTGGCCCACCGATCCATGCCCGAACGTACCGAGATTAATGGCTAGAGGAACCATTATCTCGAGGGGGCGTATTAGGGATAACAATATCTCACATTGGAAAGGACAAGGGATCTTGACTAGTATATAAGATATATGGGTCAATCCACTCATTGCCAATTGGTTTTGAGTTGGAAGCCCATAATCTAATAAGTAATACATTGTTATTTGTAATCATGTGTATCAGAATACATTTATTCATTAGGAAAAATAAAATCGAAAGAAACTTTTACCCAAACGAGGAAGTGTCCGAATGGCTTAATGTGTAGTTGTAGATTAAATTTTCTTTTTATGATGAAGTTTTTCTTCTAGTATAAACAATATCAAACACTTTACTTATTTACAATTTCGATAACGCATCATTTTTACAAATAATTTAGTCAACATATAGCAAATTTTCACTAAAAAATTATAGTGGTAATTAAAGATTGTAAGTTTAAAGTGGGATTCGTCTGCCGTTTAAAGGTTTGGTTAAAAAACAAAAAATAGTTTCAGGGCCGGCTCAGAGGGGGGGACAATGGGTGCGACCGCCCCGGGCCCCGTCCCGTGTCCTAGTAATTAAGAGCCCATTTTTTTTAAAAAAAAAATTTTTTTGTAAAAAAAATATATAGTAAACTAAATATAAGATTAGAAAGAGGCCTAAGAAAAAAAAATTGTATGTATATTTTTGTTTTTATAACAAATTTATTTAATACAAAATAATTAAAAAATAATTTTATAAGAAAAAAAAAATTATAGAAAAATGTTTAGGGTCCAAAATTTTTTTTTTGGCCCGGAGCCCCAAAAAAATTTGAGCCGGCACTGAATAGTTTCCACTGAAATTAAAAAAAAAAAAAAAACAAAAACAAAAAATGGTCTAACTGTGGTAGCCAAAATTTAATTTTTTGAAAAAAAAAAACAAAAATCTTTATAAGCAATTTTTAAGACATTTTTAAGATTTATACTTCGTATATCAGTATAATTATATTCATTTGCCTTTAATTACATGAGCCCCACCACACAACAAATATTGAGACTCTTATAACCACCTCTCTCCATGTTTCTCATAAATATCTACTTACCATTATTTGATTCTAAGATTATAGTATATTATAAATTGATGTACAACTAATAGTTATAAAATAAAACATGCAGTATCGTGGAAATATACAACTCAATAGTTTTGCCGTGAAATGACCTAAGAGGGGTTTTTGATAACCGAAGTTTTTGAGTCGAAGTCAAGGATCAAAACAGATTAATAAGATTTTTAATTTTAATTTTCTTGCGACTGATGCTCGAATTTAATAAAACGTGGTCCGACTCTTCTCAAACTTTTATTTCGGATTTAACCTTTTGGGGTATCGATTTTTGGTAAGCTAAAACAAATTACTAAATTTTAAGAGATAAAATATATAATACTGAAAAATCTTGTACACATTAATATAGTAGCATATTAGCCCAGCAATGAACATAAAATATTAATTAATTAATCATAGATATAATATCAAAACAATCAAGATAACCAATGAATGAACTGTCTAGTGCTAATGAACCTAAGTTATAACTGAAATGTGTTTTATAAATATTCATTATTCCAAAAGATGGATCCGCGTGTGAATTGGATAATTGAAAGTCGTAATTAAGGTGTAAATCACGTGGATGAAGTCTTAGTCATATCAGCAAATGGTCGTGTTTACCATTAATTAACAGAAACTGGAGAACGTCTATATACTACGGTATATATTAACCGAAACTAGGTGCACGTTTTAAAAATCAAACCACGAGTTATAAATTAAATTGTATGACGATCTACAGTTTATATATGCAATCAATCGCAATGGAAATGATCCACCGATCAACATGCGGGCCATACATATTTATTAAGTGGGGCACTGTTCTTGAACGTGAAGAAATTAATTTGTCCCCTTTTTTACATAATTAAATTCACAAACAGTTTTATGCCTGCATCGTAAATTATGATTTTATGATAAATTGTAGTATTTCGCTTGCGAGAAATTCGTGCATGTTGTTGATTTGTTCACGTAATTATATACTAATATGGATATTTTATTTGGTATGTGTTTCTTTATAAAAAGATAACTATTGGATATTGGTCGCACATCCAAAGTGTGGAATGTTACTTTGTTTCCCTATTAAACGAATATACTCTTTGGTAAGCACATTTTTTGTTTGGTTTAAGAAAAAAAACCTTGAATAAGCACATTCAATCCACCAAATATTACTAAAAACAAAAAAAAATTACTTCTCTCTGAATTTATTTATTTTTGTGCACCCAACTTTTCACTGAATAAGTTCAACAACCTTGACAAAAAGAAAAAGTAAAAGAAAGAAGAAAATTGTGAACAACAAATTTTGGCAAAACACATATTTTTAATTACTTAAGAGTTTGAATTTAACAACTATAAAACGCACAACTATAAAGTAAAATGTAACCCAAATCTCCGAAGAAAATTCGTATATATCTGAATTAGTAGGACAAAATATTTTAATTACTTAAGAGTTTGAATTTAATGACTATAAAACGCACAACTATAAAGTAAAATGTAATCCAAATCTCCGAAGAAAATTCATATATATCTGAATTAGTAGGACAGAAAATAATTAAATTTGTTATTTTTGTAGGTTAACTTAAGTTTAAACAAAAAGAAGTATATATATTTCTATCAAAAAAAAGAAGTATATACAGTAGAACCTCTATAAATTAATACTCGATAAATTAATAAACTCTATAAATTAATAAATTTCTCCGGTCCCGAGTTGGGATCAGTGTAAATTTTGACATAATTCGATAAAATAATAAGATAATAATTTTTTAGAAAATCCTATGTAAATGTATGGTCCCATTAACATTATAAATTAATAATTTTATAAATCTATCAAAATATATTTATAGATATGTTATATATGAAAATATTTAGTGAAATATGACTCATGTGTTGTCTGTTTTTTCTTGAATTTGCATTAATTTTTGTTAAAATTCTTTTATAATATTTTCAATGCATCAAAAACTTTTGATGTTATTGGTTAGACATGATAACTATTACCTTATTTGTAATTGATTTGAGAAGACTATTGATTATAACAAAAAAACTTAACTTTTTAAGTAATTTTTTAAAAAAAATTTACGAAATAAGACAAATCTCTCTATAAATTAATAATTATTAATTTATCGATAAATTAAAACCTCTATAAATTAATAAAATTTTACGGTCCCAACGTTATTAATTTATAGAAGTTTTACTGTATATTCTTTTACCAAAAAAAAAAAAAAAGTATATATATTCGTCTGCATATGTATAGGTCGAAGAGGACCCTACATGTCTAGCTTATCTTCAATTTCAAACCAAACTAAACTTCGCGACAATTCCGCCGATCGTACCACGTGGTTTCTAGTACGTCCGTTAGATGATAAATTGACTTACATGTGGGGCCCAGTTATATTATCCTCATTATTGGCTCACATGACACGTGGCAAATTCCATGAATTTGAGACCCGAGAGGGTCCTATCGAACGAGAATCGAAATTTTGACTCTTTTTTTTTTACTCTTAGCTTGGCGTAGAAAGAAGAAAACAAATTATTATAGACGCTCGCATTACACAACGTTTGGATCATCTTATAAAGCAAATGAAAAGTAACAATACGCTTAGAAAGTCTAATAAAATGAAAAAAAAAAGAAAGAAGACATTGACTTCAGAAGATGTTGGTTAAGCTTGAAAGGCTTGAGGCCCAAGCTAAGTATATTTGGGAGTTATCCAAATATACATTCTAGGAGTTATCTAGAATATGTTATATTTCCTAATTGGTTTTGGAAATAAGTGTTCGAGGGTTTTATATATAAGAGCTACCAAGTTGTGGTATGCCTTAAGAGTTTTGAGAGAGAGATTGTGAGAGAGATTGTGTGAGAGAAAGCTTTAGGTTTTGAGTTATTTTCTTAAAGAATTGTGTGAGCTTTGATAATAAGAAGAGAGTTTGATATCAATTTCTATATTTGGTATCAGAGCAAGAGATCGATCTCAAGAAACTCTTCACAGAAGAAACTAAATCACCATGAGCGATACAAAAGACGATATCAAGGATGAGGAGGTAGCATCACTCAAGGAGTTCAAATCAAAGGATGTTGGAACTTCATCAATCAAGTGTCCAATGCTTACTGATTCAAACTACACCGTTTAGGCTATGAGAATGAGGATTATACTTCGGGTGAATAAGGTATGGGACACCATAGAACCGGGAACCAAGCATGAGGAGAAGAACGATATCGCAATTGCTCTTATAATGCAATCTGTACCCGAAGCACTAACCCTTCAAGTAGGAAACGTTGAAACTGCAAAAGCGATGTGGGATGCCATAAAAGCAAGGAACCTTGGAGCTGAAAGAGTGAAGGAGGCTAGGTTACAAACCTTGATGGCTGAGTTTGACAAGATTATGATGAAGGAGGATGAAACAATTGATGTGTTTGCTGGGAAACTTAATGAAATCACTTCTAAGTCAGCCGCGCTTGGAGAGATTATCGAGGTACCAAAACTAGTGAAGAAATTTCTTAAGAGTTTACCTAAGAAGAAATACATACACATCGTCGCATCGTTGGAGCAAGTTCTTAATCTAAAGACATCCAGCTTTGAAGATATTGTTAGAAGGTTAAAAGTCTATGAAGAAAGAGTAGGTGAAGAAGAAGAAGAGCATAACGATCCCGGAAAACTAATGTATGTAAACTCAGAATCCCAAGACAGCTACGGTGGTGGTAGAGGAAGAGGCCGAGGCAGAGGTCGCGGACGTAGCAGAGGCAGAGGCCGCGGGCGCTTCGGTTCTTTCGGCTCCTACCAGAACTACTATTCTGATCAAGGACGTGGCCAAGTGTATGATACATCTCATGTTCAGTGTTTTCGATGTGATAAATATGGGCATTATGCTTCAGATTGTCCTGATAGATTGCTTAAACTCCAAGAAGCTGTGACAGAGAAGACTGAGAAGAAGGAAGATGAGACACAATAAGCTGATAAATTGATGATGCACGAGTTGGTGTACCTCAATGAGCAGAAGGTAAAACCAAGTATCTTCGAGACAAGCTCAGACATGAGCAACGTGTGGTACTTGGATAATGGAGCTAGCAATCATATGAGTGGAAATCTGTCATTCTTCATGGATCTTGATGAAACTATAACAGGGAAGGTACGTTTTGGTGATGACTCCCGCATAGATATCAGAGGAAAATGATCTATTTGCTTCGAAATCAATGGAGAAAAGAAGGTGCTAAGCAATGTTTACTTCATCCTGGAATTAAAAAGTAACATTATAAGCCTGGGTCAAGCTACAGAATCGGGATGTGATGTTAGAATGAAGGGGGAGATACTGCAAATTTTCGATCAAAACAACAAGCTTCTCATACGAACTACTAGGTCAAAAAATCGGCTGTATAAGCTAATTTTGGATGTTGATAGCGATAAGTGTCTGTATTTGATGGGTTTGAGTGAATCAAGCAAGTGGCATGCTAGATTGGGACATGTGAATCTTGAGACGATGAAGATGATGCTTAACAAAGAGCTTGTGAAAGGTATTCCTAAAATATCAATTGAAAAAGAGACTTGTGTGTCATGTTTACTTGGAAAACAAACACGACAAAGTTTTCCACAGTCAACTACATACAGAGCCTCTCAAGTTCTCGAGCTCATACATAGAGACTTGTGTGGTCCCATAACACCTCCAACCCCAGCGCTTAAACGATATGTGTTTGTGCTCATCGATGACCATTCTCGCTACATGTGGACTATATTGTTAAAGGAAAAGAGTGAAGCATTTGAGAAGTTTAAGAAGTTTAAGGCAGTAGTTGAGCAAGAAACCAAAGCCACAATCAAGACTTTGCGTACAGACAGAGGAGGAGAATTCTTGTCTCAAGAGTTTCAAGAGTTTTGTGAGAAATATGGCATTAATAGGCACTTGACTGCACCATATTCTCCTCAACAGAATGGAGTTGTTGAGCGAAGAAATAGGACCTTACTTGAGATGACAAGAAGCATATTGATACATACGAAGATGCCTAATTACTTGTGGGGAGAGGCCATAAGACACGCCACATACTTGATTAATAGAGTAGCAACGAGGTCACTTTCTGCACAAACACCATATGAAGCACTAAAAGGGAGTAAACCAAGCCTTGATCACCTCAGGATATTTGGATGCATCAGTTACACAAGGACAGAAGCTGCAGGTAGAAGAAAACTCGACGATAGATCTCGAGCTCTGGTGCATCTAGGAACAGAGCATGGGTCGAAGGCTTATCGCTTATTGGATCCATCAAATCGGAGGATTGTGGTCAGCAGAGACGTGATATTTGATGAAACTAAAGGTTGGAACTGGAATAAAAGGGGAGAAGCAGATGATGATGAGTCTGAAATAAGTGTGCAGAACTTTGGTGACCTTAACCGAAACAGAGATTTGAATGAAAATAGAGAAGAAGATGATGTGGCTGAAGCTAGGAGAGAAGATGACGATATGAGTGACGAAGGTGATGTTGAAGAAACTCAGAATAGTGATCAAGAGGAGGAGACACAACCAGTGTTAAGAAAGTCAACACGACCGAGCGTACGCCCAAGCTATTTGAATGATTACGTGTTGCTAGCTGAAATCGAAGGAGAACAATTATTGTTGTTGATAGATGAAGAACCATGGGAGTTCAAGGAAGCAAGTAAGGATAAAGAATGGAGAGACGCATGTGAAGAAGAGATTACATCCATAGTGAAGAATCAGACATGGAGCTTAGTTGATCTTCCCATTGGAGTAAAACCGATAGGTTTGAAGTGGATGTTCAAGATAAAACATAATTCCAATGGTACCATCAACAAATACAAAGCGAGACTTGTGGCTAAAGGATATGTGCAGCGACATGGAATTGACTTCGATGAAGTGTTTGCACCGGTAGCTCGGATCGAGACAATAAGATTCATCATTGCGTTAGCAGCCACGAATGGATGGGAAGTACATCATTTGGATGTCAAAACGGCGTTTCTCCATGGAGAGTTGAAAGAACAGGTCTACGTTACGCAACCGGAAGGCTTCGTGAAGAAAGGAAGTGAAAGAAAGGTTTACAAGCTTCACAAGGCTCTCTATGGACTGAGACAGGCCCCTAGAGCTTGGAACACCAAACTCAATCACATTCTGAAAGGCTTGAAGTTTGAGAAATGTTCTAAAGAACCTTCATTATACAAGAAAGAAACCGGGGAAGGACTTCTTATAGTTGTTGTGTACGTTGATGACTTACTTGTTACAGGTTCTAAGTTGGGTCTAATTGTTGATTTCAAGAGCAACATGTCTGATAAGTTTGAGATGAGTGACTTAGGTCCACTCACATATTATCTCGGCATTGAAGTGTCACAAGAGAAGGAAAGAATCACTTTGAAACAAGAAAGATATGCGAGAAAGATTCTGGAAGAAGCAGGGATGAGCGAGTGTAATGCCGTACATACGCCAATGATTTCGGCGTTGCAGTTGTCAAAGGCACAAGATGAGAAGCGCATTGATGAGACCGATTATAGGAGGAAGATTGGATGTCTTAGGTACCTACTACATACCCGACCAGACCTTTCTTACGCTGTTGGTGTGTTGAGCCGATATATGCAAGAACCGAGGGAGTCACATGGTGCTGCATTGAAACAAGTCTTAAGGTATCTTCAGGGAACTCTCTCTTTTGGACTCTGTTTTGAGCGTGGAATCAAGAAAGGCCTGGTGGGATATAGTGATAGTAGTCATAGTGTTGACAAAGATGATGGGAGGAGTACGGCTGGCCATGTTTTCTACCTAAATGGTTGCCCCATTACTTGGACCTCGCAGAAACAAGAAGTTGTTGCATTATCTTCTTGTGAGGCCGAGTTTATGGCCGCAACAGAGGCTGCGAAGCAAGCCATTTGGCTACAAGATATCTTTGCTGAGATTAGTGGAACTGATTGTGAGAAGGTAACAATCCGAGTTGATAACAAGTCGGCGATAGCTCTCACTAAAAATCCAGTCTTCCACGGGCGTAGTAAGCATATTCATCGCAGGTTTCATTTTATCAGAGAATGTATCGAGAACGATCAAGTGGAGGTAGAGCACGTGCCAGGAACCGAACAAAAGGCTGACATTTTGACAAAGCCTTTAGGGAGAATCAAGTTTAAGGAGATGTGTGATCTTATTGGAGTGCGAGATGTTCAAGGAGCTTCAAAGGAAGACTTCAAGCTTAAGAGGGAGAATGTTGGTTAAGCTTGAAAGGCTTGAGGCCCAAGCTAAGTATATTTGGGAGTTATCCAAATATACATTCTAGGAGTTATCTAGAATATGTTATATTTCCTAATTGGTTTTGGAAATAAGTGTTCGAGGGTTTTATATATAAGAGCTACCAAGTTGTGGTATGCCTTAAGAGTTTTGAGAGAGAGATTGTGAGAGAGATTGTGTGAGAGAAAGCTTTAGGTTTTGAGTTATTTTCCTAAAGAATTGTGTGAGCTTTGATAATAAGAAGAGAGTTTGATATCAATTTCTATAGAAGATGGATGATCCATGGTGATTGGGATACTCACCTAGTCCGGCATGATCTTACTTGGCTATGCAATGGGAATGAAACTGTGCGTTTTAGCATTGAGGTTTTAGTACCTTTTCGGTGTGCTTTTTCTTATCCGAATCAACCACAATCGCCAAACTCTGATAATTGTTATCTTTAGTTTTTTCATTGACGCACTGTTCTTCTTCAACTTGCATTGACCCGTGGCTTGACAAAACAGCCATGACGATGCCGAAACCGAGCCAGATGAGCATAGGAAGAAAGATTAGGGACAAGGCGTAGTAGATGATCCATTGGAATCCGCTATGGTTCTTTCCGTGAAATGTCCATTCAAAGGCAAAAGCAATTCCGTAGAAGAACGTGGCTAAACTAGTTATAAAAAACACTCTAGCGATTCTCGGGTTAGGAACATCGAAGAATGTTTTGGTGCGGTTAAGCCACCGCTTTGGTGGACTAGTGGCAGTGCTCTTTGGCTTTTGGTCCATTTTCTGTTTTTTTTTTCGTCTGAGTGGATGAGATGAAAAAGTCTAAACAAGTAGTTCAAGTTTTTTTTTTTTTTTTTAACTAATATAAGAAGATAAACAAAAACTTCCTATTTTTTTGGTCTTGTTCAGATTTTGTGAGTGTATTTAGTAAAATTCAGAATACAAACTAACCTCACTTGCAAACTTTCCCATTAATAATAATTCAAAGCCCAAAGCCCAAATTCTTATTCAATCCACGGCGGGGACATGGACCGATATGCACCGTACGGTATATAAGTGATGAAGTCGATACTTTCCCATTAATAATAATTCAAAGCCCAAAGCTCAAATTCTTATTCAATCGGTGCGACCTATTCTGCTGGTTTTCTTTCATTCAATGTGTAAGAATGCATGCTGTTTGGTGTTTTCGCAAATATTGGAAACGCTGCGCTGTTTACCTAATGCAGAAGCCAAATGTGTGTTGTTTTTATGAAGAGAAGAATTGAACCGTCTTTGGGGTTTGATTGGTTGGTTAAACTCTTGAGAAAATTTCCAACCGTCTCTCTTTGTGAAACGAAAGAAGTTTCTCATTTCCTCTCTTAATAAATACACAAAGGTAAAAATCCGATCATCATCGTACTGTATGTTGTTTATATTCCTCAGAACGGTTACAGAATTAGGGTTTTGTTTCTTCTTACGCCGGTTGTGCAGTATAATAATTCAGAAGATGTTTTCCCTAATTAGGGCACAGAAGAAGCAACCACCGGAGCCGCCGTGTCTGATTTCGTTACTCCCTGCAGAAATCGTGGTCGATATCGTAGCCCGTGTCCCCAGATGCTATTACCCAACTCTCTCCCAAGTTTCCAGGCGTTTCCGATCACTCGTCGCGTCTCCGGAGCTTTACGAGAGACGGTCCTTCTTCGGATGCACAGAGCAATGTCTCTATGTTGCAATCTCCAAAGATCAAACCTCTGATATCCATTGGTTTACTCTTTGCCGGAAACCTAACGGAGAACAACTCTCCGCCGGCGCCACTGATCATCGCTTGGTCCATATCTCCTCGCTCCCTCCCATGCCTCTACATGGAAGCTATGTTGGCGTTGGTTCCGAGATCTTTGTGATGGGTGGATTTCGCAATTGGAAGATCACATCCACTGTTTCGCGTATCGATTGTCGATCCCACACGGCTCAGTTTCTCCCTGACATGCCCAAGGCCGTTGCTATTTCCGCCGCAGAGCTTCTTGATCGGAAGATTTATGTAATCGGAGGATCAGATACGCTTTCGCCGATGAAATCTCCGTCGAGAAGTATGATGGTGTTTGATACAGATACTCAAATGTGGGATCTTAAGACGAGGCCAGATTGGGAGCAAGGGAATAGATGGTTTACCAGTGTGGCAATGGGTGGTAAGATTTACATGAGAACTCATTACAATAGCCTCGTTTACGATCCCAATGAAGGTAATTGCGAGAGAGACGAGGTTCTGCATTCTAAGGAATGGTCCAGTTCGTGTGTGATAGAGGATGTGTTGTATTACTATGATGTTCGTGGCAATTGCCTGAGAGCTTATGATCCAAAGCAGAGATCTTGGGGGGTGGTGAATGGTTTGGAAGGGTTATTGCCTGAGGCTTGTAAGTGGTCGAAAACTGCGAGTTACAGCGGTGGGAAATTGCTTCTGTTCTTGCAGAAAACAGAGAAAACAGAGATTTGGTGTGCGGAAATCGCAGTGGAAAGACGCGCAGGAGGAGAGATTTGGGGTAAAGTTGAGTGGTGTGATGTCGTGCTTGGTGGGAATTTTCACATTATGGATTGTGTAGCTGTTACGCTCTGATATTGTGAATTTGTGTGATGCATGGAGAGAGACTTTTGTCCCCTGCTGGTTCTTGTATTTTACCAGCTTATGAATGTGCTTCAAAACCTCCTTGTATTCTTCCCAGATGTCAATGTTTTGGGGTTTTGGGGTTAAGGTTGTATGGTCTAATGTTGTGTTTGGTGGGGGCAATCTTACATTTGTGAATTGAGTCTCCTGCTGGTTCTTCTGTTCTATTGTAGTGATTCACATCTTATTGGGGTCTATTATCACACTTTTCTGAAAATACAGCAATGGATGTTGTTGTATGATACTATGTGCTAAACCTTGCAAAATAGTCGATGTTCCGTCTCTAATTTTAGAATGGGTCTAGCTCAAATTTTGGTAAAGGCCCAATATAGAAGAAGAAGAAGAAGAAAGTATCCGTATCAAATAATTCAATCACAAGCTATAGCTTATATGTTTTCATAGTATTGCTTTCCTCTCGGTGATTGTAGGCAAATAATTCGAAGAACTTTGTAATTGCTGGGTGACACTATCGAAAACTCACATCCGAAAATCAGTTACAACATTGTCGGTTTCAAAATCAAAAGACAAACAAAGGAAATGAAAAGAAGATACGAAGAAGGTTATACAAAACATGGCTTCTGCTACAAGAAACCCAAAAGTATAAACAGACGTTAGAAAAGTGTAGGCATGCTTTTTCTCCAACTATGTGATCTCCGAGTTGTCAAGAACGAAGGAGGTGTGAAGCTCAGTCCAAACATCTCCTTCATGGCTCTGCCTTGCTCAGCGAACCTTACAAGCTTCGCTACAACATCTGCACTTTCCACAACCTGACTCATGTCCTTGGGATTGCTCCAGAGCTCGTTCACAAGCTGTAACCGCCTCCGTTTGGAGTTAACCGCAATCCCAAACTTGTGATAGATTCTTCTCCTCTCTTCTCCTGAAAACCTTTTCCCCACAAGCTTGCTCAGCATCTTTCTCTCCCTGTGAAGCGATTTCCGGCTTTACCAAAACCAAAACGCCACAAAAAAAGAGTAGGCCTTTAAACAAAACTGCAACCACAAATGCCAAACGCTATATACAAACGCCAAAAAGATCTAACCTTGAGGCCAGTGTCAAGGTTTCTCCTCCTTCCAATGCTTGGTTTCCCTGAGAGAAGCTATCTTTCATAAACAAAAGTCTTCTTAGCTCTACTCCGATGTAGATCGAATCCGCCTCATCTCCTTTGAAGAGCAAGTAGAAGTATGTTCTATGCACCAAAGAGACGTTGCAGGTTTGCCAAAGCTCCAGAATCTCTTGCCGCTGTCTCTCAAATTCTCCGTCCATGGAGTTCAGACCAATGTCCCTTCCCATTTTACCAGAATCCTCACCATTCGAGACCTGATAAAAAGAAACTTGAAATAAATCGTAAACTACAAAGACGAATTAATTTAAGTAAACATACCTCGCCTTGACGCTTAGCCATCTCCTTAAGCCCTTCAACGAAAGTCCGGATGCTAGTGATACCTCCCTCTTCTCCCAACGGCGTCATGATGCCCTGAGTCCCTGTGGAATCGCTCCCGCAAGAAGACATAGAATCATTCCTCGACACACTAGAACCAAACTCTGAATCAGGAAACACAATCTTGTGACTCTCTGGTCTTCCGAGAAAGTCTGTCCCTAAGCTTTCAGGCGGAGTGCTCGTGCCTGGCGCGGTCTCTTTGCGGTTCCAGCTTCTCAACCTGATGTTCTGGCCTACACTCGTTTCACTATTAGCGTCCTCACTACGGCCTAAAACGTTTTCAGGTTCTGCTCTCTCGTTTTTCTTGTCATTATAGACAGTGAGTGATTCCTCAATCTCAATGCATTGAACTTCTCTGCAATATTCTTCTGATGGATCTTCCGAACGCCTAGGTAACTCTTCGTCCAGATCATCGTCGTCAGAGTGAGAATGAACATAAGCTCTTGACATTGACAGCGGTGTCGACATTCCATCTGATATGTAACTCCTTCTGTCTGAATCAACCACGCCTGATGTCTCTGATACTGAACCATCCTCCCACTTGTGTGTGTGGTTGCCGAAATGCGGAGTTCCAGGCTTTCAGAGAGGAAAAACAGAAGCAAGCCGTTTAGTAAAATTGCCATAGATATCTAAGGCAGAACCATGATAATTGAGCAAACGACTGTTGCATTGTGGGAAGAAGCAGCAATACCTTTGACGCCACATTGTGTTCAATCATTCTCATGAAATCTTCAAGCCGGGATTGAGCAAGATCCCTCTGTTTTCTAAACTCTGCCATCTGCTTTTCCATCTGCATAAGTGCATGACATTAACCCTAATATCAGCACTGACCCGTCCGGCAGTTACAAAACCAGCCAATGTCATACCAGACCTGAAAAGGAAATCTATCAAAGCAATCTGTGCGTGTTCACAAAAGCACAAACCTTTTGTATCTGAAGATCTTTCTTCCTCACCGTCATTGCACAATCACAGTTTGAGGAAGGTGATGAGGCAGGGTTTCTTAGCTCTGTCTCGAGCCTCGCAAGCTCACGCTGTAGCTGCTTCAGCAGAGCCTTATCTGACATAACAACATTGATCCGCGCCTTTGTGGTAACTTCCTTTGCACAGCACGCAAACAAGAGAGTGTTCCTTGTTAGCTCTACATGACTCCTCGCTGGGCTTAGAGTGCAGATGATGGCGGTTCTTGCATTCCCCCCCAAGCATGGCTGTAGAATTCGTGTGAGCTTGGAGTCTCTAAAGTTGATGTGCCCTTGTCTTCCCTTACTAGATCAAGTGTAGAAACGTGTGGTTCTATTATAAAATTTAACTACTAGACAGCAATATATAAGGATGTATTATTGTTTACAAACCTAAGTTTACGGATTACTGTTCCAAGAGTCAGCAAACTTCGATTGATATGGCAGCCTTCCTTGAGTCTTGTACCAGCTGACATCGCCTGTGATGCACGCTCGCTTCCCGCTAGATCGATGAAATTCTGCACATAAAGGGCGATGAACATGAACACGGTTATTAGAGAAACAAAGAATCTCAAGATCCAACATAAAGAAGGGTTGTTTAGCTTTGCAGATGAGAGCATACCACACTCGCTATAAGGGTGGTAGAGTTTTCTTTGCCTAAGAACTCACGAGCAGAGCTTTCAACTGTCTAAAAATTAAAGATACAGTCAAGGGCTAAGCTAATTGAGAAAGAATATGTATCTTAAATACAATGATAGATAAGAGTTTAACCAGTCTGATAATTTGATGAGATCTGGAACTTCTCTCATTCAATGAGGTTTCACCAATCTTACGTTGTGCTGCAAAAATGAAGAAACATGTAAGTATAATTTTCAGACAACATTTTCTGAAGAGTTTCAAAACAAAACAACATTATTATATCATTGGCTACTTGATAGTAATGGAAAGTGATTTTTTTACTTTTGAGTTTTACCTTCACAAACAGATAGAAGCTCCTTCAGATGGTTCCAGTCTCGCAGAGTTTCCTCTGTGGCTTTTTCAACAACGGTCCCTTTCTAATAAAAAAGGAAAGAACAAGGAGAGTCAGACGAATTTACAAGCTCAAAGCGCTCAGTAAGAAAAATGACATTCATTCATTTACCTCAGGATCATCACGTAGCCTCAGCGATGTACCGTCCGAGCTAAGCAGATCTCGTATGGCCTCATTGTAGATCTCTATAGCTGAAAATTTTACGGAAAACGCCCTTTCTTCATGCTGCAGCATCCAGATCCAATTAGTAATTGCATGGAAAGAATAAATACCAGTATATTAAGTTTAGAAAGAAAAATCTCATGTAATGAGGTCTGAACCTGAAATATATAGTCAAATATGTCAGCAACAGCATACTCAGTAATACCACTCATGGTGTATGTCTTTCCGCTACTCGTCTGGCCATATGCGAAAATACTACCTGTCAATCATTACAGTCATTGAAGAAGTTAGCATATCGTTGCATCAATGTGTGCATCAGCAAGCAAAACAACGGGAAGGTAAGCTTACAATTGATTCCTTTGACAACCGACAGGGCGATTTCCTTGGTCCCATCCTCGTAAACTTGTCTGGTGGGACATTCACCTCGGTAGACTCTATCTGTCACCAAAAACATCAAAGAGGGAATGAGAATCTGAGTCAACATACGGATGAAACGTGAGATCTTTTCAAACAGAAAGTAGAAGTTTTAGAATATCAAAGGTCAAGGCCAGGTAGAATTAAGTTCACATAAGAGGTTGTGATGCTGCTAAATATCCAACTATAGATTTCAGACTCAGGAGCTTAACTATTAGTTTGACGTTCAAGGAAGAGAGGATAGATCTAATGTACAGAATAGGTTAGCCCGTTAAAGCACTATTGCTCTTCTTACCAAATGAATATGCAGAAGGAAAGTTTGAGCCCTCGCGCAACGTGTTTCTGTACAATATGGTGGTATCATTGATACATTCCCAATCTGCAGCTTCATTAGCCGCAATCTCTTTCTCGTTAAGAGGCCTCAATCTCACCAGAACCAGTATCTTCTCTTCTCGGGCTACAAGCATCTGTGTCTTCTCCATCTTCTCCTGCTCTTCTCTAGCAGTGCTACCAATTGCTCACCATTGGTTCGATTTCAGTGTACCCTTTCTTTTTTTTTTCCTGAAACAGTTCAAACTTAAGACCTCTAAGATTGGAGTCTTTGCATATTTGTTGCAGAATATAATTTCAGGACAGCTGAAAGAACTTCAAAAGCAGAATACTATTGAGAAGAGACCAAAAGGGCCCTTTTTTTCCAACTAACACAACCACAGAGAGATGGCAAAACTCAGAAATCTGATCTCACCAAACCAAATCTAAGAGATTAAAACATGAAACATGCCTAGAAAGAGACAAGCTTCTGTGTTCTGCTGAAAGAGAAAACTTTATACATTTCAATGAACCGAACATACAAAATAACATAAGACTTTTTGGTTATTATAATATTAGGTTTAAACAAGACAGTTTACTTAGAAGGTGATCAACCTCAACTGAAGAACAAAAAAAGAAAACAAAGATTACCGACTTTATCTGTAATGGTCACCCACTATGCTTGAAGACTAAGTCACGTTTTACCAATTTAAACATTGTATAATCGAATTAGAGGTAATGCATGGTCCCACAGACCACACTTCTCTGTCTGAAAGGCATCTATAAGTGTAGAGGAAAAAAAAATTACTTGGATTATAATATAGTACACGCAAAATCAAACATTTAAAAAATTAACTTTTAGTTTTGTATATTGATCAATGGAGAGAGACAAGGTCAGTCACAAATGCGTGTTTTAAGGTAAACTAAAGGAGCTTCGAGTTTACTAGTCAAAACTCATTGAAACTTTTCAATTGCACCAACCGAAAACATGATTACAAAATGCATCTCAATCTTGATCCAAAAATCCAAAGAATTTTCCTATACATAGAAAGTGCCTATACAAGTCAAGCAACAACATAAATTAGAAACATGCAAAGAGGTCTTTTTACCTTGTGAGTTGTCTTCTTCCTCAAGGCAATGTGGTTCCAGAAGCCTTGTCTCACAAGCTCTGATCCGCAGCATCCACCACAGAATTCAGCACTGACACTAGCTCTACAAAGTCCAACAATTGCAATTATTGACTACTTGATTAGATTTTTAATAATGACACACGAGGAAAAAAATTGATTTTGAAAACGGAAAGTAGTAACCCAAGAAAGAGGGTAGAATTAGAAACTTGTGATTACACGCATGAGAGAAATGAAGAACAAGCAACAAATGTGAAGAGAAATTCTGAAAGCGAACCCTTAAAAATACAATGGAAATTGGAGACACAGAGAGGTCACCGGAAAACCAAAACAACAAAACCGGAAAGATAGAAAATAGATAGAGAAAGCACAAATAATATTGTTCTTACAGCCACTCCTGCTACTGCAACTACTAGTAAGTAGTAGTTTGGTAGTTGTTCTTCGTCGTCTTCGTCTTCTTCTCAAGGGACCACTCGATCGGGCATTGATTTGGTCCCAAAAGATTCTCTCAGTTCATTCGCCGGTTTCTCTTTCTCTCTCCTCCATCTGGCCGAGCGAGCGAGCTTTTGGTTGGTTGACAAATCCAACTAATTACCACTTTACCCCTGTAACTTTATCACCGCCACGTGGACCTCCACTCTACTTTATATCCCGTTTGGAGCCCATTAGTGATACACCTAACGGGCATTATAGTTTCAAGAAGATAATTATTTGGGTACTTACGATATCAAGCCTAATATTATTACAAGTAAAGCCCAACAGTTAGCAATATTAACTAACGCCTACTAGTCTACTACTGTTACTCGTCAAACACCACCATGTACAAGGCAATAAAATACATCTTTCGATACTTGAGTTTTTGTTTGGTGTTGTTCTCTACGGTGTTCTTCTTCGCATCAAATGTTTTTTTGTGAAGTTTGGATGCTCTGTGTTTATTAATGATACAGTAATATTCCGGGGAGTTTCTTGGGTTAAATACATTACATTAACATCCATGAGGTAGCGTAAGCTATAAAATAGTCTGAAATGTGTATGCCATGTTTAAATGTGTGTTTGTTTGTCTAAAAATAAATTAACAGATCCGTTCATAATCTGGAGTTGCAATAGAAAAGTACGCAAATTGTAGAATATTAATGTTGATTTATGTATTTTCGTTTTGGATTTCGCAAATGTTTGACATATGAAAATTTTAATTCGTCTGTTTAAGAATATGCGTCAAAACTTTTCTGTAAAATTTTACAGATACGAAGTGTCATAAAACAAGATTTTCTGCTAAAGAAATATGTTTATGTAGAGAAAGAATAAACTTTGCCTTTGGGAAAAAAAATCTAGCACAATTGCGAAGATCTTAGTTAAATGAAAATCTGAATATGGGCAAGGAAATAAAACAACTTTAAAGGAAGGCCACTAGAAGAGTTTTGAGAGTTGCTTTCAACTACTTCTCGACCACCAATTTTTTAAATGGCTGGTGACATTTGGCCCACCCACCTTTTTGTCCTTTTTATCCTCTTGTGGCTCTTATTTTTTCCCTATATAATTTTAGTTTATATTTTACTTTTCTAAAATAGTCACACGTCCTAAATCTATTGCACCACTGTTACCTTTGAAACAATTTCAGCTGCCGTCAATAACAAAAAAAAAAATCCAGTTAAAATATTCATCATATAAATCCTTTCTAAAATTGGAAGAAATCATAAAGTAGATTGTAATTGAATGAGACAATAGAAGTGATCAGAGAGTGATTCACCAAAACGAAGGAAACAAGATGACGACTCTGTTGCAGGGAGACACATCAATGACCTTCCAGATGGCATAGAGTCTTTCGTCTTCACGATTAGGGTCCCATTTTTAGTCGAGATAATTTTCTTTTTGTATTATAATGGACTTTTAATAAATCTTATTAAAATTCAAAACCATATCCACTAAAAGATATGGTGTTCCTAATATTTTCTCCCAATCATACTACATTTCTTGTTAGGCGATTACTATTTTAATCTTTTTTCTTTTCCTCTAACGAATATATATATATATATTATTTTTTTTTAAAAAAACACTACTGAAATTGGAGAAAAAGACTCAAAGTAGTAATTAACAGTTTTGGGTTGTGAGAGCAGCAAGTAGGCATATTTGATAACTCACGGCGCGTGGATTTGGTCGTCTCTTGTGGTCTCTCTTCCATCGTAGAAAAGATTTAAAAGCAGAGATTTTATAATCTTAAAAAATTTCTGTCTTTTTTCTTCCTTTCTTCTTCTTCATCTTCCTTGATACCAACGCTTAATCCTAACCCTTAATCTACTTCCTCCTTAATTAATCTGAATTTTCTACTTATTTCACTTCATCTCTTTCAGTCGCAATCTGAGTTCTGGCTAAAGATTTTGACTTGAAGGTGAGATTCATTGTTCCCAATAGAGTGAGAAAAAGACTTTTAAGATTGAAGAAGAAAGATGCGAATTTTGTGCGATGCCTGCGAGAACGCAGCCGCTATCGTCTTTTGCGCCGCCGATGAAGCTGCCCTTTGCCGCTCCTGCGATGAAAAAGTAATTCTTTTTCTTCTCTTCTCTGTACGTATCTATTGATCGTGCTCTGATGGGTTCGTGAAAGATCGAGTCTTTGTTATCCTTAATTCTCAATTGATTTGGGGCTGAGTTGATCTGACTTTTCTCGATAAGCCAAGAAAGTGGAGAACTTTGAGCTAAAGAATAGATTTTGAGATTTGATTTCTAGATTCTTAAGATCGAATTATCTCTTGAAGTTGAAATGAAGCTGGCTAATCCGTCTAAAGAACTCAAAAAGTTGAAAATCTTTTTTCATTTGATGGATTAGAATATGTTCACTTGATTGAATTTTCATGTTTGATTACATGAGATTCAAGTATTTGTTGCTGCGGTTTCAATGATTCTACTCTATTATGTACTTTGCAGGGATCGTTTTCTCTCCAGAGTTTTACATTTAGTATAACTTGTGGGGAAGAAAATAATCTGTTTTGCGCTCTTTGCCATTAATCCTTACTTCAGTTAGATGACTCTTAAGGGTAACACTTTACGGTCCTTCTCGAGTCATTGCTTAATCCTTCTCTATTGCAATAGCTCTCAGTGGTTTTAGATATTTTTTTCCAATTGATTTTGATCAAAAATGGGTTAACTTGATGTATGATTCAATACTTTGTAATGTTTTTTTCTTTCAGGTTCATATGTGCAACAAGCTAGCTAGTCGGCATGTACGTGTTGGTTTAGCCGAACCAAGCAATGCACCATGCTGTGATATATGTGAAAATGCACCTGGTAATGATCTGTTTACAATTAATTTTCCACACTCATGTTTCTATGTTTTCGCATATACATATAGAGAAAAAGAAGTGAAATCTCATTCTTCTTTTTGCTCCTCTGGTTGTGAGGATAGCCTTCTTTTACTGTGAGATAGACGGTAGTTCCCTTTGTCTACAATGTGACATGGTAGTACATGTTGGTGGCAAGAGAACACACGGTCGGTTTCTTTTGCTGAGACAGAGAATCGAGGTTCGAATCAACTCCTTGTTTCTTTCACGCGGACATTTCTTGATTTAATCGTCATCTTGTGTTTACCGTTTCTTGTAGTTTCCAGGCGATAAGCCGAAACCAAACAATACTAGGGACAATTTGCAGAACCAAAGAGTCTCTACAAATGCAAATGGTGAAGCTAATGGCAAGATTGATGACGAAATGATCGATCTTAATGCTAATCCGCAAAGAGTACATGAGCCAGCATCAAATAACAACGTATTTGAATCTCTCTATCTAATACATGTCAATGAAATTCTCAATCTTCTTTTTTGTGTTCTCAAGTTGTTTTGTTTCTCAATGAGCAGGGCATTGATGTAAATAACGTGAACAATCACGAGCCTGCAGGCGTTGTACCAGTTGGACACTTTAAACGAGAGTCTGAGAAGTGATAAGTGATAAGGTGAGAGAGAGAGAGAGAGAGAGAGAGAGAGAGAGAGAGAGAGACTTTACTCTGATACAAAAATTAGTTCAAGAAGCGGAGATTTCATGTCCTTTTAGTTTTAATACCTTCCTTCTAACTTAAAGATCGTTGCAGGGTTTGGTCTACGCGAGCTTTGTTGTTGAAGAGGGAAGGTTTATGTTGTTTGTGCATTATCTTAGTTTAAAGGAATTAGCTTCAGTGCTCACAGGAATGTAAGCTAATATCTAAAATTCTGAATTATTATTTACTGGTTTCCCTTTTTTATAAATTATCCTCTCGTAAAATTGGAAAAATAGAGAAGACGAAAAATTGGGATAATTAAAAGTGTAAGCCCACTGAATAGGAAAAGGCCCATAAAGCTGAATAAGCCTTGTGTCATGTGTCCTTTGAGAAGAGCATTTCTCTCTATCCTCCTATGAAAACATCTTTGTTCAAAATTTAAAATTGGTTGTTTCCTCCGGTTTTACTTGTAAAGTCCAAAGTACACATATAAATTGCAGTAGTAGATGATGCTACGACTAAAAATGAAAATACGACAAATTTCACATATTCTCTTTTGTGTACTTTTGATCTTGAATTTCTTTTTACCCAACCCAAGTCTTAATTAGTGATTATGGAACTCTTCTAGGAAAAAAATTTCAAAAGCAAGATAGATAGATAACTTTAATATATAATAGAACTTATTAAAAAGGAGTAGCTAATGCAAATTAAGCAGAGAAAATAATGATTTGACATGATAATAACAACCAAACTCAAAAACAAATGTGATTAAACATCTGCTTCATCTCTTTTTTCACAGCACCATATCTCTTCAATAGGTGTAGCCTTTGACGAACATACCCTCCTTAGCCTCTTCGGACTCACCCTCGCCGGTGTATTTTCCGAGCTGAGCCAACGAGTTGGCCTTGGCACGGGCCAAGAGAGTGGTCTGAGCTGCGTTCACGTTCTCGGCTCTGCCGCCCCATGTTTTCAGACAAGTGTTCTGCAACGCACGTGCGTAGGAGAAGGACACGTGCCACGGGTTTGGTGCCTGGTTCATTGCGTTCAGGTTCAGTGTTGCCTCCAACTCTGACTGCCCTCCGGACAAGAACTGCAGATAAAGAAAAACCAACAAACAACATTACTTTTACCCCAAGCAACCAATATTAGGATTATGAACTGCGAATTCACATGAATAGAGGACAAGAACTTGCCATGATTCCGGGGACGGCGGGAGGGATTCTGTTGCGGAGGAGCTTGAGGGTGTAGGAGGCAACTTGTTCAGGAGTAGCTCTGTCTTTAGACTCAGCTCCGGGAGTCACCATGCTCGGTTTCAGGAGGATACCTGTGGAAGAAAATCCGGTCACCGTTAGTGATTTTCAGACATTACAAAGCTGTATACGAGAAGCACCCTATTACGAATATACCTTCAAACATGACATTGTTCTGAGCAAGGTAGAAGAAAACCTCAGCCCAAACCTTCTCTGCTACGTCGTATGTCCTGTCAATGCCATGTTCTCCATCCAACATGATCTCTGGCTCCACAATCGGAACCAACCCACTGTCCTGAAAAACCGCAATTTGTGTGTGAATAGCTTGAAAAATTCTGATTTGACAGGTTTCTTGGGGGACAAGCTATGTTTTTACCTGTGAAATGGCAGCGTATCGAGCAAGACCCCAGGCAGCTTCTTTGACGGCAAGAGCAGACGGACCGTTGGGAATGCTCACGACAGTACGCCTAATCAACCATCAGAGAGAATAAATTACTAAAAATCGGCCAAGGCATAGTTTCGTGTAGGAAATGAAATCAAAACTGAGGTTTACAACTATATACCATTTGGCAAAACGAGCACCCTGTTGGTAGTAAGCAGCGGTTCGAGAGGCTAGACCGTCTAGTCCTTGGCACCATGACTCATTGTTCGATCCAACAAGTGGCACCAAACCCTAATATTTCATACAATTACATGATACAACTCATTTAGATTGCTCAAATTAAGCACCATGCATGTTGGTATATATACTGTCTAGTATGCCTTTAGTTACCTTGTCGACTTTGATCCCGGGGACAATGTTCTGCTCGACGAGGACGTCGACCATTTTCTTGCCTTCGGTAGTAGACTGATACAGAGTCTCCTCGAACAGGATTGCGCCAGAAATGTACTGCCCGAGTCCCGGTGCGGAGACCAGCAAAGTACGGTAAGCTTGACGGTTTGCCTCAGTGTTCTCTAGCCCGATGGAGTCCAAACGCTTCCCGCAAGTTGCGTTCGACTCGTCCATCGCCAAGATTCCTCGTCCCGGAGACGCAATTGTTTTCTGCTCCAACCCAATTTTTTAAATAATTAAATCAAATAGCAATTTTACACGAACAAACTGCAACTTAAATAAAAAGCCAAACTAAAAACATTCTGAATCATATTGTATAGCCGAGATCTAAACCAAAAATTGAAACTAAAAATCTAGTGGAAAGAAAAACACAGTCGGTTTGAATTGGTTCTGAATACAAAACAAAAAAAAAAAAAAAAGAAAAAAAAGGGGGAAAACAGAACAACAGAATTAAACATTCCAATTTTCAAAAGGTAGCAAAAAGGACCTTTACGAATCATGCAGATAAAACACGTGGCAGAGAAGAGGATATGTGTGAACTAACCGCTGTCTTAACAAGCTCATCGGCGTAGGAGGAAGCAGCACGGACGGTGAGGGCGGTGGCGCGGTTACGGAGGACGACGGAGGCGGAAGAAGGCTGACGGAAGAGAACGCTTTGTCCCTTGACCCACTCCGATTTGTCCAACACCGGAGATGCCTTGAGGAGTGAGGTTGATGCCATTTTGGGGTTATCTCTTTTCTCTGCCTTTGGTTTTTTTGAGAGACTCACAGTAAAAGCTTATGACACCACCTTATCTCTCTCACCACCTCACTCCTCCCTCTTTTGGATTTATATTTCTCATCAGATCAGTTATTTGAGGTTCTTGTGACCTTGCCAATTACATTCCGCCACCTGGACCGTAATCTTGTATTACTCACAATTCAACAAAATACACTCGTTTTTTATCATTTTCATTTTTTCCTCCTAGCACCCAATCGATACTCTTTTTTTTTTTTGTGTGCCCGTCGTTACATGTTTGCTTATACGGGAAACAAATCGAATAAGTACCAAACAAGTAAAGATTCGTTTTGACATTATTTCTTTTAAGAACAAAAAATTATAACTTTATACTACGATATTAATAGCATACTAGCATGTACAAAAAATGTATAAAAACCTCAGCAATTAATATGTAGCACCGTGGACATATTCTAATTTACTATACATGTTGTCATGATGTTGAACTCGAGAACAGAAAACATAAGACAAACGCATCTTTTTCAATTAAAAAATAGTGGCAACAGCTTATATATAAAGATACAAAAATGGTGTTTTGATAAGAGAAAGAAAAATCATGAGGTTCGTATCACTTCTAATATTTTAAGAGCTGACGAGATTATTGATCAGTTTAGTGAAGTCTAAATTTGACGGTAGAGAGCTTACCACCTCATCTATGTGTCTCTTCGTTGATCATTCACGTGCCATGTGTAACAGATTACAAGATGCTACACTAGAGGACCTTTGGATTTTGGCTAGGCTGGCTCTCAACCGTAAGACGTAATCAACGTAAGTGTATAGCATATAATAATCAATCATAAATATATGTCCAATTTTAAAATTTCTTTGCTCTCTTCTAGAATTGAAAGACGCAAGTTTATTTCTTGACTAACGGGAGTGAAGAGACAAGAAAACCCAATGAAAATCACTTTTAGCAGGTTACATTCTTGGAGGAAGACTTTGTGAGGACGTAATTCCCTACGTGTTTTCTTAAGGCTGAGGTTAAGTATTGAGATTTTAAGATATTGTCAAGTCTACATCAACGGTGGAGAGAGACTGCAATCTCATCGTTACCATTGCACAACAGGTGGCCAAGTGGGTGGTGTAAGCACCAAATTGACCCTTTAAACCTTTCGGTCTGGTCTAGCAGGTTGCCAGGTTTCTAAATCTCAAACCCGGTTTGTGCTGGTTAAGGACTAGTAAAGCAAAAGAGAGTTTATGATGTCAAATAACACATACTTAAACTTCATCTTTCACTTAAAAGTTTCTGCAAGAGACAGATCCGAGATCCCAAATATCAGATCATCGATACTGCTCTTCTCCGCAGCACTGGTATCATCATTCAGTGGCTGTGGAAGGGGCTGTATCATGGAAGACTCATCAAGTGCTTCCTTCAGCTGCAGCCCCAACCCATCTTGCTCATCTTCGTCCCCCACAATATCCAGCTCCCACACCTTGAAAATATCTTGTGGAGTTACTGGAACCGGATCATCTGTAACATTACAATCGTCAACATTGTCTTGACTGTATGTGCTCATGAAATCATCCTTGAAGAATTGAGATGATAGTGACTCTGGCTCTTCTTCAGCCTCTCCATTGCTCACTGACCCATTTTCTTCTATACTTTCAACACCTCCAAGATCTGTAGTAGGATCGTCTGCTGGTTCACGGGTTCCATTCTCTGCTATGGACTCTGGAAAATAATGATCCTGTAAGGAATTCTTTGACGGGTCTGATTCAAACGTTAGCAAAGAGATAATCTCGCTGACTTCTTCATTGTTTTTAGTGCTCGCTGTTTCAAACGTCCGTAGATCAATAGACTCGGATTCAGTCATATCCTCGTCTGGAGACAGGACACCTCCTGTTCCTGTTGATGAAGGAACAAAAATCTCGGGATGAATATCGATGATTTCCGTTAAAGCATCTCTAAAAGTTCCCCAACTATGGTCGTCTGAATCATCTGGAAAACTGATGATGCAGGAATCAGCCCAAGCTAAACATTCAGGAGAAAGATCTTGCTCGTTTCTGACGGAAAGAGAGACCTCTGCCACGTGTTCTCGTTCAGGCATGGCTACAAGAAAGTACATCCAGATCTTTCATGTTATGACAGATGATAGAGAAATCAGGCATAACATAGATTCTCCAACGAAACCAGAATGGTTAAAAATTGAAGCTAAACGGGGGCAGAAGACGCTAACTTCAATCACTGATTATAACAAAACAATCGATGTGGTTGAATTTAGAAGCATCAGTTGTCCACTTGTGCGTTTTCTTCACCACCAATAGTGAAATCCCTACTCTAAAAATCGAAAACTAACAAGAATCGAAGATCACAAAAACAACAGCCGTATGTAATTATGTGTATAACTAATCAAATCAAGGTCAAATGCGCAAGCAGTACGACGGAAATTCTTCTGAGAAGACCTAATTACATGATTAAGTACAACGATTACTGGGCAATGAAGTAATTAGGGAAATGACTAACCTTGGCTTTATCCGATACGAGAATCCCCGAAAACCCTAATTTTCGGAAGAACAAAAGAAGAAGAAAACTAATTTTGAAAACTCGGAGTCAGAGCAGAGGAAACGACGTTGAATTGTTGGATAAACTACGATGCCGTTTTCAAGATAAGTCCGGTCACTTGTTTTTTTTGTTAATACCCCAAACATCTTTGAGATTTATAAAAACTGCCTCATACTTTGTATTGGTCAATATGTTGCCCCAAATGGCAATGCTATATATAAATCACCCTCAATTTGTTTTGTCTTTTGCATTTTATTTGATCAACACACTCAACAAAATAGAATTCCTTTTTCGTCGTAACAGTTTTTGAAATTCAATTAAAATAAGGTGCATTATATATTGAAACAAAATAATACCCTAATACTGAAAAACTTTAATACTTTTGCCTTGTATCTTAAAATTTTTTGAAGTACAAACAACACGAAATATCTCTCAATTCTTTTTCTTTTGTCTTTCATTATATGAATCGGTGATACAAAAAAAAAAATTATCACTTTTGATTCAGTTCCTGGTTAGATACATGTTAATTTCTTTTGAAAAATCTTAGAAAGGCCGAGTCGTATGAAATTGGGTTGGCCTTAAAATAAGCCAAGAGACCAACAAACGGTGCATTGATGTAAGTCGTCGGCTCCGTCTCACTTGCATTTGTACGACCTCCAACGAACTTATCATCTACGTTGGGTCCGCCGATCACCGCACCTACTAAAATGTTGGGGTCCGGATTTGGTGATGCGAAAATATTACATCCTTCTAAGCATTTAATGGCCGTGGGATGAGTCGTGATCGACGGCGAGGATGCACCGCGGTGGTGGATTTGTCGCGGATATCGATCCCCGTACCCAACCATGTATGACATTTTCATCGGATTATCTCCCAAAATGTAATCCACCTACCAAAGATATTATATCATTGTTACCATAAAACCGATCCAGTTAGTAAAATAGACCACGATATTGTGAAATGAAAATTCATGAACTTTCTCAAAAGAAACAATATTTGCTATGGACTATATATGTGTGTGTATGAAGTATTAACTAACTTTTTATCAAAAACAAACTATATTTGCTATGCGTTATGTGTATTTGAGTATTAACTAATTTACCTGTCGTTTTGCCAAGCGACGGAGAGAATCCGGTTGGATCTTGAGACTACCACAGTTGAGTTGTTGAGAGGATTTAGAGAGGTAATTGGCGTAGGTGAGAAGGAGAAAAGACAATGCGACGGTGTTTTGGAGCTGGCTGCTTCCGGGTTTGTAAAGAAGGCCACCGGGAGAGTAACTCATATGTGCACCGGGAGTTTCCAGAAAAAACGAACACATCAATTTTTCCGCTGTATCCTTATATGGTGCAATCACAGCTACATTCTTCTCAAATATTTCCTATATCAGCAAAAAGTAGCACAAACTGTTTAGATTAAAATGCATGGGATCGGATCATAAAATTAATTTGTTCTAGCCAGACCGACTGGTATACCAGAAGATATATATATTTTAAATATAAGCATAATAGTGTATGGTAATGTTATGCCACTTGTATGTTCAGTATAAAATAAATTACGATTATGGATATGATCTCGTCATTTTAAAATCATAGAGAATTGGATCCAACCTTTGCAACGAGAACATTCACTCCCCCAACTTTGTTATCCCATCCAAACTCGAAGTAATTGGAATCTGCCCCAAAAGATTGACGATTGTCCACTAAGTATTTAATGTAAGAATCTTTACCGGTAGCTCTTCTCAGCCATGCAGCTCCCCATAATAACTCATCCTATATGAACCAAAACATGATCATAATTATATGAAATTAAAACCAAACTAGCTAGACCGACTTAGTATTATAGATAAGATATTCGAGAATTATAGAGATTACCTCATATCCATTTACACTACAATAAAATGGGCAAACGGCAAGGTTAGTCGCAGGATTATTAGTATAAGAACCTCGATGTGAATCTGCGTACTCAAAAGCTTTTAAAGCGTTATCGAGCAATAATTTAGAGTATCTAGGATCAAATCGTTTGAATGCAATTGAAGCGGCTGCAAACGCAGCTGCGATTTCTCCCGCTAAATCAGAGGCTGGGTTCGGTGCTTCCACGGCGTAAGCGGTCCGTGGTGTGTCCATATCCTCTGGTCTCTCCCAACACTGATGATCGGGCGTCGGTTCACCTACCTAAAATATCATTACAAACACCATAAATCAAATTAATTCCCCATAATATATAGTTTTAACTTCTTTTATGAATATTATAGTTAGTCATTCGTAAAAACACAAGAAATTAGTTGTTCGAAAAACATAAAAATAAACAAGATAATAAACAAAATACGTTAGGAATCTAACATCTAAAGTAATATTTATGAGAACTAAAATGTCTTTTACAAAAAGACAGACAAATCCAATCGCTGTAGTTATAAATTCATGTAAAATAAAGACCGTACTTGGACGAAGATGCGATTAGGGAGTTGCGAAACGGTCTTAAGGAGATAATCGGTGCCCCAGCGGAGAGCGACGAGGTTGTCCCGGAGATCAGCCGGAGACATGTAACTTCCGAAGTCGATAGCGCTCCACGCAAGCATCGTAGCAGTAAAAGCCATCGGAAAATGGAACTTAATGTTGTCCCCAGCGTCGTAGTAACCACCAACGAGGTCGACATTGAGGTTCTTGCCGTCGTTAAGTGCGGAGTTACGGCGCCACGTCATCCTTTGATTTCGTGGAAGATATCCAGAGCGTTGACCTTCGAAAAAGAGGATTGACTTTGTGAGATCATCGGAGTAGTCGTGAGAGATCGTCGTTGGTAAGAGGATGAGGAGGACAACTATGGCAGAGCAAATCGATGGATTCATTGTTTTTTCTTTTAGGGTTTATGAGATATGACTGAATAAGACGATATATCTGCATGCATATATATATATAAACTCTTATTCGATTTTTTCTATGGAAACTTTCCCGCATGTTTTAACTTCTACTTTATTTTTATATGGAAACTTTCCTAACCAATGACTTATCGTAAACAGAATCTTTTTGTTCTTTATTAAATTTCCCTTTTTATAGTTTATTTTCAAATATGATCTTTAGATAAAAAGAATTATGTAAATTATATACTCCCTCTGTTCTTTTTTATTTGATTTTTGTAGAAAATATTTGGTTTGAAAAAGATGAATTTTCTCATTTTTCTATGTACAATTGTTAAAAATAAATTATTGAATTCAAGAAAAATAACTAAACATTATTGGTTTAGAGTTGTTTGAAATTAAAAATCACAAAAAATAATGTGTTTTAATAGAGTTGTTTATTATATCTAAAAAACTAGAAAATCAAATAAAAAAGAAACGGAGGGAGTAATAATAAATCATAAGAAATTTTTAATCAAGTTTATTATTGTTTATGTTTGTCTAAAAATAGTAAAATACCATTTTTCAAAAATATAACAAAAAGGTTTAAGGGAAATTTTAAACCTTTAATTGAGAATCTCCCATAAATTAATATATATGTCTCTGTGACGCATGCTTTGGATTGATTCAATATATGTACATTTTCATTTTTTCATTTTTTTTTTAACAAATTTGGAAAAGAAATCCAAATCAAGAGAAGTTGGGATTGCTTTTAAAGTACGCAAAGACACCAACAAAAGGTGCATTGATGTATGTGGTGGGCTCCGTCTCGGTAGCATTAGTCCGACCTCCAATAAATTTATCATCAACGGTGGGTCCGCCAATCACCGCACCTATAAGAATGTTGGGGTTTGGATTGGGTGATGCGAAAATAGTCCATCCTGCTAAGCACCCGAAGGCATTCGGATGAACGCTAACAGACGGTATAGACGAGCCTCGGTGGTGGATCAGTCGCGGGTACTGCTCACCGTACCCAATCATGTATGACAACTTCATTGGATTATCTCCCAAAACGTAGTCTACCTACACTTCAAAAAAATACACAAATTAATTAATGTATTTGATCGATAACAAACACAATAAGGATGAAAAAGATTGGTGTTATGGTAATACAGATTTTACAAAATGGCCAGCTAATAATATACCTGCCGTTTGACTATGCGACGAAGAGAATCTGGTTGAAACTTGATGTTACCACAATTGAGTTGTTGAGAGGATTTAGTGAGGTAATCAGCGTAGGTGAGGAGAAGAAAAGATAGTGCGGCCGTGTTCTGGAGCTGACTGCCTCCATGTTTGTAAAGGAGACCGCCGGGAGTGTAAGTCATATGTGGACCAGTGGTTTCCGGCAAAAATGCACACATCATTTTCTCTGCGGTATCTTTATATGCTGCTAACGCAGTCACATTCTTCTCAAATACTTCCTGTTTGACCAAATTGATTTCAACGGTATAACTTAGAATGTACATTAATGTTGGTTAATGTGAATAGACACGGTCAATATTGTATTATGCATTACAATTTAAGACCATGAGTATTTCGTATTTTATAGTTTAACTTGAAAATCCTATAGAGAATTGGAAGTTGGACCAAACCTTGGCAATGAGAACATTAACACCCCCAACTTTGTTGTCCCAGCCAAACTCCAAGTAATTGAAATTTGCACCGAAAGCTTGACGATTGTTCACTAAGTATGTCAGATAATAATCTTTGCCGGTTGCTCTTCTCAGCCACGCAGCTCCCCATAGCAGCTCATCCTATATGAAACAACATGATCATGATTATTAAATTAAACCGATTAAAGTTGATTGTACAATATTCAAAAAGATAATTAAAGATATACCTATGATTAAAGATATACCTTATATCCATTAACACTACAGTAAAACGGGCAAACGGCTCGGTTCACTTCTGGATTATTGGTATAAGAACCTCTATGTGAATCTGCGTACTGAAACGTTTGTACGGCTTTATCGAGTAATATTCTCGAATATCTTGGATTTGATTGTTTGAATGCAATCGAAGCGGCTGCTAAAGCTGCTGCGATTTCTCCCGCTAAATCGGAGGCTGGATGTGGTGCATCTAAGGCGAACGCTGTTCGTGGCGTGTCCATATCTTCCGGTCTTTCCCAACAATCATGATCCGCTTGTGCTTCACCTACCTATACCATATTAATTAATCTTATGTTGTTACTGTGTACGCATTAAAAAATAATCATAATCTTTCTCCATTTATATCCGTGATCCCGTAAAAAGGATATATAGTTACATAAGAAGAAACTAATCAACAGAAATTGATTACTTCTTCTTAGAGAAGATATACAATTTGATTCTGTCTTTATCAACATACCTTGGCGTTTTATAACTTCCTTCCGACTGTAGAATAACCGTAATACACATTCTTGGTAAAATCATACGTAATTATAGTTATACACTAGTATACATACCCAACGACACAGAATAAAAAATGTATACCCGATCATGTCTACTATCTAGTTTTCAAGATATTTCCAAATATTATAAAATTATAAAGTAATATGTAAAGTTTTCAATTAATACGTGTGTTAAATGACAAAAAATCAGTGAAAATCAAATTCTTGATAACAGTATGTATTGGTGAATATACATGAATATAATATAAAATATATTATACTCTAATTGTTATGTCCATAGATGGTGAAAATCAAATGCATGATTACAGTAAATAGAACGATGACGTTTAGGGGTTTATACGTACTTGGACGAAAATGCGATTAGGGAGTTGTGAAACGGTCTTAAGGAGATAATCGGTGGCCCATTTGAGAGCGACGAGATTATGTCGGAAATCATTCTGAGACATGTAACTTCCGAAGTCAATAGAACTCCAAGCAAGCATCGTGGCCGTAAAAGCCATCGGAAAATGAAACTTCACGTTGTCTCCGGCGTCGTAGTAACCACCGACGAGGTCGATTTTGAGGTTCTTGCCGTCGTTGAGTGCAGAGTTACGACGCCACGTCATCCTTTGTTGTTTTGGAAGACGACCAGAGCGTTGACCTTCGAAAAAGAGGATTGACTTTCTAAGAGCGTCAGAATAGTCGTGAGGGATCGCCGCTGGTAGAAGGAGAAGGACAAGTATAAAAACGGTTACAAAGTAAAGCGAAGGTTTCATATTTCTTAAAACTTATTAGGAGGTGGTGAGATTTCGTCGTTTTGGCATTTAGTTTTGGGGACTTTAGGGTTCATATTTATAGACACACAAAATAGAGGCTACATCTTCTGGTTTACGTATACGTATTTGGGTAGTTTGGTAAGTAATCTCAGTTGGAGAAAAAAAAAAGCTTAAGTAATCAATACGACGGTTCGTTAAAAATCCATGCATGTTTTATCAAAAAAAGATTATTCACAATACTCTTCTAGTTTTTTTTTTTTTTTTTTTTTTTTTTTTGGAAACCTCGAATTCTCAACTTTTTTCAAGAAAATATTCTAAACTATTAAATTTAGATGACAAAAAACTATTAATTGAGATCAATATCTTTGAATTTATTCTTTCTATTAATAGAGTTTAATTTTTGTTTCTATACATTTAAGATAAGAGTATCCTAGTAATATTTTTTTAATAGATTTGGAAGATTTGATCATTTGTTTTTTTTATAGTGCCAGTTATGGTAAAAAAATATACACATTTGAGTTTTTTTCTTTCTATGTAATCATATGTAGAAGTTCTCTGTATTTTTCAAAGATGCAAACATATTTAAATTATATGACTCATCATTAGCTAATTAATTTTTAATGAATTATTAATTTACAGGCAGAAGAGGAAATGTGAGTGTACAAAGAATATTGGCATGAAATCTGAATGTTTTTGTTGAACTGGATGAGGTGCAAACAAAAATTTCCGGAAGACCTGTTTTATTATGGATTCTGCTAAATCTATATTCAGAAAATAATTAACATGTAAGACAAAAGCATTTTTTCTTCTCCTTTCAGTGAGTTCTACTTTCTTCCTGAATTTTGAACCGAGCTTGTGTGCAACGATTCGAAATCCTAGAAAAGATTTCTAATGTTTAATCAAACTGCACAATTTATTTTGCTCTTGACAATAGTAACGTTTGTTTAGCGTGCGGAATGGCTTTTTCTTGTACCACGTTTCAACAGGGTTTTTTTTTCAGTAGATCAGTTTTCAAAACGTGAGTACATTAGAACGAGTTAAGTAATTAGCAATAGCTCTGTATATTCTAAAAACTTATTCGTGTACCGTATCTTGTTTGTTTCTGTTCCATAAGGCAATCATGGTCTTTTATTTCTCTACACAATGTCTATACCTCGTTCTGGTAAATTTTATTGTATGATTATATTTTATAGAAAGCACATATTTGTTCGTTTATATCACATCATCTTTCATTGTAGTTTCCACAATTGGTACGTTATATATTCTTTTAAGAATGTTTAATTTCAAGCATATCCACACTTCTTTTAAAAGAATACTTAAAACAGTAGTATTAATTGTGTATATTACATTTATTGATATCTATGACCAACCACTATTATTAGGTTTCGTTGCCGGGTAGTTTTCGACTATTTTCCTCCTATTTTATAAATTCTAATTTGAAATTTGTTGACTATATATATGTATTAATAAATCATTTGTACAATCATAGACTTATAAAATATTTTTCGGAATGATTATAATCATTACGTAATAAGTACGGACACACAGCAAACCAAAACTAAATTTATATTATTGCTCAAGTTATTAATGTGTACTTATGTCTATCTTGAGATGCAACCAAAAAATTAAATATTGAAACAATAATTTATAGAAATTGAAGTGATGTGGAATCTCGAAAGAAAAATGCATGGAATAAATAATTTTCAAAAATGATAGTCTAGCTACTGGTCAATTGGTCATCGTCATTATTATTATATATATATATATATTTTTTGTCATCGTCATGTTAGTTCAGACTATAATCGATTTCTTATTAACCAAATTTTTTCTGTACCACTAAAAATTGATATAACGATTATAGGTTCCAAAAATGAACATGGATATGAGATCTCTCTTTAACAAAACAAATAAACTTGTACCCGTTATCTTTAGAGAATCTTGTTGATTCTGTCCCATGAGCGTGTTTTTCTTTCAGAAAATGCCCTTTTCTAAATGGGCTTTTGGAATATGGTCATATGGGCAGAAGTGGGCATGCGACATTGACGAAACTACCCTCTTAGGAGTTGCACGGGAGTAAGTTTGGATATGAAATGTCTGACATCATGGGATACTGTGTTAGAAGGTAGGTATTAAAACCAGGAGTAGTAAGTACACATCCATTAATTGTGGACGTCAGGAAATGTTTGAATTAAGTTAATATTTATTGTGAGTACATAGGAAGTACAATATCATTTATTGTGAACAAATTGATTACACAATATATAATATTGTAAACAATTTAAAGACGATAGACAAATGTACAACGGTAGACAACATTGAGACATATGTCCACGGAATGAACTTAATTGAAACTAGAACGCCACCAATTGAAACATTGAGAAAATATATAATGTTGTGGACAATTTAAGAATGATAGACAACATTCTTGTTTCCAGACTTAATAAACCGCCACCAAAATTAAAACATTGAGACAATATATAGTGTTGTGGACAATTTAAGAATGGTAGACAACATTCTCGTTTTCAGCTTAATAAACTACCACCAAAATAAAACATTGAGAATATGGATATTTTTGTTGTATTTATGCAAAAGATATATGGACAAAAATCTTGATCAAATGGACGAAAACCAAAACATTGTCCACTGATAAGGTGCTTTCTCCCTTAACAGATAAGAGTGTTCGTTCTCATTAGTCAAATTCCCCTACTTTTTATTTATTTACTTTAATCTATTTTAAAAATTAAAACAGATAGTTGTTTCTGTTGCACGTGTAGTCAAATCGAATGGGTCAGTGAAGAGTGAGATAGTAGAGAGGGCAAAAACGTCATTTGACAAATAGAAAAAGGCATTGAGCAAAATGGGTTTTCTAAAGGTCATTTCAAAAAAGAAAATGTTGAAATGGGTATATTAGTTAAAAATCTCTTATCCTTATAGCAACCCGCAGTCGACCATTATATATGTATATATGAGTAAACTATCAATTACATTTGTAAGAAAAGAAAAATCAAATGATAAACAGGTGAATAATCCGAATAAGTTATTCAGATTGATTTTTGCTTAAAGAAAAAACAAAATTAACTATAAAAACTTCTTCCTTCTTTGCTTGGGCAAGATGAGAGACTTCTAAAAAACATGTACTCCCATAGTCCTGGACTTTAGAATTAGTTTTCCAAATTTACCCCATGACGTCAGCTAAAACCAGGATTGGTTGCAAAGTAAGCCAATACGCCAACGAAAGGAGCATTGATGTAAGTAGTGGGCTCGGACTTGCGAAAATCGTACCGATCATCGTCGTACATATCGTCCTCTCCGGGCCCACCCACCACAGCTCCAATCAAAACGTTGGGGTTCGGTTCGGTCGAATTGAAATAAACCGATCCGTCTTTGCATCCAATGGCTCCTGGGTGATCCACGATCGACGGCAACGATGAGCCACGGTGGTGAATCCTCTTTGGATACCTCTCTCCATATCCGACCATGTACGATAATCCCATCGGATTATCCCCCAAAATGTAGTCCACCTTCAGTTTTCAATAAATAAAATGTAATATTCAATATTATGTAATAAAAGTTCAATATTGCAATTACATAATGGCCAATAAAAAATTGCTAGACAGATTGGTGTAGTCATTAGGTAAAATTGATTATTTGCACCACTATACAATTCCGTAGATTTATCAGTCACAACCACAGAGATCTATAATTAACCATTTCATATAAATATGATAGGTATTCACTGCGTCACTCATAGTGAAAAAATATATATATTAAACCAAACGAAATCAGACCGGTCTAACCTGTTTCTTGGCGAGACGGCGGAGATAATCAGGAGGAACGGTAAGGGAGCCGCAATTGAGGGATAGAGAACTTCTAGAAAGATATTGAGCGTAGACAATGAGGAGGAAGGATATGGTGGTCGCGTGTTGGAGCTGGCTACCTCCGGGCTTGTAAAGTAGACCGGCGGGAGTATACTCAACGTGCGGTCCTGAAGATTCCGGGACCAGACTACACATGAAGCTCTCCGCCGATGCCTTATACGCCTCTAAGTTGTACATATTCCCTTCTATCACTTCCTGTACCGAAATTTAATTTAACCCAATTTCATCTGTTATCGTACCGGTTTGTTTCTTAACCGGGGTACTTTGGATTCACGTTCACGGAAAGAAAAGAATATATGTACACACTTTTATTTGCACGTGCAAGCCTTACTAACTTTACTAAAATATTTAAAGTTAATTTCGATTCCACCCCGTAACTTTGATGTTAATATAAATTTGGGAACTAACCTTTGAAACAAGAACATTAAGTCCACCAACTTTGTTGTCCCAGCCAAATTCGTCGACGTTCTCGCTAGCACCAAACGGTTCACGGTTGCTCTCTATGTAATTAAGGTAGCTTTCATCACCAGTCGCTTTTCTCAGCCAAGCTGCTCCCCATAATAACTCATCCTACCCCATACCAAAAATTACAAAAAAATAACATTAAACAAGTCACCAAAAATATTTATCATGATTGTATAAATATTTTTGCATGTCCTTATGATCCGCTGATATTTTGTTACCAACTTCTTTAGTGATACAAAATGTTGAAATTTTTTTTTTACCTGAAACCCGTTGAAGTCGCAGTAAAAAGGACATACGTCATTTTTGATATCATCATTGCTGCTATAAGCACCGCGATACGTATCAGCGAACTGAAAAGTTTTAACAGCATTTTGGAGCAATGTTTGAGAGTAGCCTGGATCCGATGACCGAAAAGCGATCGAAGCAGCTGAGAAGGCCGCCGTAATTTCTCCAGCGACTTCAGAAGCCGGATTCGGGGCATTAACGGCGTAAGCAGTCCGTGGTGTGTCCATATCTTCAGGTCTTTCCCAGCAATAATGATCTGCAATTGGATCACCTACCTATCACAAGTTGGATTATTTTTTTCTACTTTAGTTAGTTTTCATATAATAGTTGTATTCAAACCCTCTAAATAAGATATATATATATATATATAGCTCAAGATTGTTGTTAGTGAATTAAATAAGAATATACCTACATCATTAACATCATATATGATGTCTGATTTCTCTAATATTGGAACAAAGAGAATTGAACGATTCTGATAAAGAAGTCTATATCATCGCATCTCCACTCTAATTTTTATGTGATCATATGTAGTTCATTTAAATTATGATGTAGCGACCTTTGAATCAATCTTGAACCATTCACTAATTTATTTTATAGGTGAATGATTGAATTTATCATTATCCGTTTGTTGCAACTCTAGTCAACCAAATTTATTGTTGTAGGTTCCAAAAAACAATAGCAGAACAATAATCGCAAAAAACCCTGCAACTAAAACTAATAGTAATATTAGTTGGTCATCTTTGTATCTACAAAAATACGGACACGCACAAAATAAAACCAAAATTAAATTGACACTTACGCTGCCAACTTATATAACTTGATAGTAATTAGTCATTCACAATAACCAATTAAATTGATATTTATTTATGATATTTTCCTATAGAGAAAGAAAAAAAATAAAGAAAAAGAAAGAGAGAGAAGTAAAAGCCAAAAAAGTGTGACGTAACGACAAAAAAGGTAAATGCAGAGAGAGTCTTGAGAGTCCAAAACAAACACCCACTTCACGGGTTAGTTTCATCTCTTGGCAACTCAAACGATTCAGTTTCCTAAATCTTAGTTATTTAATTCCCCAAATTACCCTTCCCCATAGTTGCATATTTACTAAAAATGCCACTCACCGGCAGAAAACAGTTACGATATTGAATTGGCATTAAACCACTAACCTGGACGAAGATGCGGTTAGGTAGCTGAGAAACTGATTTGAGGAGGTAATTAGAGCTCCACCGGAGAGCGACGAGGGCGTTACGGAGCTCCGACGAAGGCATGAGTTCGCCGAATTCAATTACGCTCCAGGCGAGCATTGTGGTGGTGAAGGCCATCGGAAAATTGAATTTGACGTTATCGCCGGCGTCGTAATAACCGCCGGTCAAATCGGTGTTGTGTGTCCAACCGTCGCTCAGACCGGAATTACGACGCCACGTCATACGCTGGTCGTTTGGGAGGTAACCGGAGCGTTGGCCTTCGAAGAAGAGGATTGATTTGGAGAGTGCGTCGGAGTAATCGTGCTGGTTCGACGACATTGTCGGACGGAGGAGGAAGTAGAAGACAACAAGTGAGAAAGGATAAAAATGTAATTTCATGGCGTCGGTGGTGCTTGTGGTGGTGGCGGTGACTGATGAGGGAGCGGCTACTGTCTGTGACTGATCCGTGTTTGCAACTACGAGTGTTTCAATTCACGAGATGTGTTTATATATAAGTGGGAGATATTTTTATTATTAATATATATATATACAACATATTAAAGGAGTGATTTAGTGCTTTTTGTTATGCTATGATTTATATTTTTATCTTATGGAAAAACATTCTATAAAAAAACTTATGTTGTTTTCTGCCATACTTTTTTTTTTTTTTGACATCAGTTCTGCGATTCTATGATAACACAACTAATAGAAATAGTAAAAAATAATTAGAACAAATTCTTTTTAATCATTTTTTCATTTTATTTTCTAGTATGTTTTTATTTTGTTAAACGGAACTCACACATTTTTTTTTTTCTGATGACAACTGGGACATTTAGATTAGAGCTTACTAGTAGGATAAAACGTATAAACTTCTTAAAATGTCAATAGCTATGAAATCTAATTATTTATGTTGGAAAATTAGTAGAAAATGGAACTAAACAAAATATATACCTGAATAAGTTAGAGAAGCTTATTATACTACAAGTAAAATTCCGACTAAAATTTAAAATGTTGTCTTATTTTGCAATCGTGGGTGAAGTTTTAACTAATTTAATAAGTATTGAATAATGTCATTTGTGCGTGTGCCACAGTACCGACAAATGAAACTGAAGCGAGCGCGCGAGCAAGCCCATGGTGTCACTGTTTTGGTTTTTGCTAGAAAAATAAACCAAAATCGAATACTTTTTCATTTTCTGTTTTTAATATCTTTTTAAGAATGCAATAAGCATGTCTCTTTAGGGATACAATGAGCATTGTAAATGTAAACTAGCGTTTAATAATGAATAAAGGATAGTATGACGACAAAATGAAAAGAAAAAGGGATTAGTATAAGCGACGGGATTAGCATAATAAAAGATTGCTTTCTCAGTGTTACAAATCGATAATGCATAAATATAAAAAAATCAGAATCTCGTGACCATGTGGGACCCGCATGCTACTGTATTATGTTTCGGGTTTTGCGCTTAAAGCGTTAAGTCGCTAATCACAATTTTTCTATGTTTGTGTATATAACTATTTTTTCTATGATTTACCTACTAAGATAACATTATATTTGTATGTGTTTCCCTACCGACTATGGACTATGGAGTATCGCCTCGATTCTAACTAATTACTCTTTAGCGTCCACGAAAGACTTTGTCTCTCATATTCTCATCCATAAAATATTTTACAAATTAACTTTATGATCTTTATCTTCAAATGAGCAACATCCATACATATAGTCTTCTTGCAAAGCCGACCAACTAACTACTCGCCTGGTTATCAAAAGCAATGTAGAAACAACGGTAAAGAATAACATAATGTTTTTAAACTGGCCGGGGTGTATAACACAACATTTTTCAGTTGAAATTATAATAAAGGGATTAAACCTGGTTTGGATGTTTAATTCATTATTAGTTCAGAATCTTCAACGCAATGATCAGAGTCAGAGATCATAGAAGGTGTTAGGTACTGGGAAAAAAAAAAAGAAAAAAAAAGAAGGTGTTAGGTACGTCGCGACATTGTGGATTGATTCGAACCCAATCTCTGATAATACGATTTTATTTGAGAGATTAGAGAACAAACATTTGTCGTGCTATACATTAAAAATTCACAGTACATATGGCCCATATGTATTACCAATTTATGTTTGTACGTATCAATAGTATGGACCGTATCAGAAAAAGTGGGAATGTTTTTATATATACCGAACTGAACCGTAATTAGTTCAATGTTTTAGGCGTGTAAAAAAGTATTAAATATACAAATTCATTAAATAATTTACACGAAACATATCCCAAGTAAGAAAAAAAAATAACGTATATAATATAGGGACTTTGCCAATTTCACAAGCAAGAATGCAACAAGATAATCTCTTATTTTTTTGTCTTATCCTTTATCTCATTTTTCTTCTTTCCTCTGAAAATGTTATCTTTACGCTTACATAATTTCTTTTCACGGAAAAATTATCTGACAGCGTAAGTCGAAAATCATACGAGAAAAATTAAGACTGCACTAAAAACGAACATATGTTTAGTAAGATTAAGAAATAAAAATCTAACATATGTAATTATGAAGGCTGTGAAAGTAGATGCAATTATGGTCAATGGTAATATTGCTGCAAATGCTAGGGATATATTGCTACTATGAACAGATGTTCTGAAACGAGCAAGTTTGTTTTCAAAAGATCTTCTAAATCCAGTCATTCTAAACCTACATGAACATAAAAAGACTAGGACGAACTAAAGATGAAAGGTCCAATCGGGATGATTTTGACTAGTGCGTCAAGAAGAAACTAAGCGTCTAAGCAAGAATAGCTAGTGATGAGAAAGTAAAAGATTGAACTTTCAAAGATTTACCCAGCTCGAAGTTCTCAGTACGGATGATTTGACTAGTACTGTTGTGCTATTTTTCATGTTCAGTCAGATGCGTGCCTATATGAGGAAAAAAAAGACAATTGCCTTAGGCCCCTTCAATATTAGATAAATTTTGGGCCTCAAATATTAAATTATTATTTGGTATATTATGAAAATATATATATTTTGTGTTATTTTTTTAAATTGAAAATTTTGTTAAAAAGAAAATACTTTTATTTATTTTTAATATTTAGCATCTTTATTGATCTAAATTAGTGTTAATTAAAAAAGCATATTCCAAAAATAGCATAAGTGATATATTTATGAGATATAGTACTACCAAAGGTTATTTTCATAGACTAAAATTAGTTTTAATTCTCTTTAATTTATTATAAAATAAGATATTAATTTCTAATTATAAATTATAACATATTGTATTATGAAAATTTTTTTTTTTTGTGCAAATTTTTTTTTTTTTTTTTGTATTATAAAAATAAATATATAAAAAATATATATTTTTGGTTTGCCTTAGGCAACCAACACTCTAGGCACGGCCTCTGTTCAGTGAATCTCACTAGCTCACAAACCTCTTTTGAATTGGAGTAAGCCAATTGAGATAGTATGGCTAGAAACAAATGCCAAAATGCCAAACGGGCCCTCATCATTCCAACCTACTGATAAGTTATCAACGTTACACAGGTTTCCTATTATCTCAAAGCATCTGAGTTGTGACCACAATATATCGATATATATATATATATATATACATTACTAACCGCATGTATAGCTACTAAATTTCATGGGGACAATTTTTAGAAAAAAAAATGGAAAGTGAGAAAGGGATCGACAAAGAAATGCACTCCGTGCCGAGATAACCTTGTTATTTACGACTTTTGCAGCTGCCGATTTGAATGGCTGTGGAGGAACAAACTCGTACCAATCTTCCTGAGTAAAATAAGGTGGCTTTACTTTGTTATTTTTTCCTAAGAATGCGACAACCGTTTAGTTTGTCTTCATTTTCTATAAATAATTTTTAAAAAATTAATTACTAATGGAAAATTCTCAACTATTCTCGTCACAGTTCTTTTTTTTTTTTTTTTTTTTTTTTTTTTTTGTCAACAGTTTCTATACTTTTTTATAAATAAAATCCAAAAATACCATAAATTAAGAGCATAGATAACTTATCAATAAAAAAGGTTTTATGAAGTTGTTGTCAGAAATCTTTTACCAAGTTCAACTTGTGATAGTGTTCTCTTGGTATGGTTACCGGACAATTCACCTAAACAGTTAACATAACCCCAACACCATAATCTTAACCCAATTCAAATCACCATCGGACACTTTAACCGGTAACTCGGAACCGCGATGAGCCTGGTGGCTCTAGGCGCCGTGAGACCGAACATGTCAGTCATATCCAGATCACCGGAGCCAACTCCGTCCGGCAACTCCCAATCAAAAGAATGAAGCATATGCGCGACAGCGAGCTCCATAGCATAAAGCCCTAATTGCATACCCGGACACGATCTTCGACCCGACCCAAACGGTAGATACTCGAAATCACTACCTTTGAAATCCGGAGCCTTGCTATCCATAAACCGACTCGGTTTAAACGCATTTGGTTCAGCCCAAACCGATCCGTCACGCCCGATTGCGTACACATTGATCATGACCCGAGAATCACGGGGAATTGAGTAGCCGGAGACGACGGAATCCGCCGCCGCCTCGTGGAGGAGAAGTGGAATCGGCGGGTGTAGCCTCAGCGTCTCTTTCATCGCGCATCTGAAGTAAGGAAGATTCTCGAGATCAGACTCGTGAAATTGACGATTCAAACCGATGACGTCAGCGAGTTCTTGCTGCAACTTCCCGAGTTCGTGAGGGTTCTTCATTAGCTCTGTCATTGCCCATTCAATCGCAGACGCCACCGTTTCAGTCCCACCAAACATCACATCCTACAATCATAATTCAATTTCGTAATCAATATGACATTATTATATAGTTTTAACATATACTACTAGTCAGTAAGAGTTTGAATCATTTACCATGACAAGGGCTTTGATGTTATCTCTTGTGAGTCTAAGTGATGACTGAGAATCATTAGATTGACCGTCATTCTCACCGTTATAAAACGCCATTAGTTCATCGACCATGTCATCGTCCAAGCCATCATCATTTTGTTTTCTTGAAATCTTCTTCTCGATATGTGCATCGATGATTTTGTCTATGAACCCATCCAACGAGTTCCTAGCGTTTTCTAACCGCTTGTTGAAACCGCGGTTACCACCAAACCACCTCATCCACGGTAAAAACTCTGTGATATCAAATGCTCCAAAGAGCTTCGAGAACTCTTGTAGTATCTTGACGAATTCGTCTTGACCGTCGCGAGCGAACGAGCCAAACGCAGCTCGATATGTTATGTTCCGCGTCAAAGCAAATACCAGCTCGCCAACGTTAACCGGTGAACCGCTTTGTTTGGCCAGCGTTTGAACCATTGAATCAATTTCTTCTCGTACCGAGGCCCATGATTCGGCCCGCTTTCTGCTAAAGAGCTTCATCACGCAAATCTTTCTCATTTGACGCCAAAGTGGACCGTAGTTCGCAAACGCCATATCCGCCCGATTGTAAGTAAGATATGAAATCGCCACGTTAGCCGGCCGATTTGCAAAAACCACATCTTGAACCTAACATAGCCGATACTTTAATTGAATCCATTCTTCTTTTTTCTTTTTTTGGTTAAAATTTACGTGTACAAAATGTGCTTTCAAAAATGTTTAGAAGAACAATTAAGGTATTCAAGTCATCATATTTTATATCTAGATAAAATCATTTACCTGAAGAATTTCTCGAGCCATTTCAGATGTCGAAACTGTTACAATATGAATTTTACCCATCTGAAGATGTAGGAGACCACCATATTGTTTCGCTAATTCAGCTAAACCACGATGATTTAACTGGTTTTTAAGTTTCAAATTTCCGATGATTGGATATCCTTTTGGACCAGGTGGAAAAGAAACACTCCGATTTAACAAATTTCGGACCAAATACCAAAGAAAAAGAAGAAAAATATATGAAAATGGTGAGCAAAGCAAACAATCCATCTTTTCTCTCTAATTGTTTTTTAATTAGAGAGAGTGAAAAGATGGTGAAGAGGTTTACATTTGTATATGGCTGTTATTAGAATATATAGAATAGAATTTCCCTATAGGTGTGTATAGTGAATAATAACTAAAATTGAAAGATTTGTTTCCCTTTTGGGCATTCAAATAAAACTATAATGGAATGAAGTATCGCTGTGAAAATATTTTAACTTTTTAAGAAAACAAAGGTAGTCAATATTCTCTATCTTCTTGCAGCATTAGATATTCTGATAAGGATAAGTATTTTATTTTGAACAGAAATCTAGCATTATGCACGAATTCAAGATTTTTATTTTATAGAGCAATAAATTTTAGCCGTTAGGGATTTGATTTACATACATGATTTACGAAAAAAAAAAAAAAAAAAAAAAAGGAACGTGGATAACACCACACCTACATAGCTTTCTCAAGATTTACATGAAGACTGGATAGTAATCTAATAAAATTTGTTCTGTCGTACTAAAACTACTTGGTTAGGCTTACACCAATTAAGTAGTACATGTACTTTTATGGATTACACCAATCTCTGGGTGTTCCACAATTAACTGATTACATCTCACTGGTTTGTAATCAACTAACTTATATTTATTTAATTTAAAATCATAAAAGCATTAAAAATGAAATCAATGTAGTTCGTATTTGGTTTTAAAACGCAAACTAGACACGTTATAAGATTGATGACAAATAAAAGCAAAAAGAAAGTATAATAGAAACAAAACATAAGTAAAATATAAACATGTTTCAATTTGTTTGCATGTATGTATTTTATAACATAATAATTAGTTATTATTTTTATTTTTAAGAAATAGTAGTTATAAGAAAGAAAACTACGAATACGAAATCTTTAAAATATATGCGGATATCCATACTGGAATAATTGTTAAGTTGGACATCTCTTCTTTTTAAACAGAAGATACTTAGCACTTGGCAGATAGGTTATACAGTACAGGTTTTCAGTTTGAATAAAATAGTTAAATACTATATACGAATATGAAGCAGACATTCGTCGGTAAAAATGATCATAAATTATTGTACTAACGAGGATTAAACAAATTACAATAAGAGACTTGTTATGATGGAGCCTTATAGGGTACAATGTTGACAATTCTTAAGAGTATGGATCAGTTAGTTTTATAGTTTAGTGGAATTAATCTTTGTAGTATTAACAACTAAAGTAAAGGACAAGAATAACCAATTAATCTCAGTTAGTATGGATCAGTTAGTTTTTGATAGGCAGAGAGTCATACTAACCTAGTGGTTGGTCCGTTCCAGTTACGGCTGCCATCGTATATGGAAAATACCTGCTATGCTCTGACTGCTGTACCCTCTGCCGCGTACGGTAGAAGCTAATGGACGAAGAGAAATAAAACAGACGACTCGAACAAAACTATTAAGATTTTCATGGAAGAGTTAATATGCGTTTTATGCCGTCCGATATTTTTCTGACAAAGTTTATGAGTCCAGTGAAGATAATTTTTTTTTGGTTGAAGATAGGGGAAAACCCCTGGATTTATTTAAAATAAAAGAAATTACAAATGAACATTACGAGGTCGTGTAGACCCGTTAACATCTTCTAACACCAAAGCAGAAATATCATCCGAACAAGAATTAAACATATGAAAGCCCAGTGAAGATATAACGGAGGCCTAGATGTTTTCAAGCTGTTATTATTATTAAAAAAATATTACTAATTACTAAGTCGTTTAATAATTATCAAGTTGCTTATAGAGTAGATGGTTTGTTATAAGAATGTCTATTTCATTTGGTGTCAATGAAATCTCTATAATTTATATGATTAAGAAAATTAATATCTCTTAGTTATTTTGTCCTTTCTAGTGTATGAGATAAAGTTACAAGTGTGTTTTCGTAACTAAATTAGTATCTCCATTTTAATAGTATGAAGCAGAGGACTCGTCGGTAAAATAATTACTAACGAGAATTAACAAATTAATAAGAGATGGATCATTTTAGGGTACAATAACGATTCTTTTATAAGTATTGGGATTACTTTGTTATAAGACCAAAAGTGAGACTTGAAAAAAGTAAATGTTCTGACCAAACGGTAGATTTTGATTTCAAACACTCTCTCTCTCCTACCTGCTGCAGAGAGAGAATATTACAGGAGGAGGAGGAGGAAGAAGACGAAGAGAGAGAGAGAGAGTGTTTACGAATGGAAACAATCAGAAAGCAAGCTACTAAGCTCAGAGAACAAGTAGCGAGACAGCAACAGGTTTCCCTTATTGAAAACCCTAAATCATATCTCAAGATTATCAATTTTATGTATTAGAAATTGATCCTGTTCTTGATCTGGGGAGATGCTGTTGGCTTCTGGGTCTTAAATCGATAGTGTGAAGTTGGAAAGTTACAATCTTTGATCTCTCAAATTGATAATTTCTGCTATTTCATTTGATTTATTATTTTCAATTGACAAAACTTGTATTTTTGGTGCTATTGCTTTGATTCAATCTTTGATCTCTGAAATCGATATTTTGTTGAAATGAGCTGATACTTTAGCTTTCAAAGTTTTTGTATAAATAAACGCACCAAGTATGTTGATGTTTTCCTCTCTTGTGTTGTAAATTTTGGTGGAGGCTGTTCTGAGACAATTTGGGGGAGGAGGTTATGGAGGTTCAGACACTGTAATTACCGATGAGGAAGAGTTACATAGGCATCAGAAACTCGAGAAGCTTTACATCTCAACGCGTTCGGCCAAGGTTTTTGAATTCTCCAATTTCATTCACAACTATATTTCTCTTGCTACTGTTTTTTACCCTCAAGTTTAAATCTTCTTCTCAGCATTTTCAACGGGATATTGTTCGTGGCGTCGAAGGATATATCGTTACAGGATCCAAACAAGTCGAAATAGGTGATTTTTTCTTATGCATTTGTGTTTCTGATTTTAAGATTCTTATAATCCTAAATCCTCTTCTGATTGATTTTGTTGCTGTTAGGGACTAAGTTGTGTGAGGATAGCAGGAAATATGGTTCGGAAAATACATGTACAAGTGGTACTACACTAACAAGAGCTTCACTAAGTTTCGCAAACGCTCGGGCTCAAATGGAGAAAGAGCGCGGAAATCTCTTAAAGACTCTTGGCACCCAGGTTTCTAAACCGTTTAATATAGTAAAAATCTATGCAGTTTTTGTTAGCAACATAACTAAGTTTTACATGATGAAGTTATTAGGTCGCTGAGCCATTAAGGGCAATGGTAATGGGAGCTCCATTGGAGGATGCACGCCATTTAGCACAGCGGTATGATCGGATGCGACAAGAAGCTGAAGCTCAGGTACTCAGCAGCACAGCTTCTTCTAACTTCTGACACCAAACTGTGTTTTCTTTTACTAACATCTTTCTCTTGAACCTACGCAGACTATTGAAGTATCGAAACGGCAAGCTAAGGTTAGAGAGAATCCTGGTAATCCAGAACTACTAATGAAGCTGGAATCTGCTGAAGCAAAACTACAAGACCTTAAATCAAATATGACGATATTGGGGAAGGAAGCAGCTTCTGCCATGGCTGGTGTTGAAGATCAACAGCAAAACCAAACTCTTCAGCGGCTAATAACTTTGGTACTAACGTAGACAACTGTTCCGGTAAAACTTGGAAGTTGGTTTGGCTTCAAAATCATTTACTCTCTTGCTTTTGCATGTTTCTATGAAAAGGTTGAAGCAGAGCGTAGTTATCATCAAAGGATCCTTGAGATTATTGAACGGCTAGAAGGAGAGGTACATATATTTCCATTGCTCACATCATTCCACATTATTTAAACTCCAAGTGACATAAATTCATTGTGTAGATGAGATTGGAGCAACAAAGAATCGAAGCACCTCAAACTCCACAAGTAGAGAACATCACATCTTCGCCTCCGCCTTCATATGAAGAAGCCAATAATGTAGTCGATGCTTCTCAAATGCATAATGGAACATCAGACGCCATGGGATACTTCTTAGGAGAGGTTAGTGTACTGAAAAATGTCATCTTATTAGATTCGCAAGAGCTTCATTAATCTCTTGATATGCATATCTATCCTTTTCTGCGCAGGTCATGTTTCCGTATCAAGCTGATTCAGATTCTGAGCTCAGCTTATCAGTTGGAGACTATGTTGTTATCAGAGAGGTTGGGATTGAAATCAAAGCATATAAGATACCATTCTTTCTCGGTTTAGGACAAGAAATAACCGAAAGAATCTTAAAATTCATCTTTGATCTTTGAGGACTCATTCACAAGTCTTTTTGCTGATCCAGGTAGCAAGTAGCGGGTGGGCAGAAGGAGAATGTAAAGGCAAAGCGGGTTGGTTTCCTTACGACTACATCGAAAGAAGGGATCGTGTCCTTGCGACTAAGGTCATCGAAGTCTTCTAATGGCTTCGGTGCTTCTTGGGAAACTAGTTTTATCTGTTTAAGAAACTTGTGTTCCTTTTGGCCATTGTTCAGTCTCTAGATCTACTTTTTTTTTCGTCTCTTTACTTTTACACAAAATCTGATCATTGACTAAAACTAACTATTCAGCTAACGGTCCGTTTGACAGAGGACAAAAATATTTTCATATGTACACCGGAAAAAGAAAATCGAATTTAATTAACAAATTTACCAAGAAATGAAACAGAAGTCACGACGAAATTTTCCTGACGTTTTTTTTTTAATGAATGTGAAATACTTTTTGTAATCTATGACCATGCAAATTACCTAGAAATTGACAAGAAATCGCGTGGAAAGTCGGAAATGTCAGATACTTTTCATTGTAACCAGTGCCGGCTCAACTAGGGGGCGAGCGGGGCGACGGCCCGGGGCCCAGTCCCGTGCCCTAATAATTAAGGGACCCATTTTTATTTTATTTTTATTTTTTTAAGAAAAAAAATATATGTTAAACTAATATAAGATTAAAAAGGGCCCACAAAAAAAAATTTGTATGTATATTTTTGTTTTTATAACAAATTTATTTAGTTAAAAATACATTAAAAAAAATATTTATAATAAAACATTATATTTAGCTAAAAAAATTTTTTACATATGTTTTTAGGGCCCAAATTTTTTTTTTTTTGCCCAGAGGCCCATATTTATTTTGAGCCGGCACTGATTGTAACTCCAGTGCAAAAGGAAAAATAAGAGAAGTCAACCTTTTGGGAAAATTATCGTCATTGATGAATGAAATTCAAACTAAAATGAGTACGTTATATTTTAGTTTTCCTCTAATTTCAGAATTTTGGTTTACTCATATATTAAATCAACAGTTGATAAATAATAACACGTGTGTGTATTATTTTTTGGCCATCACACTGAAGTCAAAGCTCGAGAGAAACTTGTTTCCAAAGCTGATGGAATCATTTTATATCCTTCTTTTAGTGAATAAATTAGAAAGCCAACAAAAAATATATATACATCTTCGAAGAAATAACGTAACAACAACACCATTGACACCATTGACTTAAACCAAAAAAATAAACAACATTTTAGTCTTTAATTAGATTCACACTTAAAATTAACAATACAAGTGTACAAACTCACCGTTTGATTGAACATCAGACAAGATCATGGGATCTTGACAAGTTGAAGACTATCCTTGACCCTATGGATGTTGAGTTAGTCTCTGCGATACCCTTAGGATATAGTATCATTCCAGATTCCTTTGGGTGGCACTTTACCAAAAACGGGAAATACACGGTCAAATCAGGATATCATACGGCACGGCTTCCGTACCCAGCTATGGCACCCGCCCCAGTATTTGGGCCTGATACCATCCCGCTACAAGCTCAGGTCTGGAAGATTAAGTGCCCACCAAAATTGCAACATTTCATGTGGCATGCTCTTACTGGGTGTATCTCGGTCTCTGCAAATCTCAGCAGACGTGGAATTAACTGTGATGTGGTCTGTGCTAGATGTGGTCACTTTGAAGAAACGATTAATCACGTTTTATTCGAGTGCCCACCTGCCCGTCAGGTATGGGCGCTATCACAAGTCCCCTCAGGATCACTGCCGTTTCCTTCGGCATCTCTTTTTACAAATCTGGACTACCTTTTTTGGCGGCAACCTACTCAGGCCCAAAGCGATTCTTATCCTTGGGTTCTATGGTACAATTGGAAGGCTAGAAATGCCAAAGTTTTTGAAAATATAGATGAGGACCCCCTTGAGGTGGCTAGATTGGCAGACATGGAATCTCGGGCCTGGCAGCAGGCACAGGTGGAGGAGGAGGGTACAACGTTCTGTTTGGGGCAACGAAACCCCCACCCTCCACGTTCACACCCTCTACCGATCGCCTTCAATGGTCATCGATGCTATGTAGATGGTTCATGGAAAGCGACGGACAACTTCGCAGGATACGGATGGTTCTGCACTTCCGACAGTATGATGACGACGATGGGGGCTACCAACCGACGACGAAGTCTATCCGCTCTGCACGCGGAGATGGAGGCTCTGGTGTGGGCAATGCGATGTATGATTGGAGCTGGCAATCTACATGTGGCTTTCTTGACTGACTGCTCTGACCTGGTGAAGATGGTGTCTTCCCCTACAGATTGGCCGGCATTCGCAGTATACTTAGAGGACATTGCTTCTGATAGGGAAGAATTCTCTTCTTTCTCTTTATCTTTTATCCCTCGAAACGAGAATGTAAAAGCGGACCGTTTGGCACGAAATGTTCGTACCACGCCGCAATTTGTTACTTATGTAAACAACATTCCGCAAAATTGGCTCTTTTGAGCTAATCAATATATTAAGTTGACAAAAAAAAAAAAATACAAGTCTTTTCAAAGTGTTGTAAACAATACTCCATGTCTTTTCATAGTCTTTTAATTGACTTGAATGGGAAGACTTGCATTGTTAAAAAATATAGATATATATCAAATGGACTTGCATTGTTAATTTGAGTGTAAACGTAATCAAAGGCTATGGTTTTTGTTTTTTCTTCAACAGTTTCTGTATTTCTATCATCTGATTAAGTAAATTACATTATATTATAAGTAAAATACACAAGCGACCATTGACAGCGAGAAATGTAATAACAACACCAACTAACTAATTGTACGGTTTAATAATTGAACAAGTGATGTTCTTTCTATAATCATATATTTTTTGATAATTTCAATCAATGGGTATATTTTTGGAAAAATATGTAATTTCGCAGAAGATTAATTTCGGAAGAAAAAAACAAAAAAAAGAGCAGCAAACAGAGTAGTATATAGATAGTTGGTTGGTTGGGTTCTGTTTTTTGCTGTATACAAATCTCGAGGCGCCAAAAACACAAATTTCATAGCGGTGATCAGATTCACAGATTTATCTCTTAACCGGTCACAAAATGCTAATCAAATCCCAAAGATTGACCCTTTTCTCTCCTCTCTTTCCCAAACCAAGACCGATTCCGGTTCAATCCCACCAAACACTGATCTCAAAATCGGTGCTAACTCGGGGAAAACTCGGTGCGATCACTGCAACTCCGAGTTTTCAGGGAAATCCGGTGGTGACTCGACGGAGAATCAAATTAGAGCGAGTTAAGAGGAACTGCGTCGGAATTGATCGGGAAATCGCTGAAGAAGAAGAGGAGGAGGAGAGAGGGGATCTGGTGAAACAGAGCACATGGGAACAGATGAAAGAGATCGTAAAGTTCACAGGTCCAGCGATGGGGATGTGGGTTTGTGGACCGTTGATGAGTCTCATCGACACGGTGGTCATCGGCCAAGGAAGCTCCATCGAACTCGCTGCTCTCGGTACGTTTTTTTTTGTTTTTTTTTTCAATCAACTTTTATTTAAGATCTGCTTTGGTTGTATTTCCGGTTGAGTAGCCAAATTTGAACCGAACTGGTCCCCAGTAGGAAAGCTATAACATTCATACTGTTTTGGTTTGTTTAGTCTGTTTAGAATCCTTTACACATATTTTTGAAACCATGTGGACCAATAATAGTTTGAAAAACATATAAAACAAATTAGGTAAGTGTCCATCTATCATCCTATTATTTATTCGTTTTCTCAAGCTGATCATTAGATTTGTGTCGGTTTACCAACTTCAAAATTTTGTAACGTTTTTCATGAATCTTCTAGAGAGAAAATGTATCGGTAACACTACGGAAGGACATGATTTTAAAAACAGAACACATATGTCAAAATTAATTGTGTTGGTCCGAAGAAAAGGAAAAAAAAAAGGTTTATTAGTCTTGTTGGTCAAAGTTCAAGACCGTTTTCAATTGATTTAGACAATTTGGACTAGTCAAGGCTAACATAATTCAGTAATAAAAAAAACATTTCATTATATGATTTTTGGTGAGAATACGGTAATAAAAGTGTATTTTTATACGATGGCTGAGAAAATTACCGGTTTAATAGGACCGGGAACAGTACTATGCGACCACATGAGTTACGTCTTCATGTTCCTCTCCGTGGCTACATCCAATATGGTCGCTACTTCTCTTGCCAAACAGGTTATTTACTTTTTTTACTCTTCCAACTTTTTCTTTTTCTAATGTGCAAACATCTCAAGTGTTATTTTTTTTTCTTGCAGGACAAGAAAGAAGCACAACATCAAATCTCTGTTTTGCTCTTCATTGGATTGGTTTGTGGACTAATGATGCTTTTGCTCACAAGATTATTCGGACCTTGGGCTGTTACTGGTAAACATTTTTACTACAAAAATATGCTTCCCTTTTAAGTTATATTATTGAGGGAAATGTATTTAGACTTTGTTATGGGTTTTTGCAGCTTTTACAAGAGGGAAAAACATTGAGATTGTACCTGCAGCTAATACATATGTTCAGGTACTTGTTCTTTTGATCATCCTCTGTTTCAAATTCTTCTGATGAATGATGTCTCTCTTTAACTGGAATCTCTCTGTCTCCCAGATTCGAGGCATAGCGTGGCCGTTTATCCTTGTTGGATTGGTTGCTCAAAGCGCAAGGTTTCTTACACTTTCCTTCTTATTAATTAGCTTGACCGTTTGATGTTCTGTGTCGATTTTTCGCCTCTTTATTACTTAATTTGATGTGAGAATCTGTCTCAGTCTTGGAATGAAGAACTCATGGGGACCTCTTAAGGCATTAGCTGCAGCAACGATCATTAACGGTCTTGGAGATACAATCCTATGCTTGTTTCTTGGACAAGGTATCGCCGGAGCTGCTTGGGCAACAACTGCTTCTCAGGTAATATAAATTATACCATGAAGCCCAAAACTTGTAAAATGTAAATGAAGATGCTGAAGATTTCATTACGGAATTATGTGTTTGTGTGTTATGGTTACAGATAGTGTCGGCTTATATGATGATGGATTCTCTTAACAAAGAAGGCTACAATGCTTACTCCTTCGCAATCCCTTCACCGCAAGAACTATGGAAGATCTCTGCACTCGCTGCACCTGTTTTTATCTCCATTTTCTCCAAGATTGCTTTCTACTCTTTCATCATCTACTGTGCTACTTCCATGGGAACTCACGTTTTAGCCGCTCATCAGGTACATTTCAAAGCAGAGATCTTTCCACCTAGCCATGTTGATGTTGTGTATTTATATTTCTGGTTTTCTTACAGGTGATGGCTCAGACGTACAGGATGTGCAATGTATGGGGTGAGCCACTCTCTCAAACGGCTCAGTCATTTATGCCAGAGATGTTATATGGTGCGAACCGTAACCTCCCCAAAGCTAGAACGTTGCTCAAGTCCCTAATGATTATTGGAGCCACGCTTGGATTAGTCTTGGGAGTTATCGGAACAGCGGTTCCAGGCCTGTTCCCTGGTGTCTACACACATGATAAAGTCATTATAACTGAGGTCTGTTTTTTTTTTTCAATTCAACATTCGTTTTCCTGGGTTTTTGATTCTACCTTGGTCTAATCTGATTCTTGGTCTGTTGCCAGATGCATAGATTGCTTATACCTTTCTTCATGGCGTTGTCTGCATTGCCTATGACAGTATCCCTCGAGGGTACATTGCTGGTAAATTACAAACTCTTGTTCGATTACATGGTTTCTTGAGAAGCAAGCAATCTTTCAATTTGTTTAATTTTGAAACAAGATAGTATGCTTAAACTAAACGTTGTTTATCGTTTACCAGGCGGGACGTGATCTTAAATTCGTCAGTTCGGTGATGAGTTCAAGCTTCGTTCTTGGCTGTCTTACACTAATGGTACTTTATTGAGCCTTTTTATAAACCCTAATTAAGATTATTAATCTTCGAAGACACTCTAAATTTGAGCAACCCTAAACTGATATTTTGTTACTGTTGTTGTTTATAATGACACAGTTCGTGACACGAAGTGGCTTTGGTTTACTCGGCTGCTGGTTCGTTCTCGTCGGATTTCAATGGGTAAAGATTTTCTTTTTTTAACATATGGTTATCAGAGATTTTCTCTTCGTCCTAATCTGTCTTTAATCAAAATATGGTTATCATTGCAGGGTCGATTTGGTCTGTATCTACGGCGGCTTCTTTCACCTGGAGGCATACTTAATTCGGATGAGCTAAGTCCATATACGGCGGAGAAGATCAAATCCATTTAAGTCTCGGTATAATTTGTGTCTGAGTTGTTGCCAACTATATCTAATAGTTTGCCAATAAATTGCTAATTTTGATATATCAAGCAACAAAAAACACAAGTAACATCGAGCTCTGAGGCTCTAGAATGATGTCTAGATTCTACGCTTATTGTCAACTCTTTTTTTGGTCAGAGGCTCTATGTAAATTTTAAAGCATAAAAGACATATATATATGATATATATAAGTGTGGTTAGTTCAATCAGTTAGGAAAAAAAGTAATTTGGATTATGTTTATTCAACGTAACAAAATGTTTACTCAAGATTTTCTCTTCCTTTAACAAAATCTCAAATTCACTGATCGGTTCTTTTTTGACTCTTCTCTTCATTTAATGTTCACAACATGGTTAAAGCTTCCCAGCAAAGGAGGATTTGGCTTACAGATCGATGTGGTTGTGTATATAATTGTATTCTTGGAGAAAATGAAAATTCATTACTAGTCTTGAGTCTTAAGATGATAAGAAACAAACCGAGTAAATTAAAATTTAAGCCGTTGGAACTCTACTTCCGCCTCTGCGTCCACGTCCATCCGGTCTCTCTGAATATTCTCTTCTCTGCAATAACCAAAAGATTGAAATATTGAATGGATCTTCAAAATTTAAAAACAATATAGAGTTTTTTTTCAGGGTTACTTACAAAGGGTTTAGTGGGTCTAGTGTTTGTGTATCTCTGCCTCCTGCTAATGGACATTCTCTCAACCTCTTTCTTCTTCTCCTCTGCTTTCATTTTGGTGGGACTAGGCCGATACAATATCACAGTCCGCCCGATTTGCCCTACTGCTACCGAACCAGTTGCTTCCTCCAAATGCTGAACCGCATCCTCTAGCTCATCGGGCGATGTCTTGCGTATTTTCACCTGTTCGGATGAAAGAGTTAAGAAGATGTTTCGAGAGTTCCACAGTTTCAATCCATTCTCATAGGTCAATCAAGCAAACAACATTCCTTTCAAGAAGACATAACTAGCACAGATAACACAAAAGAATCAACTATTCAAGATTCCACATACCCTTAACCCCTAATCTTAGGGAGAATGATTTGAATTTCATACATCAAATATCCACACAGTTGATCAATTCATATACCCTAAAACGCTAATTTTGGGGGGAAATTGATTCCACTCCTCATCTCATTTGGCCTAATACGGAACACAAAACGCTATCACAGTTTGGTAAATTCAGAGCAAGAATGTCTTATAAAGCTGATACCTTTAAGAGCTCGTTCTTCTCGAGAGTCTCGAGGAAGGAGAAGACGACTGATTCAGTAACACCAGATTTGCCAACGAGTTGACATTTCAATTTATCACCCAAACTGTGCGCGTATGAAGCCAATTCCTTCTTCTCCTTTATCGAAAGCTTCAAAGCCGAGCCCCGACTCTTCTTCTTCGTCTTCTCTGTTTTCTCCTCCTTATCTCCTAAGCCCATCTCCGAAATCTCCTCCGAGGCTTCCGAATCTTCAATTCCTCTCACGGAAACCACTCCACTGTCCAGCTCACCTTCTTCCTCTTCTTCTTCGTATTCGTATTCTTCTGCGCTGTAATCTTCATCCTCGCTCTCTTCGTCTTCTTCGAGATCTGGTTCATCGATGGAAGAGAAGGAGTTCGCTACGAGTGAAGTAGAATGAGAAGGAAGCGGCTTTGAGGAAAATGATTGAAGGCGAGGCTTGCTATGGTGATTGGATTGAGAGATTGAAGCGGAGAAGCAAAAGGGTCTAAGGAAGAGACAGACCGAAGACGGTGGTTTGCGATGTCGGAGAATATTGTGGATAAGGTGAGTCGATGAAGACGACGATGATGCTGTCACTCTCTCCATTGCACCAACACTCCAAAATTGGGTTTTGGGACTTTTATTATATAAACCCCTTTAAAATGTGATTATTACACACACTAAGCAATATCTCTCATCTTACTGCGCCGTGGTTGTTTCGGGTCGTTGCAGAATGGGCCAAAGTAGGCCCAATTATGACCCATTTTAAAAATGATATTCTCTACTCCTCCTTGGTTTTTTTTTTTGGTTCTGAAATGACATTCTCTGCTTTTTTGGCACACGCTTTCCTGCAAACACAAATAATTAAATAGATACGGACCGACACAAATCAGAGATTAGTGACGAATTTTATAAACAAATTTTAATATTTGATTGATTATCTTTTTCTGGCTAAGTAATTTCCATTTCAGGTATGCTAAAGCTAGTAATTTACTAACACCACGGGTTTTTTTTTGCTTTTACTAACACCACGTATTGTATTTTATTTTTCTTTCTCGACATATCAAGGTAATTTAAAGATCACACCACATGGCACGTGAGAAAGGAAAAGCATGCACGTGAGCCAGCTGTGCACTGAAGCTCAAAAAAAAGTGAAAAGGCTATGACAACTACTTAGCTTCGAGAAGCAGGCACTCTGTATTTATCGCATTACGGTTATTCATTCAATAATATTTTGCTATACATAATTTACAAAAACTTGAGTGTGTCTGTGTGTGATGTGTACATGTCCGACGAATACTTTTGTTTGAATCAGAAGCATTATCCAAATTTACGTGTTCCCAAGAGGCTAAGACGATTTCCAATTATTGTCGTTGCTGTTATAATTATTGTTAATAATAGTAATTATTACTATTATTTAAGGAAACGCAAGATTCCACATGATACTGCCTAAGCACTATGTCGAGCTAATTTAATTACTTTAAAATGAAACGAAACAATTTGGTTTAGGATCGTATAGTAGTTAAACGTCATGTATCTTACTCGATTTTTTTTTAATGATGTTTGTTGTTGGTATATCTATGAGGGCCTTATCAAAATAAAACAAAAATATGAAATTTCAGTTTGGCGCTAATCAAAATAATACTGTAATTAAATAATCCATCGGTCCTAGTTGCTGATTCTCAACGATTTTAATACACCAAGTGCAAAGTTATGAATATACAAAATCACCCTTGGTAACTAGTTGTCGACAATAATGACATTTACAATAGTAACCCCAGTTAAGAGAGTTAGCGTCTACGTGTAAAGTGGTATCAGGAGAAAGGAGCAGCGATCACATGGGTGGCTAATTCTAATCCTCCGGTTCCTCACCGTCCAATTATTCTCGCGCGTGTCTACACTCTACTCTGATGCGCGTTGACTCAAGCTCAAGTAGTATTTTGTAGTTTCAAGAAACTTAAATATGCACAAAATTGTGTTACGTAATTTACAATGCAATGTCTCGCGGTAAAGGTAGAACCGGAACTCAAGTCAGATCAATCTCCATGTATGATTGTGTCGCATCCAATGTTAATAATTTAAGGATTTAAGGATAATGTATTTTTAAATAACGTTTTTTTTTTGGTTGAGTTAATAACGTATACTGTACATTTGTATCACATAAATGTATAATTTGACTTGCACACAACAACGTCTCTACATAACTAACGTGTGTTTTATATGTTTATACTGTATATTCGTTTTATCGTTTACTACATTTAAAACATATTTTATCCTTGTTTTGCTTTATACTATTGCCAAATTATGGAACAACAATATTATATATATGTCCAACTCGGATATATATACCGATGGACTAATAGAGCTTAGAGCACCAATATCGGTTTATGTGGGGGATATTGTTTTGGAGTGAGAAATTAATAAAATAATGTATAAGAGTTGAAGAGAGAGAGAGCCACATCTGTGAATCGCCGTAGAGAGAGAGTCGTCAAACTAGCAACACGTTTCAATTTTTTTCCCAAATGAAATTGTGTTTTCATTTGCAAAAAGACGGAACCAATCTCTGGTTGACACGTAGCAGCCACACCCGACCCATACTCGAGTCTTCCGCAAGACCCGAGATATGTATCTCGTTCCACTGTTTCATTATATCTCTATTATTATACTCCTTTAACATCTCCAAACATACGCCGATATTGGTGCTCTTAGTAGATATGTACGTGCTGGTAACTCCGTATAAGTTGTAACTCCAGATACATTGATGGATTATCCTTGCAATATTTTTCTTTTAGATCAAAAGGTTCTGAACAAAAACTTAGATTAATCCATAATTAAAGCATGTAAAACGCCAAGTATTTTTCTTAACAAAGAGGCTAACTATCTATACTATAGTAGCTTACCTTGGCACAAAATGTTCGTACTATCCATCACCATATTACTTATGTAAGCAATGTTCCGCTAAATTGGCTGTTATAACTTTAAAAAAAAAAAATTGGCTGTTATAAGCTAATCAATATATGTTGTTGACAAAAAAAAAGATATCTATACTATAGTAGCCAACCATAATTGAAATTATTGTAGAAAATTAAGTCATGTTTCTCTTTTCATATGATGAGTATTTAAATCTAAAGATCATACTGTATAAAGATAAAAAAAATATATACGATAACAATTACTTAACCAATTATTATTTAAGAAATGGACTACTGTTTTGTAGATGCTATATATATTTTTTTCTGTTATAATAAGAAACCTAAAAGCTGCTGTCAAAAAAAAAAACAAAAAAAACAAAAGCAATCTTAATTTTTTTTTTCCTGTAAAAAAAAATTAATTTTTTTTTAAATTGCATAGGACACACATTGAAACATAATATAAAACAAGAGAATTCCAACTAGAGTTTTTCAAAAATATTTAAGAAGATCTCAGTCGTATTTAGATGCGTTACTTTTTTTTTTTTTTTTTGTGTCATCAGATGCTTTTTTTTTTTTTGTCAACTGCATATATAGATTAGCTTAGTGAAGCCAATTGGGCGGAACGTGGTTTACAGTGTCATCAGATGCGTTACTTAAGAAGATCTCAGTCGTATTGGGCTTATTTTGGTGGAGTATATGTGACATTTATGTTAAATTTGAAATGGAAGTAACTATGAAGAAGTAAAAAGGGTAAAAAGGGTAAATTGCTGTATTTGGTCAGCCATTGTTATTCCCGCTCGTCTCGTAGCTTGAAAAAATTCGAAAAACCTTTTTAACCGGTGCGCGCTTTTTCCATTTGCTCACTACACGGTGGTGGTCTGGTCTTCAATAATGCTACGTCAGCATACAGTAAAAACTACTTTAATTAGTTATTAAATATTTTGTTCTTCTCACCCAAAAAATCATACTCCTACATATTTTTGTTTTGTCGTTCTCCTTCCTAAATAATTTTCAACTACCACAGATTAATAATAAATAAAATAAAATAGCGTATACTTATTTGGAAAGGCACAGAAAAAACAAAATTCAAAATCTGAATTTGTTTCTCATCAGCCTCCTCGTTTCTTCACCCAGAGGAGAGAGAGTCCATTCGATCTTCCTTCCTTTCTCTCTCTGCAGCAACTTCGCTTAGAGAAGACGAAACAATCTCTATCTCTCTCTCTCTCTTGTATGGTCTCACCCTCTCTCTCTACCATCTCAAACGAAGAAGAGAAGCGAAGAGAAGAGAGAGAAAAAGAGAGGTTACAATGTTTTATTCTTCTATCTTCAGCCATGTGAGCTCCCACTGACACATTCTCTGCATCTTCTTTCTTTTTTTCCTTCTTCGGAAATTTTGTTTGGTTGATTGATTCTTCTCACCGAATCCGTGACCGAGTCGCCGGGTTTAGCGAGTTGACTTCTCTCCTCGAGTTTCGAGGTTAGTGGATGGCTTCATCGTCATCGAGAACCAGAAGCAGTAGACCTCCAAGTCCCGCTTCTTCGACTTCTTCGTCTCATCTCAGCAACCGTCTCGTACCTCGCTCTTGCTCTACCTCTGCTTCCTCATTGCTCAACTCCGGCGCCGGAATCGGCTCCCGATCTATGACGCCTAGTCGCACCTTCTCCGACTCGGGGCTAATCGGCTCCGGGAGCTTTGGAATTGGATCGCCTGTACCTTACCCCTCAGAGGAGCTTCTCGGTGAGCCTATGGAGGAGACTATTAGCTCTGAGCGGGATAGCATTTCTGTAACCGTTCGTTTTCGTCCATTGAGGTATGCTAGATCTGATCGCCGTGGACCAGATCTATTGCAGAGATTACAGTTCCCCATAGATGCTATTGGAGTCCAATTTTCAAATTCACGCTTCTGATTTTATTTTATTTTTCTTTGGGCGTTGCAGTGATAGAGAGTATCAAAGAGGAGATGAAGTTGCTTGGTACCCTGATGGCGATACATTGGTCAGGCACGAGTACAATCCACTCACAGCCTACGCATTCGGTATTTGCTTCACCTCAATTATTTTGGCCATCATATCAATTATTCTGTTCCCCAATTTGCTCGTTTTAATTGATTATAGTGTTTGAGTGAATGGTTTTCCAAATTTGTTTTGATGCCAGATAAAGTTTTTGGACCACAAGCAACTACTATAGACGTTTATGATGTAGCTGCAAGACCAGTAGTCAAGGCAGCAATGGAAGGTGTCAACGGTAAGGAGCATTGCTGCAAAATTCAGCTTTACCAAATTTGTGTGTTTTAATAGAAATAATATCATCTAGACCAATTGGTTTGCAAGTAGTATGGCTTGCAACAAATCTTCTGACTCAGGATTGGAAATTTGACAGGAACTGTTTTTGCTTATGGTGTTACAAGCAGTGGAAAGACACATACAATGCATGTAAGGGTTTCTTTTTTAAATCCTTTTACACCTTCCTCTCTGATTTTTCTTCAAAACATATGTGCTATGAATTGAGATAGATCACTTTTGCAACTTGGTTCTCCTTTGGTATCTGCTGGTTGTTCTGGACTACTCTAAACATTTACATGGTACTAAAAGATACCATACGTAGACCATTTGACATAATTTGTAGCTAATGGTTATGTGAATTGGAAATGCTCGTGTGAAAGGAATTTGAAGGTCTTCATTTGGATTGGCTGTGCTTATCTTAGTGAAGTAGCTACCTGGACAATTCCTATCCAAACAAGTAGAACCTATATCTCATGTTCTTTTGTTTTGCCATTGGTTCCTTTTGTAATATGCATAGGGTGATCAAGAATCTCCTGGGATCATACCGCTAGCGATAAAAGACGTGTTCAGTATCATCCAGGATGTAAGTGGTCTTCACGGGGTTCATGTCTTTTATCATCTTATCACGACCTTTTTTATATGATTTCATGCTCGCTAACTGGCTACGTTTTTATATTTCAGACTCCAGGAAGGGAGTTCCTTCTCCGTGTTTCATATCTTGAAATATACAATGAGGTAAGTGGAACTTTTTTTATCCTTGATATACTTACTTGCTAAGCCCCGAAAAGTAGAGATTTTAGATTGGGATATGTTTTCTTGTTCTTTTGCGGTTTTGCCTCATCTTTGAGAACTAAAATGCTTAACATTATAGAGAATTGGGTGACTGCTTATGATCTTCTTGGTTTTACATGTGTGCTTCTATGTTTCAGCTTTCTGATTATCTGACAACCGATCCTTGTATCAGGTGATAAATGATTTACTGGATCCAACGGGCCAAAATTTACGTGTTAGAGAGGATTCCCAGGTTTGCTTCAACCTCTATAGAATCTTAGCTTTCTCCATCACTCTCACACACACGCACAAGCATTGTGGTCTGAATAGAATAATTGTGAACGAATTAGCTTAGTATCACGATATGAATGTGATATCATTTAAAAAGATATTGATTCATATTGCATTTGTTTTTCTAGGGCACTTATGTTGAGGGTATCAAGGAAGAAGTTGTTTTGTCTCCTGGCCACGCACTATCATTCATTGCAGCTGGGGAAGGTTATTAGAAAATTAACCCCTGAAACATGTGTTCATTTTCTTAACCCTGTCCCTTCCGCTCTACTTAATATTGCTGTTGTTTTCAATTGCAGAACATCGTCATGTTGGTTCAAATAATTTCAATTTGTTGAGCAGCAGAAGTCACACTATATTTACACTGGTACGTCTTCAAGCTCCAGGAGCTTGTCATAGTGTAATTTATAGCCTCTTCTCAGTGTCTCAGCATGATGGTTTTTGCGCTTACATGTGTCCTTACGATGTATATGTTTTGAAGTGTAATTTTTATCCGTTTGCAGATGGTTGAAAGTAGTGCTACTGGAGATGAATATGATGGAGTTATCTTTTCTCAACTCGTAAGGGCTTCTTTCTTTTAGTTATTGTATCAGATCATTTAGTTTTGAAGACGGGATCTAACTGTATATTTTCTTGTTTAGAATTTGATTGACTTAGCTGGATCTGAGAGTTCAAAAACCGAAACAACTGGATTGAGGAGAAAGGAGGGTTCATACATCAACAAGAGTCTTCTAACTCTTGGAACTGTAGGTGTCTTTTCTTAATTCGAGCTGTCTTTCCAATTTTCATCTGTTTTTAAAAATGTAATGATGGAATGTCCATCAGAGGTTCTGTTACTGAATAATGCTAGACTTGCTTACTGGAGCAACTCAATTAGTTTCCACAGTCCAATGGTGGCATTAGATAATAAGAAAGGAATTTGCAGTTGTTATGGGAAGATACTTAGGATTCTCAGTACTTTATTTCTTCATGTAGTGCTGCTAGTACTTCTTGATCAATGCTTGAATTTCTGATAAGTATTCTGTTGCCCTTTTCGTACTTTTGGCCTGTCGGTGATAGCATCTTTAGTCACTTAAACCTTTGAGATAGTAGGGCGTTTTACTTATAATTATCTCTTGTGGTTTCATTTATGAAGGTCATTGGAAAACTTAGTGAGGGTAAAGCAACTCACATTCCATATCGGGACTCTAAGCTAACTCGTCTTCTGCAATCTTCATTAAGTGGTCATGGGCATGTGTCGGTAAGACTCTTCTGTATCTGTTGCAATATTTCCCCACTTCCCTATACTGGTTTCCCATGGTTGACTTTCTCAGAGCTGTTTGATTGCAATACTCTATGCTTTTTTTGTTTCTATTGACTATCCGTAATGAGTAGTAAGTATCGTGCTGATGCTGATTCGCCATTACAACAGCGAAGTTAATTGAGTTTTTTTTTTTCTAATTTCCTTTATAGCTCATATGTACAATTACTCCTGCGTCGAGCAGTAGTGAGGAAACTCATAATACATTGAAGTTTGCCAGCAGGGCAAAGAGTATAGAAATATATGCTTCACGCAATCAGGTGATATTTTGACCTGTTTTACAATAAAGTACTTTGCTATACTCAAGGGTATAAGCTTGAACCTCTGCTTGATTTTTATATTTCATTATTAAAAAGCAGATTATAGATGAGAAGTCACTGATCAAGAAATATCAAAGAGAAATCTCAACCCTCAAACTAGAACTTGATCAGCTTAGAAGGGGAATGCTTGTTGGTGTCAGTCATGAAGAGTTAATGAGTTTAAAGCAACAGGTTCTGACCTCCCCCAAGACCTTTTATATCCTGAATCTTACTGTGTTCCAAAGGCAGTGAATTAACTAACTATCCATTTATCACAACAGTTAGAAGAAGGTCAAGTGAAAATGCAATCAAGATTGGAGGAAGAAGAAGAAGCCAAAGCGGCTTTAATGAGCAGAATCCAAAAGCTTACCAAGCTCATACTCGTCTCTACCAAGAATTCTATTCCTGGATATTTGGGTGATATACCCACTCACCAGCGCAGTCTCTCCACGGGTAAAGATGATGTAAGTTTTCTGCCTAGTTGATGAATTTTTACTATTTCAGATTGGTAAACGGTTTAGTGATTAGGTTAGTTATTTTATCCATTTTAAGGTGGCCCAACAGAAGAAGTTTTGGAATTAGTTGGTTTTGATGTTTTAATCTGTATAAGTTTATGTTTTGATTGGTGAAAGCTTCTTGTCTCTGGACCAAGTAATTTAAACTCCTATCTGTTCCTTTTTTTTCTTCTGCTGCATGTTGCTTCCACATCTCAGAAGCTGATTCAAAACTCAATGGCTAATTCTGTTTCATCTTTGCTTGTCAGAAATTTGATTCTCTGCTGTTGGAAAGTGATAATCTGGGATCTCCATCTTCGACCTTGGCTCTTGTATCAGAAGCTTCTTTAGGTTTTAACCACCGGCGATCTTCTAGCAAGTTGAATGACGAAAACTCGCCGGGTGCAGAATTTACTCAAGTGAGTAAATTACCCCAAAGTTTGTATATATTGTTATAAAAATGGTATCTCATTGTTGTGGGCTTGTGGCCTTCGGTAGGGTGTTATGACGCCGGATGAAATCGACCTTCTAGTTGAACAAGTTAAGATGCTTGCTGGTGAGATAGCTTTCAGTAGGAGCACACTAAAGCGTTTGGTGGATCAGTCCGTAAATGATCCGGAAAACTCACAAACTCAGGTAATATAATAGTACCTCCTGAAGTGGCGCATTTACCTTTAGCTTAACTAACTAACCTAATAAATTATTGCATGCAGATACAGAATCTGGAACGTGAGATTCAAGAAAAGCAAAGACAAATGAGAGCCTTGGAACAGCTCATAATTGAGAGTGGTGAAGCTTCGATTGCCAATGCATCATTGGTTGAGATGCAACAGGTATTTAACCTCCAAATCTCATTCACTGCGAGAACATGATCTTTTGACCCTTTCAAGGTCACTGGTTCAAGACTCAACAATGATCAGCTGATATATTGTGCTCTTTTGTTGTTTTCAGAAAGTTATGAGTCTGATGACCCAGTGCAATGAGAAGAGCTTTGAGCTGGAGGTGAAAAAATTATTCTTTTATTGAATGTACCGTTTTGCTTATATTCACCATATGTTTAAACTTGGTTCTACCTCTGGCACAGATAAAATCAGCAGATAATTGCATTCTCCAAGAACAACTACAGAAAAAGGTCTGTAGCATTCTTTTCTCGTATCGAAGTCATGCACAATTCTCTTCTTTTTACTCCATTTTTCTTGCTTTTATCTCATTCGTCCTTCAAACATTGTCCTCCGAAAAAATATGCTTCTTACCACGCTTGCTCAAACAATGCAGTGTACTGAGAACAAAGAACTACTTGAAAAGGTGAATCTTCTAGAGCAACGCTTGAATGCAATATCCAGTGAGAAATCCTCACCATCTTGTTCCGATAAAGCTGTATCTGGAGATTATGCAGATGAACTTAAAAAGAAAATACAATCACAGGTGAATTTACAAACATACATTCTCAGTTCTCACAAGTATCCTGTGCGCATCAATAATCATCATGTAACATAAATTAATACATTTACTGTAAATCTGATCTTCTCTTTATACTAACATAAACTTTTGTCTCTCATTCTTATATGAATGTTTATGTTTTGTATTTAGGAAATTGAGAACGAAGAGTTGAAGCTAGAACATGTGCAAATCGTGGAAGAGAACAGTGGGTTACGAGTACAAAATCAAAAACTAGCTGAAGAAGCTTCATATGCTAAGGAGTTAGCCTCTGCTGCTGCTGTTGAGCTGAAAAATCTGGCTAGCGAAGTAACAAAACTCTCACTGCAAAACACAAAGCTAGAAAAAGAATTGGCAGCTGCAAGAGACTTGGCTCAAACCCGTAACCCCATGAACGGAGTAAATCGGAAGTATAACGATGGGGCAAGGTCAGGAAGAAAGGGAAGGATTTCTTCAAGTAGGTCAAGTGGAGATGAGTTTGACTCATGGAATTTAGACCCAGAAGATCTGAAAATGGAGTTGCAAGTAAGAAAACAGCGAGAGGTGGCTCTTGAGTCTGCACTCGCAGAGAAAGAGTTCATAGAAGACGAATACAGGAAAAAAGCAGAAGAAGCAAAGAGAAGAGAGGAAGCTTTAGAAAACGATTTGGCAAACATGTGGGTACTTGTTGCCAAGTTGAAGAAAGACAATGGTGCGTTGCCTGAACCCAATGGCACTGACCCTGCAAGAGAAGTAGAGAAGAGTCAAAGCAATGCGGTTCTAAAAGAGAGACAAGTCTCTAGTGCACCGAGACAACCTGAAGTAGTTGTAGTAGCTAAAACCGAAGAGACACCAAAAGAGGAACCTCTCGTTGCTCGTCTCAAGGTACCTGTAACGAGATGTGTTTTGGACATTTTATTACCTGTGAAATAATCTTTTCTTCCACATATATTAACAAGATTATGTAACAATGAGACAGGCGCGAATGCAAGAAATGAAGGAGAAGGAGCTGAAATCGCAAGCGAATGGAGACACAAACTCTCATATTTGTAAAGTATGTTTCGAATCTCCCACTGCAGCAATTTTACTCCCTTGCCGTCATTTCTGCTGTAAGTCGCAACTTTATCTCCGTGATAACTCCTAGTTCTCTTCCTTTATCATACAGTTCTAATAAAAGGATGATTTCTATTTTATTTTTAAATCTCTTTTTTTTTATTATTTTTTATTTTACAGTATGTAAATCCTGTTCCCTCGCTTGCTCTGAATGCCCAATTTGCCGCACAAAGATCTCTGATCGGCTCTTTGCGTTTCCGTCTTGACCAATCAAAAGGTACCTTTTTGCAAGTGAATGCCTCTAAGTTATATTACATGCTATTCTGGGTTCTTTTACGGTTTAGAAAATGTAGGAACCAAACTGAAACAAAAAAAACTAGTCCGGATGAGTTTGGTTGTCTATCCCAGATTCACAATTGTGTATCAGAAGTAGAAAACAAAAGTTGACTCATCCAATTCTATAAGCTTTTAGGCCCACTGTTTGGATTCATTATTGGTTAAATTGATTAGTTACGACCGGATTGAACACTATTTTGGTCATGTTCCAATGTAAGATGTTATTGAAACGGATCATCAGATAGAGTTACAATAATATGTAAATATTGATTAAAATGCATGATGTTGCAGGTCTCTAAGAACTGTGGGTGAAGCCTGTTGCTATATATTTAGAGGAAAGAACAGGTTGGGATTTTTTAATTAGTTTTCGGGTCTTTTGTATGTAATATGTCTATGCTCATATTTATATATTTATCATTGAAAATGGGTAAAAGGGGAAAATTGAAACATATACGTGTGGACATGTCTTCACTCTTCACTTTTTTTTTTTTTTTACAAGTCATGTCTTCGCTTCTCTTCTCTTCTCTTCTCTGTTTCCACCACACCCCTCGTTAAAAGACGTTAGAAGAAGAATGAATGAGACACACTTCTAAAGACCAAGCTATTCTTCTATTAGAAAACAAACAGCATTTTTAAATATTGGGCCAAACACTTTTGTTTTATCTATTCTTTGTGGTGAGCCACGCACTTAAACCAAGTTTAATTTTCTATTCAATCCACTTTCGGGGAAAAAAAATCCTATTTTAAATGTTAGAAGTTAGAACCAACAAAAAATGCAGTACTAAGATTATTCGTAATGAAATTCATGAAAAGATTTATTCTTGAATATTAATTGAAAATTTGTTTCCATGGACTGTACAAAAGTTTTGAAAGATTGTAGAAAAGTCAATATCGAAGTCTTTACGAGAAATTTTTGTTCATTAATAATTGTTTATTCGTAAAAAATTGTGGGTCAAGAAATTTTTTGACACTATATTGACCATCCAATAGATTTGGAACCTTTAGTTAATCGTCAATCAAATCCGAAATTTTGTTGACAAAACAATAAAAAACGAATTCTTATTAAGATAAATATAGAAACAAAAGTTTCTACCAAAAAAAAAATATAGAAACAAAAGTAATCAAAAACGGAAACAACAAGTTGGTTTGGATTCATCATTACAAACCCTAACTTCAAACCCTAACTTCAAATAAAGAGGACTATAATTCAACAAAAATAAATTCAGGAGAAGGGTTTTTGTTCCCAAAACCCTTGATGATGGTATTGTGAAGAATCATCATAAACCCTATAGGACTCATTGTTATTGTTATTAGCAATAATGTTATCCTCATAGGAGACAGGAGAAGGATGTTCAAGCAAATCCTCCACTCTCCAACCCGGTAATGTTTCCATCAAATACTCTGATATACTACCCGTACCTGTACAACCGGATCCGGACCCCGAATCGCTCACTTGATGATAGTTTTCCTCTATCCCATAATAACAATTGCTCGTGGTTGTGGAAGGAGAACTCGTAAATACCTCATTGGAGGCTGAGCTCGGGACCTCGCTCGATACTAATTTTGGTCGGGTTTTGGCTCGAACCAATGCAGCAGCGGAGTTGGAATTGGAGGCTCTTGGGTAGGCCGACGGGGAGGCAGAGATCTTGACGCCGGTAAGGAGGAATCTATTGTGTTTCTTAGTGTGCTCATTAGATTGATGTATTGGAATGTCACATTCTCTGCATAGTATTGCTCTGTCTTCTTGGCAGAATAATAATGCACGCCTCTCCTGTCATACGTAATAAGATTTGATACCATTTAATAATAGATAATCAAGAATCCTCTTGTTTTGTATCCACCTATTTTAAAATAATATTTGTATTATTTTATTTATCGGCTAGATTTGACTCCCTTTTCCCCACTAACTTTTCAAAAAAGATATTGCTTTTTAATTTGTAAAGATAGGCAAAAAGAAATATTCTTTTACTATTTCTCCACAGCTTACCTTCCCAAAGAAGAAAGTATTTTAATATTGTAGTAACTCGATTTAATTGGTTAATAACTTAATTTTGATTAGTGTGACCGCATAAATCATCAAGATTTTGGTAAGCTCAATCTTTGTTTCTGTTTATGAGAAAAGTAATTTTTTGTCGTGGCTATAAATTCGTCGTCAAAAATGGTGTGCAACTAATTTTCCAAGAAACAAAGGCAAAATAATCATTTTCTCACCAACCAACAAACAAATCTCAGAAAAATTTGACTCAGGTCACCCAGAACATCGGTTCATGAAACCAAGATTTCATCAATAGTGACATCACAAAATTTTCCAAGTAAAGATTATAGTTTTATCAAGAAAGGCCAAAAAAGAGAGAAGTTTTAAATTTGTTCTTACCCCGCAAATATCACAAAGAGGAGCATCTTTGAAAGTAGGAGAAGTGAGAGAGAATCGAAGATGTTTTCCGGCGAGCTTATTGGCGAAGTGAACATGGCGATCGCAACCATTACAAAGAGCTGCTTCATCTGCACAACAAAACACCGAAGCTTCTTCTTTATCACACACATCACACCAAATCTTCATCTTTCTATTTTCGTATTAGAGAATAAACTTTTTTTTTTCTTTCTCGAATATCACAAAATGGCCTCTTCTCACTCTCTCTCAACTTGTACCTTTGGACCAGTACTATATAGTAGTGTTTATGTAGACATTCATGTGGGTGAATGTATATGTATAGGTGTGTGTAGAGGTTGATGGGGTATGAGTGTGGGCAAAAGGGTAAGAATAATGTGTTGGCTTTATAGATAAGCAGCTTAGGTTTCCTTTGTCTTTTTTTAACTCTTCCTCTCACTTCTTGATTGATAGCTACTCTCTCCTTTGCTTTGAATGCCCCCAAATTGACTTGTTTTGGTTTTGGTTTCACACCCGGTTTTGTCTGGTTTAGAACTCGGGGAATTTTTTTTTAAATAACCGGCCGGTATATAAATAACTACAACTAGATGTACTTATTTTGTTTCCTTCTAATATCGATCGCATCAATTGTATGTTTATATTTTATCTTGGGATGTTAAAAGTACCTAAAAGTTCCAAAGAACATTCACCTTTTTCCGTTTTCACATGCAACGGTCTCCAGCCAAGGATTTTAATTACGTGAACATGTTTGTTTGATCTCTGTCTATAATTTACACATACAAATTACCTGATTTAATCTCACTAATATAATTCCCTAAATTACATATTCAGATTGATTTTTAATATTTATCTAATTCTCCATCTAGCAATTGTATAGAATTTTTGTAATAATATATCTTAACTAAGGAATATTATATCTATACTTTAATCACAAATTACATAGGTTTTCGGTTTCATAGAAGGAGGTAGGGATAGATAACTTGACAGTAGTATATGATTTGCAGTTAATTAATTTTCGTTTCTCTAATAAGTAATAACGCTGAGAACTAATAATTGTTCTATCTTAATTGGTGGCAAGCTCTCGCTTTCTTTAGTTTAAATGTGTCTTCAAGTGGACATGTCATGCATTTATACGCGAAAATCAAGCTTTCACAAATATTCTAAATTGATAGTTATTATCAAAAATCACATATCTTTAATATAAAATCATTGTGAATGTAAAAAAAAAAAGTAGTCACTCAGTGATCAGTTTTATAATTAAATATTCTCTCTTTTATTTTCCCGAAAATCCGAAATACTATAAGTGGGAACTTTGTGGGTCTTGTATACGAAAGAAAAAGTGCAAAAGTGGAATTTAATACAATCTTTTTGGTCTAATATATTCATCTTTTTCGTCAGATGCTAGTTTTTTTTTTTTTTTTTTGTGCACAAGATTAACTAGCGTCAGATATGCTAGTTAATCTAGTAATAAACAAAAACGACAAAAAAAATCGAAATAAAAACCAATTAAAGTTATTAAAAAAAAATGGAAAAGGTGGGGAGCTTTGACAAATGGCCAGCTCTTCATGCCAGCTTTTGTCTTCCATCATCCATGTGTATATCTATTATATTTTAGTTATTTTATTTTAGTTGAAACGAATATAAAATATAATCGATTTCCAATCTTTTCATAAACACAACAAACAGTACTCTTATGGTTATGTATGCACCTTATAACCAACAATAATTCCATTAACGACGAGTCAATTCTTAGAAATTTGATTCAGTTTTTCTTTAGGTGATTCTGTATTGGTTCTACTTCTATCTAATTTGATTGACATCGATTTAAGTCCTTATCGACACTCTATCATTATAAAGTGACGTTAATCATCATAGACAAGATATCTTTTTCATGTATCCTTTAAGTGGATGAAATTTGTTCATTTTTTTTTCTTATAATCAATAATCAAACATACTTCATATAAGAGCATGAGCATAGCGTTGTGGATGGTCTAAGGCTTTGCGGTCATGTCGGCCAAATTGTTTGGAATTAAATGATTTTTTTTTTTGGTATACTAAATACTTTTGATATAAATAAGCGTGGATCTGATCTTTTGAAGAATAATGTAGATAATGTACTCCATAATTTTTTTTTTTTTTTGCCCAAAAAAGTACTCCATAATTTATGAGGTGGAAGACGACAAAAAACACTTTTAGAGGAAGAAGATATGGATGATCTCTCTCGAATCTTTCCCCCCTCATTATTTTCGTCAACTTCCCATTTTTTTGACTGTCTCTTATACTAGCAAATTTAAGAATTTATGTTTCAACTCGAAGTTGCTTCGTACTTCGAACTCGTCAGTACTCATTATCAGGAACTAAAAAAGTAAAAATACTTTTATCTCAAAAATTTATAAAGACTGCTGCATGAATCATTTATCATATATCGTTTTTACAGAATGTTTTTTCATGTGAATAAATTGTTCATGTATTCAATTTTATTACGCCATGACCTCATAATAATTCTATCTTTATTACTCTGAAATTTTTTACAGTACCAACATTCACACATTTTAGACGTCATACTGGTGATTTTAAGCCGCAAGACATTGAGACTTAGTCTAATAGTTCGGTGAGATGCTTCCCAAACGAAAGTTCCTAATTTCTGAACTTGAATTATATATGTTTTATATAATATTTGTAGATCTTAAAGTCACATGGATTGACGTACTACTGGACTTTTTGCAAAGGTTCTTCATGCACTTTTTAGACATTCCTTTTTTAAAATAGTATACATGGGACCTTTAGCAATTAATTACTACCATCAATCATTCATCAATGGACTCCAATTACTTCACATTTGTTTTCAAATCTATATACCCAAACAAAATCCCATCATTCATCCATACTCTATGTCCCCCTCTGCTATGTTAATACCTAATACATGACTATCCTTTGATCTCCATTTTCTTATAACCAAGTTTAATCTTGAATTGCCCCACATTAGTTTTCACATTTCTTATCAGTCGGTGGACTTACGTTATTTATGTGCGTCAATTTGTGTGAGCCGAGTATTAATTATATCGTTTGTCTTTGTCTTAATTCCAACAATGGGTTCGTGGACCATTTCCTGACATGTTTCTTGCTTCTTCAATCATGTCCGTCCAAATTACCTAGATCTTAGTGTATATTATTATTAGCAGTGCCGGCTCAACTAGGCGGGCGAGCGGGGCGACGGCCCGGGGCCCAGTCCCGTGCCCTAATAATTAAGGATCCCATTTTTATTTTATTTTTATTTTTTTTAAGAAAAAAAAATATATGTTAAACTTATATAAGATTAAAAAGGGCCCAAAAAAAAATTTGTTTGTATATTTTTGTTTTTATAACAAATTTATTTAGTTAAAAATACATTAAAAAAAATATTTATAATAAAATATTATATTTAGCTAAAAAATTTTTTTACATCTGTTTTTAGGGCCCAAATTTTTTTTTTGCCCAGTGGTCCATATTTATTTTGAGCCGGCACTGATTATTAGCACGTAGAAATTCCACATTAGCTTTTATTATATCTTCAAAGGAAAAGGAAAAGGAAAAAAAAGTGTTTGAATTTTGGTGGTCTAATAAGTGTGTGATTAATTAATTGTTTGGCAAGAAAAACAAAACGTTGTTTGCATATATTTTCTCCTAATTGACATATCCAGTTTTTATATGTTTCCCAGACAAATATACTGAGATTTTATATGCCTTGTCGAGAAGAAAGGAAGAAGAAAAATTAAGACTAGAATCTTGGAACTGACTTAACAAAATTTATAACTGACATTGCATAAAGCAATGGGACGATAATCACTCATGGTTCTTGGAGCTTCTATCTTGGGAATCAAACAAAGATTAGTATGATTGATATGAATCATACTAATCTTTGTTTGATTCCCAAGATAGAAGCTCCAAGAACCATGAGTGATTATCGTCCCATTGCTTTATGCAATGTCAGTTATAAAATAATTTCAAAGATCTTAGTTAATCGGCTTAAAGTGCATCTCTCTTCAGTCATCTCAGAGACTCAAGCTGCTTTTATTCCAGGTAGAAATATAATGGATAATGTTATTATTGCTCATGAGATGCTGCATTCCTTAAAATCTAGACGTCGATGGGCAAAATCATATATGGCGATTAAGACAGATATCTCTAAGGCCTATGATCGCCTAGAGTGGGAGTTTCTTCGAGAAGCAATGCAACATATGGGTTTTGATAATGTTTGGATTAACTGGATCATGCGTTGTGTTGAATCTGTCTCTTTCTCGGTCTTGATCAATGGCTCTCCAACAGGTTTTATCTCCCCTAGCAGAGGTATTCGCCAAGGGGATCCTCTTTCTCCATATCTTTTTATTTTATGCTCTGAAATCTTATCTCATCTTTTAACTAAAGCCACTGAATTTGAGCGTCTTAAGGGGATGAAGATTAGTAACACAGGGCCTACTGTTAATCATCTTTTATTTGCTGATGATGCTTTATTCTTTTGTCATGCTCACCCTCGTTCTTGTTCAACTATTATGCATATTTTATTAGTTTATGAGTCAGCTTCAGGTCAAGCAGTGAATTTGAATAAGTCTGCGATCACTTTTGGTTCTCGGGTCAAGCCTCAGGTGAAAACAAGATTGCGGCGCATTCTAAACATACACAATGATGGAGGATGTGGAAAGTATCTAGGTCTGCCAGAGCAGATTGGTCGTAAGAAAAAAGAAATTTTTAACTTTATAGTTAATCGGGTTCAGGAAAGAACAAAAGGTTGGGCAAACAGATTTCTCTCTGAAGCTGGGAAAGAGATTTTAATTAAAACAGTTGCTTTGGCCCTTCCTGTCTATACTATGAATTGTTTCAAGCTCCCTAAAGGAATTTGTGAAGATATCAATGGGCTGTTGGCAAAGTTTTGGTGGAGGAAGGACCCCGAAAGAAATTCTATGCATTGGCTAGCTTGGAATCGTATGGCTATTCCAAAATCTGAGGGAGGACTAGGCTTTAGAGATATTGAAAGTTTCAATATTGCAATGTTGGGCAAACAAGCTTGGAGAATCTTACAATCTCCTAATAGCCTTCTTACTAAGGTATTGCGTGGAAGATATTTTGCTGATAACTCTCTCTTAAATGCGGGTTTAGGTCAAAAACCATCCTTTGTTTGGCGTTCTATTTTAGAGGGCAGAGATCTTTTGAAAAAAGGAATGGTTGTTCTTATTGGAAATGGTTAGGGTACCAATATTTGGACTGATTCTTGGCTCCCAACTCATCCCCCAAGACCCCCAAGAGGTTTAAATGGAATCAACCCAACATTTACTCATGTTCATCATTTGTTTCATCCTCGAGTCAAGACTTGGAATGCTAATTTGTTGGAAACTTTATTTGAGCCAGAGGATGTTCATATAATAAAGAAGATTAGACTCAGTAATCTTCCTGATCCTGACCTTATTGGTTGGCATTATACTAAGACAGGGATCTACACGGTTAAGTCAGGTTATTGGCTTCAAACTCATCTTCCTGATCGAGATGTTGGGTTTAATCCACCTCCAGGTCAGCTTGAGTTCAAATATGCCATTTGGAAGCTTAAAACGGCACCAAAGATTCGACATTTCCTTTGGCGTATTATCACAAAAACTATAGCTATTGGCTCAATTCTTCAAGACAGGAGAATCATCACTGATGGTACTTGTAAACGTTGTTGTGCGGCTCCTGAATCAATGGAACATCTTTTCTTTGGTTGCACTTATGCAAAGGCAGTTTGGTGTGGTTCTCAGGTTAATCATTCCAGTTTCTTTGATCCTAATCTCTCTTTTGAAGATAAATTCCGGTTTGTTCTTGCCTGTCATAATGATAGGCGCTTAGATAATTTTACTAGGCAATTACCTCTTTGGATCCTTTGGCGTTTATGGAAAAGCCGTAACCTTCTTGTTTTTCAGCAAATTCAGAATGATTGGAACAAAGATCTTCAGCAGGCTATAACAGATGCTGTAGAGTGGGCTTCCTGCTCTTCTGAAAATGTTTTAACTAATAATCGTGTTGCAGGTTCAAGAGAGGGAAGTGGCTGGTGCAAACCACCTAGTAATTATTATAAATGTAACTATGATTGTAGTTTTGGTTTGAATGGTAATGCAGTTAAAGCAGGTTGGATTTTGCGGGATTCAGATGGATTTTACTGTGGAGCTGTTCAAAGTAAAGGAAGGGGATGTTCGTCTGTCCTAGAAGCAGAGTTACAATCCCTAATTATGGCCTTACAGCATGTTTGGTCTCGAGGATTTAAGCGGGTTGTATTTGAAGGAGACAATATCACAGTTTCAAAGCTAGTTAATGGATCTCAAAAGGATTTTGGAGCTCATAATCTAGTCCGTGAAGTGTTGTTCTGGAAGCACAAGTTTGAAGATGCTGTTTTTGTTTGGACCCCAAGATCAAGTAACAAGGTTGCAGATAAAATAGCAAAAGAACCTATGCCTGATAATATTTCTTTTATTCATCATTTTTTTGTTCCCAATTGTATTTTAACTCTTCTTCATGAGGACCACACTCCTTCCAATTAATGAAATCAGAAGATATAAAAAAAAAAAAACAAAATTTAAAAAAAAAAAAAAAAAAATCTTGGAATAAAAATGGCGGTTGTTATTTGGGTCTCACTCATGGGTCAATATTGGGTCCATTTTAACAAATACATCAGGGTTGTAAATAATTAAGCCCAACTAATGGGAGCCCATACCAAGAATATTGATTCTCTAAGTGGTGGAGGCAAATGCAAACCCAAGAGGTGTTAAATCTGCACACTAACAGCCCAATAGCGAAGATATTTTAAAGCAAGGGAGAATAGTGTAATTTGGGAAGTAAGGAGGGGCAATTATGGGATAAAAACAAAAATACGCAGACAAACAAATTAATGACAGCTCTCCTCCGTCTATGGCTCGTCGTGATCTCTGACATTATCGTCAATCACATAATTTCTAATTTCTCTCTTCGTTTGGTTCAAAGAAGCTCATCGACGAACGAATACGATGGGGGAAAGCCGCGGTGGTGGCTGTTGTCCGCCGATGGATCTGATGCGTTCAGAGACGATGCAACTTGTTCAACTCATTGTTCCCATGGAATCCGCTCATCTCACCGTCTCTTACCTTGGGGATCTCGGCCTCGTCCAATTCAAAGACGTCCGTACTCCTCCTTCTCTCTCTCTCGATCTTTTGTTGACGACACATCTAATTGGATTGCGCATTTTCTTATCTACATTGCAATCCGCGTCTTATGAACAATTTTCTCTGCAATTGGACCTTTGATGGTGATTTTGACAGGGTTTTCTCGTCTCCAAATTGGAACCCTAGGTTTTATTCAGTTTTTTTTTTTTAAAGAGTTGACGCATCTACGTCTTTGCTGTTGTTATCAATATCTCGATCATTTTGTGCTTGTCTTGAACAGAAATCTACGCGCCTGAATGTTAATCTTTTTTGACTTTGGCGTTTGGTTTTGTTTTCTTAAGAGATTATGAAATATAGTTTTTCCTCTCCCCAGATTTTTTTGGTCAATAGTTTTTGGTGTTTGTTGTAAAATAAAATTGTTCTTATAAACCTTTTTTATTTTTTTTAATGTTGATTTCAGCTTAATTCAGAGAAGAGCCCATTTCAACGTACTTATGCAGCTCAGGTAAGTTCATGCTTATGCAACTGTTTACGAATGTGATATTGTCTTATTCATATAATTTCATTATGAGAAGGTACATCTTACGGTTGTGATAATTTTCCTCTTGTTTTTTTTTAATATATGAAGATTAAAAGATGTGGAGAGATGGCACGGAAAATACGTTTCTTCAAGGATCAAATGTCAAAAGCAGGAGTTTCAGCCAAGGAAATGCTAGAGAAAGAAAATGACATAGACTTGGATGATGTTGAGGTACAATGGGGATACCTGCTTTTCATTTTCCATGTCATGACTTTTTGTTATCTCACAGAGATACTTTTCTCTTCTTTCTGTCTTCTTAGGTCAAGCTTGGAGAGCTAGAAGCTGAACTTGTTGAAATCAATGCTAATAATGACAAATTGCAGCGATCCTATAATGAACTTATGGAGTACAAGTTGGTTCTTCAGAAGGTATATGCTTTCCATCACGGCTTTGAAATTATTTGTATACCTAAGGCCATCCCACATTAGGTAATATTTGATAAATACTAATGAGTCTGGGGCTTTTTGTGGTGGTATATAGGCTTCTGATGTGTATGGTTGAATCTTTGAAAGTGCATTTCACGCTATATTTATCTGAATGTGATCTTTTCAGGCTGGTGAGTTCTTTTCTTCTGCTCATAGAAGTGCCACGGCTCAACAGAGAGAAATAGAATCACAACAAACGGGTGAAGATCTGCTGGAGTCTCCTTTGTTGCAGGAAGTATGACAAATGCAGCTGTTCTCCTGCTTTAAGTTTTTGTAATTTCTTGTTTAGTTACCAACAGTCACAATAGTTTCTTTTAAACAGGAGAAGTCCATTGATTCGACAAAGCAAGTAAAACTTGGATTTCTTACCGGATTAGTGCCTCGCGAAAAGTCAATGGTTTTTGAGAGGATTCTATTTCGTGCCACTAGGGGCAACATCTTTATTCGACAAACTGTCGTTGAGGAGCCTGTCATTGATCCCAACTCTGGGGAGAAGGTTAGATGCTTCTGCTTCCCTCTTAAATTCTCTTGATATAGGAAGCAAGTTCTTATAGTGGTAGGACTCCGGTTGCTTTATTTCCCTATATAATTTTTGCTCTCATATATATACACATGCTAGATATTAGAAATCTAAACTGAGTATTCGGCTTTAATATTTTTACTTGTTAGTGTTGCATCTATTTACATTTTGTTGATGTACAGAGCCAAGAGTTTATTCAACATGAATGCTGATCTCGTTAGAAAATAGATTTACTTTTCGCTGTCTCAATTCGAAATTGACTTGTAACTAAACAAAATTGCAGGCTGAGAAAAATGTTTTTGTTGTCTTCTATTCCGGGGAAAGAGCGAGAAGCAAAATTCTTAAAATATGTGAAGCTTTTGGGGCCAATCGTTATCCTTTCAGTGAGGACCTTGGAAGACAAGCCCAAATGATAACAGAGGTATGTATTATCTTTCTTGTGAATGTTCCTATTGATAGGTGTGGTACATATATATATATATACTTCTTTTGTTGTCAGACCATTTACTTCCCTTAATATTTGTTCTATGTACATGGTTTTGTTTTGACATGAGTCATAGGTGAAAACAGAAGTTTGGGTATTCGTTGGTTCTCAGATGTCCAATAGAAGCTAATTCATGAGAATATAATGTTTTAATATACTGAAATTGTGTGCCTGTTAGTTAGAAGTCGTTTAGCTTTTATGTCACAATGCATCTTAGGCTAGCAATTTCATGATGATACTCGATAATATGGGTACCATGTTTGATTTTTTTCACAATGTTTCAGGTTTCTGGTCGATTAACAGAGCTTAAAACCACCATAGATGCTGGATTAGGTCATCGTAACATTCTGTTGCAGACCATTGGAGATAAATTTGAGCTATGGAACCTGAAGGTATTATCCTATGTGGATCAATGTTGGCGGTGTTGACCCATTTGTTATAATCCATGCAAGGTGAAATCAACTTTTTATTTCCAACTGCAGGTACGCAAAGAGAAAGCTATCTATCATACTCTGAACATGCTTAGTCTTGATGTGACAAAGAAGTGCCTTGTGGCCGAGGGCTGGAGTCCTGTCTTTGCATCAAAAGAAGTGAGTTGTTTGTTTTGTTGCACTGTCGATTGCAATATTTAATACCATATTTTGTGATAGTGAGTTTACTGGTTTTGTGCAGATTCAAGATGCATTACAGCGTGCTGCCGTTGACTCCAATTCTCAAGTTGGGTCAATTTTCCAGGTCCTAAGGACCAAAGAGTCACCGCCAACTTATTTTCGCACAAACAAATTTACTTCTGCAATCCAGGAAATTGTTGATGCGTATGGGTAAGTGTCTTTCTGGAACTTCTGACTCAGTTTAGGAAAAGGAAATTGGAGATAGCCTTTGTATTATAAGAAAATGTGTTGTAGACTGCGTTTTACTCTTGTCATAGTTTCCTCTGATCTGATCACCACTCTGCAGTGTCGCCAAGTATCAGGAAGCGAATCCAGGTGTATTCACAATTGTTACCTTCCCCTTCCTTTTCGCTGTTATGTTTGGTGATTGGGGGCATGGAATATGTTTGCTGCTTGCAACGATGTACTTGATATTGAGGGAAAAGAAACTTTCCAGCCAGGTAATACCCCAACTGATGCCACTTACATTCTGACTGTGAACAAGAGATTGAATTCTGTTTCATCAGCAGAACTTGCTTGTGGTTTAGCTGTCTGTTTCTTATAGAGTTGCATGCAAATACGAAAGCATAGGAAATTTTCTTGACATTTCTAAAGAGCAGATTAGTCTATTGCATTTTTATGTTTTGTGCTTGCAAGTTCTAGATGCTAACTCATCAATTGTTGCTTCCTGACAACAGAAACTTGGGGATATTATGGAAATGGCTTTTGGTGGGCGTTATGTCATTATGATGATGTCACTCTTCTCAATATACACTGGCTTAATCTACAACGAGTTCTTCTCTATACCATACCCATTGTTTGCTCCTTCAGCCTATGATTGCCGTGATGCCTCTTGCAGGTATGCAGACTAGTTCTAGTAGTTTGGGTTTATAAATGAAAAAGCATATTAGTAGCAGGGAAATATATTTATGGTTCTGAATTTCTTTCTTTTTCCTATGTTCTATGTTCATTGTTTAGTGAGGCTACAACAATTGGTTTGATAAAGGTCAGAGACACTTACCCATTTGGTCTAGATCCCGTGTGGCATGGAACCCGCAGCGAGCTGCCATTCCTGAACTCGCTGAAGATGAAAATGTCAATCCTTCTCGGAGTTTCTCAAATGAACCTCGGAATCATAATGAGCTACTTTAATGCTAGATTCTTCAAATCGAGTGTAAATATATGGTGGGTTCATTGTCATTTTCTGACCATAGCGTGCTCTCTCTCCAGTTCTTTAAACAGTGTAAATCAGTCATCATCATAGCGTCTAATTTTGTGGGCTTGCAGGTTCCAGTTCATTCCCCAAATGATATTCTTGAACAGCTTGTTTGGCTATCTCTCGGTCCTCATCATCATAAAGTGGTGCACTGGTTCTCAAGCAGATTTGTATCATGTAATGATATATATGTTCCTGAGCCCAACCGATGAGTTAGGAGAGAATCAACTTTTCCCTCACCAGAAAACAGTGCAGGTTAGTATCTCTGCATAGCAATTGCTGTTACGAGATCTAGAAAGCATGCCATACGTTTTGCTTCACTCGTATTTTTCCTTCCAATTTTCCAGCTTGTGCTCCTCTTTCTAGCTCTTGTTTCTGTTCCGTGTATGTTGCTTCCAAAGCCGTTCATCTTGAAGAAACAGCATGAAGCTGTGAGATTCTTTCCTTTTCCCTTTTTAGTTTCTATATAAAGGTTTTTATTTTTCTTTTCTATGCTGTCCTCCTTAATGGTTTCCTTCTCCAGAGGCATCAAGGTCAGTCATACGCACCTCTTGATGAGACAGATGAGAGTCTTCAAGTAGAGACACATGGGGGATCCCATGGGCACGAGGAGTTTGAATTCAGTGAAATATTTGTGCATCAGCTGATTCACACCATAGAGTTTGTGCTTGGAGCTGTTTCGAACACTGCTTCTTACCTGCGTCTATGGGCTCTCAGGTATGAGTAGTAGAGGCTATACATGAGTTACATAACCCATACTCATGGCTTACAATAATATCCATCCTTTTTGTTTCAGCCTTGCCCACTCTGAGCTATCATCAGTATTCTATGAGAAGGTCCTCCTTCTCGCTTGGGGGTATGCATCCTCTCTCTCTCTCTCTTTGGTCTAACATGTCTCTCCTAACTCTCTTTCCCTCTTTGGTCTAACATGTCTAATATTTTTGTGTCTCGTCGGCACTAACAACAAAACAGTTACAACAATGTGTTGATCCTGATTGTTGGGATCATCGTCTTCATATTCGCAACTGTGGGAGTGTTGCTGGTGATGGAAACACTAAGCGCGTTCCTTCATGCGCTGCGTCTCCACTGGGTTGAGTTTCAGAACAAATTCTACGAAGGAGATGGTTACAAGTTCGCTCCTTTCACTTTCATTTTCACCGCAAACGAAGACGAGTGATGTGATTCATTTTTCTCATCCTTTGCGATTTGCATATATAAGGTACAAACAAGTTTTATTTCTTTCTATTAAAACCCCACTATTTTTTTATTTCCCTTCTCTCCGTATAAGGGTCAATTAAATTTATTTATTTGCCTGTGGAGATAAATTTTTACCAAAGAAAAAAGAGAGGGGATAATGGGATTTGTACGAGGCAAATAATAACCCATTTGTTGTTGTTGTTGTGTTTGTTTGGAATTAAATAATAAGCTGTGGATATGAATAAAGTGAGGAATTGGACCTTCCCAACATGTCTATTTTTTCCAGCCCATTGTACTACTTAATGGCCCAGTAGTCAAATATCATTAGCCCATTACATAGCTGTTTGTTCAAAAATAAAGTTTACGAAATGTGCCGCGTGAGTAATTTAAATTTTAAATAGCTCTTCCACTATTCAAGCTAAATTATTATCACTCAGAGTAATGTGCTGTTCATGTCTTGTTGCATGAAAAAACCAAAAAAAAAAAAAAAATGTTGCATAGAATACAAATAAATAAGTAGTCATAAGAATTATAAATAATTACGGTACTTCAAAATATAATTAAACTAGAAAACAGATAGTTTAAACAGGTTGAACTTAATTTCAAGTTAGTAATTTCATATATATACGATAGTTTTAAACTTTTAATATTACATCAAATCATAGAAAAATACAAATATCAATGAAAAATGAATTAGAGACGGATAAATTAAAAGAAAAAAAAAATAGAAGAAAAAAAATTCGCCCACAAATTGAGAATTTCTTTCTTCCATATTGTCCAGTAAGATATGTTTTTTAAGTTGAAAAGGAAAGGTTAAAATCGTTTAAAAGTTACGGAAGAAAAGGATAAATCATTAAAGAAAGAGAAGGGTGGGGGAGGGGAAGAAGATAAAACTTACCCACGCGCAGTGTAAATAAAAAAATCCTAAAATCTAGAAAATGGAGCAAAATGCCTGGACTATAGTATGCAAAATCAAGCGCGTGTTAAATCACGCGACAAAGAGCGCGTTATCATAGTCTGTTTCTATTTAAAGCTAAATGTGGGCCAGCCTGGATATCAGCTGATTTAAAATGCAGTCCATTTCTGTTTTTAAAGCACCACATGCACGCCGTTTTTATTATCTACAAAAATATTAAATACAATACATTTTATTCCGCTACTCCGCGGTTTGATTTAGGCCCATCTAAGGTAATCATAAATAAAGAAGGCTAATTTATACGGCCCATTTTTGATTAGACTTATATTAAGGCCCATGTAAACCGATCTTGTTAAAGTAGGCTGACATTAATGGCCTGTTTTTCTTTTTCCGATTCAACTCATCACTAATGAGCATTGTAAGGCTTTGCTCAATAGAATGCATTTTATTTACAAAAGCCAGAAGCAGAGATAAATAGAGAGTCAGCGCAAAGAAAGCTCGCTCACACAAATCACCAAAGTAACTGAAATTATTGACGAAGCTTAATGGGCGGTGGTTGAGACGGTGGCTGTAACGGTGGAGACAAGACTGTCAACGCCACAGATGTTACGGCCTTTGCAGATTTTGTAGAAACCATTCTCACCCCAAGTTTCTCCCCATGAATTCTTGATGATCCAGTAAGGCTTCTCCTTGAACCTAGCCGGAGCGTAACCAGCCGAGCCATAACCGACCAATAAGACACCGTGGTTGAGCCTCCTCGCGCATATGTAAGGGCAGGAGACACCTCCAATGTAAGTCTGCATATAGGCGGCGTTGATGGCTACTGCAAGAGGTCCGTTCTTGACAAGGTTTGCAGCAATCTGTTCTTCATCAATGGAGATAACACTGAAGTTGGAGACAGAGGCAACGATCTTGGACTTGTCTAACTTGCAGGTGGGGCCGTCCTTTCCGGTGTAAGGATAGTCTTCTTCTCTCATGAGCCCTCCTGTTTTGAGGGTGTATTCAAATGCGCTGTTCATTAGGCCACCATTGCAACCAGAGTCGCATGAACCTGCCTCCTCTGGGTCACACTGCATACAGAGATAAGAGCAACACTAGGGGTCAGACTAACTTCACAGAGATTAGTAACAAAATCAGAATTACATGATCATCTGAAATTTTGAATCTTCTCAAGGCAAAACCATATAAACTAGCAAACTGAATTATATCATCTCAAACTGTGAACAACTTGTATAACGCATTGATAGTTGATTTAAACATGTATATATTTAGCACAAGACACAATCTGAGCCTGATTAGTGATTAGATGATATTAATCCTTTCATCATAAGTAATCCAAAAGGGAAGAAAGAGCAACAAAGTCAAACCTCGTGATCACAGTCGACGAGCTGTTGCTCGCTGAGGCTGACGAGTTTGCCGGTAGCGAGGAAGTTAGCACCTTCCAGAGCTCCGGTGGCGCTGAAACTCCAGCAAGAGCCGCAAGATCCCTAATTGGTACCACCAAATCAGCACAGCCCAAAGCAACGAATAGAAGTTGATCTAATTTTTCAAAATCAACAGGAGTAGAATACCTGATTTTTGACGGGGGTAACAGCACCACGATCTCTCCAATCAAACTCCTCCGGGAGATTTTCGGTAGGGAGAATCGGAGCCTTGTTGGCATCCTTGGGAAGCTTAAAGCCACCTTTGACCCCCAAATGCTTCTTAAACTCAGACCGAGTCAGATCTGAGAACTGCGTAACACCATGACGCGCCGACGGATCCAACTTCTGGTGACGCCTCGCTCGCCTCAGATTCGCCTTAAAGACCGAAAACCTATAGTCATGCTCCTCACTGGAAGCGTAAACCTTGCCGAACTTTCTCTTGAAGAGAGAAAAGTGATCCTCGGAGGACAAAACCTTGGGCTCGGCTCCATCAACCACCTGCCGGATCACGAGATCATCGTCGGAGGATGAAACGGAGACGACAAAGCAAAACAAAACGAAAACGGAGAAATAAAGCTTAAGACGATCCATTGATTTTGATTCGATTGAAGAAATCAGAGAGGAAGGGACAAGGTTTAATATAGAAGAAAGCAGATATACACACGCAACGTCAATCTATGTATGTATAGGTGTATGTATACATATGCTAGATGTCTTTTTCCCTTTGGAGGATCAGCTTTCGGTTTCTTTAAAGATAATAGAAAGATATTCTTATTATTATTTATACTTTAAAAAGCCGGAAGATATTTTTTTTATCCAATGGGGAAAAACATAGGTAACCAATTATATTCCAACACGTGTTAATCATTGAATGGGTATCGGATGGATAGGTTCATTCAACTTGTATCCACAGTGCCGTGTTGTAGAAAATTAATCCTTATTATTTTTTATTTTTTTTAAAACTAAAACAAAAGTCCTTCTTATCTTCCACTTTCTCGCGACATAGGCGGAAACGTTAGTTGCAATGTTTGTCTTCTCTGATTGATTTATTTATCTTTTTTATGATACCATACCAGTATCTCGAAATGATACCGGTCGTTCAACCCAGTTTTGGAGACACGATGGTAAAAGAGTGCTCTAGCCTCTAGTGAGATTAGACACGTAAATGTCGGAAAAAAAAAAAAAAAAAAAATTAGACACGATATATTTAAATGTTTGCATTTCAACTAACTTACTGCTGCTATACAATTAAACCATGATTGGATGGATATGCGTTTAAAATTTAATAAAAGAATGAAAGCAAGATCTTTCTGTTAAAGTTACCACATCTTTCTAGAGTTCACAGTGATGAAACAAAACAAATAAGCAACCAACGCTCTCTTTTGTTTCTGTTATAAACAAACCATTTAACCCAAATTTCTTATGTGACAACTAAAGGAGACCAAACCATTAACTATACATATATGATAATAATACAACTCAAGGCTCAAGCCAACGACCTAAACCCTCATTCTTAACAAAGAAAAAACTAGAGAGGGAGAGAACACAAACCACCTTTATAGATTACACGATGATGCTCAACTCATCCCAGATATATATATAGCTTTTACAGGTTTGTGTTAACCTGATCGTTTCGTGTGTTTGTTCTTCGTCTTGGTTACCTCCAGGCTACGCTTTCCATTCACCTGTTTTTTGAACCAACATATCAAAAGCTTGTCATTGACCTTCTTAACGAGATACATACTAAAAGTTAGTTTTTAGTAAATCAGTCAAAGAGCTTATTAATGTTGCCAGGGATGGTTTTTAAATGGACCGATTTAACTTAGATCCCCAAATTTCATTTTTTAAGCATGGCCAGGCTCTGTAATACAACTAGAACTGCGACGGTTTTGACTAGCCAAAAATAATAAATAATAATAATAACGATATTTTCTGATATGGAAGAGAGAAATACCTTAACATCTCTGTTTTTAGAAGTTGAATTAGAGTTCTGCATATTCTGCTGTTCCGGGGAACACTCTTCACAGTAGAAGTGAGCGAGCTTTTTAGCTTCCTCTATTGTTGTTCCTATACAAGAAGGATGAAACCTGAGCCAATGTTAGTTTGCTGCAACATCAAAGGCAACAGACCTTTCGCAACAAAATCCTCATTGCAATAAAGTAAAAAAGACTAAGCTTATAACAGTTCCAATATCAAAAGATCAAATATTTGTTTCAGTGACTTCATTCATTTTACTTATTGTCTCATACAACAAGCTAACATGAGTGTAAGACACTGCCTAAGACTAAGAAGCTGCTGACAAACCCAATTCTTAACATTGACGCTATCAGTAAATTACAGTTCTATACATTAGGGTCCTCTGATCACAGTTATTACAAGCTTTCAGACCAGAATGTCAGCTTTTGTTCCCATTCATCACAGGTTTCATAGTATCCGATAAGACTATACATGAGTAAGGAAGAGCATCACAGCATGCCGGATGCATTAATCTCAGGTAATCTCAATAGCATATACACTAGGACTCATGGAATACACTTAAAAACATATGAGAAATTCCAGCTTGTGAGCCAAGAAGATTAAAAAGACTTTCAAGCAAGCGAACTCTTACCACTCAGAACACTCCTCGCATTGCACCATCAAGTCATCAGGGTTATACGGCATCTCACACTTGCAGAACCTGCAACAACAACAACAAAAACAATTTAGATTTGCAAAAGAAAGCATCTATGACTCAGTTGATACTTGTCCTTGCAGAAACAACTTCATGAAACCGTGAATAAGAACTCAATTTCATTGACAAGATTCTTTCCATATAAGTGATAGCACAATAAAGCAACACATAATATAACTTCCAAAAGAAGCGTAAACTGAACCAAACAATTCAATAAGCTATCAGGTGAAAAGCAATAGAGTAGCGAATAAGTAAGAGAGAGTCTCAGGAACACATACACGGCGACTCTGTCGGGATTAAAAGCGCCGGTGGCGGAATTGTACTCGAAACGACAGAAGAAGTCGTCGTTTCCAACGGAGTCAAGTTTGGTGTAGCTACTGAAACTGTGGACCTTACACTTGCCTTCGATCGTATCGGCGCTTTGAAAATCCAAGTGGTCGGAGAGGAAAACCTCCTTGGCTCCATGGAATTGTCTCCTCCCTCCGATGGATTCCTCAGGACGATAATACCACCTCACACGAACTTTTGCGTTGGATCCACGCGCGTCTGTCTCGATCGCCTCTACCCTCGCTACGTACGACGGTTTCCCAGGCTCCGACGAGCGCATCAGCACTGCATCTCCCTCTGTAACCACCAAACCATATCCAACGATTCCATTTCATCATCCGAGATAGAAAATTAAAATCGGGGTTTAACGGAAGAGAAAGAGAATTAAAATCAGACGTACCTTGAATCGTCTTGTTGATGTGTTTCAGTTTATAGGACTGGAGTTGCTTCCTTGGAGCTTTTTGCTTGGGCATCTGAAGGTGATGAAGGCAGAGAAAGAAGAAGCTCAAGGTTTTGGTTTTTTCTCGAGAAAGTGAGGGAAAATACTTGCCATCAGTTTGTGAATGTTTTCCACAATACATACAGGTCACCGATAATCACATGACTCGCGGAGTACGGTAAGAGCGGTTCTCAGGAGCGTACGATTGGGAGATGAATGGCAAGATCGTGAATATGAGGGAAAGCAAGGATAAAATGGGTAAAGAGAATGTCAGATAGTCAATTGACCACGTCAGCTTTGAAAGGAAGGGCGTGTTCTGTACGCGCTTCTAGCCCGCTCCCGATGTCGTGAATCATGTAAAATTAGCCACGCAAGCAATTACTCATTATGACTTGTCCTGACTTTGTCTTCAAATGTATGCTGCATGTTTTGAGGTCAAGGAATTGAGGAATACTTGGTACTAGTATTTTTTAAGAATTTATATAGTTTTGCTTTTATTGTAAATTTTTGAATTTCTATGGGTTCCGCACAAAAAAAATTCAAAATTCAATTTTCAATTGTGAGTTAAAAAGGAAACAAGAAATCTGCTCTCAAGATCCATACTGATTTTTAAAAAAATTTAAAACAATATTTAATGCTACTAATCTAAATTAGTTAGCTGTTTTCTAATATTAATACTTTTTTTTCTACCAAAAAAAAAAAATACTTTTTTAACAATCGAAAATTTAGCAATTTGCATTTAATTCTTTCTCCCCACCTTTATTTTCTATATTCAATTCTATTTTTATTCACTTATTCATTTCTATGCGTATGATTACATTAAAAAGGATTTCCAACATTATCCCAAACAAATACTATGAACAAACACATCCAAATCTACATAATTTGCACAAGAAAAAAAAAAATAATAACCACGAAAACATTAAAACAGTAAAGAAAAATCAAAATTGGATATGAATGGCCCACATACTGAAGTTTGTGTTCGAGTATTGGGCTGGGAATAAAACCAAAGGGGCCATAACTGAAAGATCTGTGAGATAAACTGAGAAAGTGTTTCCTTTATTTCCTAAGCACCAACACAAGGTGAGGAACAATGGGTGCTACTAGAGACTCTACGACAAGGGTAGTTTGAGAAATTCACATTGCTGTTAACAGCAGCAGAAAATGAAGATGAAGATGATTGCTTGTTCTTCTTCTTCCTCTTCTTGTAAGCATCATCATCATCCTCATCATCATCAAAAGGTTGGGTTGGTTTCATGAGATCTTCAAGGCATTTAACATCTGCGATACAAACGAATGATCTTGCTTTCCCTGAATAGTACCTTGATAATCCTCTCCTATTTTTATAACCATTCACAAAATCCAAAATCAGAGAGTAAGTAATCGAGAAATTCACAATTTAAACAAGAATCATAATCAATATGAGATACTTTTTGGGAAGGTTGTTTCTTAGCTCTCCCATGTCAAAAGCCAACCCACTTATGTTTTCCATAGTTATAGATAAAAAGAGAGATAACAGAAACAAAAACAAAGCAAAAGAAAAATTTTGGGTCTCTTTTGGCTTTTGTGGGAAAATTTAAGCTACTCATTTTTATATATACACAGAAGAAGAGAAAAGGAAAGAGAAAGAGAACTCATTTGCTTAATTGAAGGGAATGCTTTCTATTTCTGGGTTAATGTTTTGCTTTCATGGTTCTGAAATTTTTTGCTTTCATGGTTCTCTTATTTTTTAACAAATCTGTGACTAACCCTAATCTTTTCTCACCTATACTTCCTCTCCTGCAAACACTTGTGAAGAGTTTGAGATACAAACATTGCAAGGTCTCTATGATGATAAGATAAAAATATTAATGTATTTCCCTGATTAGAACCAAACTATCCCATCTAAAGAAGGAAATTGGTTTCTATGACCATTAACTAACAGAGGTTCGTAGACCAAACACTAATTTCATTCGAAGCTTAAATCCAATACAGTTAATGACACATAAAACCTTGAGTTCCTCTTCTTAATATAGCTGATTAATATTGGAATGTGACAGCTCTAGAGTTTACACGAGCCAACAGAATACGAGCATTGGTTACTCAATTTTTGTTTCTATTTTAGAACTTTAGGAGGACAAACATAGTGTTCCCCAGTTTAAGTTTAATACCATCTTAGAGAGGAGGTATTTGCGAGAAAAAGATCTACTTGTTCTAATCCTTGGTCTGAATTAGATGTACAGACCGTAAAAACAATAACTTCTTAGAATACAAAAACAACACTTTGTTTTCTATGCGCTAAAGGTGTAAATTTTCTAGGAAGATTCACACACACTTGATGTTTCAATGTGAACTTGTATCTGTAACCTAATATTAACAACTCCAATAAAGGAGGATAAGTAGATAAATGCATCAGAGCATTTAGTAGTACACATACATACATATATGTATCCACCCACAAATTACACTTTATACAAAAAATATATAAATTTGATAAAATACACACCAAAATATAGAAATATCACAAACATATCCCGGACCACCACCAAAAAAAAACACATACAAAGAACAAATATATCACCTTAAAAAGTCATTTTTTTTTTCTATTTCATTTACTGTTTATAACGACAAATTCGTTTTGGTGCATTCTTTTTGTTTGTTTTTATCTTCCGTTAAGGTTGGCAAACTGAGTAAACATGGCTGTTCCAGAGTGTTCATCCACGGCCTGACCCTCGGCTGTGCCATTGTTCTCTTCCACCTTAGAAGAAACTGGAACAGTAGCCGCTGCGTTGGTGGTGGCTGAGGGAGTGATCGGAGATGGAGCAGACACTGGCACCGAGCCAGGTGTCACTGCATCGGGCTTAGTGTTCTCAGTCTCTTCGGCTTTGCCCTGAGTGAATGCTTCTTGAAGCTGCAGAGCATATTCCAAGTTCCATAGAACATCTCCCATTGTTGGCCTATCAACACCGTAATCTTCCAAACACTTCTCTGCAGCTTCAGCAAACTTCTTCATCGATTCAGGATTAATCGTTCCAGCCAAATGAGGATCAATGATCTTTTCGAGAAGTCCTTTTCGTTTCCATTGCATCGCCCATTCAGCTAAGTTAACCTGCTCTCTTGGTAGCTGAGGATTTATGGCTGGTCTTGCGCACAGAGCTTCTAGAAGAACGACACCAAAGGAATAAACATCGGATTTGTCGGTAAGTTGCTGTCTTCTAAAGTATTCGGGGTCTAAGTACCCGAAACTTCCTTTCACCGCTGTGCTGACATGGTTTTGTCCGAAAGCTACATCTTTAGAAAGACCAAAGTCCGCAACTTTAGCAACTAAAGCGTCGTCGAGGAGAATGTTGGTGGATTTGACATCACGGTGAATAATCCCCTGAGCTGTTCCTGTGTGTAAGTAGTGAAGCCCACGTGCAGATCCGATACAGATCTCAAGTCGTTGTTTCCAAGGTAAAGGAGCAAGGTTCTTTCCGTACAAGTGGTCCCTGAATGGACCATTGGACATGAACTCATAAACTAAGATCATCTCAGAGTTCTCGTCACAGTAACCAATCAAGGAGACCAAGTGTCTGTGTCTGAGCTTAGAAAGCATCTGGATCTCTGTCTGAAACTCAGTGATTCCTTGTTCAGACTGTGGGTTACCTCGTTTGACAGCGACTTTGGTTCCATTGTCAAGGGTTCCAATGTAGACGTTACCAAATCCTCCAACACCGATAATCTGAGATGCTTCAAAGTTCTTTGTGGCTTCTTGAAGCTCTGAAAGGGAGAAATAGCGGCCGAGACCAAGTGTTGAGTTGTAGAAGTTGGATTTCTGAGAACCACCTTTGCTTGTCATGAAAGTGCTATCACCGGCATGTATTGGTAGCAACCAAGAAGAGAAACTGTTTCTCTTCTGCCAGTCTTGTGGCCTCTTTTTCCACCTGTAAACCATGGCTCCCAGACCAATGAAAGCTCCAAACATCATCACAAACCCCGCGGTTGCAACAATACCTTGCTTCCCCATGCCAATGGTTCTACCATCAACCCCAAACTCTCCATCAAGGCTGTTCACGGAATTGCTCATCTTCAGAACCTCAACACCATTCAAGATAGCGTTTTTGGCCCCTGTATCTTCTCCCATGGGACCAATCTGGACTTGGAGCTCAGGGCTCATAAGTGTTGCGTTCACAACGATGTCTTTGTAGTAAGGAGCTGCTAGATCCCCAGTGACAGTGGACAAATCCAGTCCAGAAATGGCAGTTTTCCCGTTAATGTACACATTAAAGTATAGGTCATTGAGAGACTTGCTAACAATGTCACAGAAATGAAGCCGAATAAGATAGTTAAACGATGGGTTGGAGGGGAAATTCCAGGAGACGTTGAAATTAGGGTCCATGGTGTGAGAATTAGCCATTTCAGCAGCTGTTGCATAAACCGTCTGTGGAGCAATCAAAGGTGTAACTTCGGGTGGATACTTGATTGCCGAAGGGGTCGTTTTAACGTCCTTTGCCATGTTCTCATCTTTCAAGAATTCCTTATCCGGTATCCAGGTTCTTCCTAATGTGTCATTCTGAGGCATAATCAAGGGACCACCGACATTGACTCTGTAAACAGACTGGTAGGCGTAGTCAGACAGGCCCGAGAAACCATTGACAGGGAAAAGGGCGGTGCCAGAATCAGAGATCAGTTCGTCTGGTGCTGACACGATTTCGATAGCGTTGATGAACGCTGCAGAGCTTTTCATAGGTCTGAACCTGAGAGCGAATTGAGCATCCGTCATGTTGACGAGATACTCCTTCTGAACAACAGCTTGACTATCATTGTTGTTGTTACTTATTTTGAAATTATGAAGCAACACATATTTCTCTGTTAAAACGGAAAATGTTGCTTGTTGGAGATCAAACTTGTCATTTGGGAAGGCCAAGAAATGGAGACGAATCCAATGCCAACCAGGTCGAGTCAAATGGAATTTGTAGGTGGCTTCCTCACGGAAGATCCTTGCAGTTAGGTAGATGGGAGAAGCGACCTTGTCTGAAGGCGGGGCGGAGACCTGAATATCTTCCTTGGCTTCTATGTATTGGATTGTCTCTTGGTCACTCTTAAAGACTCTTCCATCAGGGGTTTTGGATGATGACTTGCTTCCACAATCAATGAGAATATCATCTGCAGGTTTAAAACCGGCAGCAGGTCCCACAGCAGCGGCAGTTACCGCAGACGCAGCAGGGCCTGAGAGGAAGAGGAGAATAGCCAGAAGGAGAGCCATGGAAGGCTTTGGAGAAAAATCAAATACTAGAATCGTGCATATGTTTGGTTTCTTTCTTATCTCCATCCCTCCTGCGTGGGAAGGAGAGAGAGAAGAGAGAAGGATGAGGATGAATAAAGATAAGAAGGAATGAGGGAGTTTGTTGGGTAGCTTGTGGTTGAAGAAAAGAGGGAGAAAAAAAGGTCATGAAAGAGAGAAAGGGTGAGTTGTTATATGTGTGGCCAGTTTTTTGAGTATTCTGTAATTTGGTGGAGGATATAAGCATTTGTGATATTCAGCGGTCTATTTTTAGCAAATTGCTAATTCTGTTATCTTGACAATTTTAACACAAAGCCAAAAATAAAATAACTCTGGTTCCCTATTTCAAGAGATATCAAAAACAGGCTCTAACCAGAATCATAACCTCACTATCAGTTTTTTTTATCAAACAAGCAAATATGAAGGAATGATCAGAGTTATCGTCTTCAAGCAAGAAAGTTATGAAGAAACAATAAGTAGGCGAGAACATACCAGCGAAAGCTTTTCACTGCCACTCAAGTGACTCCAAAGCCTGCTGATGAATGTCTGAATCTCCTGCTGCAACTACATTAAAGCCTGTGACAAATGAAAAGTAGAGATGTTTAATAGTTCGACATTCAGAGGTATAGTGATCTATTGTTTCGATGAGTTTGTGACAAATGAAAAGGTAGATAAAAATGAAACAAACGTTTTTAATTTGAACATTGAACGTACTTGTCGCAATTGCACTGGATGAAGCTTCCCACAGAAGTGGGTTACCATTCCAATCGGTTATGGTACCTCCAGCGCCTTCTATTACAGGCACCAGAGCTAGGAAATCATACGGCTGGCAAAGAATAACATTGACTTCAATTATTATGAGTTGAACGGGCAGTACCAGTTGAAGCTTTACTTTTTGAAAAGAAAGTATAGTGGTGTAGTTCTCAAAGTTTACCTTTAGACCGGATTCAATAACAAGATCGACAAATCCAGAAGCCAGGAGAGCGTAAGCATAACAATCACAGCCGTATAATGGTATCTTCACCTGTAACAATAGAATTTAGCAAGCCAAAATGGATCCACTAGTGACTAACATTGAAATGAAAAGAAAAGAAAAGAAGGGATTCAGAGGAGCCCATATGAAAAGCGAGTAAGAAACTCAATTGAGATACTGATTATTGTGAGATGTGTTAGTCTTCAAATTCTCCTAAGGAGGTTTCATCTAAGTTTTGTTTGCCTGTACTATGCTCCAACCACGAAACAATCCCAATTTAACTAATCCCATGTAAAAATATATTAGACAATTAGATAAGAACCTTGTCTCTAACTCGAGCATATGCCTTTTCTGCCTCTCCACTGAAAAGATGTGGGCTAGTGGTGTATCTGCGCAGTCAAGAAATGAGAAGAGGAAACAGTCATTATTCAAGAGTATGATGAATTGTTGATGATCATGAGAATGGTACTTGCTTTTTTAGGCTCTTTCCTTGGAAAGATGACTACAGAAGTATAGCTAATATGGCTCGATGGATGCAGACTTACAAATATGCTTGTGATAATTTTGGGCAGGATCTCGTTGAGATATCCTCCCCATTTAATTTAGTCCTTCTTCCACTCATTCCTATCCATCTCTCTTTTAGAATAGGCTGATCAATTAGGCCTAGAATCTGAAAAGCAAAACAAGGTCGGTTAGTAAGCCCAAATGCAATTCTTCAGCATCAGAGAAGTTGTTAAACAATTCAGAGCAAACTCCTCTACAATTAACACAAAACAGATTACATAGTAGGCAATAAGAATTCCCGATCTAACCATCAGAATGTGCTTATAATGCATACCACAAACACGGGAAGCTTGCAAACAAAGACAGAGTCGGTGTCTTACCGGTTTACCTTTGTAGAGCAGAGCTATCAACGTACCAAACACGGGTTTCCCTGAGACGAAGCAATTGATAGCAGAATCAAATCCTCAAACTCTTGAAAAGACAATAAAAATGACAAAATATAGAGTAACGAGTGCACCTGTGATAAAGCTCTTTGTTCCATCGATTGGGTCCAAAACCCAAACATAGTCTGCAGAATCCTTTTTGCATCTCCAACCTTTCTCCTCACCATATCTACAGTTTCAGCTTCTTACAATGTGAATAAAGGTGAATACATGAACTGAAAATGTTCTTATCTATTCATCTACTGAAGCCTAAGGAAAGATAGCAACCAATGTGTCTTTATCTCGAAGGACAGTAGTTCAAGTATAGTTCAAGTATGGAACAAGAATGTCAAGTAGCAATATTCAGGGGAAACTCACATAGCATGAGAAGGGAAATTCTGGAATATAATCGATACCATTGCCTCTTCAGCCATTTGATCAGCGATTGTAACAGGACCTAGAGATGATCCAGATCAGAAGAAAACACAAACAAACGTTGGACTCTCAGAAAGATGTCAAATGAGTGAGAGGTTGTAAATCCTCTCAGAAAAAGAAGCCTAAACGCCAGATCGTTGCTTAATCTCACTCTCAGTTCCCTTAACACTTAGTGATCAGTCACCAATGATTCCCTATCTTACTCGATACCCACATAAGTCTATAATATCACCAAGCTAAGAAGAGCTCCATTGTATACTATCTCAATCGAAACTTACTCATATCATCTTTATCAACAATGTCGAATTTCTTCCGGAAATACTTTCTGATAACTTCGCCGGAAGCGTAAGCGAGTGCATTTCCCACAGAGGCGAATCGATCCAGCTCGGTGTCGCTCAGGTCAGTCCGTTTCGAGTTCGAAGCCATTGTCAGAGAGATCCGGCCGCGGGAGCTTGAAATAGAAGATAGAAAGGAGAATCGAGTGTTTCTAGAAGAAGAATAAGAGAGATGAAGAGAGGAAGTGGCAGACCGCAACACCGGAGACGGTGGCGGAGTCAGATCCAAGGACTTGCAGAACAAGTGCGACTGAGCTAACATTTGCTATATATGAGAGGGAAATTGACCGGAAAAACGACTCACCAACCACACCACAAGGGTTTAAATAGAGAGATGAGGATTATGCAATCTTATCCGTTGGATCCACTTTACATCTCCCAAACTTGTAAAATGTACTCAACGTTGAGATACCAAACAGCATTTTATACAATTCCAAACATCTTTTTTCCCAATAAATTCGAAGAGGATCTTAGACCATGATTGTGATTACAGGTAATTAATCATGATTTATGGTACAGAAGCTCTTTTCACGAATCATTATGGTGGCCGAAAAGTTTCTCCTTAAGCTTCTTTAAAAAACTTTTCTTCTCGTGCGGCTCGTGAACCGATCCTGAACCTGATCCTGTTTCTGTTACGGTCGCAGCGGATGGCTTGTTACCGCCTAGCTTTGATTTAGTTTCATTTGTTACATTACTTCCCCTCCGTGCTCCTTCACCATACTCCTCCGTCTACATATGCCGATATAATTCGTACCATAGTGAATTTTGATACTAATAAATCAGACATATGCATAGAAACCATTTTATAAATGAAATAGGTGTATAAGTTTTACTTGCAAGTTATAAAAACAACTGCAGTCACATGCAATTATTACTTAATTATGCATGACGAGAGGATACGCGCCATTTGCTTTAAAGACTTAGACATTGAACTTTAGATGAATTACAGTCAGTATGTGAAAGTTATATAAAAACGTAACATAGCATACACCTAGCTTCAATAGTATACGAGGGAGAAATTAATCTTACCCAGTTGGTGCCGAACCAGCGGAGATCATGGTCTTGCAGTGGGTCGTGAGAAACGGAGATAGGTTCTGCGTGGTAAGGAGTATTGGTCGTGGTGATTGGGGCAGTTATTGGATGCGGACCGGTGTAGCTGCTCTCCTTAAGGTGAGGAACGGTGGTTGCGACACCTGTCAGGTGCATAGCGTTACCAAACTCATCCATGAGCTGAGCTGGCTTTCCGTGCTCGTCTGTGAGATAAATAGGGTTCCCTCGTTCGTCTTTCAGATCCGCCATTTGTAGTTAAGAGGATTCTAACTCTTATTATCCTATAAATACACACATGTGCATGGTCATGACACGTGGCGCAATAACGAATCAAAAATGCGCATGCCATCGCCACTAAGCACATATGTATGACCTACTGATAACCGTCCAATGATTCCGCAAAATAGACATCCCCGTTGGTGTTTGAAAACGAATTTTTTATGTATCTGACCATAACTCACAAGTTTCTGTATTTGCTTAATGTTTTTAGTATACAAATGAAGGTGTCATTCCCCTATATTATCTGAAAAGCTTATCTATCTGTCTATATATTACAATCACCAGCAGTCAAAGGGAGAAACAAATCAAATGTTTACAGAAGGAAGTTTGATTGAGGTCAAGCTGGTACATATAATACAAACTTGTGTATCCAATCGCTTGCTTTCAGAATCCAATGTTGTTTTTATCCCGCACCCTGTAATCTAAATTTGTAACTTTACATGTGTGAAAGTTTAGTAATCCTTAAAAGAAAAACATGGATAAGACAAATTTTGTTGAGCATTATGAGGAAACTGTGTAACAAGAAATAGCTTGCTTTTAACTGAATGTACGGTGTCCGTGTGTGTCGATTTCGATGCTTCAGATACTAGTCAAGGTGCACGCCATAATCTGAAACAACAACCACAACTCTTACTTGTAAATGTGATTCACTGGTCTGACTCTCAACTATATATATATCATAAGAGAGAGATATTGCTTACATGTTCAGATTTTACTGGATTTGGTCCAGAAGAAGCCTTTCTTTTTTACAGGAAGACTCTCTTTAGGGGACTTATAGTTACTTCTGGACCCGAAAGAGAAGTGTCGAGCCAAGAAAGGCTTTGCAGAATAGCTTTTAGCACTTGAACTCGAGACCAGTTTAGGGCTCTTGCTTGCTGCTGCTGCTGTCCTGTGGCTGTGATCAAACATTACAAAATCATCGCAATCAAAATCACTGTCCAAAACTCGGTTTCTAAGTCTTTTGTTGTGTCTAGCTTTCAAATCCATCTCTGCTTTCAAAGCTTTCTCTGAAAGCTTCACCGTTTTTTTCTCACCCAATGTACAGATTGGGCATGAAGGGTCAAATTTATCGATTTCCAGCGTCATCTGCTCTAAACACTCACCATGATAGACATGCCCACAAGCTAGAATTGCAGACACAGAGAGCTCGTTGGTCATAAATATCTTTTGGCTGCTCCACAAGGATTTCTCCGACAAGGGTCTAGAGCAAGCACCGCAGGTTTGCTGCTGATGATTGGACATCCGCTTGCCATGATGGTCTATCTTGTCACGTTGAAGCCCAAAGCAATCATTATCATAAGACAAAGGCTCATTGCTGCGAGAAGATGACATCATTTCAGAAAAGGCTTGCAGTGACCAACTTTCAGATGGTCCAGACTGAGAAGAATCATATCTCAAAGGAGTTTCCTGCCTCTCTTCAGTTGCTGAGCTTCTACTTTGTGAGTTTGGACCATAGAATTGACCATCTGAGACGTGCTTTGATAGACGAGGACGCTGTGTCAGTTTAATTGTTGATGAGCTTCCGGATTGTAAGTAGCTTTGGGACGAAAATGGTGAAGTTGGGAATGATGATGGCTGTGAAGCCAGTGAAAGAGACAATTGTGCAGGAGATGGATATGATGGTGCTGCAGACTCTGTTGAATCGTTTTCTTTCTGTGTGATACATAGAATTGCGAAAGAGAGGTTAGGCATCAACAAAGGTACAATTTCAAAGATATGAGAGAACTCAGCTACTGGCGAAACACGCTTTTACCTGTTCGAAGACTGTATCCATGGAAGAATATCTTGGAAAAGATAGATCTGCCAAAATAGATTATGATCAAGACAGATGCAGAAGCAAGCCACGAAGCAAACAGACAAATTCTATGAATAAACATAGCCACGTCTTTTTGCTCATAATGACTCGAGGGACATTAAAAGGTTCTGTGGGAAAAAAATAATCTATTATCTCAAGTGAGTAACACCAGGTAACATGTGCCTTTTCTTCTATATTAAACAGCTGAGATGTTTAATATGTTAAACATGTTAGACGTGCATCCCTCAAGTTTACAAGTTCCACTAAAAAGCTGAGCCAGTAAGGAATACGATTTTAATGTAACCATTTTCTAACATCCTGAAGTTTATTTACCTGAGGCGGGAGATTTCTGCAATGTCTGTGTCTGAAAACTGTCCAAAGGAGACCCTTCAGATGATACCAAAGCAGATTCAGATTTGATCTCATCATTCCGACTAATTCCATCAGATAACCAACTGAGAGAGGTTTCTTCACCAGCTACACGTCCTCTATTATCCCACCGGAAACTCCAACTCGGAGAATGCCTGACATTGCTCCGCTGCAAATTCTCACCAGCTGATGAATTAGGCACCACCATTTTGTCTCGAGCAGCAACACAACATGCATTCCCCATAACTCGCAACTACTAAGCACTATGCAAAGACAGTGCTTATCTTTGGCGAAAGAGGCCTCAGTAGAACACAGCACAAACAATCCCTTTCTGGCAACAGCCATAACACCAAAACAACAACAAAAAAAAAACACACATAATCAATTTAAGAAACAACGATTCAGGAATTCAATCAGCATCAAGAGCTGAGAAACCAGAAAATTCAATCAGACAATCAAATCATCACAGAGTCAGGAAAGTTCAGGTTGCATCACTTACAAGCAAAATTAGTAGAGCCCCATGTTTAAGATCTCTTGAAGATTACTAGTCATATATCAAATAACAAAGCAACAGTTGGAAGAAAAATCTCCATAAGGAAATATATAAATATCGATTTATCCACTGGTCACGAGTTTCTAGATCACTGGAACTGCCATGACTATCTTCACTACCAAAATCCAAAATTCAGAAATAAAAATCAGGAAATCAAAGAAGTAGTGATTGAAGTAAAATTAGCATCAAAAAGATCCGAGACTAAGGCCGGAAAATCTGCAAGCTATGTTGAGATGACCCAAATAGAAATGAAAACCCTAAAATCAATAGCCGTAAAATAAAATCCCGAAATAAACAAAGGATAACAAAACAATAAAATCAAGTAGAAGATACGAAGAGGTTTACGAACATCGAACCTGCTCCCAGAAGTCCCCAAACGTCGCCGGAGAAGAGGAAGATGACAGTTTCACGGTGGGTCTGTTAGAGTGAGGGAGAAAAAGAAACGAGCACTGCGAAGCTTTGCTTTGTTCTTCTCCCAGAGAGAGAGAGAGAGAGAGAAGAGAGGGAAAGAGACGAATACAAGTCTTTTCTGACGGTTTACTTCACGCCGTCAGGATTCGGTAGCAAAATCAAAACAAACCGACTTGAACTATACCGGTTTATTTCGATTATTACTGTAGATTTTCATCAGTTATAAAAAAGGTGAAACAGGACGTACTTCTCAAATTCATAAAGTAATATATATATATATATATTGGAAAGAAAATGGATTGCTAATCAATAAAAGTTTGAACCACCGTTTTGCCATGATGGAACCAAGATAAGCCGGTTTGGTTGAGTGTGAGTTGTGACGCCGTTAGAGTTAGCGGAATTATAGTGACTAGTAGTGCCACGTCACGTTAAGGACAAAAAGGGAGGGAGAACGAATAATTAACCGGCAACTTTTCGTAGTGACGTCGTTAGATGGGGCCGTTTAGAAACTAAAAATATAAGATTACAATATTAAACATTTACAATACTATAGGGGCCAATTTATAAAATCTCCGGTCCCTGTCTATTTATCTTACAGGACACGCGACCTGGAGTTTTGTGAAGCCAACACGGAAGAAAAAGATTCAACAAAGAAAGGGAATACAAAGACGAAACCATCACTTCCCATAATAATATTAACTTTGAAATTAAAAGAATACACGAACAATAGAGAATCGGTTACAATACATTCAATAAATTTCAAAAACCCAGAGTGTTCTGTTTCAAACCGTTAGATTTCGAATCTTGATTTTTCTTGATTTAAGACGCCGGCTTAGAGGAATCTCCGGCGTCGAGTTTCACGGCGGCTTCTTCGTGGCGCAAGCTGTTTTCTCTAGAGTACGGTTTCTTACAACCCTGTAAAATGTTTAAGCAGAGTCTCAGCCTGTAATGTTAGAGAACCAACTCTTCTATTTGTTTTGTTATATATGACTCACTTGGAAAATGTTCCCGAGCTTCCTCAATCCTCTAGCTCTAGCTCGAAGAACATCCTTTGAAACACTTGGATCTTTAAGCACCTGAGAACAAACAAAAGATAAAACAAGATAGATCTTAATTATTACAATGAAATAATAGTAGATGTAATAATATTATGATCATCAACGTCCGACCCAAATCGCGGTGGATTTTACCGCTTGGCAGACATGAGATAAGGTTGTTTCAATGTCAACAACATTGATTTGCCACAGGGATTGAAGCATTGCATCCTTTTTAGCTTCAATGGCTTTCTGAATATTCTCTTCTTTGTTCTCTCCATGATTCAGCTTGCTCACTTCATCCTGCAACTGAAGTAACGAGACCGCACCTACGAAAAAAGAAGATTTCTCGGTTAATCCAAGTCAAAAGCAGCCTGCAAATTCAACTTAAAACATTTTTTTTTTTTCCTTTTACCAGAAGCAGCCATCACTTGAGATTTTACTTGGTGGCCTTTGTCGCGAACCCATTCGGCTAAAAACGGTACTTTCATGTAACGTTTATCCTTTCCGAGTTCTTTAGCAGCTTTTCTAGTGTAAATGTAACCAACAGTGTGAAGCATTGCCTCACCAAAACCTGACAGTAACCGAAAATTACAAACAAAATTCAGTTAGTTTATTTGGTTTTGTCTGATTACCAAAGTTTGTGCCTTTCATTACTTGAGGAGCGAAAAAAGCCAAAACTTGATACGGTAACTGAGAAAGGATTGATTACCAGCTGTAGAAAGCCGTTTTGCCTCTGCGGTGGCCCAGTTTACAAATTCATCGGTTTGTCCTTCCACGAATGGTTCGAGTTTGTTTTTCAGTGTAGTGACGAGCTTGTCTTCCCTGCCCTTTTGCATCGCCTGCACAAAAGTTACCAAGAAAACATACAAAAATATAAACATTGAGGCCTAAGAAAACAGTTAACAGAGAGGGAGAACAACCTACTTTGATCTTTTCCTGAAGCATCTGTTTTCTAATCTCAGGCTCATATGATTCTAGTTCGGCATCGATTGATGCTATTGAAGCAAGTGCAAGTTGCCCAACATAATCCTCAAAGAGCTCGCTACCAAATAGCATACCAAATACAGCTGCCGGATCAACCATTGCATCCCTGCAAGAAAATGGAAGTGAATTGACATACAATGCTCTTTGGTATATAAACTAATCGTCCAAGAAAACTATCGTAAATTAACAAAATGCCACCTATGTAAAGGACAGAGATCGACTCCAAATTTAAATATTATCGTATAAAAGATATTTTAGTAATCAGCTAAATCTCGTGCATAGCACGGATGATCACCTAGTAACGTATAGAACCTAGATCGGATCCTATCGACGATACTTTGAGAGAACGATGAATCTCCTATTCCGTTTATTCGAAGAATACAGCAAATCCTTTTTTCTTCACGCTAAGTGATGCCTTTATTCATTATAAAGCTCCCTCAAATGGGGTAGGCTATATCATAGAAGACTACAAACTAATGTACTAAGGAAAATCCAAATAGCATAATAGATTCATCAAAATAAAACCTCAAACTTATCTTAAAGCACTAGTAATCCTAATGAAATATTCTAGATAGTAATTGTCACGTAAGTCTCTTCTTGGCACCGAACTGAGAATAGATCATAAAACTCATATAAGCTATCTCTAGAATTGAAGGAAAGTGTCTTTATGTGAGACATACCGAAAACTGTCATCAAATGTAGTGAAACCTAAGGAATGGAAATAGCGTGAAAACTTACTGTTGAACCCCTTCTTTTCCATATTTGTCATAAGCTGTTCGCTTCTCCGGATCGCTAAGAACTTGGTAAGCTTCACCTAGCACCTTCATTCACACGTAGCAATGTATAGATTAAACACTTGTTAAAACCTTGTGAAGGTCGTCGAGCAAACTTATAAACCTAGAAATAGAGGTGATGTGAGGCTTTTCTCTATTTTGCTCTAAGTTGAAGGGAAACACACAAAAAAAAAAAAAAAGACTTTTTTTCTTTCTCTTGATTCACCTGAAAGTTTTTAGCAGCTTGAGGATCACCAGGGTTCTTGTCTGGATGAACTAGCCTTGCCTGCAAAAAATGAGAGCCATAAATTGATATCTACAGAAATTGATCTTATAATCAAGCCTAGAAAGTTTCCAAATTTGGAAACACAACAAGTTTCTTATAATCCAATATCGGCGTCTTCACATCATAATTCAAATATACAAATCTAAAGCTTATGATTGAACTATGTAGAAACCTCTGTGACAATCTAATTGAAAAGCACTAAAAACTCATAGAGGTAAAAAATCTGATGATAAACAGAAAGACTTACTTTAACATAATAAGCTTTTTTAATCTCAGCACTTGACGCGTCAATCTTGACGCCTAATATGTCGTAGTACTCACTCTCCTTCACCATAGCTCAACTCTGAAACTGATGTTAAAAGGATACAAAAACACGCAAAAATTGTTAGATCCTCAAGCTAAAAATTCAGGAAAATAAGAAGCTTGTGGAAATGCGAAACAAACAGAATCAAAGCAGCTAAAAGGGAAACGATCAAAATACATGATTACAGATCTTACAAAAATTGGAGGATTAGGAAATGAAAATCAAATTGGAACAAACTAACTAACTTTGCAATACGAGAAAAAGAAAAACTCAAAATCAAGATTCCAGAATCTGGACGCTGAATAAAGAGACGAAGACAGGGTCTTACATTTGTTCGCGAAGCACAAAAACGAGGAAGAGATTGATCTTCAGATTTGGTGAGTTAATCAGACAGTGGAGGAGAGAATAAAATTATTAAAAAAGCTTTGTTGCATTTCATTGGAAGAAATTCTTCAGTTAACCACGTGTCACCACAGAGATTTGGGCTTTTATTTCAAATAATCCTGTTAAATTGGGCCTCTCATTAAACGGCCGGCCATTAGGGAAGGGAGCTGAATATTTTTTTGTAAAACGACATTTCTTCACCTCTTTTGCTTCTAACCCTAAACAACACTTTTCAACTTGTCGAATCGAATCAGTTTCAACCCAAATTGAAGCTTTTCAGATTACTCATAGTTTCCAATTCCATCCCTTCTTACAAGTTCACATCTCTTTGATCGATTTAGTTAGGAAACGGCGGCATCAGAAGCAAAGAGAGGCCGAAGAGCTGAAGAGCGTAAGACCTCTCTGATTATTGTACAATTCACTTTTTCTCTCATACCTCTCAACTCTTCTGATACTCCCAGGTTTCTCTCCTTGTCGTTATTCTCTAATGCTTCATTTTCCAATTTCGTTCTATTGCTATTCTCTTTCTGTTTCGTTGATCAAAAATCGAAGCTTTTCTAAGTTTTTCTTCCCTTTCCTAACTTGTTTTCGTGTAATGCTGCAAACTTTCGCAATACCAATCTCTTCTTCTTCTTCGTTTCCGGTGATCTTGGTGTTGTTCTCTTCTTCCAAATTCCAGTTTACTTTAATCAAAGGAAATTGATGAGAACCAATGGTTTAAAATTCTTATATTAGTGACAACGAAATTGCAAAGATGAAAGCTATTGCAAGTTTTGTGGAAACACTTATCTCTTGAGAATGAACAAAAAAGTTAGGCGGACTCAACTCACAAAACAGGTAAGGGTTTATTTAGGGCCGGGCTTTAAGCGAACAGGGTCGGGATGGGCCGAAAACTCTATTTAAGATATATGTACAAGTATTAATGAGATCGTGAGGTGAGAGAGAATCGAACCCTACTGCGAAGTTTGAATCAAACTCTTATAGACGTGGTCGTGACCACTAGCCCGCACGATCTTCTTAATTATTTTGTATTTTTATTTTTATTTATCTATGCGATAGTATACGCAGACCTTTCCCGGCCAACCTTTTCCGAGTAGCTAAACCCTAGCGACGGCAACAATGGTCTAGATTCAACGGATTGTTTCGTGGTGTATCGGGTATTTACTTGTTTCACCAATTCTCCGCAAAAAAGTTTCAGTTTTTATTCCTGAGTCGCTTTGGTTTACCGAGTGACGAATCGCCGTTGATTTTTCCGTTTTCCATTTATTCAATGGTACTTGAATTTTCTCTGGAATGATGTTCAATTTGTTCTAATTTCAAGCTCTGTTGAATGTCTGGTTGATTTAACAATATTGTCCTTGTTTATGCTTTTTCTATATATTCGTGAATTTATGTATATATATCGTGAGATCTGTCATTAGTCTTTTTTTTTTTGGCTTCGTATTGCTCACTTAGATAGATAGATATGAATGATTTGACAAAGAGCTTCTTTTGTCTTATATTGAAGAGGGAGGAGACACTTTGTGAGAGGGAGAGTAATAAAAACGAAGCCGATGGATTTAGATTTTGATGATCAACCCTCGGATCATGCTGCACCAGCAGGTAAGTGTCCACTTTGGTTAGTTTCTTGATTTTTTTTTTATGAATTGACTAATGTGGCTTAAACATATGCATTTGGATTTAATAGTTAGGGCTGGTGCAAGGTTTAAACCGAAAGGTAGACCACAACCCAAGAAGAAGCAAGTCTCTCTTTCAACATCCCAAACAACACTCCCTACCGATGTTGCCAAGGAAAAATCCTCAACACAAAGCGAAGAACCGGTTTCTCTAGACGGATCATCAGCGCTTCCCAGCAGTTTTGTTTTTTCCCTCAACCAAACTTTTTCATTATATGTTGTTTTGAAGGTTGGAATGTTTTAAGACGTGGGTTCTTTCTTTTTTGCAGAGGCTTCTCCTTCTGAGACTATTATGTCGGATAGTGGAATCATTAACCAATCTACCATTGGAACGTTATCAGAAGAGGTAATGTGGTATTATGTCGACCTTTTGAATTGCTTTTTAGTGCATGCTACAGGTTCTTATAAAAATGGTTTATTTGTTTCTTACAGAATGTAGATGTATACTCAAGAGGGGTTCATTGGTCTAGGGAAACATCTGTTCTTCATGCGTGTAATAACATGGATTTGGAGGGGAAAAGACGTGATGATGGCATAGAGGCGGAGTCTGCTTTTCTTGATGATCCCAGAACACACGATTCTACAATATTTGGAGATTCCGTTACTCCTGAAACGGATGCAGATATTCAGGCTCAAACTGGAATGATGCAAACCGGGGTATTTGAGAATATACTCTTTTTGTAACGCCGATGTGTCACTTCTTCTACTGCAAATTTAGAACTGATTTGCAAGTTTTGATATTGTTACAGGAAGACGAGTGTCGTTTGGACATGGAAACTTTGAATATTATACAGGAGGAAGGCACCACCAGTGCATATGGTAATTTTAAACTTTGAAATATTGACATTTCATCTGCCTTTTTTTCTGTTATATATATAATATCTTAATGGAATTATAATGTTGTACCTGTGTAGTGCAACATTCTGGAAAGTTCCAACCAAAACCTAGATTGCTCGACACCGTGGTTGAAGAACCTGAGTCTCATTACTCCGTTGATGATAACGGTTATTTTTCAATGGGTACTAACGAGCCTGAGTTTATGGCCAACGTGGAATCAAGAAACGGTTTCAGTACTTATGGAGATATTCGAGAAGAAGAACTTAATATTCCTGAAGCCTCCAGAGAATCGGTAAGATTGTCAAATTGGTTTTGCTTTTTTAAGCGCACTGTTTTAAGTTAGCAAATATTTTAATGTTCCGCTTGTAATTTTTTAAATCAGGTTCCTGAGATGGAGGTGCAAAATGCTTCTGGCGGATGGGAAAACAATACAGGTACAGGAGAAGCAGGAAATTATATGGGGGATACATTAGAAGAAGAACGGTCTGGAAAAGGAATAAAAAGGGGAAAATCAAAAGGAGCCAATGCCCGAAAGCGGAAAAACACAAGTGAAGAAGCACCAAATAAGTCTAGTGAAAAACCAGAGAAGAAGAAATTCAAGCATTCAAGTCGTCGACAAAAGAGAACATGTAACTAACTAACTGATATTATTATCTAGCCTATGATCAACTATTGTCTGCATATTGATTCATGTTTATCTCCTGTTGTAGTGGAGAAGGAATTGCTTGAAACCCCGGATGATGAAATCAGATTTCTGCCTATTCGAGATATGCTTCGCGTCGTCGAATATAAAGAATGGATGGAGGTAAGAGGCTGAGCTCGACAGATTCTTTGGAATTTTAGCGTATTCATTTAGCTTGGATCCTAACTGTTCCTTGATATCTATATCTGGTTAATTTGCAGAAAAAGGAAGCGAAGGGAGCTGTTGTGCCACCGACCCAAGAAAGGTACTATTTTTATACAATAATTGAAGGTGCTTGATGATAAAATCAGCTTGTTTTTAGTGATTTTTTTTTCTCGTCTTATGGAAGTGTGTTATGTGCAGTAGTAATATGAATGCATCAGAGAGCCAGTATTATTCTCAAGGTTTTGATGCAGAAGATGAATTTGGTATAGAGCAGGACGAAAATGAAGAAACTAATGTAGTTAAACCGGACTCACCGGTTAATTATCAAACGTACATGAACAAGACTTCAAGAACTCGATGGTCAAAGCAAGATACAGAACTCTTCTATGAGGTAAACTAAACTAACCTCTGATTCTTAGAAGACAGGGTTTACTGTTTAGGATCATTGTCAGATATCGATGTAAGATCGAAATGAAATTCTAGGAGAGACAAAAATAACTTTCACCGGAGATATTGTTTGTTCATAAGTATTTATAGATCGGATTGCCTCTTTATTATTTTTTCGTAGGGAATTCGAGATTTTGGGAGCAATCTATCGATGATACAACAGCTGTTTCCTAACAGAACGCGTGAACAGATGAAGCTCAAATTCAAATTGGAAGAACGCCGATATCCATTGAAGCTTAATGATGCATTGAAAAGTCGCTCGAAAAGTAAGAGATATCTGTTCTCTCTCTCTTTCTCTCTACATATATAGTTTTCTTGGGTTAGCCATATAAACCTAAAAGTTGTGTTCTTTTAGCAGATTTTACTCATTTCCAGAACGTGATTAAGAAGCTTCAACAAGAAGCCGCGGCTGCAAGGGAAGCTGAAGGAGCAGAAGAAGAAGCAGAGGAAGAAGCTGGAGCAGAGGCAGAGACAACTGATGTTCCCGAGAATGTAATATCCTCAACTTTTTGTTGGCGCCATTATCTGTTAATTTTGTTAAGAAATTAACTAAACTTTAAAACGTTGTCGTTTTGTTATGTGTAGGAGGAGCCGGAAATATCTGTGGAGACGGAGCAAGCAAGTGATGGAGTAGCTGGAGTTAAGGAATCGGACGGTGCGACTATTGAGAATGGCGTGAGATCGGACGGTGGAGATGAATGTGACGATGATGATGATGATGATTTCTGGAATTCTTATAAAAGTGAAATGTAACAGTATAAACAAATTAGTCCTTTTGTCGCGATTAAATAATTAATCTTTTGATTGAGATGAAAATCTTTGTTATTATATTTGCTAATCCTATTAGTCACGTTCAATTATTTTGAATAGAATTTGTACACACAATCACATATATTCAAATGTATTAACTACTGTACGGAATATTTTTGGGGAAAACAAAATTTAAAGAATAAATAATTAAATCCGACAACAAATGGCCAATGACTGTTGACTCATCGTTTACTGCTCCGTTTTGTCGGCGAAATTCTCATTAATTCCTCTTTTTTAACTTTTTTCTATGCTTCTGTGATTTTGACGTTACAGCCAACCTATACTGATCGTAGATCCGTTAAATTTTAGCCTAGGGTCATTAACGACCGTCAGATCTTCGTCGGCTGGTGACAAAAAGCGAATCTCTTGTACTACTTTTCACTTATATATTTTTATTAATTTATAGTTACGTCCCAGTCTCATGCCTTTTTATTATTTTCAGGCCATTTATTAGATTTTACTACAGAAGTAACCTCGATTTCTACATTTAATGCACAACCACGATTCCTTGGGCCAGTTGACTTGTTGTTGGTCATTCAATTGAAATATTTGATATTTTATGCTTATACAGTAATTATATTTCATCTGCAAAAACGTGTAAATTTGACTAGTTATAAACAAAATTTTTGAGACTTTAAAGAAGTAAATCAACAATTTTGTGATCTTGCAAACCGTAATATAAGGCCAACATTGAAATTATAAAAAATGATACTGGATAATATGAAAACAAATAATATCTAAACATATAGTAGTAATATTTTGATTTGGCAAAATTTAATTTTAATACTAAATCATTAACTATAAATATAATCAACCAATTTAAAGTAAGAGATCTGAAGGAAAAATAGTGTGGGGTTCACAATAAGAAGTGAGAGTAAATATTTAGGGCTGTCATTAAATAAAATATAGATTTTGTTTTAATTTTGCCAACAAAATTAGATAAAAATTGAGAGGAAATAAAAATAAGAAAAGAGAAAGAATCCACAGTTTGGCTCCGAATTCTACTCCACTTTTACCTCTGAATTTTTGTTTCCTTATTTTCTTTTTTTGCGAAATTTGAGGGGTTTTCCTGGTTAATGTGAGAAAGTAGATTCGGAAGAAAGCAACAAAAAGAAGAAAGACCGATTCGTGTTGGTGCGTGGTGGATTGATTTGTAAATTTCAGCCATTTTCTTTCTCCGATATTTTTGATTTCAGCGAGAGTTTTGATTCGGAATCTTAAGATGTCAGGTCCGGTTGATCGGTTCGCGAGGCCATGTAAGTGGATCAGATCTGCGTTCTTCGTTTCCTGTTATCTTTGGTAGCAATGCGATTTTGCTGGGATTGCTTTCTTACGGTTCAGGGTAGTGAGAAACTTTTGAATTTTATTCGAGTACTGAGAAGCAAATCTCTCTGCAATTTCGTTTTTTTACTAGTGGGTACTTAGGGTTTTGCTATTTAGAAGCTTCAATTTTGACAAGTTAAGTAGGTCGTCATTTCAGCTGTTTGTTATTCTTGAATTTTTGCCAATTGTTGGATGGGATTGGTGAAGAAACATTTTTAAGTAAAAAAGTTATTTTTTTTACAGGTTTTGAGGGAATATTGAGCAGTGATGAGAAAAAAGAAAGAAAGTCTGATTTTGAGAATTCAGAAGATGAGAGGAGAACAAGAATCGGTTCTTTGAAAAAGAAAGCAATCAATGCATCTACCAAGTTCAAGCATTCTCTCAAGAAAAAGAGACGAAAAAGTGATGTCCGTGTCAGTTCTGTCTCCATTGAGGATGTCCGTGATGTCGAGGAGCTTCAGGCTGTTGATGAGTTTCGACAAGCTTTGGTAATGGACGAGTTGCTTCCAAATAAACACGATGACTATCACATGATGTTGAGGTTCTTGAAGGCCAGGAAATTCGACATTGAGAAAGCTAAGCACATGTGGGCAGATATGATCCAATGGAGGAAGGAATTTGGTACCGACACTATCATTGAGGATTTTCAGTTTGAAGAGATTGATGAAGTTCTGAAATATTACCCGCACGGTTATCACAGTGTAGATAAAGAAGGCAGGCCTGTCTATATTGAAAGGCTAGGGAAAGTTGATCCTAACAAACTGATGCAAGTTACTACGCTTGATCGATATATAAGATATCATGTAAAGGAGTTCGAGAAAAGTTTTATGATCAAGTTTCCTGCCTGCACAATTGCTGCAAAGAAGTACATTGATTCAAGCACAACTATTTTGGACGTCCAAGGAGTGGGATTAAAGAACTTCACAAAGTCTGCTCGTGAGCTTATTACGCGGTTGCAGAAAATTGATGGAGACAATTATCCTGAGACTCTACACCAAATGTTTATCATCAATGCAGGGCCCGGATTCCGTCTGCTTTGGAGCACTGTGAAGAGCTTTCTAGACCCCAAAACAACTTCTAAGATTCATGTATGTTAAATACGTTTTTTTTTTGGTCTAGCTCTATTTAAAGGCTTGCCCTAATTAAACTGCTCCTGGAATTCATCATGGACTACTTCATTTTGTAATGTAGGTACTCGGATACAAGTATCAGAGTAAATTGCTCGAGGTTATCGATTCCAGGTATGTAGCATGAACTCCTAATCCTCTTTCCTTGTAGAATTATTCGATTCTTCTGTGTTTTGCTTACATCAGTGGTGTATCTTTCATTTCTTTCAGCGAATTGCCTGAATTCTTGGGAGGTGCATGTACTTGCGCGGATCAGGGAGGTTGTATGCTATCCGATAAAGGGCCTTGGAAAAATCCGGAGATTGTAAAGGTTACTTATTTGTCCTTTATTGATCTCTTTGCTCATCCAAGCTTTTATAGTATCAGTTTATATGATTTCAGAAATGGAAATAAGTGGTTTACTATTATTGCAGATGGTACTTCATGGGGGAGCTCACCGCGCGAAGCAGGTGGTGAAAGTTCTGAACAGCGAGGGGAAAGTCATTGCTTATGCAAAACCATCTTATCCATGGATAAAAGGAAGTGACACATCAACTGCAGAATCAGGTTCTGAAGCTGAAGATATCGTTGTGTCTCCAAAAGCAGTAAAGAGTTATTCCCATCTCCGCTTGACCCCTGTTCGTGAAGAGGTATTATTATATATGTCAACACTTTGTTTTTTATAAAGTACTTGATTCGTGGTTCTGAATGGTCCTAGTGATTATTTTGCAGGCAAAGGTAGTTTCTGGTGAAACGAGCTTTGCCGGTAGTTTTGCAGGTTATGATGAGTATGTTCCAATGGTTGACAAAGCTGTTGACGCCACCTGGAAGGTTAAACCCACCGTCATCAACAGGCTTCCATCAAAAGGTATCCTTTTTTTTGCTCAAGGGAAAGAAAGGGTTCCACATTTGGCATCAAACACTGGGTAAAAAAAGAGATTGAAACTTTGGTATCTTATCTCTTTTTCGCAGGAGCTTGTATGCCTCCAAATGTCCCAGAGGATCATGAAAGCTTCAGTGCTCGTGTCCTAGTAGTTTTCATGGCATTTGTGATGGCTATTCTCACATTCTTCCGCACAGTATCATACCGAGTTGTGAACAAGCAGCTTCCAACGCCTACAAGCCAACCGCAAATTGAAGGAAACGCTGCTGCAGAGGAAGCTGAGCTCCTCAACTCAGTGCTGAAGAAATTAACCGAACTTGAGGAGAAAATTGGAGCGCTCCAGTCAAAGCCATCTGAGATGCCTTATGAGAAAGCGGAACTGCTTAATGCAGCTGTATGCCGTGTAGACGCCCTTGAAGCCGAGCTCATAGCTACTAAGAAGGTAATTGAATACCTTATTCAACAACTGAAACCCACCAAAAGTAGAACCTGAGACGTTTCATGTTCTCTAAAAACTGTTTCTTATTCGGTGCAGGCTCTTTATGAAGCTCTGATGAGACAAGAAGAATTACTCGCTTATATTGACCGTCAAGAGATAGCTCAGCACCAGGTCGGTTTTGCATTTAACCCTTTAAACTTTAAAGCCTAGAATCCAAAATTGTCTTCTTGAATCTTATTCATTTGAATGAATTCAAATTCAATTATAGAATAACCCATCAACATTGTTTTTGTTTCCAGAAGAAGAAGAGGAAGCAAATGTTCTGTTTCTAGAAGAAGAAGAAGAAGAAGAAGAAGAAGAAGAAGCATCTCTGCTTTCTCTCTCTCTCTCTTGCCCTTCTTAGGTTTCCACTTATTAAGAAGAGGAGAAAGTAAAACCATTGAAACAGAACAACTCGCATCTCATTTTATGTTAAAAGCTAGTTAGTTCTTTCTCTTTTATGATGATGATGAGTTGATGATTATGATGACGAATGGGTCTTTTAAAGTTTATATTAACAAAACAGTTATACAGAAAAAAAAAATGGGAGAAATAGAGAGTCCATCAATCAATACAGACAAAACAAGACTTCGTCTTTAAATTTTCTCCAGTATCCTTATTTAAAGGATTATAGCAAGTGAAAATACATTTTGTTTTCTACGCTTTTTAGAAGCTGGAGGAGGCTCAAGGCTGAAGTTACTGTTGGGATTCTGATGGAGTCTTTCAGAATAACAAGAACTGAAAATGCAAAAACAGTAGAGATATCATTTTCAAGTAATTTCGAATATTTATAAGCAATAAAAGCATTTAAGCATTTTTTATATGTGTTCTTCTAACCTTTCTCTTCTTCTTCTTTTTCTTCTCGATGTAAGCCATTATCTCATGTTGCCTCGTCATCGTCTCGTCCAGTGCCTAAAATTTTTTAAAAAACAGAGCAGTCACGAAAACAGAGCAAACAGAGCAAGAGACTAGTGAGAGAGAAGGAGAGCTTTACCTTCTTGGTTTCAGACAACTGAAGCTCGAGCTGGTTAACACGACCAAGTGCAGCGTCTAGAATCTTCTCCCTCTCCAGAGAAAAGGCAGCCTGAGCTTCCATGGACTTACATTTCTCCTCAAGATCTGTCATCTTCTTCACCATCGCCATATACTCCTGCCTCGACATAACCGTCACTCCGTCCTGGTACGCGGCGACTCCTTCACGGCTATACACATTCGCCTCGGTGAGCTTCCTTGGCATGTTCTTGGTTAGCCTCATCACGCCCACTATCCCCATTAGCAATGCCATCACGCTGCCATATAAGTATCCTTTCCTCTCCAGTGGATCCACAGCCGAGTATACATCTGAATTTAGAGTTTCACATGTTAGAAAACTCAGATACAAGCCCGGTCTGGTTAACAAGAATACTAACCTTTAGGCTCAGGAAGGTTGTTGTTAGCCTTGTGAAGCTTTGTAGGCCAATCAGCAGCATCCACATTCTTGTCGATGAACTTCTTTTCTTTCTCCGCAGCAGATTGCTTGTAAGTCTCTTCTGGTTCGCATTTATTCTAAATTTCAAAAAGGATTAGATTTTACTGACAAAATTCCAACCAAATTTCAAAAAAAAAATTCAAGATCATTGCTTTTTACCTTTGTTTCGTGCTTATACTCGGAGATTGTCTTTTCCTCAATCCCTGACAAGCTCCTCCGCAGGCATCTACCTTCACCGTTCTGAACCAACTGTGTATAAATATATATAGTTTACATATGACTCACAAGTTTTATCGTAATATTTAAACGAATCATTCATCTGTTTTTGATGAAGGATTTCCTTAAGGTTGGTTCTCTAGAAGTACCTTGAAGATCTCAGGGTCGTTCCATGGACCTTTGTCTGAACGCATACATCCACCTTTATCTGCGCAGGTGCACTTACCACCCAAGAACTCAGGCAATTCACTAAACAAACAATGAGAAGAGAGAGTTTTGGATAACATATTTGAAGATAAAGCGACAGTTTCAAGGTCACATCTAAAGAGTTATTATGAGGTTCTCACTTGGCTTCAATGATTTCTAGCAGTTTGCTTTGGTATTTGTTGCCAAGAACCTGCCATTAATGAACAGAAACGGTGCTTCTTTACTATCTAATCGAGACGCGGATGAAGAAAAACAAAGTAAAGTTTGGATTTTTAGGTGGAGAGGAAAGCTTTACGTGAATCTTCGCTGTAGTCTTTGGGTCAAGGAAAGACTTCACTGTGCTCCATACAAGCCTAAACCCATAACCAGCATTGATGATGAACATACGGTTCAGCGTCTACAATGAAACATAAACACAGAGTTCAGTGTCAAAACCATTAGCAACTCAAAGAAGAAGAAGAATAGGCATAACTGAACCTCAGGGTAGTTATCATTGTCGATTTTCTGAACACTCTGAAGAAGATCTTTTGCAGCTTTGTTGAAGTTATTAAGCCCCTGCAGATTTAAAACACAGTGAGATCGAATCTTCTAAGATACTATCTTACAGAGAATGTATGAGGGGAAAGAAATAGCTTATATGACATACCACGCCTTGAACATCCAAGATCGTTGTGCTCTGATCAATGTGTCTTTTTGCAGCAATGGAACAAGCCGGGAATTTGACATGGAAAGTCTTCTCGAACTCTTTCACATGGTACTTCACATACCTATCGATTGTGGTCACTTTCATCAGCTTTGTGGCATCGACTTGGCCTAGCCTCTCGATATAGATAGGTCTTCCTTCCTTGTCAACACCATGATATCCTTGTGGATAATACTGAACCACTTCCTCGATTTCTTTGAAATCAAAGTCCTTGAAGAAGAAAGAGAGAAACTTTAGAGAGCCAAAACGGAGAGTCAAGAAAAGTGACTAAAGAGTGCCTTTAATTGTCACCTCCATGATCGTGTCTGCGCCATATTCTTTCCTCCAGTTAAGCATATCAGCCCACATTTGCTTCGCCTTTTCGATATCAAACTTTCTCGCCCTCAAGAACCTGATGAGATATTTCGATTAATCAGAGCAATGGAGAAGAAGAAATCAAGAGAGAGAGAGAGAGGAACGACCTAACCTAAGCATCATGTGATGATCATCGTGTTTAGAGGGAAGTAGTTCGTCTAAGATAAGAGCTTGACGGAACGCATCAACCGCTTGCAACTCTTCTGTATCGATTTCATCAACGATTGAGACACACGTCACACGGCTATGCCTTCGACCTTTCTTGGTCATAGAGTGTTTAAACTTGTTTGTCGCATTTATTGCCTTCTTCTTCAGGGAGCAGAGCTTTGTTAATCTCTTGTCATCTTCTGAAATCTCAACATCTGCAAGATTCTTGCTTTTAAACACATGTCTAGATTTCAAACGGAAAGAGATTGACAATTTTCTCGGCTTACCTATCTTAGTATGTCGATCCATATGAGCAACCATTGTATCCGCCATTATTTAAGGTCCTATTGAATCACAAATCAAACGAATGAAAACTCTGTTCTTGTTCCTTGTCTAACAATCAATCATTGAAAATAAAAAAGAATCACAGAAGAAACATTTCATCAAAAACGTTACATTCATCCCCAAACATTACGTGAAACAATCCTCTAAAGCTTATGAGAAGTAACATAAACTAAAAAAAAATATAATAAATCCTACGTTTTGTGTGGTTAGAGACTGAGATTTCGAAAAAAAAAAGTTATTATCTATCGGAAGATTCAATTCAATAAGCGTGAGATTCAAAGGGTTTAGGTGAGAAATAAAAAGAGATTTTAATTCGTCAAGATATTTGTTACCTGTAGATTAAGAAAACACTAAGGGGAGAATAAGAAAGAGAGATCTATATAACTCTCTCTCTCTCTCACCCCAAATTAAGAACGGCTCCAAATTTACAACGCTAAAAATCTCAGACAACAAATCTAGAGAGAGAGCATATTGACAAGGTTTTACCTTTTCTTGAATTCTTTCATAAAATTTAGCGTTTTCTTTTTTGTCAACAGATTTTTAGCTATAATCTTATATTGGGTAAACCATTTTTGTAAATAATAATTGAGGAAAATTCATTTTCTTTATTTCTCTCTAAATCTGGTCTTATTAATATGCCAATTGAGTAACCTAAACAAATTTATTGTTAGAATTATTTATTTTGAGATAAAAAAAGTTGGTGTCATAAATGGTTTTCTACAAAATCTAAAAATTATATATATATTTCCTTCTATATATGGAAAATAAGAAGTAATTTTCTAAAGTTTTTGTAGAAACATATCGATATCACTATGGATCCTTTTCTTTTCGTATTACTAACCATCAATATACTTCCAAAATTAATATTTTTGTAAGGTTTCAAAAAACTCTCATGGATCAATTGTATTAATAACCGATCAATATTAGTCCATAATTAATATTTGAAGATCAGTTGCTCAAAAAAAAAAATAATAAAAATAATAATAATAATATTTGAAGATCACAACACAATAAATGGTATAAAAGTATAAAACAATAGTATAGAACTATCAAAAATTATACAAGGAAAAAAAAAAAAAAAAAAAAAAAAAAAAGCTAAACATGTTTTACCCTTTTATAACAAACACTTGAATATATACGTGAATGCTACTTGCTGTTATGAATCTTGTGATTTTTATTCTTATTATTGATTATGAATGGAGGTTACAACTTCTATATATACACACATGAGGAGGTTACAATCTTAATTGGACTAGGAATATAAGGCCCATGAACCACTAACACTTAGACCTCCTCTTGTCTTCTCGTGATGGGCCGTACCGTTGGGCCGGACCTTCTAGAACATGTGTATGGGCCACGGTTATGGAGTCCATCCGACCATGTGGTTTATAACACTCCCCCTTGGATGACATAACCGTGTAGATGCCAAAGGATCTTTGCAATGCGCTTGGGGGTTGCTGCCTCATTAAAACCTTACTAGGAAAACCCATTTGGGACAAAACCATAGTGAGGAAAAAGAGTACAGCACGCACTACTCCCCCTGTTTTGGTCATCCCTGAAAGTCCTTAAGTCTCCGCATTCCAATTTGATGCGTGAGCTTCCTCAATGTCGTTGTGGGTAACGCCTTAGTGAATAGGTCGGCTGAATTGTCACTCGATCGGACTTGTACCACTTTAACTTCACCATCCTTTTGTAGGTCATGCGCTTTGTCCGATCTCCCTTGATGTAGCCGTCCTTGAGCTGGGCTATGCAGGCTGCATTGTCCTCGTACATATGATGGTCTTTGATGTTGTAGTAGCTGCGCCTTGAAAAAGGCTGCCTACGTACCCTTGGAAGGGATCAAGCCACACGTAGTTCCCATTTATTGACCATGCCATAATCTGATCTTACCTGCATTAGCAAAACAAACTAAACCAAAGCAAACTAAACCTTTTTTGGTTAGATCAGTATGGAATAAAACCCAAATAAATTACGTAGGAAGTATAGACTTTAAAATTTAACCAAACCTTCCTTCAAACCTTTCCAGTGCCTTTGGGCTGATCATGAACTAAATTTAGGCAAAGGAGGTTCATGGCAAAACATATGTCTGGTCTAGTGTGGCTAGCCAAGTACATTAACGCTCCTATGGCACTGAGGTATGGCATTTCAGGATCGAGAACTTCTTTCTCGTCTTTCTTTGGACCGAATGGATCACTGTCCAATCCGAGGCTTCTCACCACCATTGGGCCTGGTCAATGGGCGGGCCTGGTCCTTATTAAATATCATTGAGTACTCTTTAGTATATGCCTTTTGATGCACAAGGATTCCATTATTCACGTACTCAGGTTGTAATCCAAACAGACTTTTGTTATTGCCTAGGTCTTTCTTTTAGACTCTTTCTCAACTGTTTGGTCGATTACCCAGAGGTTTAAATTATTCATGTACACTGCTATGATCACAAATCCTTTGTTTGCAAACCTCTTTATGAATATACATGGACTAATGGGTCATTTATAACTTTCCATACGCCCATTTGGTCTAAGTCCATGAAGGATTTGTCCAGCCTTATGCAGTGATATTCTCGAGAATCTTTCTTATCTTTGAGCTCAATACTCTCTGGTAATCTTATATATTATTCAGTGGACTTATAAATATACAGGCATTACATCCATTAGCCGCAAATCAAATCTTTCTCTTATATTGCCAGACTTAGCATCCACCACAGGGGAGTATGTTTTTCATAATCTATCCCCGGTCTTTGTGAGAATCCTTGTGCTATAAGCCGTGCCTTATATCTCACGATTTTATTATTCTCATTTCTCATCTTCACAAAGACCCACTCGTGTCCTACTGGTTTTATCTTGGATGGTGTCCTTAACACATCCATTTTCTTAATGATTCTTAGCTCCACGTTTTATGGTCTTGTACCATTTCCATCGAGTCTTTGAGTGCACTCACGTGGGCTCCTGATCCTCATTTTTATTCAAGTGCTACCTTGCATGCAAAATCATCTTATGTCGACATTTCTTATATGTTCCATTATCTACCAGACATGACAATCGATTTGAGATTTATTATGGACAGGACCTTTAATACTTTGCAGCTTGGCGTCCCAAGCTACATTATATGGTACCTGTACCTTAGAGCCGGCTGGCCTTATCTCTATGTCTGGGATGGTTTCCTCATTTCGTTTCCTATTGCACCTTTCTTTAACTTTCTAGGATTCTTATCCTTGGAACTTTAATGGTCTACCACGTTTCTTACGTGCGTTAGACTCGGTAGCAATTTCATTGATTCCCTTCTGGACATCAATACGTACTGGTGCATTACAAGCTGGTATGTACGCTTTTATAACTTTCTTTTGGGTCAACAAGGAATCTGGCAATTCATTAGCTAGCTTTCTTATGGACCTCTGAATCACACATCAGAGTCCGAGGATCTTGCCACTTTAAGGATGTTTGATTCCATGATATTTCCTTTATTTCTTTACCCAGCTTGTTCGTCTCTCCACCTATAGTAGGAAACTCGGATTCATTAATATGACAATCCGCGTCTCTAGCCTTAACATAGATCACCCGTAGTTGGCCCTAGATACTTAATAATGGTGGGAGAATCATTTCCATCCTCCTTTGAGGTCCCATCTTTGTTCTTTTGTGGTGGTGCAATCGGTACATATACGACACACCCGAATATCTTTAGATGGGATATGTCTGGCTCATGACCCATGAATAACCAGGATGGCGAATATCTATATTCACTAGATGGCCTTATGCGTATAAGCTCTATTGCATGTAATACTGCATGTCCCCAAGCGGCTACTGGAAGCCTCGACCTCAGAAGTAATGATCGAGCTATCAATTGAATTTGTTTAATGAAGGATTCATCTAATCCGTTCTATGTATGTACATGTGTCACGGGATGTTCCACACTTGCCCCCATGGACATACCAGTAGTCATTAAACGCTTGGGACATGATTTCACCGGCATTATCTAGACGTTTAAGGTCTCTTTATTAACTTTAGCCGGTGATGACCTTATAATGAGTTTCCCTTGTGAACATGCTTCACACGTGAGATTCTTAGGGATAACTCTTTTCTCTTTTAGGGTGTGCCCCTTTGAATTTATCATAGGCTTACGAATCATACTATGACCCGGATGGCCAAGCCGGTCATGCCATAAAGTGAATCTCTCTATGAACTCTTTGTTCATTGCCATATTAGCATCGATCATATCGATTTTAGCTTAGTAGAGACCAGTGGATAATGCGGGTATAGTCTCTAGGACTCTCTTATGTCCTTGGGTGATCTCAATTATATTCAGGGATTCTTTGTTCCCTTCACCCTTTGTTTCAAGATGGAAACCATTCAATCTTATATCTTTGAAACTCAATAAGCTCTTCTTTGAGCTGGGTGAATACAAGGCATCACTTAATTCGAGATGTGTGCCGTTTGATAAAAATATATGGACTTGGCCGTAGCCCTCAATGAGACTCGCTATACCCGCTATGGTGCTAATATTGGCATCTTTCAATGTCTCTTGTCTTTTAAGATCTTGTGGCTTGATCCACTATCCACCACAAGTATCTTCTTGTCCTCGGCCATTTCTTATATTGACAAGAATCATGTCTTGATGTCGAATCCAGATTTATCAACTTGGTTCTTTTCAATTGTCTTTACCATCTTTATACCAAATGGGCTTTAGGATTCTTCCCTTTTACACTCTCTTGATAGAGGTCACAATGATGTTTGGAAGTCCTACATGTCTTAGCCCAATGGTTCCCCATTCCATATCTATGGCATACTCATTTGGTCGAGTGTTGTGGTTTAGTACACCACAGCCTCCTCGCCCTCGACCATGGCCATGGGTCCACAGTTATGGTGGTTCCCACGGTCCATATGAGTTATTGTGGCCACTACCACGTCCTTTCCATCCACCACGGCCACGGCCGTGTAGTCTATTACTATGGACGTGGTTAGGTAATGGGGTTAATCAATGAGGTCTTAATTCATTGTTTCTTATCAGTACGTTATTAATTTGCTCTTCTAGCAATAGACTCATCCACGGACTTATAGTCCTGGATTCTAAGACTCTTCCAATCACATATAACCTTTGGTAATACCATTCCACATCTATGGCAAGTGGACTTAGCCTTGTTTTGCGGTTTGGAGATTTTGCGACCTCTACCGCGGCCATTGTTCTCACAGCCTCTACCTCGGCCATTGTTCCCACGGCCTCTACCACCATTGTAGTTTTCTTAGCCGTAGGAGTTGCCATGACCTCCTCCACCACGTCCTCTGCCACGGCCACGACCGTGAAAGTAACCTCTGTGGACGTAGTTGGATTCCTTGGTCACCTGAGGTTCTTTAGGCTCTTTGGCCTTTTCGGCCCTAATTCTGTCCAAAGGTCTATAGGATTTTTAATAGTCATATACTGATCTTGAGACTCTCAATAAGATGGTGGCCAATACTTAATATTGCCTTGTATCTATCTTTCTTACTTGGCATTATTGCCTTATGTGATACATTAACCAAATCCTTTTGACTTTAGGATAATCTTAGTATCCATTGCTCATTCTTAATAATTATCTCCTCAGAGATTTTAGGGCATTACAAGTTGTAATTCGACATCTTAAGGATTTGACTTTTCCTTTTTCTTTAGGAATTTCATTTCCTCTTTCCCTTAGGAATATCTTTTCCTTTTAAGGATTTCCTTTTTCACTTAGGATTTAGGAATTTTCTATCTTGAATAGAATTGTGATTTTCCTATTTTGATTAGGTTTTACAATTTCCTATTTACAATAAGATTTAGGGTTTCTAGGATTTTCCCATTCACAATGGGATTATTCCTTTTCTAGGTTTTCTAGGGTTCATGCGATTTTAGGGTTTTGATTTCTATCAATTTATGCATGCAACCAATCATAGGAACAATCAATCTAAACAACCTAATAACCTCAATCAATCCGATTTTATTTAGGGGTTTCGGATTTGATCTGATTTAGATTTTAGGTTTTAATCTTTTAAGGTTTCGGATTCTAGATTAAGGTATTTTCGATTTGCAAGTTTAAGATTAAGCAAGAATAATCTTTCTAGCAACCTAAACAAGTCAAGCAATCGAATCATACAAGCAAATATCAATCACTAATCAATCATCATCCGTTTTAGGGTTTCTCTTTTGCGTATCTCCAAATTCGATTGTTGGTTCTTTAGCTTTAGGGTTTCGATGTTACCTTTCACCTTATGGGGTTGTACAGATATGAACCGGGAGCTAAAGACCTCGGTTTTCAACTTGATCACGAACTCTTGGGGCTTAGAGGAATCGCGAGTCATGAAAACGGATATGAAGAGATCGGTGATTAGTTTTTTTGCAGACTCCACCAGTTGTATAAATCTCATCATATCTCTCCGTGTACAACTCCGTTTGGGGCTATTCTGGTCTTCCAAGAAAGCTGACGTCCAGGGCTTTCTGTGGATAGTCAAATCGTCACCTGATTCTTCCTGAGTCTCCGGGAAAACGTCGTTGAAGGTGACTGATCGGAATCGCCGGCGGAGGGCTCGGCCAGACTGCAGCGACTTCACGGTTTTAGTCATAACTCCCGAACGGTGGACTCAATTGAGGCGCGGCCGGCGGCTATGGAAAGCTGATTCAAATATCTATTCGTGGGTGGGTAAATCGTCGCAACACTCCTTGTAGTTCGTTGGAAAATCGCCCCGTAACAAGGAAGATCTGAGGACTCGGACAGATTGCACCTGTTTCAGTAAAACGACGATATCTTTCTACCCACGGACTGGAATGAATCAAGGCCGGTGGCGCTGGAAAGCTGACTCGAAGGGCTTTCCAGGGATGTGTGGATCGCCGCGAAATTCGCTGTGGTGTGCCGGGAAATCGCTGTGAAATATGGCAGCTCGAATCTGTCTTTCTCACTTAGGCTAAAACCCTAATCGCTTTTTAGCTCAGGCGGCTAGGGTTTCGTTAAGAGCAAGCTCGTGCTGATAACGTGTTATGAATCTTGTGATTTTTATTCTTATTATTGATTATGAATGGAGGTTACAACTTCTATATATACACACATGAGGAGGTTACAATCCTAATTGGACTAGGAATATAAGGCCCATGAACCACTAACACTTAGACCTCCTCTTGTCTTCTCGTGATGGGCCGTACCGTTGGGCCGGACCTTCTAGAACATGTGTATGGGCCACGGTTATGGAGTCCATCCGACCATGTGGTTTATAACACTTGCATAAAACTACTGTCTTTTTCTCTCTTTTTTTTTTTTTTTTTTGCTTATTTTTTTGTATTTTTGTCTAAATTATACAAAACTATTCATCAATTTGATTCCTTCTTTGTCTCGCAATGAAAGACTCGATCTTGTATCGGAGTTCATCATCGGAATCAAATCTTTCAGAAGAAGCATCCGTCTCCGATCTCCTTAATCGTCCACATGAACTCTTTTCCAAACCCTTCAGATTCTCCGACTGGCTTCGTTGATAACTTTGATTTTGCCTCTTCTCAGTCAAATTTTGTTTCTCCATCTTCACAGTGATGCCTTGATGCTCAACTACGCTCTGTTTCTCTCTTTTGATGGAAATGCTCTGTTTTGTCGACTTCTCAGTTTGGCTCTGTTTAACTCTCTTCTCAGAGATAATCTGCTTCGTATTCTTCTCAGTTATGCTCTGTTTCTCTTCATTCTCTTTTGATCTGTTCTCGGTAGTGCTCTGCTTAGCCTTGTTCTCTGCTTCACTCTCCTTCTCTCTGTTTCTCATCTCGGCTCGTGAGATTCGTCCATCTCTCCTTGAGCTCTCTCGAACAAACTCCTCGTAAAGATCGTTGCTTTTGAACTTCGGATCAAGTTCTTGATTCAAGAGAAGACCAGATTTAGCGATAACAGCGATGACTATCGCGTTTCCTACAACAAACGCAAGACTACGGTTTGCGAGAATAACCGCTGCGATATCAGAATCCTCAAACGTGATAACGAGCTCATAACAGAGCTTAGCTACTGTAACCAAAACCACAATTATCTCCATGGCCCGAAAAAACAGATCCAAGATTATCTGAACACGAGACTTTTTCGCAAGCCTCTTCATCTTTCTGTAGTACCGCGGAAAACCGAGATAGAAACACAATAAATATTTTATCAAAACCGATTAAGGAAAGCAGCGAATAAAATGATCCGAACCGAGATATGATCTCTTTCCTTAATCCAAACAATCTCCCGCAGTGAAACGGTGTTATGAGATTGATGAATCCCAGGATAGGACGGATAACTAAACCGTATCGTTACACTCGAATACGGAGTCCAACGAACGTTGGTAACTACGATATACTCTTGAGACTTACTTTGAACTGAGAAGAAAAATGGGAGAGAGAGAGAGCTGCAAATTTTCGTTGAATATCGCGTGAAGAATGAGAGAGACGGAAGACTCGAATTTATGGTCACACGAGAAGATATGCGCGTCCGCAATATCCTGCAGGTGCACACAAATCGAGGGAGGTTAGAGCGAGTGGATGCGTGGCGGAAGACTCGGTCATGGCCGAGATATCCTCATCCGTTTGGCATTTCGAATTTTAAGTTCGAATTTCTTTTTATTATGCAAATGTTTTTAAGCCCAAAATATGTGACCAAATGTTGCATAAAATGTAACATAAAGTCCATAAAAACTTGGCCCAAAAAGAACAATCTTTGTGGGCCTAAAGGCCCACATTCACCAAGACTCAAGACCCAAGACCCAAGCCCGAGCCCGGCCCGGCACGGCGGCGGCGCGCGCGCGCGCGCGTGTGTGTTTTTGCATAATGGCCATCCATCTCCATCTCCATGGTCTCCTCTCCCAATTGCTAGTGAACCTTGTAGTAAGTGTATCACTATATATACAAGAGGAAGAATTTCCAAACTTCCAATGTGGGACAAATGCACATTTGTCTTTTTAAGCTCTCTAAGCAACCCACTTTGGACTTCAATTTCTCATTCAATATAACTTCAATTTTGACATGTAAATACACTATCTTATAGTGCTCATTACAAGGAATCCAATGACTCCAAGATCCGGTCATTCCGGTAACGGAGTTCACCGGAAAGTTGCCGGAAAGTTGACCAAAAGTCAACTAGTCAAAAATGAGTTCCAACAATCCCCCACATGAATAGAATTGACTCTAAACATCTGAGACTAATACTGACTCTATAACCTAAACTTACGACAGACTCGACTTTTCAAGAGTATATGCGAAAAATTAGTTGTGTCTGAAATGGTAGCATGTTTCAGCCTTGAACCACTCATTGTTAATATCTGTCAAATTTACTTAGCCAGGAGGTGAACATGATGCCTTGAACCACCCGGATGTTTATGTAAACCTAGACAACAGGTACAACACAACTTCTTTTTCTCGTAGAACCAAGTTCTCTATTGTGTTCATTTTGGCCCTGAACTTTGCCTGGGTTATCATGAGTGAACTTAGGGAACATAGCCTGTCCTTCATTCCCCTAGAAACGGCCTAATTTCACACTCACTAGGTGATACGCCATTAACATTTGTTTTTAGAAGTCTCCTGTAAAACTCCACGAATATCTCAAAGCTATGGGCTTTAATCATTAAAAGCGATGCTTATCCTTTACACATACAGGAAGCACTGTATTTTTCATCTAAGGAACTGGGCCTGTAACAAAAGTTTTACAGTGCTCCATACAGATTCTATTCGATTTAGTTTTCCCTTTGAACCTACATCTTGGGATCTCCAGTCATATAGGTGGGGTTTCCATCAAATGTCCTCTTAATGTGTAGGCTTTAAGCCCATTCCTCTCGATGATTTTACAACTTGATCTCGAGCCAAACCTTTAGTAAATGGATCCGCTAGGTTTTCGGCTGATTTGATATAATCTAGTGTAATCACACCAGTAGAGATCAAGTGTCTAATGGTTTTATGTCGCCTTCTGATATGACGAGACTTTCCATTATAGAGATTACTCTGTGCTCGGGCGATAGCCGCTTGACTATCGCAGTGTACACGTATTGCTGGCACAGGTTTCTCCCACATTGGAATATCTTCCAAAAAATTTCGAAGCCATTCTGCTTCTTCTGCGGCTTTGTCTAAAGCTATAAACTCAGACTCCATGGTTGATCGGGCCAACAGAGTTTGTTTCGCAGATTTCCATGATACCGCTGCACCTCCTAGTGTAAAGACGTATCCACTTGTGGATTTCGAGTTTTTGGAATCAGCTATCCAGTTAGCGTCAGTGTATCCTTCCAAAACTGCAGGTTCTTTACCGTAGTGCAGCCCATAACTTTTGGTGTATCTTAAGTAATTTAATACTCTTGTTATGGCTTTCCAGTGTTTATGACCTGGATTGCTGGTGTAGCGACTTAAAACATTTACTGCATGCGCTAATTCGGGTCTAGTACAATTGGTTAAGTACATTAGACTACCGATCACCCGAGCATACTCTACCTGTGACACCGCTTCACCAGAGTTTTATGTCAGGTGAAGTTGTGGATCTACAGGAGTTTTTGCAATCCCATTTGAGTAGTTTTTGAACCTCTCAAGTATTTTCTCAGCGTAGTGAGTTTGAGACAGTGTAATCCCGTCAGCATTTCTAGTGAGCTTAATCCCTAGAATGACATCTGCAAGACCCATGTCTTTCATGTCGAATGCTCCATTGAGCAAATTCTTGGTTTGCTGGATTATTTCTTTATTACTACCCATGATGAGCATGTCATCCACGTACAAACATAACAAAATATACCCACTAGGAGTACATTTGATATATATGCACTTGTCACATTCGTTAATGCTGAAACCATTTGACATCATTACATTGTCAAATTTTTCATGCCATTGTTTTGGAGCTTGTTTAAGTCCATATAGTGACTTCACAAGTCTACAGACTTTGTGTTCTTGTCCTGGGATTACAAACCCTTCGGGTTGTTTCATATATATTTCCTCTTCTAAATCACCATTTAGAAAGGCGGTTTTGACATCCATTTGATGAATTTCCAAGTCTCTTAATGCTGCTATTCCAACTAGCATTCTGATGGAAGTTATTCTCGTTACTGGAGAATAGGTGTCAAAGAAGTCCAAACCTTCTTTTTGTCGGAATCCTTGCACCACAAGTCTTGCCTTGTACTTATCAATTGAACCATCAGTTAACAATTTTTGTTTGAATATCCATCTACACCCTAGTGCTTTGAACCCTTAAGGTAAATCGGTTATTTCCCATGTATGATTTTGCATAATGGAATCGATCTCACTATTAACGGCTTCCTTCCAAGAAGGTGCGTCTGGTGTAGACATGGCTTCAGAATATGTTCTCGGTTCATTCTCACAGAGAAGAATCATCAAGAACTCTTCACCATATGTTTTTTCCTTACGAGCTCTTTTGCTGCGTCTAGGTTCATCTTCTGCTTCAATCGCTAAGGTTTTTGACCCGCTAGCACTGTTTGCAGAAGTGCTTGCGTTTTCCTCTTCACGAGGGCGTTTCGAAGTTTGTTTATCCTTACATGGAAAAATATTTTCGAAAAACGACGCATTTCTTGATTCCATGATTGTATTGACTTGAATATCCGAGATATCTAATTTGTGTACCAGAAATCGGTAAGCACTACTATTGTGTGCATATCCGAGAAAGATACAATCCACGGTTTTCGGTCCGATTGTGACCTTCTTAGGAGTTGGCACTGCGACTTTTGCTAGGCACCCCCACACTTTCAGGTATTTGTACGCTGGTACTTTACCTGTCCAAAGTTCATGTGGCGTATTGCCAGTTATTTTGTGCGGAATTTTGTTGAGGATATGATTTGCAGTTAGCAATGCTTCCCCCCACAGATTCTGGGGTAACCCAGATTCCTGCAACATAGCATTCATCATTTCTTTCAGAGTTCGGTTTTTTCGTTCCGCAACTCCGTTAGATTCAGGTGAGTAGGGAGCAGTCGTTTGATGTATAATGCCTTTTTCTTGGCAAAATGCATTAAACGGACCATCATATTCGCCTCCCCTGTCACTCCTGATTATCTTGATGGTTTTTGAGAGTTGGTTTTCAACTTCGAGTTTGAATTCCTTGAATTTCTCCAACACCTCATCTTTACTACGTAGTAAGTATACGTAGCAGTATTTTGTGCAATCATCTATGAAAGTTACAAAATACTTTTTACCACCTCTAGTTTGTATAAATTTTAAATCGCACAAGTCTGTGTGGATTAAACCTAGAGGTTCGGTTGTTCTCTCAACACGTGGAGATGGTGTTTTTGTGAGTTTCGCTTGTACGCATACTTCACATTTTTCTTTGCTTATTTTGCATTTGGGGATTAGGTTCAAATTAATTAATCGTTGAATAGATTTATAATTCACATGTCCTAACCGTTCATGCCAAGTATCAAAAGACTCAACCAAATAAGCAAAATAAGTTTTATTGATAGCATCATTAGAACCAGAGCTAAAAGCTACATTAGCAACATTAGCAACATCATCTTTTTTGAGAATAGTCTGAACACACATTTTGATCAGACCATCCTTAACAAACCCTCTACCAATTTGCACACCATTCTTCTTAAGGATCAGCTGGTCAGACACGAAATTGATAGCAAATCCGGCCTTGCTCATCAGAGTCCCAGAGATCATATTCTTCCTCATGTCCGGAACATGCTTCACGTTGTTGAGAGTGACAGCCATCCCAGATGTCATCTTCAGGACCACCTTTCCGGTGGCTGCAATGTCGGAGCGAGAAACGTTCCCCATCATCAGACTTTCAGAGCTTTTGCACTTCTGATAAGTGCTAAACATGTCTCTGTCAGCACATATGTGAGTAGTGGCTCCAGTATCGTACCACCACTCCTTAGGTCTTCCCTCAGGGAGCACCACATTTGCTTCAGTGACCATCGCACACAAGTCTTCTTCAGTCAAATTGGCTTGATTTTTAGCTTTGCTGCGACATTCAGATGCCTTGTGACCCTTCTTGCCACAATGGTTGCATGATCCAGCAAATCTCTTGGTAACCTTGCTTTTTAAAGCCAGTGGAGGTCTGAGGTGCCAATTTCCTGCTAGGCCCATCTTGCCTTTTAGCCCCATTAGGCCCATTAGGCTTGTTAGGCCCATTAGCCTTCTTGTTTTGGTAAACAACTTTGGCCTTTCCCTTTCTCTTGTATTCAGCAACATTTGCATCATGGTCAATGGTGGACCCATCTTTGTCGCGCTCAGTTGACTGATTCTGCAGCCTGGAGATCAAGTTAAGCAAAGTGATTGGCTTTTGCTTATGGTCGAGATAGTTCTTGAAATCGCTCCAGCTAGGTGGTAGCTTTTCAATGAAACAGTTGACAATGAAGGTTTCACAAATCTTCATCCCTTCATCTGCTATCTCTTGGGTGATCGCTTGTAGCTCGTGGACTTGGTCCATAATGGGCCGTGTGTCCACCATGGTGTAGTTGATGAACCGTTTGGCTGCATGCTTACCAGAGCCTACATTGTACACTTTGTACTTCGTTTCCAAATCAGCCCAGAGAGCCTTGGAAGTTGTCACCTTGCTGTACACCTTGAACAGCTTTTCTCCCAGACAGTTTCTGATGTGGCCTTTGCACAAGAAATCCGCATGCTTCCAAGCGTCAACAACAGCCAATGCATGCGGATCAGTATTACCCTCAGGTAACACTGGACAATCCTCAACGAGATACTTGTCCAATTTCAAGTTGCTCAGGAGGAAGAACATCCTCTCCTGCCATGACTTGAAATTTTCACCATCGAATTTTTCAGGCATAAGCACCGCCGCTGAGGCCCACATTCACCAAGACCCAAGACCCAAGACCCAAGCCCGGCCCGGCTCGGCTCGGCACGGCGGCGGCGGCGGCGCGCGCGCGCGCGTGTGTGTTTTTGCATAATGGCCATCCATCTCCATCTCCATGGTCTCCTCTCCCAATTGCTAGTGAACCTTGTAGTAAGTGTATCACTATATATACAAGAGGAAGAATTTCCAAACTTCCAATGTGGGACAAATGCACATTTGTCTTTTTAAACTCTCTAAGCAACCCACTTTGGACTTCAATTTCTCATTCAATATAACTTCAATTTTGACATGTAAATACACTATCTTATAGTGCTCATTACAAGGAATCCAATGACTCCAAGATCCGGTCATTCCGGTAACGGAGTTCACCGGAAAGTTGCCGGAAAGTTGACCAAAAGTCAACTAGTCAAAAATGAGTTCCAACACTTTCTTGATTTAGTTTTCTGAGTAGTAAACGAATCCATTGGCGTGGAGATAACTGAAGAAGAGAAAACCCTTAAAAACAAAGGATTTTGAGCTGTTCCTTCTTCAGATCTCTATTAGAGTAAGAGACCAATTGGCTTCTTAGTTTAGATTCATGAAAAGAATTTGAGAATCCAAACAGAGGAGAATATGTTTTCCCTTTGTTCTATTTTTTGCTTTGTTTCTTGGGAGAATTTAGCTTTGATATATCTGAGTATTTATACAGAGTCGTGAGTGCGTTCACTTTTCGTCTTCTGGAGTAATTTTTTATCAAAAAAAAGCTCTAATGTATTGCAGCATATATAACGTAACGTAATCAAATTTTTACATTCTTTAAATCTTAAACGAGATAGATATTCTCTTGACAATAAATTTTAGACAACTTCACAAGAAAATCTTTCTAATTTTAGCAATTTATTTAGACAAAGTCCCAAAAAACTACACCAATTCAGGGCTTTTTTAAGGTTTTCTGTAATTTAATTACTTATTTTCATGTTTAATGTACATGATGAAAATACACGCTCTTACAAAATTTGGGACTTTTCATATTAGTGTTTTGATAATGTTGTTTCAAACAATATTATAATATCGGTAATCCGATTTCAAGACTTGATCTAAAAATGTGATATAGTATCAACCGAACAAGTTGTAGCATGTTAAGTGTTAACTTTGTTAGTTGTCATAAAAAACAACATATTAACTTTGATATAAGATACAATTGAACATGGAAAGTATGCAGCTCCTAAAGATTTTGTTAGTTAAAGAAAGAGCTCTGTCTTGTATCAAATATTATATTACTCTGTTTGTTTCTCTATTTGTTTGTATGATTAAAGTGGTTTCCGTGGTTAAAAAAGTGAGAAAAATAAATAAATATATAAATTCAATTACTTCTTCACTAAGAGATGGAGAAATTACTTGTAGGTCAACAAATGTTTGTTATTTCTTTAAATGTCTTGTCTCTTTCTAACCAAACGCACATATAAGAGGTGGTGGTCTCATGATTTCAAATTTTTTTTTTTTATTATTGGAAACACTTTTACAACTTCTTTTCTTAAAAAGTTGAAATGAAGATTCATTATCGGTGTATCATAATTATTCACAACATCCACAAGTGAAACGTGTATCCATATTTCGATCGGATCTTTCGTAACTTGCCTAATTATGCCGCAGTAATTAACAACTAAAATGCCCAACTTAAATTCCCTCAAATTCGATTGAAAAACCAACTAAAATGCCCAACTTAAAAGTATATATGGGCTTTGATGTTCGGAGAGGCCCAAATGAGAAGAAGATATCAACCTCAAACTTAGGGAAACCCTAATATAAGAGCAAACCCTAGCGTTCACTCCCTCAGCCTCATCTTTCATCTTCTCTACTCGCCGTTCGCCCAAGTCAACAAACATGGTATCGCTTTCTACTCTGCTCTTCTCTAACTCTATTTTTCTCTTCTTTCTCGTCTAAATCGTTACTTTTCGTTTTCCTGTTATACAGGCGCCGAAGAAGGATAAGGTACCGCCGCCATCATCGAAGCCGGCGAAGTCCGGAGGTGGAAAGCAGAAGAAGAAGGTTCGTTTACGAATAGAATTTAGATTAAATTGGAATGTGTAAAAGATCTGATTCATTTCCCAATACACTGGTATCTTTAGGAGTTTGTGATGTTTATGTTGAGATTTAGCGTATGTTGGATTTGTTTTGCTATCGATGTTATTGTTGTTGATTAGCGTTGGAGTTTGCATTGTCGTTGTGCTTAAAACGTTGATCTTTTTGATGGTCACAAAAAAAAAACAGAAGTGGAGCAAGGGAAAGCAAAAGGAGAAGGTGAACAACATGGTGTTGTTTGATCAGGCTACTTATGACAAGCTTCTCACTGAAGCTCCCAAGATCAAGCTCATCACCCCTTCCATTCTCTCTGACCGTATGAGGGTATATATCTTGTTTCCTCTATCTACTCCATTACTATTCTAAATCTCAAATCTCGTGATTTGAGCTTTACTGAATCACCTAGTGAATATTGTTTAGTGTTAGTAACATGATCTGCTTCTGACTCTAAATAAGATCTTAGTTTCGAGCTACAAACTGTATTATGGTTTTAGAATCCTTGTGCATGAGATGGCTCCTTGCTTCCACATCTGTTATTCAAGTTGATACTTATTTGTGTTCTTGTCCTGAACTTCAAACTTATATTATCTCTGTTTCTCCTTGTTTGGTTCTGTCTTTCCTAAACTTAACGATTTGGTCTTTGTTTTGATACTGTTGAAAATTTAGATAAATGGATCGCTAGCAAGGAGGGCCATTAGGGAGCTAATGGCGAAAGGTGTGATCAGGATGGTCGCTGCTCACTCGAGCCAGCAGATCTACACTCGTGCCACCAACACCTAAGATGTCTGGTTCTTGATCCGCTGTTTTGTTTTTCTTATCTCTTGTTGTTTGATTCTTCAGGAACTCGTTAGAATCTTTGTTTCTTATTCCGTTTTTGAGATATATGGCTATTTAAAAACCGCATTGAGACTTCTAAAATTGAGTCAACCATTGCCTCTTCTATCCATCCGTTTTGACCATTTCGTCAGGTTTTCTAGAACTCGGTAATGGACAGGTTCCGGTTTGGTGGTGCATCAAACAATTTAAACCGTAGTTCTTTATTATTCGATTGGAATTAAATCGAAAGAACACACTTAAAACATTATTTGCCTAGTTGCTAGTTATGTTGTTTTGTTGTTCCGAGAAAAATACGAAAATGGATGTCATTAACATTTGACATCATGCCAACAAGGCATTTACAACTGAAAGACAAGCTATTATTTCAATGAGAATCTATCAAAATTTAAATATGAATGTGATAGGTCATATGAATGAATATCATAAAAGGAAAACGCCTGCAGCCCATGTGACAAGTTTCGTTGTCCCTTAATATGTTGCTAATTGAATACTGTTCCTTTTATTATTTTTGTTTTCTAACCAAATAATTTTAGTGTTTATAGTTTTGCTAATTGGACTTACAGTTAGTGTAGATTTTATTCAAATAATTTCCCGACATATAGCATTATCCATGCGTGATGGGTCCTTCTATCTTTACTTCTCCCCCGTTAATAAAATGGGCCCATCTTTTCAATCTATTGCTAATCTGGTCAAAATCTTCCTATAATGCTTACAAATGACAATTTGCCAAATATCGCCGTCGATCACTCGATTCACTCCCATAAGACATTTAGTGCAGGTGCACCATCTCTGAAGCTTAGCCGTATGAATATTTTTTAGACTAACCGATAATATATATATATATATATTATAAAATATTCAAAATAATATGGTTTGGCAAAGTAAAAATTTAATCAACCAATTAGGAGAAATTTTGTTACGGTATGTACAAGACTTGTATGATATTTTGGAGTTTGCTTACATGCAAATTATATAATTTGTATAACTAATACGTATATTTAGTCTCTAGGTTCGAGGCAATTTTGTACTATGTGTCACGACGTGTACGGACTACATAGCGCACCTCTATGCTGGGCCAATTAGATGAAAAACGGGCCTGGGTCCACATGCCAAGCAGACAAAGATATCGTATAGTGGCACGTGTCCCCTGTGATTCTCGTAGCAACAGTATGGGAGAAACCAGAGTCGTCCATTTTGGTTCAGTGACGTTCATTGTCAGACACCGATGGCTTTGTTGGTAAAATTTCACATGATCTAATGAAATACTTTTAATAAGATACAAAGACACTTATTTAAGAAATTAGGCTTTTTCCCTTTTTTTTTTGTTTTTTGGTGCAAAATTAGGCTTTTTTCCCTCTAGGATCACCTTAAAAAATAAATTGAAATGCTTATTATAAAATATGAAGAAAAACTTATAGAAGAACGTAAATGTAGTTTTTGAAGAAGTTTTTCAAAACTTGGAGAATTACAGAAGGTTAAATAGTAATTTAATTTTGTTTGGAATTATCCTACTAATAAGATGCTTGCTGTTGCACAATAAAAAAGAAAAAAAATAAAATAAGATGCTTGCTTGCTACTAGAGTAGATATTTTAGTTAAAAAAACAATTACGAAAAATTATTATCCGAAGATGATTGAAACTGTAATTTGCTAGGTTGAAGAGAAGAGAGGATAAAAAAAATTACAGAATAAATATACAAGAGATTTTGGAAGAGAGAAAAGCAATTTAGCACCTCACTGTCACTGATATAAGTAGTTCTTCTCGGGTCTTCAAACGAGAGAAATCACATTAACCAACAAAACCAGAGACTACGAATAAGGAGATTCTACTTTCCCGTAAGTCTCTCATTTATTCGATCCTCTTTCTCATATGTTTTGTGTCTTCTTCTTCTAGCTTCTTAATATTTTAAAGTTTTCACCTTTTGAGGTTTCACACTCTCTCGTATAACGATTTTACTTTCTTTTGCTCTGTGATGCAATGATCTGAAATATCTAAAAAGGGAATATATTTTATCCGGTTCACACTCATTTATGATCCAATACTTGTTCGTTTCATGTTCATAAAATGAGAATCTTTTTTGTTTGGCAACTCTCTTCCTCTTTTCTATGTTTCGGAAGATTTGTTACCTGCACAAGTTTATTCCATTGATTTCTCGAAGATACAGTATCTCTTAGGTACACTTAACAAGAGTTAGAATTTTGTTTTTGTACGATGAATTCCTGAGAGGCTCTTTCTTAAATATGTGTGTATTCGAATCAACTGTGTAGTCAAAGTTTCCTATTTTCCGAGAAATTCTGTATTGGACACACAAAAATTGTTTCTTTTTGCTTTTTTGTTACTGTTATATTCGCATTTGTGTGTTGCTCACCTTACACGTATGTCTAGTTTCACTAACGAGCTTGACGATTCTCATCTCTTTCATTCCAGCTAAAAAGTATGGATTCTTGTTGCAACTTTAGCTTGGGGACAAACACTGTCTTGTCCAAAGACAGTTTCAAGTATGCAGAGAACAATTTTTGGGGTGAGAAATTCAAAGGAAGCGTCTTGGAACCTTTTTCTTTAGATTTGAGTTCCAACAAGTTCAGAAATCGAAATTTGAGCCCCGGTGTTGCTTACGCCATTGCTACTCCAAAGAATGCTAAAGAGGCTTTGGTAAGTTAAATGACCAGAGTTATCAACAACTTATCTGTGGAACTTGTCTTAGAGATTGAATTAAATTTTATTGGTTTCATGCTATTGTTTCTCAGATAAAGCAACCTTCCATGTTCGAGAGAAGAAGAGCAGATCCGAAAAATGTGGCTGCAATCATTCTAGGAGGAGGTGATGGAGCTAAACTCTTTCCTCTTACAAAGCGAGCAGCAACACCGGCTGTGAGTAATTTATCATTTACTGATCGAAACGGTTTTGTGGAACACAATGTTTTGTGTAAAGGGAAGAAGTCTTTAGTTTTCTGATTCTTGAAACACAATTGTGAAACAATATTTTCAGGTTCCTGTGGGTGGATGCTATAGGATGATCGATATCCCGATGAGTAATTGCATTAACAGTTGCATAAACAAGATTTTCGTGCTTACTCAGTTTAACTCGGCTTCCCTCAATCGCCATTTGGCTCGTACTTATTTTGGGAATGGAATAAACTTTGGAGATGGTTTTGTTGAGGTATATATAACAATATGGTTTCTGACAAAAACTTCTCCTTCCTTTTCTGGATTCTATGAAAAAATAACAAATGCAAAATCTTTTTGAAACAGGTTCTAGCTGCTACACAAACTCCTGGGGAAGCTGGGAAAAAGTGGTTTCAAGGAACAGCAGATGCTGTGAGAAAATTTCTCTGGGTGTTTGAGGTATGAATAACTTATGATCATTTTACCTGTTTTATCAGACACTAAGTCTGTGCTTTTATGATTCTTTAAAATGGTCTGAATCTGCTGGTACTCTTTATTATAGGATGCTAAGAACAGGAACATTGAGAATATACTCATCTTGTCTGGAGATCATCTATATAGAATGAATTATATGGACTTTGTTCAGGTAATATAATAATATACACATTCCTCTTAGTAGTTTCAAACTATTTTTGCTAACTAACTCTAATCACTATGCATTGGATAGCACCATGTCGATAGTAAAGCAGATATTACTCTGTCGTGCGCCCCAGTAGATGAGAGGTTAGTTTCTTTAGCACTATGATGTGTCTTTTGTAATGATATTAGTTGTAAGTTTTTAACTTGGATCCCAAAACCGCTTTTGTGAATTTTCAGCCGTGCATCAGATTATGGACTAGTGAACATTGATCGCAGCGGGCGCGTAGTCCATTTCTCTGAGAAACCAACTGGCATCGATCTGAAATCAATGGTACAGCTTTATCTCCCAAAACTTAATACTTACAATATATCGAAAATTAATCTTTTTCTGTTATGCTGACGGTTATAATTGAATGCAGCAAACCGATACTACTATGCTTGGGCTGTCTCATCAAGAAGCAGCAAAGTCTCCATACATTGCATCAATGGGAGTTTATTGTTTCAAAACCGAAGCTTTACTGAAGCTTCTGACATGGCGGTATCCGAGTTCCAATGACTTTGGATCTGAAATAATTCCTGCAGCTATCAGAGATCATAACGTTCAAGTAAAAAAAAAAAAAAGCTCTTTCTTTTAAAGAAGTTCATGAGTTTTATCACAAACGATTTAATCAAAATTATCTTCTTTAGGGATACATCTACAAAGACTATTGGGAAGATATCGGAACTATAAAGAGCTTTTATGAAGCTAATCTTGCTCTTGTCGAAGAGGTTAGTTTAATTAATACTCAAAAATGTTTCTAACTTTTGATTCTATCTCCCAATTATTGTTCTTACGTTCTTGTTTAACGCAGCATCCCAAGTTTGAGTTTTACGATCAGAATACGCCTTTCTACACTTCTCCTCGGTTTCTACCACCCACCAAAACTGAGAAATGCCGCGTAAACATCTGTCTCTCTACGTGGAAATCCTCTTCGTTTGCCTGTAAACCTCGAGTCTTGATTCACTAATTGGTACTATCCTCTTGATGATTTTGCAGATTGTAAATTCGATAATCTCACACGGATGTTTCTTGGGAGAATGCAGCGTCCAACGTTCCATCATTGGTGAAAGGTCACGTCTTGACTATGGTGTTGAGCTTCAGGTATGAATCCCTTTATTAAAAATAGGACCGAGCTTTAAGGAGAGTGGTGGGTTCAAAAACTGAGTCTGGTTTTTATTTCTTCGTGCAGGATACTCTTATGTTAGGAGCAGATAGTTACCAAACCGAATCTGAGATCGCGTCTCTGCTCGCGGAAGGAAATGTTCCAATTGGCATTGGCCGAGATACAAAGATCAGGTAACAAACCGAAATCCCGATATTCTCCTCTGAGTTTGATTCTTAAACTCTGATGCTATCTGTTATTGCATTGAAGGAAATGCATCATTGACAAGAATGCAAAGATCGGGAAAAACGTGATGATCTTGAACAAAGATGTATGCTTTCTTCTCCATTCTTGATTCTTTTCGCGTTTTTCTTTCTTTAAAGATCAGTGAAGATCAATCAAGACTTTTGAGAGATTCAACATTCTTAACGTTGATGGTTTCGATTTTGGTTTTTGTTTTTCAGGATGTTAAAGAAGCTGATAGGCCAGAGGAAGGATTCTACATTCGATCTGGGATCACTGTGGTTGTCGAAAAGGCCACCATTAAAGACGGGACTGTCATATGAACGAAACGAGCTCAAGACCGCTGTGTAATGAGCATTTCGACAACAAATTAGCCCCAAGTCTGAGGTGTTTTGGCCGGAGGTGAAAGAGAAAGACAGTTGTTGTGATTTTATCATGTAAATTATAGAGTTTCAATATATAGAATCATACAACTTAGAAGCACAAGCAAGTTTAAGCTTTACAATAAGAGTGAATATTCTCTTAATATATGAGAAAAATAAATAAAGCTGTCTCTATCTTTAATTTGGCAATTTCTTAGTTAAGGGTTTAAATTGACTTTAACAAAATAGTTGGGGCTAAATCAAATTCAGTTACTCCTGTCGGTGGATTTGCATAAATGTTAAGGGGTTAAAGGGTTAAATTGATAATGACAAAAGGTTGGGGTCAGATCAAATAGAATAGCTTTTATCGGTGTATCCTTTCGTAAATATAAAAACCAACGAGGAAAGGAAACAATTAAAAAATAAAAACGAAAATAAAACGTCGATCAAATCCACCTTCTTCTTCATTTGGTGTTGCGTCTTTCGTCAGATCTGTTCGTCTCTCGCTCCTTTTGGATCAGCACAGCCATCATTACTCACCTTCCGTAAGTGTCTTCATCTTTTGCTTTCTCGGAAGTTTCTAATCAATGATCGGAGAAATTTTCCTTAATTAGATCGATTCTCAAGGTTCTCTTTGTTATGTAACCTTTTTGCTTGTTGGAATCGTTTTCGCCGATTTGAGTTTCCAGATCTGAAGTTGAGAGAGTTTTTTTTTTTTATATCTTCGGCGAGTTTTGGAATCATTTGAGTCGGTGGAAAATTCGATTATGGATGAGATAGCTGCTGTTGCTATGGTTAGGAATCTCTGGTGAGATCGATTGAGCTGATAAACAGTTAATGGCTTTTCCTAGAAACTTTGTGCTTAAGAGCTGCAGCGTATATTTCCTAGGCTAGTTTTCTTCTCCTCTCTGAGTGTTTTCGGTTGTGTTCAGAGCGTGCAGATCTTCGTTTCTGGGAAAATACTTATGGGTTCATCTTCCAGTAAAATACTTGGAGAAAATCTTCTAGTGTTCATCATTACTGGTATAGATTCCGTGTTACTCTGTATTTTAGGATGTTGTGTGAGGTGCGGAGATATTACAGCCAAGCTTCACAACGTACATTCACTAGTCGTCCAAAGTGATGTGATTGCATTGTGATTTGATTTTATAAGGAAAGAAACAATTGCAGTACTGGTTGATCTGAAGTTGTAATACCAAGTGTGAATTTGACCAGTCAACTGTTTGTTTTATCCTATAGGTTTCAAATATCACATTAGATGGACGAAACCGGAGGTGATAGTGGTTCAGTGGCCACGCCTGTTCAACAGCGAGCACATGAGGCATGGAGGATCTACCAACATTATCTAGACAAGACTACGCCTCATGCAACTTACAGGTGGATTGGAACTCTTGTCGTCGCTCTTCTCTACTGTTTGAGGGTTTACTATATTCAGGGTTTCTACATCATTGCCTATGGTCTTGGAATCTACCTTCTGAATCTGCTTATCGGGTTCTTGTCCCCTCTTGTTGATCCTGAGGCCGGTGGGGTCTCTGATGGGCCTACTCTGCCTACTAGAGGTTCTGATGAGTTCAAGCCTTTTATTCGCCGACTCCCCGAGTTCAAATTCTGGTAATGCCATGTCGAATATCTTAAATGCACGTGTCATGTACCTTTATGCATATTTTTATTGATTTTTTTTCAGTTTTCCAATTGCCATGTCAAATTCCTTTCATGATCTGTCGTGAGTTTTAAATTTCTTCATGATCTTTTTTGCTGCATTGCTACCTGACATGGAGTCATGATTGATGATGGTATTAAATACTAGGAACGTTCAGGATATCTCACTTGAGCCAGTTTTCTTTAACTGATACGCAATTGCCTACGATATCTCGGATGAATGCATGTCTCCAGGCATATTTCGTTCTTTCTCCATTTTAATATTGTCTATCTTTGAGGCTCTCACAACTGATGATCATGGTAGATCTAGAATCAGTAGTATGTGAGCAGTAAGCTTTTTCGTCTCACTAGTTGCTGCATTCTATACAGTTACAACATCAGATTCTCTGTGATGGTATACTCTGGAAAGATTCAATTAATAAAACATAAGATACCATTGTGTGATGACTCATGAAGGTTAGCTTCTTACTTGTATTGTGGTCTCAGGTACTCCATGACAAAGGCTTTCTGCATAGCTTTCCTCATGACATTCTTCTCGGTGTTTGACGTTCCTGTGTTTTGGCCAATTCTGCTGTGCTATTGGATCGTTCTCTTTGTTCTCACCATGAGACGCCAGATCGCCCACATGATCAAGTACAAGTACATCCCTTTCAGCTTCGGCAAACAGGTAAAAACTTGTAATTGATTGCGGTTTTGATTTGCAAGTTAATTCCACCAGTTGTCTACTCATGCATGTTTCATTTTGCAATTGAATTTGTAGCTACTTCAACTTTTTCCACATTCATATTGGTCAATACAAGATACTGGATTAATAGTGTTATAGATTTTGAGATGTAATTAGGCTACTACCAAATTGTCTCTGTTTTCTTGGTAATATGTTATAATTGACACGACGGTTGTTGGTTTGTGTGGCAGAAATATGGTGGACGGAGCAGCAGCGGCTCACGTGCGGATTGATCTGACCAACTTGCTGACCACTAGCCACTTTTTTTGTCTTCGCCAAAAAGAAAAGAAAATTGTTAAGAAAACCGTTTTGGACTATTTTTACATTGACAAAACTATGCATCTACAAGGAAAAATTAGAGGAAGTAAAAGAAAAAACAGGATTGAAATTAAATTTGTTTTAGCTCGTGTTAGTTTTTATTCATGAGTTGCAACAGTAATTTGTCGCTTTGACGCTTTACTAATTTGGCCCCAAACCGGACGACTCCTTTTTCTATACCGGCCGCTTCTATATACGTAAGTTTATGTTGGAACGTGTAATAGCCCCATTGAAATAAACTCGCATGACATGTAAATTCGTCGGGTGTTGTATACTATTATCGACAACATCGTTATGCCAACAAAATACACTAATTGTGGTGGACTAGGATTTCTATCATTTCATGTGTCAGCCATACAACATACACACGGATTTATAACCGGTTTCAAAGCCGTACATAATCATAGAACCACCACTTCTGTTTGATTAACCGGAGAAACAGACGGGTTAATATCCAATTATTTAAAATCAAAATTAAAAATTGGAAAAGAGTCATGGAGTGACTGTAGTTAAGCACTAAGCTTTAGACGTACTGGTTGAGGATTTCGTCAACAGTAGTGTATTTGACATCAGGGTAAAGCTCAGAAGCTTCTACTCCAAAAGAAGGTTCGATTTCAAAGCTTGTGTGTCCTCCTTTCACGAAAACGCAGTGACAAAGTGATAGCATCACGTTGAGTGGAGGTGAAGCTTCTGCAAAAAGAAGAAGAAAAGCACTAAACCCATAAATGGACATAGCTAAACAACATTGGAGAAAGAAGAAGAAGAAGGAGAAAGATTTTGGATCAAAACCTATGATCTGGTTGAGGAGTTGTTCTTCTGGAACGTAGATTCTTTCAAGTGTTTTGCCAATCTTCTTCTCCCAAAGCGAGACAAGATCGTTGAATGAGTAAGTGTTCATCGGTGGCCTAACATATAAGATCTTGTTTAAAGTTCTTGGATCATCTACGGCGTTGATTGTGTAAGTTCCGATGTCTTCTTCTTTGTTGAACACAGCTGCAAAATATCACCAAAAATCAAAACACAAGAAGAGAGTAACTAGACAAGAAACTGGGGGTGTTTCAGATAGTTGAACCAAAGTATCCTTCGCTCCATGTTATAAGGTTCTAACAAAAACCTTTCGGCTTAACTTTGGCTGGTTTATACCACACATAACTTGTGATCATATCGCTCTGCATTAGAAAAAAACAAAGTGTTCTCTTACCTTTGGGGTTTCCATCACCTAAAACAATGACCTTATCCCGTGGAGCAGAAGTAGCTCCGGGCTGTGCTAGAGTTGGGAGGAAGTAGCCAGCGAAGAAGTTGCATGAGACAAAAGTGTATGGAATTCCTTCGGCCTCAATTGTTCGGCGGAGTTTTGCCTTTGTAGCATAGGCTGACTTGGCGGGTTCGACAGTATAAACACGGTCTACATCATTTCCAAACTCGGAGGGAAAGAATCTCTGGTAAGACAGATGTGAAGATGGTGCATCAGTTGGAGGGTAATTAGAACAATATAAGAGTCTATCAAATTGTTACTCAACTGTAAGCTTGCACAACATCCAAGTTCATTGATCTTAATTTGAAAGAGTATAACAGAAGAGACCAAAACCAATGCTTTGGTCTCAGAAGTAGACTATAGCAAAAAAATGGTCGACATGTGGTGAAATTAAACCGTTCTTCCAGCAATACAGGAAATAACAAATACATTTAGTGATCCAAAATGTCAAATTTCAATCCTATGGGACAAGATTTAGACTTTGAGAGTAGTGTTAACAAGAGAGAGTACTGTTACCTTAACATTACCGGCTTCTTTAATGGCAGAGATGATCTTGTATTGATGTCCCAAGAGCGAGTGTCCAACCGTAGATATGACCACATCCGCTTGCTTTATCGAATTCACGAGACTCGTATGATCGTCAAGATCTCCCTATCCAGTTTTAGTATAAACAGAATCAGCAAACCATTAAACCGTGAAAGCAAGCATTGGTACGAAGATCATAGTTCCGCAAAAAAATAAAAAGGATCAAAAGAAGAGAAGAGCGTTTAAGAGATACGAACGAGGAGAAACTGAACGCCGAGATTCTTGAAATTCTCGATGGTGGTCGATCGCGAAGGGCTAGTGAGCGTCGAGTTTCGAACGAGGACTAGGGTTGGATGGCCAGATCTCGCGCTCGCTTCCACTATATATTTCCCGATGTAACCCGTTCCTCCGATGAACAGAATTTTGCTCTTAGTAGCCATTTTTATTGGGGGGTTCAAAATCAGGTTTCGCCGGAGAGACAAAGAAGCACGGTGGCGCGTAACAACGGAATGATTCAGAGATGATCCCAAAATTTGCGGATTTTGTACCCGTTGCTTCCTTTTTATAATTAGTGTAGTCTGAAACTGCGAGAGAGAAAGAAGAGGCTTATAAAATGGCAATAATACCCCTGTAGTCAACACTTGAGCTACTTTTCAGTCAAAATTTGCATACTAGTGTTGGGTTGGTGGAATTGGGATTGGCGGCTTTTTTAAGACGTGGGCCGTTAATATTGGTCCCAGTAGTTGTAATAACGTTTTCTATTGGGCCTTATCGTGAAGGCCCATTTATTCATTCTTTAAAACGCAGCGTTTTCTCGCTCTTGTTTTCCAAGAATATATATAGAGGTTCGTCGACTCTTCTGGAAGAAGAAGAAAACTCTACAAGGAAGAAGTGAAATATCTCGTGGAGGTAATATTAATCATGAAACTCTTCTTCTTGTTCTTCTATCCCGTTCCTTTTTTTGTTGATAGGTGGAAAATTTTTAAAAAAATTGTGTAGGGGTTCTAAGTTATTGTTTGGCATTTGATCGAATACTTGGTGGATATCTCGCTTTATTGGTATTAGTCCTTGTTTTGGATGTGTAGCTGAACAACATCCAATGATTGATTTTCGGTTTTCTAGTTTGTAAAGAAGTGTCTCTACTCTTTATAATCAACATCCAGAGATGCTGCTTTTTTTCTGGGAAATTGAATTTTGTTTAATCATTTTTGCAGGCACAAATGGAGACTCAGAAAAACCAAACTGAAATCCCTCCGAAACCGGCCATGACTTCATGTAGGAGGAGGGTTAAGGATGATGCCACTTTCTTTGAGGACGTGAAAGATCACATTGATGAGTTCATACATGCCTCAATGGATGAACACAAGACTTGTTTCCAAAAGACCATCAACAAGGTTCTTTCTCAACTCTATTTACTCCTTGAAGAAAAGTCTTTCGGTTGTGTTCGAAAAAGGGTATTGCAACATTGTGGATTATTGAATCTGTTCGCAGAATAGGCATGTATTTGGCGTAACTGTAGCAAATGGCGTATCTTGTTCTGTCTTTAGTAGGAATCGCAGCTAGTTGTGTGTCAGACATGTAATCATAGGAGATTGTTCAATACATTTGCTAAAGTTTGTGATTTCTGGCTTCAAGCAATGTGCTTTTTGCAGCTTCATTTGGTTGAGCTTATCTGTCTCCTAACTTGAGCTTATCTGGGTTGATTTCAGATGTTTGGATTATCAAAGGCTGTCGCAGAGAAGCAAGCTGAGGAGGCAAAGGGAGTCGAGAGTCAATTGCCTCTTCAGACGACGTTGTCAGAGTAAAGACTAAGCTTCTTTCAGCCGAGGGTCGAAGATACAGTGTCGTTTTTCTTTGTAACATCACATCAAAGTTTCTTTGTAAATCAACTCTACCATGCTACGATAACATTTAGATAGAAGACAGGTTCGATAGTTTTGATGATGAATTGTCGCTCCTATTTTCCAATTTATAATGACTTCGTACGAGTTATCTAATTGATCCGATTACCATGGCTGCAAAACGATGAAACTCTCGATCATAGTCTTACAATAGATTAGTACTTCGGTGAGTGGTACAACTATGAAGGCACCAAACTTGAGCGAAACTTCCTCTAAAGGGTTACTATCAAGAAGTTGATACAATCTAAAAGACCTCCTAATACGTTTGTAGATGATGTACCAATCCATTGTAGGTGTTGTATGTATAACATAATAGCTATTCATCATACAATATATATTCGCATACAGAGTTGTACAACAAAGAAACACGATAACTTTTTTTGCAAAAGTACTCGCATATAGCCCAAAGATCCAAAAGATACCTATATTAGGTTCTGGATACCAACATCCAATAAAACTTAGTATGCTGTTTCATCTTCATCAGACCAAGCTCCTCCGGTACATACAACTAGATTTTCAAGCTTGAAGCTGCAACATACAACATGATTTGTGAATGCCTATGTCAATAAATATACATCAACTTAACATATTTCACAAACTCCCCTCTCAAAAACTAGCGAAAAAGGAAAATATATCAATTTTTGGTTCCTACAAACTCATCTACGTAAGACATTGGCATAAAATATCTGAATGCCATTGTTACTAGAAGATACCAGAAAAAGCATCAATGAAATCCTTGAAAAATGAACAAAACATTAATTAATGCATTCATCACGAAGCCAAGGACATTTGAGTCAGAAGCATACCTTTACAACCCCGCTCATGGGGTTATCAAACTGTTACAGCTAGACATCGTACAATGGTGGAGGGATTGTTCAATTTAATCACAATATCAGACCACAGGATCGTCCCCCAAATCTTTCCTCCTCTCCTTTCCAATTTGATCTCTGTGCACGAAATTCCTGTTGAACCCTTCTCACGGTTAAAGATAATTGCAAGATTTCCACCAAGATTCACCATTCTAGAACCATCACACTTGTCAGGAAGACCTTCGAGACCCTTCAAGCGATCCCAAACCCTCGCAATTGGATCAAAGATCCATATTTTATTCTTGCTGCCAAAAGTGTAAATCCTGCCATCAATGACGCAAGAACCAACACTCCATTGTGTGTCCAACAACTCATCAGTCTCCACTCTGCCTTGTTTAGGATCGTAAACAAAGCTATTCTTCCGATCCATAATGTAAATCTTATCATCTATCACAAAACTTCTGATGGTTAAGTCGTGCACTTCCATATTAGAAACACCCAAAAGAGTCTCCCAAGTTTGAGTCTTGAGGTCAAAAGCCTCAACCCAATTCGCAGAGAGAGGGCTACAACCTCCGACTACATATAATTTCCCGTCGACGAATCCCACAGCGGCGCAGCCACGTGCCTGCTTCATGCTAGGGAGGAGACGACACTTGTGAGATGGACAATCGACGACAAAGCCAGTGGAGACCAATTCGTCATCGATGCATCCACCAAGGACGTAAATCTCAGAAGCAATAGCGACCATAGACATTCCCCAGCAAGGAATCGAAGGGAATGACGGAATCGGAACCAATCTATGCTTAATTGAATCATTTCCCAAGGGTTTGCGATTGAGAGTGTACCATCGAGGAGTTTCAGTAGCGTTAGATCTAAGTACAACATAAAGGACACGTTCAGTGCAGCGGAGTACTGACCGTTGGACGTAGATCTCCGGCGAAGCTATGAGTCGCTTGAAGGTCTTGGAGACTATTGAAATCAGCGGGTAGTAACATCTCGGCACGCGTGCTAAGCAATTCTGAGTGATTTCATCTGGAAGTAGTAACAGACGCGATGACGAAGAAGACGATGGCGCCGGATCGAGCAGCTTCTTTGGCGGCGGCTCTCCGGCGATTGAGCTAACGGCACTCGCGGTGGAAAGAGGCATAACCGCCCGCCGCTATGAAGATGTCAATCGCGAAAGCACACATTTGCCCTTCCTTTTTATTGTATAGATTCAAGGGTCACCCAAATGGGCTTAGGCCCATATCTCTCTCTAAAGCCCACACCGTTATTAAGGTGTCTTTTTGCAAAGCATCAAATTTCCCGCCATGACAAGTACGGGATCACGTTTTCGTTTTTAAATCCCCAATTCAAAAACCCTACCGGTTCCTCTCGATGTTAGTAATGGCTGATTTTGGTTCCTCGTATGTGACCGAGATTCAATTCAGTATTGTTTTTCCGCAATTGGTATTAATACGAGGACAATGATTTATGACGATATTGGACTTTTCATTACAAAGAAACTTAACACAGAGCTTCGATGATTAAAGTTGGGGAATGGAGAGATATTGATTCCTCAAATTTAGCTTTTGCGGAGAAACATGGGAAATAGGAATATAAACAATAATTCGCCAAAGACATGGTTAAGAGAAATATTGATCGATCGATCGGTGTGAATCCTCTTTTATTCTCGATGGTTTTTGATTCACTGCAGCCTCATGTTTCTCATCCTGCATAAATTTAAATGAAAGATTTAGAGACGTGTCGAGTATATAATCGTGTAAAAGTTTGGTGCCAAAACAAGTATTTGCAATAGATTTTGAAATTATGAGAAGAGTAGATTATCAATTCTTCGGCTTGTTGTGTATTCTTGATTAGCCTAAATGCCTAATGTGTGACAATACATACCTCTGTTCCTCCTGACTGAGCCTGCCATTGGTGCAGCCTCCACTAGTCCTGTAGTTTGGGAATGGAACATGACCGTTCTCTATGCTGTTGATATCTTGCACAAGGAGTTCGTAGTGTCTCTTTACCTCTTCCGTGGTTTTTCCACCTACCAGGTTGGCAACATTGTGCCAACGGTTAGGAGTATCCTGGTCATAGGTTGCTAGAGCCTGCTCAAAGGCTTTGTTTTGCTTAGCGGTCCACGAGCCAGAGCTGTGGGAAGACATTGAGCTTGATGCCATTGTAAAAGGTAGACTAAGTTGACAAATATATAATATAACTGATTAGAAAGTGATTTTTTTTAGTATGGGAAGATTACAAGTCAAGAGGATGATATGTATGTACAGATGTTGCATAATGCTTCCTCTATATAAAGAAGTGAGTTTGGGTAGTGCCAGTTGTTGCAAATATCATGCAGAGACGAATAGAATTTTAAGTCCTTATCTCCATAGGAATCGAGTAATGAGCGAACAAGAAAAAAAAAAAGAATATCAGCAAATAATGTGGAGATGAGTATCTAAAGATCCAAACTAATCACTAATATTTGGTTCTAAGTTCGTTTCCTTCCGCATTTTGCATATGATGCTTGGCCGAAATATCACCTATATGTGTTTTTACTATTGTGATTACTTTCATGTCTTCTTGATCGAGTTACAGATTAGTAAAGTCAGAGCAGGCTCTCAAATTTAATCCTAGATTAAGCGTAAGAAATCTAGCAAATTATCTGCACCAGTCTTCATCTACTTTTTGGAAAACTCTGGACTAGAACAGTAAAATCTCTGTTGGAGCACATTGACTATCAAGGTTTCTGATATCAACTCTCAATATTTTGAAAGGATAACTTATATATCCACAAAACAATAGATGAAACTTTCATGGGTTCACCATTACACTTAGGTTCTATTGAACTAAAGTCCTTGCAGGAAAGCTGTGGATCAAACTTTATTGTTAATTGGACCTCAGAGATTCTCTGTCTTGAACACCATGTCAAGTAACAGCAGATAAACTTGTCCGTACAATGATGTAGAAAAGGTCAACTCTTTTTGAAGTTTGGCAACCATGCTTTTTTTGGTAGATATTGAAATTTCTGTTGGTTTCTCTGTTATCTGGTGTCGAAGATTTGCATTTAGTCTTTTAACTGCGTTTGCCTATTCATTTCTTTTTTGATGATAGTGAATTTTTATATTCACTCTTCATGCGTTTACCTATTCATACTGGTTATGTGGATTTTACTTTCTTTTACTCTATACTGCCTGAGCGTAGATTCTTTATCATGCTTACATTTTAGTCTCTTTTCTTCTTGATGTACACCAATTTATGCCCTTACAAGATATTTGCATTTGTGATACAAATTTTACAACAAGGTTAAGGTTTTTATTCCTTGATAGATATTGCTGTTTTGAGGACACAGGCTACCGCCATGGTTTTGGGATAGGGAATAGACTACTTTACAAGAACGAAAAGTGCAAACCAGAAAAAAGAATCTTAATCATGAGACTGGTGGCACAATATATATTCCAGAGATATAGCTGCTAGTTGCTATGAGATTCTGCAAGTAGGCATTCGCAATATATATTCTCAATCATCTGTTTCTTCTTACTTAGGTGTTAAAATGGTAGAAAATACACATCCCCTCATTTAACTTTCAGCTTTTTGTAAACTCCTGAGGTCTGAAATGAGAAATCTGAGATGTTAACGTAGAATAAGATTGTTCGAAATGGTTGTTTTTTGCGCAATATGGATACTCTGCATCTTACTTTTGTGACATGAAGAGTTACATTGAGTAAGATTTGGTGGATTTGATTCCATATGTCCAGCTTCAAGTTGCATTTCTTATAGTGAAGGAACCGGCCATACATGAAACACGTTGCCTAGCTAGTGATGATTGGTGTAAATTATTACAGTAGCTTTCCAAGAATATGTAAGAAAAATAAAGGAAAAGGTAAGCATTTTCTTTCAAAACACCAAGTATTGTATTCCTCACCTAGTGGTTGGTCCTTTTGCAACTTGAGGAACTAAATCCTCATGTAATATTTGCTTCCCTTGTAGACTTAGTTGTTGTAATTAGATGCTGTTTCTATGGGGTTATAATAGTACTAGTTCATATCTCAGAGGCATGATTTTCACCTAGGGAGGCTGGTCCTTTCACATTAAAATTTGAAGGAAATGTAGAGACAAAGAAGCAGAAATCTTCCTTTTTGGTGATCTTTGATCATAACAACTTAGGATTCTTTGTGAAGAAATGCTAAGTTTGATTTTTTTTTTTCATCCAAACGGTGCAGACTGCTGTTTGTCACTTGGAGAGTGAGTAAACACAGAGCATTGTTCGACAAGCCTTGTTCAAAGTCACGTATTAAAGCATCCAAGTGTCCAATAAAGATAGAATCCAATCATAGAACTAAACTTAAGAAAACCTTCTTTGCTTTTTTTCTTTTTTCTTTTTACTTGAGAAAATCTTGGCTTTCGGAAAATCTCCTTCCTTAAAATTTTGCCATGACTCATTGAGGTCTTGACTTTGCTGCATTGGAGGAGTGACACATTTACTCAAAAATTCTCTATCATTCCATTAAAAAAAAAAAAGAAAACTCTTATTATGGGGTACCCAATAATTATTAGATTGGCCAGTTTTTTGTTCAATATTAACAGTGATTAATTGATTATACGTGAGAGCTGAAACTGAAAAGGGAGTATATTCAAGAGAATTTATGGGTGCGCAATAATTACGATACCTTTCACGGTCAAAAGATGCCGACAAAAAGAAAAGTAACGGAAAGAGAATATTCCACGTAATATTTTGTCTTCTTTAACTTATCTTTTCAATCACAAATCTGAAGGAACAAATCAAGAATCTGGAGAAAATAATCAAACAACGCACACAAATATTTTAGAATCAGCGCCACATTTGTGTGCCTCTGTAAATGCTTAAGATCGTGCAACAAACGTTGTTTTCGACCAATAATATATAAAGCGTGAGCGGCTGAACCATTAATATATATATAGGTCAATATTTGTTTGATTTTCATATAGATTTCATTTCCTTTAAATTTAAAAATATGGGCTTTTTTAAAATCATTTCTTTTATTTTACTAAAGACATTAAATATGGGCCTGAAAATCATATGAATCTACCAAGTTAACTGGGCCGATTAAAGCGGTAAGAATTATCTGATACGTCAACAAGTAATTTACTGTGGGCGATAACGAAAAACCTCAAATCTTATGCTAAAGCCTTTTAAAATTTAGTGAACAACACGTGAATTAACATTTCGTTCCAGACAAAGAAGACTTCAAACGATCTGTTTCATCAAAAAAGTAAACCAAACGAACCAGAACCGCACCAAAGGAACACAGAACCAAATCTAAACCAGAAAAAGAGCAGCACAAAACCACACCATCTTGATTACCAGCCACCACCACCGCTTCCTCCGTAACCTCCATCACCTCCTCCGTAACCACCTCCCTCACGGCGACCTCCTCCACTGTAACCACCTCGGCCACCACCGCCAGATCCGTAACCACCGCCTCCGCTACGTCTCTCGTATCCACCACCGCCACCTCCATATCCACCGCCGCCTCCTCCGTATCCACCACCACCGCCGCTACGGTAGCCACCACCGCCGCCACCACGGCCTCCTCCACCGCCACTTCCTCTCGACTGTGCCTCATTCACGGTGATGGTACGGCCATCGAGCTCTTTTCCGTTCATCTCTGCAATAGCATCCCTCATGGATTTCTCATCCTTGAAGGTCACGAATCCGAATCCCCTTGATCGTCCAGTCTCGCGATCGTTAATGATCTGTCAAAACCAAATAAAATAAACCACAAAATAAGCAAAACAATCGCACAAGATATAGATATCGAAAACGCGACGAGATTTAACAAAATCGATCGATCTCCGAGCTCATAGAAGCAGGAAGATGAACGTACCGATGGGACAAATTAAGTAACAGTAACAAAGAACGAGAGAACATAGTAACAGTAATCGAATCAAGTAACAGAGAAACACAGATCGGAATCAGATCCGTCGAGGATCAGAATCATCGGAATCGGCTCGATCCGGGAGACCGATCTCTCGTGTAACGGACCTTAGAATCGATAACTTCGCCGAATTGTGAGAACGTTGATTCTAGATCCTGATCTCCGGTGGCCCAGGCAAGGCCGCCGACGAAGCACCGGTACTCAACTTCTGCAGACATTTTTTTAAAAAAAAGGAAGAGGAGAAATTATGAGAGAGAGAGATAGACTTGTGTGATTTGAGGTGATAAGACGCAGCCTTAATTTATAGAAGAGGTATGACATAATAACTAGGGTTAAGATATTTTCTAGGGTTTGCTGAAATATTGATCTTGTTTCAACTTTAATGGAATTTAACTCTGATTAAGATGTCTGGTTAATTGGGTTAGTGGATAGGCCCACATCATGTGTGCATTCGAAAACAAATGATTTTTTTTTCTCCTCGTTTCGAGCAAACAAATATCTGCGTAAAATATCTACATTTGCGAAATGACGATTTTATCCCTTGTCTCGTCTTTATGTGATAATAATTGGGTCTGGCTTTTTTCGGCCGATGTTATTATTGGGCCTATCTAATTTAACTTTCGGCCCAATGAATCTTATGGCGACATCTGCAACTGCATGTGACGACTTGCTGTTGTATGTGCTACTCTTACGTGTATGATCCCAAGGCAAAGATGTGGAGATTAGTGCCACACATTTTCAACACCTTTAAAGACAATAGCCAATAGGTAATCTCTGTATCTGTTTTCGATCTTGTTCCTTGCAGAGATTTCCTTTTTCAACTCCTCGTTGAAGACAATACATAGTTAATCTCTCTCTCTCTCTTTACGATCTGGAGATTGACAAAGAATACTGGGGCAACTTAATCTAGACCAAAGTAGTACTCAGGCCGACGATATATCGTGATATATCGACGGTATGTCGACGTATATCATTTTAAAGATTTGTTCATAAAATCTGAATAATACGACGATTATTAATTATCCCTTTGTTACATTTATATACGTGCTTCTTTGTTTATTAATTGGAATATATGAAGACTTTTTTGAGATCTAATCCTAATTCCACTCACAGAGATGCTTTTGGCCTTTTTTTCTATTTACTAGTATAATGACCTTACTTAACGAGGGTGTAATATGTAAAAATTAAAAGTCAAGAGGGCAAATGTAAGCTATTTCTTCGAAAAATAGAAACGACGGCGTTTCGCTTGTAGGGTTTAGTGCTCTTGTCGTTCCATCTCACTGTGTTTCCTCCTCTCCTTGAGATTCCAAATTCAAGAGAAAACATAATTTCCTGCTCTTCGAATCTTACAATCAGAGGATGGCCTCGTTTTGCAGATCAGCGTTAATGGCAGGTTCCAGAAACTTAGTATCAAGATCCAAAACCGTAACTCAAAAGTCCCTTAACCTTAAACCCACAGCGATTTCATCTCCTTTCGCTTCTATGTCCCAATCCATCCCTCGCGCTTCAAGGTGCGTACTCACTTTTCAGCTGATTCAAGAAATTTAACACATTTTTCTTATCCTTTAATTCTGGAAAATCTTTGTTTCGAAAATATCCATGTTTCTGGGCTATTTGAGTATTTTTAATCTGAAACTTTGTCAATGCAATTCGAAGGGTTCTCTCGGCTTTGGGAAGTGTTGAAACGATGATTCCACTTCACAGTGCCGTTGCTTCAGCTCGGCTCAGGTCAAGCATCGCTGCTGATTCCTCTTGTTGGAGCATGCTTTCTCAGGGTATCTTTTCCTTAAATTTCTTGTCTTTCTGCTAGTCTTTTGGTGGTTTGACTCTCTTCTCTGCTTTATCAGTTAGCATTTTTTAGAATAAGATAGAATCTGAAGATTAATTGTTTAGCAAGCTTAAGCTACAATCTCTCTTATGAAGTGGGACTAGGACTCTTTAAAGTGGCAAGATTTAGATTATATTCTTGAGTAGAAGCATGATTATGGCAATAGGATTTTCATTAGTCTTATACTCTTTGGGTTCAAAGTATGTTTTCTTAGCACAAACAAACTGCTTCAGATATGAAACTGGATTATATCCGTGAAAGATATATGTCTTTTTAAGTGAACAAAGCTAGAGCAATTGTGTTTTTGATATGGTTTCGATTAGGAACAACCCGTGATAAAGATTAAAACTTTGATAGATTTTTGAAGAAAGGAATTGCTACGTCTCTTACACGATCATGCTTTTGCTGAGATGTCGAGTTGGTCTTAGATTATTTAGTTACTCCTTGTGTTTGTCCTAAAGCTTTGCTTCACTGACTTGTGTTCTTCTACTTAATGCGATAGGATTTGCCACGCCTTTGTGACCCCGGTCTGCTGGATCTATATAAGGCGAAAATATTCAAAATATTAGGACTTGCTTTCACACAATGAATGAACAAGGATAGTATTTTTACTAGTTCGAACTCTTTCATCCATGTATTTTTGTGGTTTACAAGGACTTGTTGTTTCACATTTCTTGCAATCTTTCTATCGCTATTTGGATCCACAAACGTTGGGGACTTTTTACTTAACGAAACACAGCATCTCCTTTCTTTTGTTCATGATATTTTGTTGTGTTGTTCATGCAAATTACAACGAGGAATCTCTGCGTATTTTAATTTCTGAATCTTGTTCGCTGATCCTCTTCCCATTTCTCTCGTCTCTTAGAACTGGCAGTTCCTCGGTGACACCATCATTAGCAACGGTCTTGATCTTGAAGCGTCCATGGGTTGATACTGGATAAGACTACTTGATGTTGCCAGTTTTTGGACCGGTTTGCTTCGGTTTAGGAACAGACTGTTTCCCAATTTGGTTCATGTTATCTTGATTTTAGATTTTTTGGACCATGGAGGGGGATATATTGCATATCTCAAAGCATATTAATCATCACATTTTAAGCATTCTAGCGAACACAAAAATTATTCATTGCATTCTAACGAACATAAATAAACTTAAAGCCCTACCAACTAATAATTGTGAATCCAGGCTCTCTTGCAGTCTACTCTAAAACCCGTTTTTGGTCACCAACTATGTAACTATAATAATATATTTTGATATTTTAGAAACAATACACCAAAAATATTCGAGAGCCCCACATTCACCAGACAATTCGGTCCAACGCCAATCTCGCCAGCCTTTCGTTTAAATTACCAAAGGGGAAAAGAAAAGTTAAAAGTTGCAGATAAGAAAGCAGATTAACTAAATTACTAAGATCTAATTAATTATGAATAATATCTAGAAAAATGTAGGAAGGAATTCTTATACAAATATACATGATTCAGTCTTCCGTTACTAATAGTCGGAACCAAAAGGTTTGCTCCATAGTCCTTCGGCATTAATAAGTCATTTAAACGTCATTTCAAGTGAAGTAAAAGTCTAATACAAAAAACTGAATGTTTTTTTTTTACAATTACTGATAATGTTAGATTACAATACAAAAAAGAAAAAAGAAAAAATAAAACGATGTGCTTTTTGGTTTGGGTCTCTCTGTATCCCCACCTCCTAATCTAGTTAACCTCGTAACGAGATGGACGGGCAAACTATATACAAGCCATGTATGTGTGTGTGTGCATGCCTATATAATAGCTCATGTTCTTAATATATTTACTCGAACAAGAAATAGTAAAGAGAATTTATTTTAGAATATACTCCAAAAGGCTATATGGGGAATTGTGCACTAAAGCCAAAAGTTTTGTCAGAAACTGGAGTTCCGGCGCCGGAGGAACTTAAGGATTCACTTCTTGAAGATCAGAAGATCGACGCTGCAAAGTCTCTTAGCAACTTGTTCCTTCAAGTAAGTCACTACAAAATTTAACACAAACATAATGATAATTTTAAGGATGTTATATTCTTGATTTTATTAATCTTCACATATCGTTTGTGACTTTTGGTTAATAGGACAAGGCAGAGAAGAAAACGGGGGAAGACGAGAAGATAACACCGGAAAAGATGGAAGCAGAAGATCTGAAAACAGTTTTGGCGGAGGAAAAGTCTCCGACAAAAGAGGCAAAATCTCCGGCAACAGAGACAAAATATCCGGTAACAGAGACAAAATATCCGATAACACCAAAACTGGCGGTAACTGAAGATCTGAAAACAGTTTTGGCGGAGGAAAAGTCTCCGACAAAAGAGGCAAAATCTCCGGCAACAGAGACAAAATCTTCGGTAACACCGGAAAAAATGGCGGAAACTGAAGATCTGAAAACAGTTTTGGCGGAGGCAAAAGCTCCGGCTGATGATCAGAAGGTGAAGAATGAAGAGAAAGTGATCGACGTTGCGACGGTGAAAGAGACAGAAACAGAGGCGAAAGCAGAGGAGGTGGGGAGAGGAGCAGCATAATGAAAGAGGAAACGCTATAGTTACTGTGTTGCGTTCTTTATAGCAAAACGCTTGTTTCGGAATTTTGTTTAGATTATGTTTATCCTCGATAGAAAAACGCAAATGATGGATTCGTTATACGAGTTGAAACGTCAGATTTCCTGTACACCGATTCGGCAATAAACGAATTGTGAATGAAAGAGGTTTTGAACGCTAGTTTTTACATTTGTGTGTTTTTGATCACTTATGTTTGTTTATATACCAAAACGTAAACCTTGGATTTGTTATATGAAATGGAACGTCAGATTTCGTATACACAGATTCGTCAACAACATAAATGTCTTTATACAGTATTTTGAATTTTTTTTTTGTGCAAACAGTATTTTGAAAATTAAAATCTTAGTTTTCTGGGTTTGCGTTTCATAAAAAACGGATGCGTCAAAGGGCCCTTTACAACACCTTCTCTCTATAGTTTTGGTTTGGATTTACGCGGGCCGAGACGGGCCGTAGTGTAAAAATTTGTAAGATATGCGAAGACTTTCATGGACCGGGCGATAGAGATTTAACGGGCGGGTAAGATCCGAATCGGTAATACGTATCCGGATTGGAGCATTAAGTTGTGCAACAACTAACTCGACAAACCTTTTAAATGCAACAATTTAAGAGGCCACCAAACTCTCGAGCCCCGACTTGTCAATTATACATATAGGAACGGCCAATACCATTTAGACACGTGTTCATAGTTTGTTGTAGTTACTACCAACCGCCACCGGTTCATGGACGATCCTTAATAAATACTATGAAAGTATGAAACCAAGGGAAGAATTTTTGTTTAGCATCAAATGTGTGTTGTGAAAATGTTCCATTAAAAGTAGAGTGAACATAGATAAATCTATTTCGCATTATAGTATATCAAAGTCTTTATCAATCTGAATAGAAATATATAAAAAAGTACATCAATGTCGAAAGCTGGATAATACTTGCAACACGTATAGAACTGAATCTTAGTGGCTCGATCCAAATTTATTTTCTGATTCTAATTAACGATATTTCATGATTTTAAAACGGATCAATACACGATAACTTACGAGGAATCAAATGAAATCTTTGTAGATGCATGTTTAATTTTTCTTTAATGTTTAGTTTATTTTTTTGTCATATGATTCAACTATAAAGCTGATCATCACATAAGTGATGTGAACCAAAGATGAAGGCATTAATTGCAATCCCGTACTTCCATGCTTTAATAATAATTCGACTTTTATCCACAGCGCCCAACCGGATTTGTTCCATCTACTTCAGCCGTCCAAACGAGGCTGATGCGTGCGAGGAGTTGCACACGAGGAAAAACAAAACAAAAAACCCACAACGTTGCATAATCATATATTCCAAAGATAGAGAAAGTGAAACGGACATCTTAGTTATACATCTAACAGTGTTTTTAACTTTTTATCCAATAGTTAATTTACATGCTTAAAAACTGGAAGAGTGTTATATAGACATATAGTATTAGTCATTAATTCCCAGCAAATAAATCGGCCATGCAAGAACATTCACAGGACGTTTTAACTAGTAGCTAATTCGGGTATTGAGAAAGAATATAGGACCGTGAATTCAGTCACGTGTCAATTATGATATACTATATTTTTTATATATATATTTCTTGTAAGTTTAATAAAAAAAAAACTAATGAATTTAACTGCGTTCAAAACAAATTGAGGCCATCTATATGTCCTGTTAAGTTTTGATAAATGATCATTTCAACCAACCATTATTTTAGTGTTTATCTTAAAAAAAATACCATAATTTTAGTGGGCATGTAATTTTATTTTAAGATATTTCCCTAAAGTGGCATATCAGTCACCATTTATATACAATGAAAACATATTACTTTCTTTATTTCATGCAAGGATAAAAGAAAATATAGAGATTTTTTTTTTAATTTAGTGTTGACAGCAATAAAAGAGTTGTTATTAATAATTCGAGCTACTCCTCTCATCTGTAAGCGCCCATATATGCACCACTGCCTTGAGACTGTCCCAGAACATAAACTCAATCTCTCACTCAGACAAAGACAGAGACGACAACAATGGCGAAATCTCCAGAAACAGAGCATCCTAACAAAGTCTTTGGTTGGGCTGCTAGAGACAAATCCGGCGTTCTCTCTCCTTTTCACTTCTCTAGAAGGTTTTCATACTTCTCATCGATCTTCTTGTTTCATTATATCCTCTTGTACCAAAACCCAAGATATTCCTTGTACTCTGTTTTGATTTAAGCCAGTCCGTACAATTTCGTTGATAATTCTTTTCGATCTAGTTCTAATAAAGCTCTAGTTTTTTTATCATATTGGTAAAACTTCTTTACACTCTTTTTCTCCATTTATGTTTAACAAATCTAAATTTGGTCCCAGATCTGTGACATAGTGAAGTTGTCTGTCTCTGTCTGTAAGTACACTAAGATAGGTCTGGTTTTTAAATTTTACTCTGCAGAGAAAATGGTGAAAATGATGTGACAGTGAAGATCTTGTTTTGTGGAGTTTGCCACACTGATTTACACACCATCAAAAACGACTGGGGATACTCGTTTTACCCTGTAGTTCCCGGGTAATCTAAAAGAGAGATTACATAAGTATATCGTATTTAGCCTTTTTTCGATTACATAACAAAACCGTTTATATAAATCAGGCATGAAATCGTTGGGATCGCTACAAAAGTTGGTAAAAACGTGACTAAATTCAAAGAAGGAGACCGTGTTGGAGTAGGAGTGATCACTGGTTCGTGCCAGTCTTGCGAATCGTGTAACCAAGATCTTGAAAATTACTGTCCTCAAATGGCCTTCACATACAATGCGATTGCATCCGATGGAACCAAGAACTACGGTGGCTATTCGGAGAACATTGTGGTCGATCAACGGTTTGTTTTGCGGTTTCCCGAGAATTTACCAAGCGATTCGGGTGCGCCACTGCTGTGTGCTGGAATCACTGTGTATAGTCCAATGAAGTATTATGGAATGACTGAGGCAGGGAAGCATTTGGGTGTGGCTGGACTTGGTGGCCTTGGTCATGTTGCTGTTAAGATTGGTAAAGCTTCTGGTTTGAAAGTTACTGTGATTAGTTCGTCTCCTAAGAAAGAAGAGGAGGCGATTGATCGGCTTGGTGCTGATTCGTTTCTTGTCACAACTGATCCTCAAAAAATGAAGGTAAAGAGAGTGATTTTTAAACTAACTTGGTCCAATCCGGTTATCGGTTCAGGTTCAGAACGTAAAGAGAGTGACTTCATCTTTGTTTTGTTTTGTTTGGAAAACTTAGGCAGCAATTGGAACAATGGACTTCATAATCGATACGGTATCAGCAGTACATGCTCTGTATCCGTTGCTCGGTTTACTAAAAGTCAACGGAAAGCTCATCGCTTTAGGATTACCTGAGAAGCCTCTGGAGCTACCAATGTTCCCTCTAGTTCTCGGTAAAAGAGAAAACCCTAGCTAGAAAACTTTCTCTGCAAGATCTTGTTGCGTGTGTAAAACAAGTTAACTTGACTGACTGTTTACAGGAAGGAAAATGGTGGGCGGAAGTGACATTGGAGGGATGAAGGAGACACAAGAGATGCTTGATTTCTGCGCTAAGCACAACATTACGGCTGATATTGAATTGATTAAGATGGATGAGATTAACTCTGCGATGGAAAGGCTAGCTAAGTCAGATGTTAGGTACAGGTTCGTCATCGATGTGGCTAACTCCTTGAGCCCTCCATGACTCAGCCGAATCTGACAATTGAGAAAGCTATAATTATATGTCATTTTCTTGTGTTTGTCTCTCGAATTATCTTCGTTTTCTGCTTTCTGTTTTAAAATCGCTTTCTTGTCAGACAAGTCACTTATTTCTCTGTTTTCTTCTCATGTTTCGTTTCCTGATGGAAACTCAATCAATCTTATTCGTGAAAAAGCGTTAATCGTCAATCTTCCATTTGGTAAAAATCTAAACCCAAACAGCTCGCTAAACTCTTAATGATTTGTTAAACTCTGATCAATCCAGATTTGTTATAATAAAAAGCTCTATATGCAAAATGAGTGGATTGAGATTTATAAAATAACACATGCGTTTATTAATTAATTAATATGGAAATTACAATCAAGTTTTTCTGGGAGAAGGAGCCGGAGAAGAGTCGCCAGAGTTTGGATTCTGGCAAAAGCCACGGAGGACATTAGCTTCCTCAGCCGTAAATCCGAGAGAAGTGAGCATCGCAGGCCAACAATTGGTGGTGATGACGTCGACGGCTTCACAACAACTAACGCCGAGTTTTGTTTCGCCGTTGAGGAAGAAGAGAACGATCTCATTAGTGCAAGATTTGAGCTCGTATAATGCGTTCCAGCATTCCATTAGCCCTCCACTTTGGAGCCTTGCCGCAATGTTGGTTGGCTCCGCCTGGAGATCTCTCCCGGAGACAGTGGTGTTTTGGAGGAGGAGGACGACGAGAAGTGTGACGGTAGAGAAGAGGAAAGTGGTGTTTGAAGCCATTTTCTATTGGTTTGGTGAATTGGTGTGTTCTTGAGTGATTTAGATTGGCTTGTGATGGTTTGGTATTTATAGTGTATTTAGGGAAGAATTTTGTTGGGTTAGTGGAGATTAGAGAGTAATTAAAAGGTTTATTAGTGGGGTAGAAGGGAGAGTAAATGATTAGTGGTGGATACTGGATGGTGATTAACAGTAATTAAACAGGATTAGTAAAGTGTTTCAGGCTTTTGGTGGCGAAAGGTAACGGAAAATGCATACGAGAAGGTTTTTTTTACGAATAAAAATATTATTGATGCATCTCGAACAACAAAAGTGGCTGTAGTTTAGTGGTAAGAATTCCACGTTGTGGCCGTGGAGACCTGGGCTCGAATCCCAGCAGCCACATATTTTTTTGTTAACTTTAGCAGTCGAACACGTGTCAATGTGCTTTCTAATTTTCCTCAAAAATATCTTGGATCTCCATACTTGTTAAGCGATTTACTTTTTTTTTTTGGTGCTAATAGGCTTTCAAAGTGGACCTCCTAACTTCTTAGCATATACATATATGTATATTTAGTGAAAGCCCACTATAAATTCCTCACAGCCCATATATCGGTATCTATCTTTTTTTTTTTTTTTTTTGGGGGGCAAAATATTGGTATCTATCTATGTATTCAAATATTATTTCATTATATAATCCTAATTCTAGTTTTCTGATCTTAATTCGGAGTACCTATAGCTCTAATCTTAAATTAACATTAGGATAATATTCTAATTACAATGGCATTCATTGTATAGTCTGGTCGTTTACGCAAATCCAAAAATATACGAGTTTTGTTTAGACAAAATAAAATGTCGAGTGACGTAGATTTTGAAATTTAAGATTAATTAAAGTATGAGGTCACAACATGGTGGACCTCCGCAAATAGGTCCCATAAGCACTCTCTTATGTATCGTGTTTTTGACAGAATAAGCGAGAAGAGAGGTTCTTAAAAAGAAAAAAAATTGTAAAAACAAAAGGTTGAAGAATGAAAGATACAAAAAAAGAACACTTTGCACGAAAGAAAAAAGAAACAGAGTATTAAAAAAAAAGAAAGAGCAAATGAATGAGATAATAAAGAAAAAAAGAGCAAACGAAATGCGAAAAGAGAAAACTAGAGCTAAGAATAATTAACTATAAGTATTTGTAAAATTGGTAAAACCTAAAACAGAGTTCAAAAAGACGTGACCCATACTATAACTCTTTTTTAGTCATAATTTTTTTTTTTTTAGTCATAATACCCATACTATAACTCTAGACTATAACCTCGTTTGGGTTTTGCTAGTTGGAACTTTGACTTTTGATGACTCAATCATTAGGATTTAGGCATAATCTTAATTAGTTAACTCCCATGATTGAACGATCTAATTATAAATTTATAATTAATCGGAAAGCACTTTTATATAACTGCGTAGGCCCGCCAATTGCGTACTTATACTATGGTGTACCGTACCTTCTACATTCATAATTTAATTATATTGTACGTGGAATTTACAAAGGCTTTGTAATCGTGTAATTATCTGGTTCACCATAATATATACTAACATTATGTATATGTAAGTTCTATCTTCGAATTTACGAATCGTAACAATTATAAAAAGTATTTTACCAAGAAAAAAACAATAATGAAAGGGAAGTAGTGATCGTAATAATATATACCTGGGTTTAGGAGAGAAAAGCCGGGATTAGTTATATTTATTTTATTTTATTTTATATTTTAAATAATTTTTTATTTTTTTCTGAACAATATTTACGAGAGTGAAAACCGAAATACGAACCTGGTAGCTGAAAAATATATTTAAGTTTTTATTAATTAAAAAACACTCTAGTGATTAACGTTTAAAGTGGTTTTTTTTTGTTTTTAAGGGTTTTCACGTTTATGAGTGAAACAATTTTAACATGGGTTTAGCAACAACAAAGAAACACATGGGTTTTTCTTTTTCCTAGCATGGAAGTTAAGTTAACCGTTAATAATAATAAATAAGACTTCCTTATAGTAAAATTCAATTCCATTTTTACCAAAAAAAAAAAAAAAAATTCAATTCCATTGCATACATGAAAATAAGGTTGTCAACTTTTTAAGGGGTTAATAGTAAAATTCAATAGTTAAAATAGATACCGACATATTGTGAGTAACACAGTTGGTAAACATTGAAAGAGTAGTCAAAATAGTTCTCTTCTTTTTGGAACCAAATTTTAACACGAAAAAGACGGGAGTCATTGACCTATATATAGTATTAATATTTATTTATCATACACAAGAGTTGGCATTTTTAAATATAATCCTTAACAGCGAATAAAGACGACTTAGTGGGAAAATCTTATTAACAACAAATTAATAAATGATCTGTAGAATAACGCAATAATTCGATTATAATAACAATGCCGGTCTATTATTCTTTCAGAGTTTCAGGCAAATCTTCTAGCTACATTTTTAGTGGTGATTTCCGTCGGTGCTGATATTATATGTTTATGCTATTAAGTAATTTTAAATTTTATAAATTGTCCGATTTGGTGGAGCCTCGTACTTTTAGGCCATCGAATGCTTTTGAACTAGTAATGGCCCATGTATCGACCGACGAATATTTGTCCTCCCCATATATAGGTATGTATTATGCAAATTGGATACTGTCAGTGCGTAGTAAGAATACGACGAGCTGGATTAAACTATACTCAAAATTGTTAGGTTTTTTACTCGTAGTTTTTATAAACGTACTCAGTTGTATAATACCGCATATACGGTGCACTCAAGCTATTAAATAATATATTTATTAAAAATATATATACAACAAAATTAACGATTATTTTCCAACTGGTTAAATTAACCGCATTTATAGCTGAACTGAATTAAATATTTTTACAATTATCTTTTTGTTTTCATTTTTCCCTTTGTTGGTTTTTACAATTTTTTTTTTTTTTTTCCAACTGCTTGCTTGGGTGGTCAAATATGGCATTTTTTGGCAACATCGATATAGGAGGGCATTAAGCGTATTTTACTTTATTAATTCACCTGTGGCCATCGTATTATTAATTTGATAGACAGACTAACTTCGTACCATCCAACAAGATGACTCGGTTATCATTTCGCCATCAAATTATACACCTAATACTCGAAGATAGAGACATTTTAACAATACTATTTACGATAATTCGGTAGAATATAGTAGTCGATGCATTGATGACATAGTCGGCTCTAATCAGTCTTTTATATAATACTTATTAACATCATCATCGGTCATGGCATATTTTTGATTTATTCGAAATAGACCTAATTAATTGAAATGCATCTAGGTCAATTAGAGGGGGAAAGGAAAAAAACTATAGGATATTTTCTTTCTACAAACAAATAATTTTACCATTTTTTGTTTTAAAAGAAAAATCATTTTACATTTGAACATTATATATGACTCATAACATGTAGATATATCTTTAAACTAGCATGAAAACAAAGTTTCAATAAATAGATAATGCTTCCGATCGAATTAACATATCCCAGTCCCACTAAAATTCAAAATAAGACTGACACTTTATTACCGTGCTATAGAATTTTAAGTTCGCTATAGTTGTACATATATGAACGATAATTCTATTTTGGCCTGCTCGATGCTTTGAACATTCTGCTTGTTATAGTTACATTTTTTGTCGGCTCGTTCTATAGGTTAGTCATATAATCATATACACACGCACACAAAATAGTTTTATTTCCACTGTCCCCAAATATTAAGAAAAAGGTCACGCCACCGACAAGATTTTTACCTTCTACATATAAAATCTTAATCTATTAAGAAACAAATTGATTGTTAAAAAGTTGGTTTGGGAAAGATACTGATCCAACGGTCACGGATTTGCATAACATTATTTAATCAATACGACCAAATTATTGTTATGCAATGTGTACCTACTTAGAAGCTTTACAAAAAAAAATAAAGCTTCGAAACTTTAGTTTTCTTTTTCTTTTTTTCCATCACTACAATATTCACGTGTTACATACTAACTTTGGATGTTCATAATAAATGATGCAATAATTAACAAAATAGTTCTGATCCTCCAATCATAATAAAGTTACGCATACAAAACAATAATTGTATTTTCCTAAAAAGACTTGTCTGGTTCGAATATACATTTTTATGAACTATAATTTCAACATTTGACATGAAAACTGTGGATTAGTTGGTAAAGATTAAATAATACAGTAAGATATGGGTTTTAATAGTAAAAGGTAACAAAAACCTGAGGGGGTTTCTTGAAATTACAGCTGTAAAAATCAACGACAATGATCTGGACCCGATCACGAGGACCCGGATCCGTATCGGTAAACAGTTTGTATATACAAGCTTGCACTCTCACACTTTCCCAGAAACACCCCTAAAAAATTTCTTCAGAACTTGTAAATATCTCATAAAAATCTCCTCACTCAGTCACTCAGTCGCTAGAAAATTAAAATCCTTTTTGTATTTCTTCTTCATTTCACCAACTCTTGAAGGTGGGAGTGGGACAGAGTCCAGCTCCACCACCACCATAGTCATCGTCGTTTTCTCCGGGACCCACTTAGTCTGTGACGTCTGTCCTTGGTAGTATATAACATTTGTTTCAGTCTCAATTTCATTTGTTAATTTATAAATTTAGTTTTTTCTTTTTTTTTTGGGAAAAAGAGGTATTTGATCTCAATTTGGTGGCCACATTTGAACACAATTCTATCTGAGTCGTGAGTGAATCTCTTCTCTCTCATTCCTCTTTCTCTCAATCGCACATTGCTTTTGTCAGTCTGTAAAATTCTCTAGAATCAGTGAATCAGTCACTTACATCCAAAGAGTTATTTTTATCTTTATTTGCTTCTTTGTGGAATCACTAGCTGTTTCCGAGAAAGTGAGACTCGGAAATTTCGTTTTTCTTTTTTTTGTTTCTCCTTGGAGATCTCTTCTTTTCGTTTTATTTACTAATTATATAAATATATAAAATCCCGACCCGACATTTATTGTCGATTCGGTTTATTTCGTGCTCCTACTGCATGCTCTGAATCTGTGTAATGGGAGCTCAACAGTCTGGATCCATCATCCGGGTTGGGTCGGGTCAAGGTCTCTGAGCAAGAGTAAAGAATTCGTTTGATTGGGTGGAGAAGACATGAATACTGGTGGTCGGCTCATTGCTGGGTCTCACAACAGAAACGAATTCGTTCTGATTAACGCCGACGAGAGTGCAAGAGTAAGAATTACTTCCTCAAGCATTTTCACTCTTTTGTCTGAATATATAACGAAAATGGTTTTTTTTTTTTTTTTTTTTGGGATCTAGATTATGAGAATCTAGATGGAATTTTTTGATCTGATGTTTGTGAAACTGGCAGCTTCTAGGGACTAATGCCACAACCCACATGTTCTGTTTTTTCTTCAAGTGTTGCATGATTCATACGTGTCGGCAGAGATTTACGATGTGGAATTTAGCTGTCCTCAGAATTGAATTCAATGTCGTAGCAGTAGCAATACGTTTAAACAAAGTCGAATTTTTTTTTGTTTGTTCTTGATTTATTTGAGCTGGTCTTTATTGCATTTCACCTGATTCAGATGGGACACTAATTACTAATAACTGTCTCAATTACGTCAACAATGACAACTTTATGACATTATGTAAACATAATCGACAAACTGTTGTTTTTTTTGAGTCTAGAACATCTTTAGAATTTGATAAAAGATGCAATTTGATGATTAAAGACTGATCTGTTTTCATGTGCTCTTGTGGATTTGTGCAATATAGATACGATCAGTACAAGAACTGAGTGGGCAAACATGTCAGATTTGTGGAGATGAAATCGAATTAACTGTTAACAGTGAGCTCTTTGTTGCGTGCAACGAATGCGCATTCCCGGTTTGTAGGCCTTGCTACGAGTATGAACGTAGAGAAGGAAATCAAGCTTGTCCCCAGTGCAAAACCAGATACAAGCGGATTAAAGGTAGTCCACGGGTTGATGGAGATGATGAAGAAGAAGACGATATTGATGATCTTGAGTATGAGTTTAATCATGGGATGGACCCTGAATATGTTGCTGAAGCCGCGCTCTCTTCACGCCTTAACACTGGTCGTGGTGGTTTGGTTTCAGCTCCACCTGGATCTCAGATTCCTCTTTTGACTTATTGTGATGAGGTGAGGAATCCAAATGGATTTTATTTCACTGACAATGTTTTTTATTTGGTGATTCTTTTGCTTATAACTATGTGTCTTTTCAGGATGCTGATATGTATTCTGATCGACATGCTCTTATCGTGCCTCCCTCAACGGGATATGGGAATCGAGTCCATCCGGCGCCATTTACAGATTCTTCTGCACCTCGTATGTGTTTACTTTTATGACTCATATCCATTTTCTTATACTGATTTGCTCACCTTCTAATAAGTTATGAAATGGTTTTGTTTTTGTTGTTTACAGCACAAGCAAGATCAATGGTTCCTCAGAAAGATATTGCAGAATATGGATATGGAAGTGTCGCCTGGAAAGACCGTATGGAAGTTTGGAAGAAACGACAAGGCGAAAAGCTTCAAGTCATTAAGCATGAAGGAGGAAAGGATGGTCGAGGTTTCAATGATGATGACGAACTGGATGATCCTGAGATGCCCATGTAAGTTCAGTGGTTTCGTTATAATCTAACAAAATTACAGGTAAATTGATGGTCTGAATTTTTTCGTCCAATGGTTTTGTTTTCTCATTGATATTTTTGGTGCTAAATCAGGATGGATGAAGGAAGACAACCTCTCTCAAGAAAGCTACCTATTCGTTCGAGCAGATTAAATCCTTATAGAATGTTAATTCTGTGTCGGCTCGCGATTCTTGGCCTTTTCTTTCATTATAGAATTCTCCATCCAGTCAATGATGCATATGGATTATGGTTAACGTCAGTTATATGCGAAATATGGTTTGCTGTATCTTGGATTCTTGATCAATTCCCCAAATGGTATCCTATAGAACGTGAAACATACCTCGATAGACTCTCTCTTAGGTAACATAAATATGAAAAGACTACTTCTTGTCTGCAAATATTCACTTTTTACATTCCCAAAGGTTTTAAAAACTCTCTTTCTCTTATATTAGGTACGAGAAGGAAGGAAAACCGTCAGGATTAGCGCCTGTTGATGTTTTTGTTAGTACAGTGGATCCATTGAAAGAGCCACCGTTGATTACAGCAAACACGGTTCTTTCTATACTAGCCGTTGATTATCCGGTGGATAAGGTTGCGTGTTATGTATCAGACGATGGTGCGGCGATGCTTACGTTTGAAGCTCTCTCTGATACAGCTGAGTTTGCTAGAAAATGGGTTCCTTTTTGTAAGAAGTTTAATATCGAGCCACGAGCTCCCGAGTGGTATTTTTCCCAGAAGATGGATTATTTGAAGAACAAAGTTCATCCTGCTTTTGTCAGGGAACGTCGTGCTATGAAGGTTGTCATAGCTGCTTTCTCTCCTTTTGCGTATATCTGATAATAAGAGTTTTGTTTTAAGAATCTGATTTATGTTTCTTTTGTTTGTTTGCTGCAGAGAGATTATGAGGAGTTTAAAGTGAAGATAAATGCATTGGTTGCTACAGCACAGAAAGTGCCTGAGGAAGGTTGGACTATGCAAGATGGAACTCCTTGGCCTGGAAACAACGTCCGAGACCATCCTGGAATGATTCAGGTAATGATGACTCTGCTTGAATATGGATTAATGAATATCTCCTCTTCACTTTGGTTTTCTGGTAATGATGACTCAGTTTTGGTTCGGTTAAAATGGGATGAGCACCTCTAGTTCTCAATATATCTTCAGTCGGACACCTCTAGTTCTCAATATATCTTCAGTCAGACGGCTTTTTTAAGAGATTTTTTAAAATGGCAGGTGTTCTTGGGACATAGTGGAGTTCGTGATACCGATGGGAATGAGTTACCTCGTCTAGTGTATGTTTCTCGTGAGAAGCGGCCTGGATTTGATCACCACAAAAAAGCTGGAGCTATGAATTCCTTGGTTAGGATAATGTGTTTCTTTATTTATCAATCTCTCCGCTTTCCCGAATTCTAATAAACTAAACCTCATTGTACTTTTCCATGAAGATCCGAGTCTCCGCTGTTCTATCAAACGCTCCTTACCTTCTTAATGTCGATTGTGATCACTACATCAACAACAGCAAAGCAATTAGAGAATCTATGTGTTTCATGATGGATCCACAATCTGGAAAGAAAGTTTGTTATGTTCAGTTTCCGCAGAGATTTGATGGGATTGATAGACATGATCGATACTCAAATCGCAACGTGGTGTTCTTCGATGTATGTGTCCTATGTCTTGTGCTTTGTTTCTATTTATGCTTTACTGCTCTTCCCCCATTCTTATCTGATCATGTTTTGGTGTGAAAAACAGATTAACATGAAAGGTCTTGATGGGATACAAGGACCGATATACGTCGGGACAGGTTGTGTCTTTAGAAGACAAGCTCTTTATGGTTTTGATGCACCAAAGAAGAAGAAACCACCAGGCAAAACCTGCAACTGTTGGCCTAAATGGTGTTGTTTGTGTTGTGGGTTGAGAAAGAAGAGTAAAACGAAAGCTAAAGATAAGAAAAATAACCCTAAAGATACATCAAAGCAGATTCATGCGCTAGAGAACATCGAAGAAGGTGTCATCATCCCAGGTAAAAAGGGAAAGAAAAAAAAACATTTCTTGTTTTGTTTTCATCTTGTCGAGAGTCTAAATATCTGTTTTTGATTGTTAGTATCAAATTTTGAGAAGAGATCTGAAGCAACACAATTGAAATTGGAGAAGAAGTTTGGACAATCTCCTGTTTTCGTTGCCTCTGCTGTTCTACAAAACGGTGGAGTTCCTCGTAACGCAAGCCCCGCGTGTTTGTTGAGAGAAGCCATTCAAGTTATTAGCTGCGGATACGAAGATAAAACCGAATGGGGAAAAGAGGTAAAAAAACATTACAAAGTTTTCAACTTTTGAAAACTACAAAAGTTCTTGTGATCTCATTCATGCTAATAATTACATGTAGATCGGGTGGATTTATGGATCGGTGACTGAAGATATCTTGACGGGCTTCAAGATGCATTGCCATGGATGGAGATCTGTGTACTGTATGCCTAAGCGGGCAGCTTTTAAAGGATCTGCTCCGATTAACTTGTCAGATCGTCTTCATCAAGTTCTACGTTGGGCTCTTGGCTCTGTTGAGATTTTCTTGAGTAGACATTGTCCTATATGGTATGGTTATGGTGGTGGGTTAAAATGGTTGGAGAGATTCTCTTACATCAACTCCGTTGTCTATCCTTGGACTTCACTTCCATTGATCGTCTATTGTTCTCTCCCCGCGGTCTGTTTACTCACCGGAAAATTCATCGTCCCTGAGGTACTATAATATACTAATAACCTCTACATCTTTCGGTTTTTTCGGTTAGAAATTTCCTAAATGTCTTGCATTTTACTTTGACAGATAAGCAACTACGCAGGTATTCTGTTCATGCTCATGTTCATATCCATAGCAGTAACTGGAATCCTCGAAATGCAATGGGGTCGTGTGGGAATCGACGATTGGTGGAGAAACGAGCAATTTTGGGTAATCGGAGGGGCCTCTTCGCATCTATTTGCTCTGTTTCAAGGTTTGCTCAAAGTTCTAGCCGGAGTTGACACGAATTTCACAGTCACCTCAAAAGCAGCAGACGATGGAGCTTTCTCTGAGCTTTACATCTTCAAGTGGACAACTTTGTTGATTCCTCCGACGACACTTTTGATCATAAACATCATCGGAGTTATAGTGGGCGTTTCGGATGCAATTAGCAATGGTTATGACTCTTGGGGACCTCTCTTCGGGAGACTGTTCTTTGCTCTTTGGGTCATTGTTCATTTATACCCATTCCTCAAGGGAATGCTTGGGAAACAAGATAGAATGCCTACGATTATTGTGGTTTGGTCTATTCTTCTTGCTTCGATCTTGACGCTCTTGTGGGTTAGAGTTAACCCGTTTGTGGCTAAAGGCGGACCAGTGTTGGAGATCTGTGGTCTGAATTGTGGAAACTAAGCTTTGTAATAAAGGGATGATGAAGATTCCGAGTGAAGGAAGAGTAAAGGAGTTTCTGTTGGAGATTTGGAAGCAAATGTGTTCATGCTGATGATGAGATGATGATGTGTACTCTTTTAGTGGTTGTTGGGTGCAAAGTGTGTTGTAGACAAAGATGTGCAGTTTTTACGAGTTTTTAAACCTTTTTTGGTTTTCCCTAAATTAATTCTTTTGATATAATGTTATACTAATAGAGATGTTTGTTTTTCTTTTCCATGTACTTTAGTGATTCCCTAGTTATTGTATACCATATGGATAATATATATGTACACTTGTTAATAATGGATTTTAGTGCTACAAAAATGTTACCCATTTGTAAAATTGTTCGTAAAACTATTTTCACAATTGTAGCCTTGTAGGTGTCATAATGGATCCTAGACGGTAGATCATTATTCATGAAGATAACTAGACAGAAAAATGGAACGTTATGACTAGAAAAAACTTCTAAATCTTAGTACGATTTACTTAACCGAATCGGATGGCTGCAAAGGCACCGCATGTCCCACATCGGATGATACAACGATTAAGATGACAACACGTGGAATGAAGCAAAAGGGCCCCAAGACGTGTTTATTCCTTATCGAAACCGGAATGGCTTTACATGGACCCCACCAAATCGTATAATTGAAGTCAAACGCATCTCTCTTTACAAAAAACAAAAAGGAAAGTTAGTATTTCCCTCATCAAAGAAGTAACATACAGAGACATAGGAGTCGTTGGATCAACAAAAGAAAAAATCTATAAGTCGGTCAATAACTTTGACGGTTCAGGATCGACTCATTACAATACACCCGGTTCCACTGGATCAGGCATGGTTTATTAACTTTTAATATTATCTTCTCTGAAAGTTGCAAATTTTTCAGAAGACACGTTCTTCTTGCAAACCGACATTGTAGTTTCCTTTTTTTTTTCTTTGTGGTTTAATAGTTTTCCTTTTTTTCTTCTCTCATATAAAAGACGACAAACCAAAACGAAACAAAACAAAAAAACACAACAACGATACACTTAACGTGATCAGAGTGGTCAAAAGGGAGACAAGATAAATTCGATCGAGAATCGATTGTTTGTTTGTGGTTTTGATTAGTTATTCGAAAATGATCAATCAAATGAAGGAGATTGGTTTTTCGGAGACGGAGATGGAGGCGGCGGAGCAGCTAGTGCAGTTGAGCGAAGAAGATACGTTGAGCTGTAGCAGCAGCAATGACTGGAGCGTTTGCCGATACGGCGGAGGCGATACGAAGAGACAAGAAGATGTTGTTAGTTCCAAGGTTGGAGATATGGTCGGAAGTGAGCAAAACGACGGCGTGTGGAGGAATAAGAATGTTACGGACGGACGGAGGTTTATGAAGGCGATCATGGAGACGAAGACAAGGATAACTAAGAAACAAAAGTTTCGGTCTCTCGCGAGTATCTACGGAGCGACGAAGGAGATGACGAGAAATTAGTTGATAAGTCGTAGGGGATAATAGCTTATTTACGTTTTAATTAATGACGTTGGTTAAAAGCGTCTATTAATTATGTATGTCATCGTTTTCCATGGTTTTGTTGTATGTAATATATATTTTAGCGATGAACCAGAAGAAGGTGCTAAAAGTTGCAATGGGAGCTGTTAATTTTAACACAAGTTTGTTTGACAAATTCATGGTTTTGTATGTACGTAACATATAATAGCGTTGAAGCAGAGGAAGGTGCTAGAAGAATTGTGAAGCTTTGCATTGGGAGCATTTTGTTTGACAAATTTAATCAATGATGGTCGATGGACCTGTTATAAATTAAAGTAGCTAGAAGTAAATGCATTTTAAAATTCCATCCATAGTTCAACCTTGTTTTTTTTTTCCAACGATAGTGTTCAATGTTAATACTATGTATTTTAATATCCATTCCAAGTAAGAGCGAAAATCCATGGACTAAAATTTGGGGTTCGTGAAGAGCCAATTTTTTTAAATTTTTATTTTCCTATTTAAAGCGTTTTCATGATTAAAACCCCAAACAAAAAATAACTCAAGCTTTGATTTTATAATTTCAAAATGAGTATTTCAACTAGTGTATATTATTACTACCATAAACTGGTGATGTTTAACTCGCACGTATACAATCTCGTGTGGATGCTCACAACAGTTGCCTGACGAAATTGCATATTAGTATATAACATCATAGTGTTCAACGTTAGTATCTTTATGCTTTTTTTTATACCTAGATAATATCATGTTTAACTCGCACTTATACCAATTATCTAGAAGGCTTAGTATAAATAACTAACAAAGAATAAGAAATCACATATGGGCCCATGAGAACAACACGGACACCTCATGAGCTGGGCCCACATTGAACCAGGTAAAACGCTCCAAGTTATAAAAGTAATAAAGCCGCCACTTGGCTACAAAACCTTAATGCCTTATGGATCCTTCTCTTGGAAGCTGGCGGGAAATCTGAAACTATTTTGCGCGGGGAGGGAAAAAGTCGAAATTCGGCCATTAAAGAAGCAAAAAAAAAAAACACAATACAAATGGAGATCACAAGAAATCCTTCAAAAATCAGAAGCCCCATTTATTCCTTTCTCTATCATCAGACTCTAGAATTCCTCTGAGAGAAAAAAAAATGTACGTTGTGAAGCGTGACGGAAAGCAGGAAACTGTTCACTTCGACAAAATCACTGCGCGGCTAAAGAAGCTTAGCTATGGCCTTAGTAGCGATCACTGTGACCCTGTCCTTGTCGCTCAGAAAGTCTGCCCCGGTGTCTACAAAGGCGTTACCACGAGTCAACTCGATGAGTTAGCCGCCGAGACTGCTGCTGCTATGACGGCCAATCATCCCGATTACGCCTCCGTCAGTCTTCTTTTCCCCTTTCTATTTACTTTTTTCGGTATATCGTTATTTGATTAATCAATTTACATACGGAATTGCATCTTAGTGATGTGATTGTTACTTGATCTGATTGATGTTCCGATGCTCCAACTTTTTATTGTTCTGGATAAAGATAATTTGAAAGTTGAAGCAATAATTTTAACACGTTTCAATGTTTATATTCCAGCTTGCTGCAAGGATCGCTGTCTCCAATCTCCACAAAAACACTAAGAAATCATTTTCTGAAACGTGAGTGTTCTCCTCATCTATAAATATATCTGTCTGGGGGGTTTCAGTGAATACGTATTCATATGTGTTGACTTCAATGGATTTTCAGGGTTAGAGACATGTACACTCATGTTAATGAGAGATCTGGACTTGAATCCCCTCTAATTGCTGATGATGTATTCGAAATCATTATCAAGGTAAATAGCTTGTGTTAAACCCTCAGTCTCATGATTGGCTCATCTCTCATCTCTTGTTGAATTGTGTTTCCTTTGGTTACTTTCAGCATGCTGCTCGCCTGGACAGTGAAATCATCTATGATCGGGATTTTGAATATGATTACTTTGGATTTAAAACGCTTGAGAGATCATACCTCTTGAAAGTCCATGGCAAAGTTGTTGAAAGGCCTCAACACATGCTGATGAGGGTTTCTGTTGGCATCCACAAGGAAGATATTGATTCTGCAATCAAAACTTACCATTTAATGTCTCAGCGGTGGTTCACTCATGCATCTCCTACTCTCTTCAATTCAGGAACTCCAAGGGCTCAGGTAATGTTCCTTATAATGATGTTAAACCTGACTCGTACGTGTATCTGCAATGGTTTTTTACTGATGCGCTTGTGAAAATGTTTGAATATGCAGTTAAGTAGCTGCTTTCTGATCTGCATGAAGGATGACAGCATCGAGGGGATATATGACACATTGAGAGAGTGTGCGGTTATAAGCAAATCAGCTGGGGGTATTGGTGTTTCAATTCACAACATCCGTGCAACTGGAAGTTACATTCGTGGCACCAATGGAGCATCTAATGGTATTGTTCCAATGCTGCGGGTATTCAATGATACTGCTCGTTATGTTGACCAAGGAGGAGGCAAGAGAAAAGGTATACATTTCAGGATACTTTGCTATTATAATCATGATTGTTTGTGACGTACTTGTAGTTTAGAATTTCTGATGTATATTTTTTTTTTGCAATTGGTGAAGGAGCCTTTGCCATATACCTGGAGCCATGGCATGCTGACATTTTTGAGTTTCTGGAACTCCGGAAGAATCATGGGAAGGTACAGTCATGTGAATAATAGATCACTTATTTTTCTTACAATTTAGTTTGTGAGTTTCTTTAATGCATTCTCACATAACTTTTTTATTTTATTTTAGGAGGAGCACAGGGCTAGAGACTTGTTTTATGGTCTTTGGGTACCAGATCTTTTCATGAAGAGGGTCCAGAATGATGGGCAGTGGTCACTGTTTTGTCCTAATGAAGCTCCAGGTTTGGCAGATTGTTGGGGTGCAGAATTTGAGAGATTGTACACTCAGTATGAGAATGAGGTGAACGATTTCATCTTTGGATTTACTGCTTCCTTATGACTTCCTGTTATCTTAATTCCAGCTATGTGAAGCATCTCTGTTTGTTTTTATCTTTAGGGTAAGGCCAAGAAGGTTGTCCAGGCACAGCAGCTTTGGTATGAAATCTTGACATCCCAAGTAGAAACAGGGACACCATACATGCTTTTCAAGGTAAGAAACAGTTGTAGTTTATAAACATATCTTCTGTGGTTCCCACTTTTGATTTTTGAATCTCTTCTGTAGGATTCATGTAATAGGAAAAGCAATCAACAAAATCTGGGTACCATAAAGTCTTCCAATTTATGCACTGAAATTATTGAATACACTAGTCCAACAGAAACAGCTGTGTGTAATCTTGCATCTATTGCTTTACCCCGGTTTGTAAGGGAGAAGGTGAGTGGGAAAAAGAGTCTCAGATTTTGATTTTGCTTGGTCACTTAGTGCATAACTCTTGACATTTTTAACATCTCACAACAGGACATCCCCTTGGACTCACATCCGTCTAAGATTGTAGGCAGTTTGGGCTCAAAGAACCGTTACTTTGATTTCGACAAGTTAGCAGAGGTCAGTACTTAACTACTTGGTTCATTTTGTTAACTTTCAATGTCTGGGCAATTTGATATTGACTCTTTTTTTATGTTTGTTTTGTTTTGTTTTGTTTCGACAGGTGACTGCTACTGTTACTGTCAATCTCAACAAGATTATAGATGTGAATCACTATCCTGTAGAGACTGCAAAAACCTCAAACATGCGACATAGGCCTATTGGTATTGGGGTACAAGGTCTTGCAGATGCATTTATCCTTCTCGGAATGCCATTTGATTCCCCTGAGGTAAACTAACTTCGCATGTGTTAATAAACTTTTCAAAGTAATCTTGCTCTCTTTTCTGAATAATTTTTATTTGGAATGAATCTCAGGCTCAGCAGCTGAACAAAGACATATTTGAAACCATATACTACCATGCACTCAAGTCATCTTCAGAGATTGCTACCAAGGAAGGTACATATGAGACTTACCAAGGAAGTCCTGTGAGTAAGGTATGCATCAGATCCAGCAATTCTTTCAATATTTTTCCAACGTTATCATAAATTCTTGTTCCTAATTGCTTGGTTGGTGTATTGAATGATTCTTTTAGGGAATCCTTCAACCTGATATGTGGAATGTTACTCCTTCGAACCGCTGGAACTGGGCTGCTCTCAGGGAAATGATTTCAAAGAATGGAATCAGAAATTCTCTTCTTGTGGCACCAATGCCAACTGCTTCAACCAGCCAGATTCTTGGGAATAATGAATGTTTTGAACCGTATACCTCAAACATTTATAGTCGTAGAGTTTTGAGGTATGTTCTTCAAGCAAATAAAATAGCTCCACAAAGTTATGTTTTTGGTATCTACCATAGGCTTAATCATTGGTTTTGTTTTTCCAGTGGTGAATTCGTAGTAGTGAACAAGCATCTTCTTCATGACTTGACTGATATGGGAATCTGGTCTCCTACACTGAAAAACAAGATAATACATGAGAATGGTTCTATTGTAAATGTCCCGGAGATACCTGATGACTTGAAAGCGATTTACAGGTATAGAACTTCCTGGTTCTCTTATGCCCTCACTAATCTGTGTTGAGAAAATTTAACCTGTGTGCCCTATTGCAAAACGACTCAGGACTGTCTGGGAGATTAAGCAGAGAACAGTGGTTGACATGGCTGTTGATCGTGGATGCTTTATAGATCAAAGCCAAAGTTTGAACATACACATGGAGAAACCGAACTTTGCAAAACTCACTTCCTTACACTTCTACGCTTGGAAAAAGGGTTTGAAAACGGGCATGTACTACCTGAGATCGCGTGCTGCAGCTGATGCAATTAAGTTCACAGTAGATACAGCAATGCTAAAGGTAAAAGTAAAACAACACTTTTGTGCCACTCTGTGATTTTGTGGTTACTTAGACAACAAAATTGACATTGGCCTGTGAATTTTCTTTGGTGGGTTTTTTACGCAGGAGAAGCCTAGTGTAACTGAAGACGAAGAAGCAGCAGAAGAAGACAACGAGACGAAGATGGCACAGATGGTTTGCTCTTTGACAAACCGTGAGGAGTGTCTCTCCTGTGGAAGTTAAAACAAGACAAACAATTAGAAGGAAGGAACCAACGAAACAATTGAAAGTTGATCCAACACTTGCTATCCTTTTCTTTTCCTTTTCGTCTGTTGATTTGTATAGTGTTTAAGTATAATGTAGTATAGGTCTTTAAGATTGTCTTGCTACCAGTATGTGGAAGTTAACAATCTCTTTCTTGTCGAATATTTAACGTAAGGATCGTTTGAGTCGTGTAATAAAGAAGTTGCTCAAAGGTACCCATTAATTAACTGAGTTATTATGAATCGGTTTACGGAGGTGGTCAAAACAATTTCACCAATTTGTCCTCTAAGACATTCCATCACCTACGCAATTAACTAACTATTTGGTCCAAAACTTTTACAGTATGTATTAAAACTTGAGGGGGATATAATAAGAGAATTTTTAAAAACCATTAATATACGAATGGCCTGTGGGTTTCAGCCCGTTTGAATACCCATAACTACACCAAATTTTCTAAAATCAATAAAGCCCGTTCTTACAGTAAAACATCTCGATTGTTCTACTGACGCTCCGAACAAACTTTAACCCAAAAAAAATCAAAAGATCTCCACCGTTGATCGTGTCCGCAATAACAAAACCCTAATCATCGGACGCCTCTTCTCTCTCACTATATAATGACCTCATCCCTTCATTCTTCTCTAAAAACCTAGCCTAAACCTTTCAAATCGAAGTCCCCAATTTTCTCTTATAGCCTGTTCTGGTACCGTCTATTCAGTTTTTCTCGTTTTCTATGAATCGTAGTCTTTGTGTAACCCTATAGTTTGCTCATATTGCTTTTAGTTAATGATGACAAATCCAAAGGCTTGTTTCTCAAACATTCGCAGTGGCCGCCTAAGAGCTTTCGCCTTTCGCCAGGCTTGAGAGTTAATGCTGCTTTTTTCCTTCCTTGGATGTCTGAAACTTTTGAATCGAACTTCCATTGTTTTGCTTTGGTTTCTATTAGGGTTTTAGATTTGGGACTGCGTTTTCTAATGTCCCGTTAGCAGAATTGATTTCATAGTGCTGAATAGGATTGAACAAAGTCCCTCATATCTTAATCCATCTGTTTCACTTTGTCAGCAGTCTTTTATTTGGTTTCTTGCTGATCATTTCAGGATGGGAAATATATTATTGGGTTTTGATTGCTTAAGTGATTTTTGATTGTTTGGGTCGATGAGGATAAACATTAAGGCTTGTTTCTCAAAACATTCGCAGTGGCCGCCTAAGGCTTTCGCCTTTCGCCGGGCTTGAGAGCTTATGATGTTCCTATCCTTCCTTGGATGTCTGAGACCACTTCTCAATTTTTGTTTTATTTTTGTTTGTTTTTGTTTTCGGTTGATGAGGATAAACAATTAGGCTTGTTTCTCAAAACATTCGCAGTGGCCGCCTAAAGCTTTCGCCTTTCGCCAGGCTTGAGAGCTAATGCAGCTCTTATCCTTCCTTGGATGTCTGAAACCGATCAATGGTTCAATTTTTTTTTATGTTTTTGTCTTGAAGAAAAAGATCAATGATGATAAACTTAAGGCTTGTTTCTCAAAACATTCGCAGTGGCCGTCTAAAGCTTTCGGCTTTCGCCGGGCTTGAGAGCTAATGCTGCTCTTATCCTTCCTTGGATGTCTGAGATCTTTATTTACTTTGTTAATCAATTTTGTTTTTGTTGTGTGTATTTTCTATTTTTTCTGGCTATTTCTTGTAAATTTTGAATTAATCATCCCCATCTCTCCATTTTTATTTGCTTACACTTTTTTTTTATTGTTTGTTTGAATCGGCCGCTCTTCTTGACCAGTATGAAGCTTTCTCTGTCCTCAACGGTTCTAATCAAATATTTTAATATTCCAGTTGGTTTCGTATTTTATTAGATTTTCCATCTTTCTCTCTCTGAATCTAACATGGAAAGAGTTAGAGAGAGAGCGAGGCAGCAGAAAATGATTGGTGGCCAACAATATTTTTGATTCTCAAGTGCACAGAGAAATTTATTTGGGCTGAAAGTCGCAGAATCATCGAAAGTCACACAAAAATAAAGTTTCATTTTTGATCGGATCCGAAGGAAAACAAAAGAAAAAGATTTGATTTTGATCTAAAAACGCAGAGATTCTTTCCAAATGAATCTAGGTGATGAAGGGATTTAAGTTTTTCAAATTAGTAGTCATCAGGGTTTAGAGAAGCTATGGTGGTTCAGAAGAAGACATCCTTGCTGGTCTTCTTATTCTTCATCTTGTTGTTAGAGTCAACGTTCGAGCAACAGACAAGTTCCTTGCATGAGAAATCGGCGCTTCTGCTCTTAAGGTCCTCTCTTGGGTTAAGAAGCAGAGATTGGCCTGTAAAAGGCGATCCTTGTTTGAACTGGAACGGCATAGAATGTGATCAGTATGGTAGAGTAACCGAGATCAACATTTCAGGATTCAAAAGGACAAGGATTGGGAATCAAAACCCGCAATTCTCAGTTGATTCGCTCGTCAATCTCACCCGTTTAGTTTCCTTCAACGCCTCCAGGTTTTCTCTTTTAGGTCCCATCCCGGTTTTGTTCGGTTCAAGTCTGCTGTCTTTAAAGGTATTGGACCTTAGTTCTTGTTCAATCACAGGAACAATCCCTGAAACTTTGGGTCGGCTATCACGCCTCACTGTTCTTGATCTTTCAAAGAATTTAATCAGTGGGAACATTCCTCTGCGTCTTACCTCTCTTCAGAACCTATCAATTCTTGATCTTTCCTCAAACTTGGTACATGGTTTGATTCCTGCTAATATTGGGGCACTCGCAAAGCTCCAACGTCTGAATCTTTCCCGTAACAGTTTGTCCGCTTCCATACCTCCATCACTCGGAGACCTTTCTGCTTTAGTTGACCTTGATCTCAGCTTCAACGACCTGTCAGGTTCGGTGCCATCAGATTTGAAAGGGCTAAGGAACTTGCAGACACTTGTAATTGTGGGAAATCGCCTATCAGGATCCCTACCTCCTGATCTGTTCAGTTTCCTGAGTAAACTACAGATCGTTGACTTCAGAGGCAGTGGTTTCATAGGTGCTTTACCGTCCAGGTTATGGTTGCTGCCGGAGCTGAAGTTTTTAGATGTTTCTGGAAATCACTTCTCTGACTTGCTGCCTAATACCACTGTCAGTTTTGATTCTACTGTCACCATGCTTAACATATCCGGGAACATGTTTTACGGCAATCTCACACTTTTTCTGAGAAGGTTCCAAATTGTTGATCTGTCAGAAAACTATTTTCAAGGTAAAGTTCCTGACTTTGTGCCAACCAACGCTTCCTTGAGCAACAATTGTCTTCAGGGCCCAGAGAACCAACGGAAATTGTCGGATTGCGCTTTGTTTTATTCCAAAAAGGGCTTAACTTTCGGACCACCTGAAGAGAAGAAGAGTCCTAACTCTTCCTGGTTAAGCCACAGGAAAATAGTTATACTTGCTGCAGTTGGAGGGTCTATATTGGTTATGCTGATTCTCATATTGTTACCCATAACAGTAAGTTTCTGTGTCCGTCGAAGAAACAGATCATCGACAAGTAGTCATCCTAGAGGGAGACACAACGGCGTTGGCCCATTGCCTTCTGATGAAACACTTCCCTCCAGAGGAGGGGTCTCTATAAACTTTGGGAGTCTCGGATCATCTTTTACGTTTCAACAGCTGCTCAATGCCACCAAGGAGTTCCGTGATTCGAACCTGATCAAGAAAGGACAATCAGGGGATCTTTTCAAGGGTGTTCTGGAAACAGGAGTTCAGATTGTTGTGAAAAGAATCAGCTTGGATTCAACAAAGAACAACGAAGCGTATCTAACCGAGTTGGATTTCTTCGGCCGGTGTGCTCATCCGAGAATAGTCCCATTTGTAGGAAAATGCTTAGAGAGCACAACCCATAAGTTCTTGGTGTATAAGTACATGCCGAATAGGGATTTACCAAGCTCATTGTTCTATAAATCCAATTCCCTAGTTGACGACGGATTGAGATCTCTGGATTGGATTACCAGACTGAAAATAGCATTGGGAGTAGCAGAGGGACTTTCTTATCTGCACCATGATTGCTCACCACCAGTCGTCCACAGGTAGAAAAATCATTCCTTTGATTGTTTTTACTTAAAATCACCATTTGTTCATCACTGATATTGAGTCTTCCGATGTAAATGTCTTCAAAAAGGGATGTCCAAGCGAGCAGCATTCTCTTGGATGATAAGTTTGAAGTGAGGTTTGGGAGCTTTAGCAAAGCTTGTCATCAAGAAAACAATGGCCGTCCCCGGAAAATTGTCCGTTTGCTCAGATTATCCCAGTAAGCGTATCTGATTCATTTAACTTGAATCATTTATCCAATTTAGATTAAACATCTAACAACAAAGCTTCTTTTGCCTTTTGATTTTTCTGTCTTCAGGTCTTCTCAAGAAAGTGTTCCTGGTGCGTTTATCTTGAAATGTTTAAGAATCAGATTCATAAAAAACCTATAATTTTCTCTGTGTTCTAAGAATCCTCAAATCTACAGGGTCTCCAGCAACAGCAACATGTGCGTACGATGTGTACTGCTTCGGCAAGATACTTGTGGAGCTAATCACAGGAAAACTCGGAATCAGCTCATGCGAAGAAAGCCAATTCAAGAAAATCCTAACAGAGATAATGCCTTACATTTCATCGCAAGAGAAAGAACCAGTGGTGAACATTCTAGACCAATCTCTTCTCGTCGACGAAGACCTCTTAGAAGAAGTCTGGGCAATGGCAATCGTCGCTAGATCTTGTCTTAACCCTAAACCAACGAGACGGCCGCTTATGAGACACATAGTTCAAGCCCTCGAGAATCCTCTGAGAGTCGTGAGAGAAGACAGCAGCGAATCTGAGAGATTCCGTACGACTGGATCTTCGAGAGGATCTTCGAGTAGCGGCCGAGTTTTTGGTAGTTGGAGACAGAGCGTGTCTGATCCAGTCGCCGCGGGAACAAGTAGCCTTCTCTCTCAGGCAGAGGGTTTGGCGACGGGATCCTCGGCGAGAGAAAGTAGCCGTGGCGCCTCCAGCCGACGAAGTATCAAAGATGTATAGAAGAAGGAAGACACACACCATCAAACATTTTTACCATTTTTCTTTTAATTTTTCAACCCATTTTTTGTGGTTATGATTTGTTCTCTTGTTGATAAAAATTCCCATAATTAAGTTTTTTTTTTCCAGCAAAAGTTACCATTGTACTATGTTGTAAGTTGATGTTCTTGTGTAAACGATTCATTACATTGGTAATAAAAAACATTGATTCGCTTATTTATGAAATGAAAAACATTAATTCAATTAATTCACTGTAACTTTGAATATTAATATTTTACCGAATCAAACAAAAATCACTGAACGTCAATGTTAAATACAATTTACGAGTAATAGTATTTAGTAAAAATCGAGTAATTGTTAATTTTGAACAAATATATTCGATTATATAAAGAAAGTAAAAAGATAAATGAAATCGGACCTAATTTTATACTCCGGACATAGTTTAGTTCTGGTGATTGATCGGGATGAAGGTGCGTTAGGTGTCACAATGACTTAAAAGAGAGAGAGACAGAGAGAGAGAAGCGATTTGAACTCTCTTTGTAGAGTATGGTTTCCCGTAGAGGTTCCGATGCAAAGGCGATTGTCTGTATCCTCACAGATAGATTTAGGGTCTCCAACAAATGGGTTTCACATCTGTCTTTCGCTAGTCTTCTTGGTGTTGCTGGTTTCATCTTTGCCCTTAGAGACGGTCGTTTCCGCAACTTAAATCCCTTCCCCGGTAGAGAAAACGACGCCGGAGACGATTTTTTTCTCGTGCCTGGCCTGCAAAATCTCGGCAATAATTGTTTCCTCAACGTTATCTTACAGGTAATGCTTTGCATCGTAACTTTTAGCCGATTGAATTGCACAGAGTTTAGCCCCTTTTTACACTTCAATGGATTCTTCCTTTGAGTTTGCTTGTAATCCTTTGGACTGTGAATTTGAACTTTCAGTCATCCTTTGGATTGTGAATTTGAACTTTCAGGCTCTCGCAAGCTGCAAAGATTTTCGGAGTTTTCTTCAATGGGTTATAGAGGATGCAAGAGATACCGTAGCTGGAGAACTGGACCAACACTTTCCTCTTACTTTTGCTTTGTCTTCTTTATTACAAAGTAATATTAGGAATTTCCTCTTTTGTCACTGTATCTTGAGTTGAAAAATTGGTATGATAATGAGAGTCTTCTTTTGTTAATTGTTACCACCAGAGCTCTGTACAGTTGGAAGAAGACCATCTGTATCTAGCCCTCGTAAAGTTATGCTGGCATTGACACATTATGCCAGAAATTTCAATTTGACAAGCCAACAGGTTCAATTTCTGTTTTTATTTGACCAAAGGATGGATACCTGAGTTTGGTCGTCTTCATCTATGAGCTAATGATCTTCTTCAAACATAGGATGCAGCAGAAGCCCTTCTTCATCTTATATCTTCTTTGCAAGAAGAGATTGTAGTTTGTTATCGGCCTAGCCAAAGTAGTAATCTATCGGATATACTTTTTTCTCGAAACCTGAGAATGCTTGCGCCTAGTGAAGGCCTCCATGGTTTGATGGAACTCAAGAGATGGCATAAACATTTGCGTGGACCATTCGATGGGATTCTTGGTAGTACGTTGATGTGCCAAACTTGTTCTTCTCAGGTAATTAGGATTAGATTTCTCAATCTCACCAGTAAAATGGCTCTTGCTAATGTTAATTACTCTCTCCCCTTTGATTTTCTTGCTTTTTTGCAGATTTCGTTGGAGTTTCAATTTTTTCATACTTTGCCTCTTTCTCCGTTGCTCCATAGCGGTGGTTCCAACATTGTACGTTATGGAAGGTTCATTCTCTTATTGCTAAATTTTGTGAATCTAAACTTTTTCAGAAAAAGAAGAAAAACATTAATCCAATAGATTTTGCTTTTTGGGATGCTCTTAGATGTTTGGATGCACTTTGGAGAACTGCTTGAAGAAGTTTCTTGATGCTGAGAAAGTCGAAAACTACTTCTGTCATAGATGCTGGCATGGTGCTGCACTGAAATATTTATCTGTGATAGGAGCAGCTGGGGTAATTCATCTCTCAGCTTAAATCTTTTTCGTACCTTTCCTTTGCACATGCTTTGCGACTGTATCTGACCTGTGTCTACTTGCAAACAGACAGATATTGAAAAGCTTAAAAGCTGTGGCGGAGACGACCAATGCAATTGTAAAACTTCTGTTCTTCTAGGAAAAATGCCTTGGTCAAATAGCTATTCCCATATATTGAAGCAGTTAATCATCACCCGTTTCCCAAAGGTATTTTACGTGATCAATCTAGACTAGAAATAAAGTTTGCAACCTGAGAAAGTTGAATCCAGTATAATTTCTTTTCTTCTGAGTCCCATTTGACTCTCTCTACAGCTTCTATGCATTCAAGTGCAACGCGCTTCATTTAACATGTTTGGAGAATCCGTCAAACTATCGGTAGAGTCTTGTTACCTCCATTCCTGTCTACATTTCATGTCCCAAGTGTAGTTACTGTTCGTTCTAATCTCAATTTATTGGTATAGAGACATATCGCATTCCCACTCGTCTTGGACCTCTCCGCGTTCACACCATCTCCAATAGGATTAAACAGAGAAGAAAGGATTCAGATGAAGTCAGAGTACCAAAAGGCAGAAGCATCAAGAAGCCAGGGCATGTACAGGCTTGTAACGGTGGTGGAACATTTTGGTAGAACCGGAAGCGGGCATTATACTGTTTATAGAAGTGTGAGAGTTGCATCAGAAAAGGAAGAAAAAGAAGAAGAAGAAGATTGTGATGACCATTGTGAGGATTTGAGCTGGTTTAGTATATCTGATTCAGAAGTTTGCAGGGTTTCAGAGAGTGATGTTCTTGGTGCTGAAGCTAGCTTGCTCTTCTATGAGAGGCTTTGATACAGAAAGAAAAAATAACGAGAGCCCGAGCTTGGTTATTGGATTGATTCTTGATTCTTGTTGTGTAACTTTTAGGTTTTTTTATTTTTTAAAGTTAGTGGGGATATTTTAAAATACGTTAACGAACCTCCGTGTAGCCAAACACTACTAAAATTAACATTGCAGCCAAACACTCCTTTGGTTCCCGAATTGTGTTATAAGTGAATCCAAACAGTCTTTTAGCTTACTCGATATAATCTCGCGCTCACTAGAATCGTTTCGTTCCCAGTCCAAATTCAAATTCCCTCTCTGAGTCTCTCTTTTTCATGGCTCATGAGTCATGAGGCGATTCCGTTCTCGTCTCGGACGGAAGAATCTGGCTACACCGTAAAAGCATTCTCCGGATCTGATATCTTGAATCTTGATCTGTTCTCTAACCGTGTGACTCTGATAACGGGGACCGATTCGACGCCACAGAATCAACCGTCGGATCTGCTTTTACTTCGTCGTTGAGATGTCTCCGTCGTCATGTGTTCTTATGGTTCCTGTTTCTGGATGCTTACTACTTCTAACGCGACGAAAAGCTCTCTGGTTAGTTAAACCTTCGCTATCAGGAATTTCTCGAACATCTGATATAAATTCATAACTAGGTAGAGTTTGCTAGCATCCATCTGATGGCTATTTTGGAGCTCTTTCGTTTAAGGAAATCGATGTAGAGATTTATGTAATGTTGAATTTTGCAATACCTGATGCGTTTGCCAGTTTTGTAGATTTGTTTGACTATTGCTTCTACTAGTTCGCTTAAGTGCGACGGATCGCTTCAGTCAACATTCACTGACCTTTCGTTTTATGATTGTTGAACTCGTAAGTGTCAGATCTGATAGTTTCGTTCCATTATTTTTTGAAATTTGTTACTCAGAATCATCTGAATAGCGGTTGTATCTCTACGTTTCTTTTGGAAATATCACTAGGAAAACGACATATATATGTAAGTTTGCATCTACTAGAAAAATCAATAGAAGCAAAATCATGAACATCAATTGAAAGTATCCTGATTAAGTTGTTGCAGTTTCTTTCAGATGATAAAACTTATTGGATGCGTGGAGCCAGTTTCCGATATTCGCCGTCGGATAACGCTGCGATCATGGTATACCGAATGGTTTATTGCTTTTCTTTGGTGTATGGTCTAATTCAGCTGGGATATATACTTTCAAAAATCTCCGTGTAGGCGTTACAGTTTCGGATTTAATGATCCATTGTGTGGTCACTGAGCTCTGGTGTGATCTAAAACACTCAAATCAAGTTGGAGTTGAAGATTGTTATACTTAAGCATGTCAGCCAACTGAAATGGCTTGGAAAACCTGTTGGGATGATCCTATGAGGTTAGTTAGTTGATATCACAAGATTACTTATGGTTCATTCTCTTCTCTATAACAAGTTCCCTATCGTCATATTCTTAATACTGAACTCTTAACTGTTTCGAAGTCCATTGTACTACAATATAGTCAGTTGCACAAGATAGCATACTTGAGTGCGTCTTTGATGTTGAAGTTTTCTCGGAACCCCATCTCCAAGAATAGTATTTTTTTTTGTTTATTTAATGGTTTCAATTGCGACATTACTTACTGATTATGATTTGATTATGAACCATTACTTACTGATTATGATTTGATTATTGAACCAATGGAATGATCACCGTTCATTAAAACTGTGTGAATTGGCTCACTCTTTCCCTTTACTCATAAATCTGTATCTTCTTTGCTTGTTGCAGCTTTTGGTTCCAAGATTCCATGTCTTACTTTGTGTATGAAGCTGAAAAAATCTATCATATGTTACATGTCTCAACAGCTACGGATCAAACAGCCTTCGTTTACAGTGTGCTATCTAACCAATATGTGGATGGCATTTATGAACGAAAAGGTGAGTTTTGATAGATAGTAATTTTATTGTTGTTTTAACGTTTTCATTTATTCTACAGTTTAGTACATCGATCCTCTAGGGAAAAGTAAGGATTTCAACAACCCTGAATATTGCAGTAATTGAAGACAACAAGGTGCGTACAGTACCTAAAGACGATGTGTTTAGGTACTTTTTGTGTCCTTCAAAGATTTAGCTTATTTCGGAGACTTGAAAACTTAAGTACTGATTTATGGTAAGTATGCATTACAGGTACTGTGTTGACAGAAGCTCAGGTAGCTGAACGTTTTGACGTCGGTTTCAACAAGCAAGTCTGAACATCTTGCCAATTTCAGGTTCCACCTATTATCTATCCAATATCCATTTACCTTAGATTTGGGTTTTATATTACGCCAAAACAATTGAGTTTGTGTGCATAGTTTTCGTGAAAATTATATAGGAAGTTATGTATTATAAAAAGAACATTATATAATCCAACGCATTTAGCAGAAGAACCAGTTTAATCTCTTTAATGTTATGTTTTTCCCACTGAACTACAAAGAATTTAGATCTAGTACATTTTTTCATTCTGGTGTTACAAATTTTTCATCATATTGAAGGAATTCGGAATAGCCTAAAATAAAACTTGATAAAATAGTTTACAAATACTCAATATTGGATTGAAGTTTTCAGAGGTATGCAATATTATAGACAAGGTGTCTCTGTTACTAGCTTTAAAATTCAGCAGTCATTAATGGGACACAAATGCTCTCACGTATTGTATTTTGCAGAGCACATACATGCACGCATGGGAAAAGACTTGCTTCCTGAAAGATTCGAAGGTTGGAGAGGGAGATAGACGGTGGAACATATTTACCAAATCCTCTTTATTTTCGAAATGATCTTCAGGTCCTATGAAACATGTTTAGTATTTACCTTTCCTGAGGACAATAGAAAAAGGTAGAAAGAGTTTGTGTGACGATGTTGCATAATAAAATACATAAATGATATTAGAAAGAAGTTCTACAAAAGGGTTCTAGATATTTTTAGACTTATTGTGTTATCTTTGGGGTTTATTGATTTGTTTTACTTACCTGTGGAATAATTATTGTTCATGAGTTTGAATGCTTTTGAAGCTTTATTTTCTCCTCTGAAGGCTGCTCCATTTCCTGCAAATCTTTTACCACAGCACCGAAGCTTACGCTGTCTCCATTAGTAAACTTTCTCGATGAAGATAAGCCAAAATCAAATGGCCCCCGTGACTCAGCCTGAGTTTGAGAAATATGGTGTCAAATTCAAAATCCAAATGGTAAACTTATTCCCCCAAGTCGTGTAGTTAGAACGTGAGGTTTCCATTCGGTACATATGAAAACAGCAAAAATAAGTGATTGGAGAATGTGAAGCAGAGACCAGACATTTGAAAAAACTCACTTACCCACTTGATTCCTGAAAATCCAAGGCTGCTGTCCTGATTAAATACCGTGGAATCAAATAATGATTTTGCAAGTTTTGAATCATCTTTCTGTTGCTCCTTCTCAGCATTTCTACTTACCTGCCAGATATTCAAATCCCAATCATGAGTTGCAAGTTCTAAACTTTTAACAGTAGTAATTAGAAATGCTTACTGAAAAAATAAATTAAAAAAAAACCGCATAACATATTAACATGAGAAACGTTTAACCTGCTTGTGAACCTTCGGTGAGGTCACGGCACCCTTTCGAAATGAAAATGCATGGCATGTATCTTCCGCATCAAGTATAGATGAATGTGATGGCTCAGGTGGAGGAGCAGGGGAAGGGGTTCGAGGGTTATCTGTTTGGTTCACAAGGAAAGCATCTAATGAATCAGAGATAAGAGGTAATGATGGTTGTTTGATAGCTCTCCTTGTTTCCCATGTTTTGTTACAATCACTAAACCTTCCCTCTCCTAGACATGATGCTTCGGAGAGTAAGCCTCCGATACTTCCACTTGACTGACCATTATTATTATTATTATGACCTGGTTCTTGTTCATGGTTAATATCCCGTCTATCTTGTAAAGACGCCTCAGAAAACAGCCCTCCAATGCTTATGTTTGTAAGATTGTCTTCCCAGAGAGTTGCGTTGGCATTCCCTGTGTTTGAATTTTTACAATGATTCCCAAAGTTTCCCTTCAATGATACTTCTGAAAGCAAACCACCAATGCTTAGGCTTGTTAATCCATCATCCCAAAAAAACAATGTCGAGCCAGATCCATCGTTTATCTTATTCTCCTGATTAAAATAGGTAGTTATAATTCCTGGTATACAGTTATATCAGAATTGAATCCAAAACAAGAAAAAGAAATAAATTATTAAGCATACCGTTGGCTCGACTTGTCCAACAGGAGGTGAGTTTCCCAAGGGAGGTGTATCAGTCACTTGATTTGGAGAGGACAGGATTGTCAATGGGTTCTCTAAACCAAACATGTGCTTTCCCGTGAAACTGGTACTCTCTGTTTTGTTACTAATGATGTTCTGAAAGCAACCAATACCCGGAGTTGAAGGAGATGGCGGTTCATCGGTTTTATTTTCAGTCGCAGAGGACCACCCATACCTAAATGACATAACAAGACTCATAAGACGCGGCTCCGCTAAGAAAGTTGCTTTGAAAGGTATATAGATGCAAACCTTAAGCGGAAAAGGAATGGAGCTCCAATAGTTTCATAGACATCGCCTGTAGTGATGTTGCTGCTTGCTATCCATTTATGACCAGAAGCGAGTACCGATTTATCATATGGGTATAACGTGGGATCTCCCCGGGCAATCTCTGAGCTGCCCCACTTATTGTGAATGTGTTGAAGCACTGAAGAAATCTTCTTCCGCGAGCTAAGAGTGAGTTCCAAGTATGGGTGAAAGCCGTCCTGTGGAGTAACACAAAGAAACAAGTTGCAAAGTATGCACCAGAATATATACTTAGTACAGGTCTTGTGGTCAGATCTTAAGCTTTACCTTTTCCAATCTTTCACGGGTATGAGCATCCAAAGGAAAGAGCTGCAACTTCATTTTTCCAGAAGGTTGAACCTCTTTGCCCGAATGGAGATTGCGGACAGGTACTTGTTGAGCTTGGTCTTTGGTATGTATAAACCTTTGATTTTGAGAAGATGGAGACTCAGCTGGAAATTTAGAAGGGGACTTCTCTGCACTTCCGCTATTATGTTTCCCTGATAGATGAAAAGTTTAATTACAATGCCAACAAATTGTAGATAACAATTTAGAGTCTGAGCTAAACTCTAAGAACTGATGCAGTGGAAAAGGAAAACTAAGATATAAACTATTGCATTTTACTACCAACAACAAAATCTTTTGTAAACGCCTTAGGATCAAGTGAAAATAATTCAATAAGCTTTTACCAGGATCATGGAATATCTTAGTGGTTGTTTTCATACACTTGTTGGCTCTGGTGAATTTTCCTCTCGCTTTGATCTCCTTTGAGGGCTTCATTGCAGTTTGAGTCCTCTTTCTAGCCATTCTGAAAAAGAAGAATTCTGTGTCAAAAACTCAGAGTCAAATCATTCCGTTCTCCATTTTATTCTTTCACAGAGATTCATAGCAAAACTTCCAATCATACAGATTCAAACCCTAGAAATCCATCCAAGTGCCTCTCAGATCTAGATTAATGCGCAACCAAACGAAACTTAGAAACATGCTCAATCAATCATACAAATAAACTCAGATTTGTTAAGCGAACACAATTACAGTCGAAATCATTCTGTTCTTTCAGAATATTGCGTAGAAATTTAAAACAAAACCTTCAATATCCAGATCCAAACCGAGAAACTCAAACGCGATACAAAATCTCCAACTTATCCACTACCAGACGAAACTCAGGGAACTAATTATATTTAAATTTGAGATAAAATAAACACAGCTATAGGCAAATTATTAAGTTCTTTGGTAGATTTTACGAAGATTCAAAAACAAAACCTCCAACCTCATGCTGATCGGAACCCTAGAAATCTCGATGATCCAGCCGAACGAAAATCCTTAGCATGAACAATCAATCGGACATGAATAAATTCAAATTGAGACCAGCAATCACAGTTAAATTTACAATCTAGAGCATAAAATCTTACGGTGACAACACCAATCAAGCAACAGATGAACGATCGGTGGAGAAAAAGTAAAGAGAAGCAAAGAAATCGCAAATTCAAAATCTCAATCTCTGAGAGATTGACACGGTTACAAATCATCGACCTAGTAGTCTGAGACGCGAGACAAAAAAAAAGCTTACTAAGGGAAGAGAAGACGGAGCTGTCAGACGAAGGTCTTCGAGAAGAAATCGACGATTCGCCAGAGAGAGAGCAGAGAAGGTGAAATAACGAGGCGGGAATATTTTTCAATGAAAATATGTTAGAAACCAAATTCTCCCTCCATTGCCCTTTTTCATATACCGTCGTTTTTCAAAACTTTCATTCAGTAGAGATTTGCGGTCGGTTTGTATTTGGGCCCAAACTCGTGGCCCATTAACTCATTAAGACTTTGAAGACCCCAGACTCAGATATTTTGCTTCAGCCTCTCAAATTAAACTGTTGAATGAATGTTATAATAGTGGACCAAAAATACACAAATCAGTCTGATATAAATTAATCCAATCATGTGCAAAGTTAGATATAACCGACTACAAATATATTTTTTGGTTGATTAGTTAGTCGCCTCCTCCTAGTATATCAAAATTGAACTCTACAAAAATAAAACCAATCGCGTTAGTATATAACCAAAAATCGGGTTAGTCCACAACAACATTTCTAACTAATATTATTTTTGTCAATAACATATATCTTATATGGGTTTAAATTGTGGCTGTGACGCATAATCATGAGCCAAATTTTTAACTAGATAGTTACTTAAATTTTGATATTCACATTGAAATAGATTGTTACTAGTTACAAAAAGAGTTATAAACGGTTATATAGGACCATGATATTTGAGCTAGTGGATAAAAAATTATTTTATAAGTTATTTAATAAATAAACTATCATATTTTCTAAACATATTAAATGCTGCTTCACACTTTGACGTACTGAGAAGGAAAATAAAAGGTCAAAAAACGAATTACATTGAAGATATATCAAAGATCAAAGTCATATGAGTTTCTTTCGCCATAATGTAAGGTTTTTTAAACTCTTTTCTCGAAGTGTCTTCTCTTTCTGAAATTGATTTTTGTCAAGTACCAGTACGACGTCATTTTCAAAAATCATATTCATAGTCATGGCTTTTGTTTTTTTGGTTTTATACGATTTATTCAATAGGAATCAAATACACTTGGTTGCAAATCATTTCAAGTTTTCAAAGAGCAATCATAGGTTCTTTTACCGACCAATCATATAGTCCAAGTGTATATCAAATTCAGTCTAAAAATAAGTAAGTGGGTAAGGGCAGAAAGCTCAAAAGCCTCGGATCTATGATAATCATTTTGACAGAATTTGTAGGAATCAATTAGCACTTGTTTAAATAAAAGATGAGACTTTATTGAAATTCAATAACAGGGTTCTACAAAAATAGATGAAAGCTCATTTATCGAGCAAATCTTTTTAAATGGTCCTACTTTTTAAACTTAAAACTGATAATATTCATTCTACTTTTTAAACGCTTAGTACTTACTAACTACTATTGACCAATACTATTTGTGATCCGATATTTTTCATTAGTTTCACCATCTAGTCATCATAACCGAATCCACTATGTTTTTCTTGTAATTGAGATTTATATGTGATGTAATAAGAGAGGTCAAAACTGTAAAATAGATATAAAACAAGTACATTACTATCTCTGAATCTATGATAACATCGCCTGATATCTAACTGAAACTTACCCTGAAAAGAAAAACAGTTCACATGAAAAGCATCGAATAACGACAATAAGAAATAGATACTTAGAGCATATTTATGGGTTGGGACATAAATTGTCCTTAGATAATATTATGTTAATCAACATCAAATCAGCTGACGCCACCTGTCTTAAGGACAATATCGAATGTTCTTTTTTTTTTTTTTTTTTTTTTTGTCAAACATAGTTGTTTTTCATTCATTCAATCCAAAGGGGAAGCAACAGATACAAAGTTTTGGAGCAAATTCTTCCAACATACATAAGAAAGATAGGGTAAGCAATAAGTTTTAAAGATAGATTCATGTAAACTCGGAAGCAGAGGCTAACTAGTAACATGCCACAAGCGAGAACATGGTGTGTCGATGACACTTCCACGAAAGATTCGGGAATTTTCGAGATAGTCACTATCAACAGATCTTGTGACGTTGAGAAAGGATACTTAGCTTCACGGATCGCCGGCTTGAGACACTGTGAAGCCGATGAGGATCTTGTTCGGTTCTTTTCCGTAACAGGTAAGAGTGGGGTTCTAAACAAGAGTCCGACATTTTTCGAGAACAGTTAACCATGGTTCGAGAGGGTTGAAGCAAAAACAGAGAATTCACAATTCCTAGTTGTGGATGCTGGATGCAATCGATTTCAAGATGCTTCAAGGTATAGAAGATAATGGCCGGTAATGATGTGGAGCTCCAAATACAGGGAGATGCTTCAGGGAAGGAACATAGTCTTCGGCTGCCCAACTCACCGAAAAGACATAACCTAATAAATGGGCTTGGAGAGAGAATAGGGCAAACAAACCTGGGCCTGATGTGATTATAAGATGGGCTTAATCTTGCAAAGATGGATCGAGACAGGAGAACTGGGCTACAAAAATGTGAAAGGCCCATCAACACAAACCCTAACGTTGCATCAGTTGGAAAAGTATTGAGGACGCCGCCGCAGGTGTACGGAGGGGATCTCAGCAAGGTTAGGTTTAATCCTTCCGCCGTCATAATCATCACCGGTTCCGGCGTCAGAACAGAGCTCCATTCCGTCGAGGAACAAGGAGGTGACATACTTGACTTCGAGGGGATCCGGGAGAGGCATTGAGCGACGAGGATTGCGAAGGTTTTAGATTCCATAGATCTAAAGATGTCTGAGAGACAAATCTTGGATTTTACTGTCGAGTCGTATGAAGAGAGTCCTGAGAGTTTAATCACACCGATTGAAGAAAACATAATCCAGAGAAGAAGATCGCCGTGCGCCGTCGACGACTTCACCAAGCAAGGCGCATCTGACGGTCCAAGAACTCGAGTTCCTGCCATCAACGAAGCTTGGTGTAAGCTCTCTTCTCGGGTAGATGATAGCGTAGATCGGGATTGTTGTAAATCGTCTTCAGACTTCAAGGGTTCTTGTAGTGTCGGCTCCGGCATATATGCTGCGGGTATAGATTGGAAGTTGAAGATCGCCAAACACGCTCGCCGTCCTTTGTGGCTGAAAGATGAGTCTCCGGTTAAGAGCATATATGGTTCGAGAGAGTTTGAAAAAGTTCCAAAAGAGAAAGAAAAATTTGCTAAACAAAGAGAAATAAAAGAAAATCTAGAGCGATGGAAGAGAGAGTGATCGGAGTCCCGACGCCGGCAAGCGAAAACTTTGCCAGCGCCGGAGGAGGAAACCATAAAAAGCTTCTCGATTATTGTGCCCGAGAGGTTTTTGGTACTTGATTCAGTATCGAATGTCCTTATATAATGACTATTCTATGCTTTTGTTCTACTTTTTCATTATTTTAATATTAAATGTATTTAAGGACAAGGTAAAAAACCTTGATAAACATGGCCTTAACGGAGCTAGGAAACACAATTTTATTAATAAATAAATATACGTATATAGTGAGTGATACAGAAAGAAACTCACAAGAAAAGTAGTCTGTTTTGGATCTTTAACCAAACGGAACCTCTGTCTTTTATTTATCGTGTGTCCCCCGTCTTGTCCTTTTGTCGATTATAAAATCGGTCACGCCTTTTCACTTCCATACTCCTCATTTCCATCTCTATACCCCTTACCACTTTTCTAGATTTCTTCTCTCTTTTTTTTCTCGTTTTCTTTTTATAAACAAATTAATGTTTTATTTTCTAAAATACTCGTTTTCATTTTTAGAAAGATTATTCATCAAAATGTTGTATTGATGAATACGAACAAACGTGTTGGCAACTTAGAAACTAACTTAATTAGATATCTCGTGATGTTTCCAAACGAACTATAATGACCATGAGACAATAACATGGTCAAAGCAACTTTTGAAAGACGAATAGAAGTTGGACTAGTTGTTGAATTTTAGACAACCGATTACATAATTTTTTTTTGGTGGAAACAACCGATTACATAATTAATACCACAAAAATTCAAAACTAATAGTATATGAAGTGTAAATTTAGTTAAGAGTGGTGATGTTATTTTATGGTAAAATAATAATTTGAGTTAGAATATATAATTTTAATAATAGCTTTATAATATGTATGAATTCTACTGAACTGAGAAATAAGTTGGTTTCAAAATTTCAACAAAAAACGCATACATTAAGCCATGCGTTTACCTAATTTTGCGAGAAATAAATTGTAAACATATCGATATTTGTTTGCTATTACATAAATTGAAAGTTAACAAGAAGTCAACAGCACTGTATCTCTTAAATGTTTGTAATTTCATTGACGAATTGAGTAAACCTATTAGATTGCGGTAACTGTGAGAATATCACCTGAAAAAGTATTTTTTTAGGTAGGAAATAAATATAAGCAATAAAACAAGGGCAAAAAAAACAAACAAAAAGAGATCAACTCCATTTACTAAAATATACTAATAGGAAGACAACCTTAACTTACTTAGAAAAACATACTTCTAGATATATGCTGTTGTAATTATTTTATACAAAGATTTTAAATATTTGTTTCACAATATTGAAAGACGTTTTGAAGCTCGAATTTCCTTACGAATATTCTACGGGTGTTACATAGCCACAAAACATAGGGGTTAGAGATCCACGTTAATAAGCCACATCCCCATAAATAAATACATTTGATTAACAAAGAAAACGAATTAAAATTATTAGATCTAGTTTTTAGTTGTGCCTCACACTACGCCTCCGAGGTGGATGGGTTCTAGATTATTTAAACAAAAAATAAATAAAGTGAGACAAAAAAAAAAAATTGAAGTCTGCAAGGAAATTTTTTGCGTAGATAGATGTAAGAAAGATTGTGGAAGCCCCTTAATCCAGTAATTGAGAGCAAGGGTGTTAATTATGCTTCTACATCAGGTTTGGGGTTCAATCCCCGGAAGACGTAATTTATTTTGGAGATTTTAAGCAGATTTTAAGGAGACACGTTTACATGAGATCTTCTGCGTGGAACAGGTGCAAGCGCTAGATATGGATCTTCGTAGAGGCCAGAAGATAGAATTATCCGTTATATGAGTTGCCGATGTATTATTTATCATGATTTGCAATTGAATAATAATAATCCAGTGTTAAAAAAAAAAGATGTAAGAAAGATTTTAATAAAGCTTAAATTTCGTGACTAGTGCTAAGTTATTAAAAAAAATTGTTTAGTTTGTTAAAAGAATTTATATGTTAACAAAAAATTTATTTAGTTATTTTGCTTAAAGAAGAAATTGAGGAAAAATATATTAAAAAAAAGTTCTGAAAAAAAAACTAAAAAAGAGAAAAGATTCTTCAGCCTGTCCCCGCTCTTAAATGGCAAGAAGGAGACTGTGAGGGAAACTACATAACTGAAAAGAAAGAAATTAGAGAGAAGCATAAAAAAATTAAATAACGGAAGCCAGAAAATAAATAATATCACTCAAAAAATCCATTTTTTTTTTGCTCTCTCTCAATTCATGTTGATTTAGCCCTTCGTAGACTTCCCCCTCGTCTTCCGCCGCCGTTAGACGCCGCCTCGGCAGTATCAGCAACCGCCGTGGTGTTCGTCGTCGTAGAAGGCTCATTTCTCTCCGCTATCTGGTAAAATCATTTATCTGCTCCCTTTCGTGAAGATTTGGTTTTACTTGACAAAAACTTGTTTGGTTATTTGTTCTGATTTAGTCCTACTTGGCAAATTCCTGGATTGTTTCCGATTAAAATCCGTTAGAAAATTTGAAATTCATTGTATGTGGTCGTTTGAGTATTGGATCTGATTTGAATTTTATAGTTAAGAGCTATGTTCATGTTGGATTTTTGGGATAACGATCGTTCCATTTTACCTGGATCTAAAGCATTTTTAGATCGTGAAATTGTGAAACTCGATCTAGAAACAGCTTAAAGTTCGTTTTTTGCGTTTTCGCTGACTTTCAATTGCGATTGCACAGATTGATCATAAGATCTGTACTTGATTCTTCTACTCTCGTCATTTGTGGTTTCCTCGATAAATTTAGCTCTAATTCGAAGATTGAAATCTGCAGAGATCTGTTTTTTTAAAAAAATGACTGCAACAAGCAAGACGGATCAAAAAGCGGCTTTAGACATTGCATCATGGCTCTTCAATGTTGTTACTTCCGTTGGAATCATCCTCGTTAACAAAGCCTTAATGGCTACTTATGGCTTTAGTTTCGGTGAGTCTTCTTATCTCAACTGAACTCTTCCCTTGAAATATATAGTCAACGGGGTTGACTTGATTCAACACTCAACCGATCTGTTTCTAAATCTGACACAGCTACAACATTAACCGGTTTGCATTTCGGAACAACCACATTGTTGACTACTTTCTTGACATGGCTTGGTTATATCCAACCTTCTCAGCTTCCTTGGCCTGATCTTTTAAAATTCGTTTTGTTCGCAAACTTCTCCATCGTTGGGATGAACGTGAGTCTTATGTGGAATTCTGTTGGATTCTACCAGGTCAGTCCTTTTTCATCTCCATGCGAATTTCGTTTCACTTACAACTGTCATTTTTTCCGGAAGATCTTGAAACCACTGTGTTTGACATTGCAGATTGCGAAGCTGAGTATGATCCCGGTTTCTTGTCTTCTAGAAGTTGTTCTTGACAATGTCAGGTATTCAAGAGATACAAAGCTTAGCATTTTGTTAGTTCTTGCTGGTGTTGCCGTCTGTACTGTAACCGATGTTAGTGTCAATCTCAACGGATTTCTCGCTGCCGCTATTGCTGTCTGGAGCACCGCGCTTCAGCAATACGTAAGCATATATTTTATATCCTACTCCTGAAATTTAATCTATTGTCAATTTTGGAACAGATTTTGGTCAAATTCATCCTGTTATTCTGATCCCCGATCCACACATTCATCGTTTGTTTTCTAGTTTTGGTTGTAAACCAGAAACAGAAATCTGATTTCTAACAATTGCTACTACACTTTGCAGTATGTACATTATCTACAACGGAAATATTCACTCGGTTCTTTCAATTTACTGGCGCATACCGCTCCAGTTCAAGCTGCATCATTGTTGTTGGTCGGACCATTTCTAGACTACTGGTTGACTAACCAAAGGGTGGATGCATTCAATTTTTCATTTGTATCTCTGGTAAAGTTTCTCCTCTGTTTCTTTATAAAGTCTTCTATGATTCAAAACAGAATGATGAAGATTGTAACTTAGTAGTACTAGTAGTCATACCAATTCGCATTTGTTCAATTTTCAAGAACTGATGATAACTAGTTAGGCTCTTAATTATTATACTGTGTTGGTTTTTGTCTTTCCTAAGCTCTATCTAACCCAATTACTTTTGGGCAGTTCTTCTTAATACTCTCGTGCAGTATCGCAGTCGGGACCAATCTCAGCCAATTCATCTGTATCGGAAGATTCACGGCCGTGTCTTTCCAAGTACTTGGTCACATGAAGACAATTTTGGTTTTGGTTTTGGGATTCACTTTCTTTGGTAAGGAAGGTTTAAACCTACAAGTAGTGCTTGGAATGCTCATTGCGATCCTCGGTATGATCTGGTACGGTAATGCATCTTCTAAACCGGGGGGTAAAGAACGTCGTAGCCTCTCTATTCCCATAACCAAGTCACAGAAACTATCTGAAACAAACGAATCTGATGAAAAGGTCTAGAAGAAAGAAGTGATGGCATTGACATAGAAACAAAAAAAAAAAAAAAATTCAGATACAAAATTGGTAGAGTATCATATGGGATATTTATAAACAAAAAGGGTTTTAATTATTTAATTTCCAGAACTATAATTTTATTTTCTTACAGAGCTTTTTTTGTTGTTCTGCATTTTTAATTTTTGGTTAATCCTTTTTTTGGCCTTCGCATTTTGCAATTTTTTTCCTAATTCCAAAAGAAGCATCATCCATCCATACTACTGATAATAAAATCTCAATTTTACTTTGATCTATTAGTAACTTTTGTCCTCTTATTATTTATTACTGCCACCTGCAATATCCACTTTTGTAGGTTTTTTCTTCTGGAACGTGAATATTAATTCTTGGGTCTATGAGTTATCATACTAAAAGAAATATCTGCATTCAAAAAATGAAGGGAATTATACAGTGGGATCCTTGAATGCTATCTTTTGCATTTATAGTTGGAGATATCATGATCTATTTACGTTATCTTATTTTAAAATGTCATCAACCACATCATTCTCTATCAAGCACATGGACTCACCCCGTTAATCGCCGTGTTATAAGGGTTTTAATTAAAATAATTCCTTTTTTTTCATTTTCATTTGAGAAAATGAAACTGGGGGTGCACACGTGTAAAGCTCAGTTTAAGAGGTCGTTGCGTGTGGAGATAACCAAAACGGGAAAGTCTAACGAAAACAGCTTTGCTTACGTGTTAAACGGGATCCGTCGTCGCACGTGCGTCTGTTATTTGACGTTTGATTGTTAGAGCATGGGCAATGGTAAAATAGGTGTAGTGGGTGTGAAATATTTTTTTATTATTAAAATTTAATGAGAAAGAGAAAAGAGAGAGAGAGAAGGAACGAGAGAAGAGATTAAAATAATCTCTACAGCCGGTTGTAAACCTACAACCCCTCTCTCCTGATTTTTACACTGTTTGATTACTTTTTAATTTTTTATTAGTCACAACCCTTCAAAGGTTGTGCCATTGCGTTTGGTCTTAGAATGTGTGACTTTTATTGATTTTTTTCTTTTTTTGGGAAAAATAAAAAGAAAATTCCCGTTATCAGAGGGTAGCCCACACGAATTTTCCCGTTTTCTAATAAATTTGTCTCTACAAATAAAGAGAGAAAAACTACATATTTAAGAAAGTAAGCTGAAGGTTATGCAACCAAACAACCTAATATTTTTCTACTTAAATTTATCACTTAAATATTAGGGATAGTCAATTTGAATTGTTCTGAATACAAATATTTGTAACTGCATGCATCTCCTAATACTAAAAGCTAATATTCTAATCAAACCAAATAATGTTTATCATGCACACTCATAAAACAAAAAGTCAACCATGCATGTATTCAGCTAACGCTACTTATATATGTATCTTGAAATTGAAACATGACGATGAATACATATTTAATTTAAATTGTCTCCGATCGTATTATTCGATAATTTAAAAGTTGATTTTATAAGGGTTTTGGGATCCTAGTATAAATTTCATACAAAATTCTAAACTGACCTAACAATTAGGTGTTAGATAGATGTTTCTGCTGGAAACAGCTTGGAGCTTAATTGAAATTTATATGAAAGGGCACTCCATAGTCTCCATTGACCAAACAAAAACTTTCAATTTTCCCAAGTACAGCAATTAAGTATTAATTTCTTCTTCGTTGTTTCATGTTAATAATCTTGAATTTTATTTCTTATATTTAATCAACTTAACATAGTAATGGCCGAACGATAAATCCACCAGAAAGAAAAAAAAATGATTTAAAAATGTTAGATTTTTCAATCATACGTCGACTACTACTTAGCAAAAAAGACTAGCTCCTATATAGTTCGTTTAATGCATCGCTGCCTTCTTAGACCAACAACGTGGGTCCTTCGTGGGTTGTTGTACAATAGTAAAATACAAAAATATTATTTAAAAATATAAAACAAAGTAGATAGAGCGTAACTACAGAATTTTGATTAATACGACCAGCTTAAGATAGATAAAGGATTTGGAAGATTATGTGCAAAAGCAAACGTGATCCCTATTTGAAATAGGTTGTAAAACACGCCATGTTCTATATACAATGAAATGGTTGCTAGAACTTAATTAACTCACAGCTTAAATTTGGAAAATAGCTTTTTTTATTTATTTTTTTTTTGGACAAAAATTTGGAAAATAGCTTAAAATTATAACCGTTGTAAGATATTTGTGATTTTCGTTTATATTTACAGCATATATATCTAATTAGCACGTGTTCACTTACAAATTTACAAAGATGACTTGATTTTGTCATGTTACAGTATTTTATTTTAATACAGAATTAAAAATATAAAAGCAAATATTTTTTATTATGCTAAATTTACAATTGTTACTACTGGTTCTACTTTTTTATTCTACATATAATTTTCTTAAATTAAATAACTAATTAAGCCAGCTATTTAGATTAATATTGACGGTCAAAGGTTATGATGTTAATGTAATTCTTAATCATATTATGAGAACAGTTAAGATATTCGCAGTTTGTGTTTGTACGGCGATATTCTTACAATGATTGATCAATAATTTTGAGATTGCACTTTAGGAAAATATGCTATTATTGTTTACCACCATCATTACAAACATATTATCAAAATGTATATTTTGTTATGATTTTCATTGATTTTATTATTTTATGATTTATTCGTTATAGACTCACACATTTTTCGTGGACAAATTGTTTTATTTAGTTTATGCATTATATCTAGATAATATATATTTATTTTTTCATATTTTCTCTTCAAAATATCCGTAACTAATACTAGTATATTTACCTATTGATTTGATTATACTTATTTTTTTTACCGCCTATAATAATTATATAATAAAACAAAATAATACTTATGTTTATTACATATATTTTTTTTACCACAATTATTAATATATTAATTATCAGTTGTTCGGATGAATGGTTTTATAAAGGTAAACAAATAATGCCGAAGATATCATATCCATGTGATAAAGTCCTATGTGCTGATTTTATGTACTAGAGTTCGACTCCACATTTATATAAAAGGTAAAACAGAGATCATTGAGTCTCGTAAGATAAAAATAATGGGTATGACTAGAAACATATATGTATACTTAAACACACTTAGTTTCCAATATATCACCAGACACCAATTATCACTTTTGAATCATCTAATTAATGTGTCGAAATTATCTTTGAAAGATACCACACCAATATGCCAATAACTCTTGACTGTTTTGTCATCTAGCGCAAAGTAATTTTTTGGAATCTCTTAAATGATCATTTCGAAGCTAACACACCGGAAAAATATTTAAAAATTAAAACTCTACACACACAATAACTATTGTTTGTTGTATAAGCCCAAAAGCTAGAAAAGAAAAAAGAAAAAGATATATAAAACTTGTTTGTATAACTATGGCCGCATAAAGCCACCCGCTTATCTCCCATTTCCACTGAATTGTCGCATAACTTTGCATTTTTTCTTATTATTGTTGTTATCTAATCAACCACCACTCATTAGCTCACCCACACAACTATTTGGATTTAGCTTTTAGTTCATTTGATTTTAATTATTAGTTCCAAAATATATCTTGTAATGGAAAGGGAAAGAAAGTATGTAAAGATATGGTAATTTTAAAACTCCTGGACTTTACGATCAACCATTTTAAAGTAAATTTTGTTTATTTTATGAACTACTGAATCTAGTATGGTGAAAATAATTTAGATCGTGGAATTACTATTGTCTAGCTAGCTATTGATCAAGGGTTTCTACAGTTTTTACATGGACATGGAAATAAAGTTCGAATTACTTGTAAATATATTTATCCACAAGACCACAACAAATTACAAAGCATCATTTCTAATTAGTTTGACAATATAAATACTCTATAATAAATAATAAAATTTATTTTTATTACTAAATTTTAATATTATAATATATTTATATAGTGTATGATTAGTAACACAAATAATACAATTAGTAAATAAAAAACAGTAAAAGATGCAAAAATAGTTTTAGAACAATAATTTAGAAAACTGTAAACAATATTTTTGATAATATTTTATGATTATTAATTATTAAAACGATAAATTTTCTTATATTATAATAATAAATAATTAACATATAAATTTAATAAATCATAGAACAAAAGATAATACAAAAATCCAAACTTAAAAAATATTTAATTTAAAAATGTTCAACAGTTCCGAATAAACAAATATGCGATGTTTCGTGTTGTCACGCGTTTCAGGAGGATCTGAAAATCATTGAAAAGTATGCAATAGAGCTGGCCTTTAAATTAATTTTTATGACAATCATTATTACATTATACTTAATAAAAAAAATTACTATGCATCTGTAGAAAGGAAAAAGAAATAATCCAGCTAAAAAAAAACATTTTCGATTACTCTCCAACAAATATTACTCCATGTTTAATGAAAGTATTTACTAAGATTTATGAGAAAACAGATTATTTAAATTTTACCCGCAAAAAAAAAAATACTGTAGAAAGAAAGTTAACTTTAATGAAAAATCTATATCATAATGAAGAAAATATAGTAGAAAACCAGAAGTTGGGAGAGCGTGATGGTCAAAAAGACGACATATGAACGTGTGAAATTGGGCCACGTCATTAACCTGGACATGAGCACGTGTAGTTTCTCAGCTCTGTGGGAACCACAACACTGATCATCTATCACGATAATGATAATTATTCCAATTTTATTTCTTTTGTGTGCTGATTTTAGTTTTAATTTCCAGTTTACACTATTTTGGTTTCCCGATTTTAATTTTAATTGTCGTTAGGAGATGAGGAAGGAAAATTTTCCTTTTTTTCTTGTAATAAATATATATTAAAAGAAAGAGATGAAGCCCATCACGAGTAGGGCCCATTGAGGGAAATTATCGTCAAGTGGGTCCCATTCACTTCTCTGAGAATAGATGTAATCAGCTGACTGTCGAGTCAGTATTTCCTTTTTTTTCTTGTTTGGCAAATTCTTTATTGCATTTTTCATTCCGGTCACCGTAAGACGTAAAACTATAATAAACCTTGTATTAGCAGAAATTTTATGATATTTCGGGTCCACATTTTCCTTTAATGATTCAGAAACGTTTTTACATTTGAATTTTATGAACAAGAAAGAGATCAAACGTTACTCTTCTAGGTTACCAGTTAGATTTATTGTTTGGTTATATTTATAAAAAGTTTAAAACTTAATCATGAACTGATTATTGTATTTTAAATCTTAAAAAGAAATGCCAGGTTTCATTTGATATTATCATGCGTCGATAAATAATTAAACTTTACCAATTGCAAAAAAAGAAAAAGAATGAGGGGAATGCATTTGTCAGGAGTAACAAAAAAAGAGGCATTTGTCAGTGAAAAAAAGAAAAAAGAAAGGAAGACGAGAGGATTTTGCTGTATGGTAAATAACTCCTGAAGAGCAACTCAAATGACTTATATAGCCTCTGTTCGGTCCCACTGAGTGCCAACAATAATCTAAGGGCACTTTCGTATTTTCCGCAAGGAAGTGCAACTTCGTCACTAGATTTACTGTTAGATACACAGATACGGTTTGCTTCATTAGATTTACCGAAGAAGAAAATAGCAAATCAGGATTTATTTACCAGGTTAAATCCTGACCGTTGAGATGACATCAATGGCTGGGATTGGTTTCAGATCGTTGGGGTCCATCTCGTACAGTGTACTACACTGCTAACATTTACGAACGTCTGTGTTAGTCACACTTTAGATAGACACACACACTCTCCACCAATCACATTCAGCTCCATACTTGAGCGCGTGTAACACACACTGTAATAGTGGCTCCGTACTTGAGAACGACGCCGTTTCAGTGTTGACGTGTGTATGACGCGCGAAAAGAGAGCGTGGGGGATTTGGTCACACGAACGCTTAATCAGTGTGGGCAGGACAGTTTCGTCCCTTTTCCAAGTTAGAATCATTGCACTCTTGGCGTTTTGCTCGATTATCATGACATTATAGAATAATACAACGTTCTACATACGAAATTAATACATCACTAAACATACTTTTCACTCAGTTTGTAAAAAAAGTTTGCCTGTACCAAGATAGTATTATTATATCAGGTCGTTTTATTTTTCGTTCACTTTACTTGTACAAACCTTCCAAAAGGAGTTACGTTTGCAAATAGGAAGTTACAAAAGTGTCATACTCTATAATAATTTTCTTATAGTATATTTTAAGTGGTATCGTAGTATTCGCTGAAAGTTGAAACTTGAAACCAATGACCAATTTGCAGACGACATTTTCTCTACAAAAGTTAAAGTGACAGTAACATATCTCGAATTTAATTTAAAAGGTTTACTACTCAAGTAGTCAAGTTCCTGTTACCCAAAAATATGTGTATAAAGTGCACTTTTATAAGTTGAGTTTATGCTATTATAAAAAAAAATAAATGATATTCCATAGTATATGATAGAATTTTAGGGATTTCTATACGCAATAATAAAAAGTAACTCATGATATTAAAAGTATAGTGCAATCAGGTTAAACAAATTGCCGATTTTAATTTGCAAATAAAAAATAAAACTACAAGATAATCGAGTATACAATAAAATCTTATAAATATTAAACCACGCCAATCCATCTTGATCATTAAAATATACTATAGTATTGCTAAAGTTGTGTGAGTATCATTTTCATATACCCGAACCCGAGTGATTATGTAGGCTTGTCTTATTTGTTATATAACCATGTATACACCAGATACAGCTGCACGTAGGGTTTTGTACATAATCACGAAATATCTATAAAACTGCCACAGAGAAAGAAAAATAATAATAGAAAAAGGCTTAAGAGAAGTTTGGTCTATCCGTCTATGTAAGTGCCAGAGAAAAAGAAAGCAGTCTAAAAGTAAAAGCTAGACAGATTAATTAGTGGGAAAAGATTTAGCGAAAACTAATACTAAATAATTCTTCCCTGGTTATAACAAAATTAATAATTTTAAAAAAGAGATGGAATCTGCCATTAATTGACACTCATGTCCCAATCGTCGCTCACACGTACGCTCGTTTTTTTTTTCCTTTCTCTTTTGTAAAAAGCTAGAGAGACAATCTCTCATCCACTTTTTTTTTTTTTTTTTTTTTCAGACTCAAGTGCGAGTGAACAAGAGACGAGTTTTAATGTGAAATGTTTGTGGTTGGTGTGAAATTCATGTAAAAAGTATTTATATAATTACCATAACATTAAAGTAAATTTGAACTCTTTCTACATCACATTCAATGCCCCAAATCTTGTTGTATATGAGTATCAATATAAAAGAAATTTAGATTCTTATGCTATGTTCCATTTTTACTGAAATACTTAACCATTAGTCCATAAATGTGCAATTAGTTAGTTGCTGGCATCTTTGTATCAGAATCAAAAGTTTGGCATATTGGGTGACAGTGAGTGCATACGGTAATAAGTAATAACTCTCCGATCAATATCCAAGAAAGAAAGTAAAAAAATAACATGAATTATCTTGAAAGATGAGTAAGTTTTTTTATATAAAAATCAGCTTAGACTTGTATTTAAAAAATACGAGAAGAAGAAGGTGGTTGGGTAAACTATATACAAATAATTCAATAAAGTCTAAGATGAGTTTTAAAAGGGTAAATAGGATTCAATAAAGTCTAAGATGAGTTTTAAAACTTAAAAGGGTAAATAGGAAGACTTGATTCCATTCCCTAATCTCACGTTAATTAAACACCTCTCATGTACAGACAAAATACCTCATTTCTTTAACTTAACTTAAAAAGCTTTGAGATTAAGGATGTGATGCCGTTATTTTATATAGTTTTTTTTTTGTATCCTCTTACATTAATTTTTTTTTAACACATACAATAATTAAAAGTAGTATTATTTGTTTGTATCTGTTATCGAAATTGAAATTAATATTTTTATAATAATAATAATAATCAGAAGAAGAAGTAACATGGCATGTGAGTGCACAGCTGTGACCACTCTTCCCTTCACCATTTGATAAATACCTTCTTCCATCTTCCTACTTCTGTCTTTTGACTCTCTTCTCTCTCTCCTCTCTTTAGCCTTTCCTAAATCCCTCTCTCTCTCTATAGAGCTCCCACTTCCTCTCTAATGGTGGAACCAAAACCCTAGATTCCCCCTTTCATCTTCTCTACTTCCACACCTTTCCCTCTCAAAAACTCTGAGAATGAAGACTTTTTCAAGCTTCTTTCTCTCTGTAACAACTCTCTTCTTCTTCTTCTCTCTTTCATTTCAAGCTTCACCATCTCAGTCTTTATACAGAGAAATCCATCAGCTTATCAGCTTCAAAAACGTTCTTCCTGACAAAACTCTTCTCCCAGACTGGTCTCCCAACAAAAACCCGTGTACTTTTGATGGCGTTACTTGCAGAGACGACAAAGTTACTTCGATTGATCTCAGTTCCAAGCCTCTCGACGTCGGATTCAGTGCCGTGGCGTCATCTCTCATGTCTCTCACCGGACTAGAGTCTCTGTTTCTCTCAAACTCAAACATCAATGGCTCCATTTCTGGCTTCAAGTGCTCTGCTTCTCTCACCAGCTTGGATCTATCAAGGAACTCTCTTTCGGGTCCTGTAACGACTCTATCGAGCCTTGGTTCTTGCTCCGCCCTTAAATTTCTCAACGTCTCCTCCAATACTCTCGATTTTCCCGGGAAAGTTTCAGGTGGCTTGAAGCTAAGCAGCTTGGAAGTTCTGGATCTTTCTTCGAATACGCTCTCTGGTGCTAACGTCGTCGGTTGGGTTCTCTCTGATGGCTGTGGAGAGTTGAAACACTTAGCGATTAGGGCAAACAAGATCAGTGGAGACGTTGATGTTTCTCGTTGCGTGAATCTCGAGTTTCTTGATGTTTCTTCCAACAATTTCTCCACTGGGATTCCTTTCCTCGGAGATTGCTCCACTCTGCAACATCTCGACATCTCCGGGAACAAATTATCCGGCGATGTCTCTCGTGCTATCTCCTCTTGCACAGAGCTCAAGTCGTTGAACATATCCGGTAACCAATTCGTCGGACCAATCCCTTCACTGCCGCTCAAAAACCTCCAATACCTCTCTCTGGCTGAGAACAAATTCAACGGCGAGATCCCTGAGCTTCTCTCCGGCGCGTGTGATACACTCAATGAGCTCGATCTCTCTGGAAACGATTTTCACGGTACTGTTCCTCCTTTCTTCAGCTCTTGTTCTCTTCTGGAAAAACTCGTGTTGTCGAGTAACAACTTCTCCGGCGAGTTACCGATGGATACGTTACTGAAGATGAGAGGACTCAAGGTACTCGATCTGTCGTTCAACGAGTTTTCCGGCGAATTACCGGAATCTCTGACGAATCTATCCGCTTCGTTGCTAACGCTGGATCTCAGCTCCAACAATTTCTCCGGTTCGATTCTCCCAAATCTCTGCCGGAACCCTAAAAACACTCTCCAGGAGCTTTACCTCCAGAACAATGGCTTAACCGGGAAGATTCCACCGTCTTTAAGCAACTGTTCTGAGCTTGTTTCGCTTCACTTGAGCTTCAATTACCTCTCCGGGACAATCCCTTCGAGCTTAGGTTCTCTATCGAAGCTTCGAGATCTGAAACTATGGCTGAATATGTTAGAAGGAGAGATCCCTCAGGAGCTCATGTATGTCAAGACCTTAGAGACTCTGATTCTCGACTTCAACGACTTAACCGGTGAAATCCCTTCCGGTTTAAGTAACTGTACCAATCTGAACTGGATATCTCTGTCGAATAACCGGTTGACCGGTCAGATTCCAAGGTGGATCGGCCGGTTAGAGAATCTCGCCATCCTCAAGCTAAGCAACAATTCATTCTTCGGGAACATCCCGGCTGAGCTCGGTGACTGCAGAAGCTTGATCTGGCTCGATCTCAACACCAATTTATTCAACGGAACGATTCCTGCAGAAATGTTCAAACAATCCGGGAAAATCGCTGCGAATTTCATCGCCGGTAAGAGGTACGTTTACATCAAAAACGATGGGATGAAGAAAGAGTGTCACGGAGCTGGTAATTTACTCGAATTTCAAGGAATTAGACCGGAGCAACTTAACCGGGTTTCCACGAGGAACCCTTGTAATTTCACCAGAGTCTATGGAGGTCACACTTCGCCGACGTTTAATAACAACGGCTCGATGATGTTTCTGGACATGTCTTATAACAGGTTGTCTGGATACATACCCAAGGAGATTGGTTCGATGCCGTATCTGTTTATTCTCAATTTGGGTCATAACTTTATCTCTGGTTCGATTCCTGACGAGGTAGGTGATCTGAGAGGGTTAAACATTCTTGATCTTTCTAGCAATAACCTCGATGGGAGGATCCCTCCGGCTATGTCAGCGCTTACTATGCTTACAGAAATCGATTTGTCTAATAATAATTTATCCGGTCCGATTCCTGAGATGGGACAGTTTGAGACTTTTCCGCCTGCTAAGTTCTTGAACAATTCTGGTCTCTGCGGTTATCCGCTTCCGCGGTGTGATCCTGCAAACGCAGACGGGTATGCTCATCATCAGAGATCTCACGGAAGGAGACCAGCGTCTCTTGCGGGTAGTGTGGCTATGGGATTGTTGTTCTCTTTTGTATGCATATTTGGGCTGATCCTTGTTGGTAGAGAGATGAGGAAGAGGAGGAGAAAGAAAGAAGCGGAGTTGGAGATGTATGCGGAAGGGCATGGAAACTCTGGCGATAGAACCGCTAACAATACGAATTGGAAGCTGACGGGTGTGAAAGAAGCCTTGAGTATCAATCTTGCGGCTTTCGAGAAGCCGTTGCGGAAACTCACGTTTGCGGATCTCCTTCAGGCCACAAATGGTTTCCACAACGACAGTCTGATTGGATCCGGTGGGTTTGGAGATGTCTACAAAGCCATTTTGAAAGATGGAAGCGCGGTGGCTATCAAGAAACTGATTCATGTTAGCGGTCAAGGTGACAGAGAGTTCATGGCGGAGATGGAGACAATCGGGAAGATCAAACACAGAAACCTTGTTCCGCTTCTTGGTTACTGCAAAGTCGGAGACGAGCGGCTTCTTGTGTATGAGTTCATGAAGTACGGAAGTTTGGAAGATGTTTTGCACGACCCGAAGAAAGCTGGTGTGAAACTAAACTGGTCCACACGGCGGAAAATAGCAATTGGATCAGCTAGAGGGCTTGCTTTTCTTCACCACAACTGCAGTCCACATATCATCCACAGAGACATGAAATCCAGCAATGTGTTGCTGGACGAAAACTTGGAAGCTCGGGTTTCAGATTTCGGCATGGCGCGGCTGATGAGCGCGATGGATACACATTTAAGCGTCAGTACATTAGCTGGTACACCGGGTTACGTTCCTCCTGAGTATTACCAAAGTTTCAGGTGTTCAACAAAAGGAGATGTTTATAGTTACGGAGTGGTCTTGCTCGAGCTACTCACGGGTAAACGGCCAACTGATTCGCCGGATTTTGGAGATAATAACCTTGTTGGATGGGTGAAACAGCACGCAAAACTGCGAATTAGCGACGTGTTCGATCCTGAGCTTATGAAGGAAGATCCAGCACTAGAGATCGAACTTTTACAGCATTTAAAAGTTGCGGTTGCGTGTTTGGATGATCGGGCTTGGAGGCGACCGACTATGGTACAAGTCATGGCGATGTTTAAGGAGATACAAGCCGGGTCAGGGCTAGATTCACAGTCTACGATCGGATCAGTAGAGGATGGAGGATTCAGTACGATAGAGATGGTTGATATGAGTATTAAAGAGGTACCTGAAGGGAAATTATGAAGTTAGAAACAGAGCCAAAGCAGATTCTTTGAACATCCATCATCTAAGGATCAATCCGATTTTCCTTCGGTCTATTTTTTTGTATTTTCTACTATATATTCTAAATGTATGTATCTATGTTATTTATACATAATCCGGATGTTTTTTTTTTTTTTTTTTGGGTTCGGTAGAATTGGGGGATGGAGAAGAAAAATGAGTAATGACTTTGTTAAGAATATGTAAATATACAGTTTTTTGGGAGGGAATTTGTCATGTTTGCGGTTTTAGTTCTATGAAAATTTCTACTTTGCTAACGAATTATTTTTTCCTCCGAATTCATATAGTAATTTACTAATTTTATAATGAAGTGAATCATGAACAGTGTATTTAATTTCGACCGATCATGTTCATGTTCATGTAAATGCACGTGACCTATTATTTCATTATTGTCGGAATTAATTTGGGGAATTCACGGTGCACGGGAACGGGAAAGTGAGAATAGATGAGACTTAAATTTGTTTTTTTATGGGTGTAATAGTTTCATGACAAATGTGGTCCCTTTTGAACTATGGTAAATTAAACGTTTATTGTTTACCTCTCGAGTATTGGTGAATTGAACCGTTGGACTATGTATTTATAGCCAATCTACCTTATTCAGTGCAAATTTATTTTATTTTTTCAATTTACTACTGTCAGAGATTTTTCTTCCATAACTGGATTTTTTTGGAGCGAATTATGCACATACAACTAAAATAATGCATTATTAGTAATGTCTTTTGATCTCACAGATTTGCAGTTTACATACATATGGGAGGATATGTATTGCATAATAAGATAAAGTCTAGTGATATTAGATGTACTTATATATTGAAAATGATAGGGTGATCAATAGATTTTTAGATTTAAACTTTTTTGCTAATAAATAAGAGATTGATATGTAACATGGAGAAATGGACCTTCGCCTGAAATTAAAACAAAGTCTGGGTTTCATGTTTTCTGGTGACACTGCACCAACATCACCACAACAAGTCTTACACAAGGAACGTGCGCCTCACGTGCTCTTTTCTTTCTCTCTCCAGCTACGTGGACAGTTTTCACTCCCCTCGCTCCTCGGACTTCGTGTTCCTTGCTTTAATGATTTTTTTTTTCTCGCTACTACCCAAACTAAAAACAAATCTTGAGTTTAGACTTTTAATGAAACTTAATGAAAGGTTTATTTGGGTAATATGTTAGCTTTAGTCTAATACAATAACATTAGTTGTTGTATCCTTTTTTTTTTTTTTTTTCTATCTTCCGCGATCTACAGCAAGTAAAAATTCATGATCAATATTTGATATTACGTATACCAGTTTCGAAACATATTAATAATATGATATCTAAACAATGTACACCATGTATACCATTTTATAATTGGTGTCTTTCTCGGAAGCTACAGATTTAATATTTTCCTTAGTTGACAACTGCACGAATCAGCGTAAAACAACATTGCAAACCGTCTTAAATGTCGTATTTGAATAGCTACGAATATTAAGAACAATACTTAGGTTCGCCCCTGGGGTGAACCTTTAAATTCACCAAACATATCATAACCAATAGTTTTGCCATGTCAGAAAATAAAAAATTATGAAAAAAAGGAAACACAATTAAAAAAAAAAAGAAATCAGAAAATAGATTTAGGGTTTAAGGTTTAGGGTTTAGAGTTTAGGGTTTAGATTTTACAATTAAAACGAAATTAGATGTCGGTTTGGGTTGCCAAATGAGTGGTTAGGGTTTAGATTTTATAATTAAAACGAAATTAGATATCGGTTTGGGTTTAGGGTTTAGTGTTTAGGGTTTAGATTTTACAATTAAAACGAAATAAGATGTCGGCTTGGATTGCCAAATGAGTGGTTAGGGTTTAGATTTTATAATTAAAAAGAAATTAAATATCGGTTTGGGTTGACAAATGAGTGGTTAGGGTTTAAATTTTACAATTAAAACGAAATTATAAATCTGTTTAGGTTTGTTAAATATTTGTTATATAAACCCTAAATCCTAAACCCAAACCGATATCTAATTTCGTTTTAATTATAAAATCTAAACCCTAACAACTCATTTGGCAACCCAAACCGACATCTAATTTCGTTTTAATTGTAAAATCTAAATCCTAAACCCTAAACCTTAAACCATAAATCTATTTTCTGATTTCTTTTTTTTTAATTGTGTTTCTTTTTTTTATAATTTTTTTTAATTTTCTTGTATTAGTAATCTGACATGGCAAAACTATTGGTTATGATATGTTTGGTGAATTTAAAGGTTCACCCCAGGGGCGAACCTAAGTATCGTTCAAATATTAATACATGCTTCTTATATATGATCATGTTGACATGTATTTCTAAGAAACATCTTGTAAAATATTGAAACAAATACGATACGGATACGTGCACATACACACCAATACACCATAGATACAGGCTACACGTATATATAGACAATTCACTGACATACGCGCGTGTAAACACACGCGCTTAAACTATGGAAGAGGGAGAGGAGAGATGAGTAGCTATCAAGCGGAACACGCGCGACGGTGGTGGGTACGAAGCACGTGGGCCACCGTGCATGCAAGCTGTTCTTGTCGGAAACTTCCCCTAACAACGTCTACTTCCGCCGTGGGCCGCCGTCCCTTTCCTGTCTCCGCCGAATTGACCTTTTCCTCTCTCTCTCATCTCTCTCCCACGTGTGTTTCCTTCTCATCCATACAATTTTCTTAATTAATTCGTTATCTTCCTAATAGATATTCTTAATACAATTGTTTCCTATGCCTAAATTTTATTTTACTATTATTTTGACAACTTGTCAATAATACTATTAGTTACGCGGAATTATTGGGTACGTACGTGGGTTTCATTGCTCTTTGTCTGATATCAAGAAAATCAAGACGCATATAATTAAATACAGGAATAAGCACAATGCAAAAAGCCACTATCCATAAAAATTATGCATAGTACAATTATAGGTTGCAAATGTTAAAATTATCGGAAATAAAAATGTGAATTTGAAGAAAAACATTAGTAAAAGAATAGTTGAGTTGCAAAACCATAGTAGAATTTTGTTTCCTTATTCTATATAATCATACAATTTGTAAAAATGCATAATTATAAGATCATTCTATCATTTTAAGATTTTGTTTATTATAATCAAACACAATACTTCACGTTGAAACGTCGTCGTATTAACTGCATGTTAATTATATACATAAATATGGTCAAGTGCAAGACGGTCCATGCATTTAGATATTTTTTTTAATGCATATAAGTGGAGGATTGCGATGCGTACGTGATACACAATCAATAAATATATATTGGGGCTGCATCTGAAGTTGAGTCAATCTAATCGTAGTTTTTGTTCATTCTCGAGGCTTCTTTGTCACGTACAAAGCTCCCGCACGTGCGAATGCTTGTTCTCTAATAAATTATTTAGAAATTTGAGGTTTCGACGATGTACGAACTACACAAAGCTAAAAACAAAGAAAATAATTAAGAAAAAACTTTTGTACGTAAACATTGAGACAAACCCATTTCCACGCGTGTGAGCTCTCTGCCATTTATATACAGCTAAGACTTCTGAAAACGACACTGATTAATTAAGGGTCGTCTCGTCGTGAGAAAACTAATATGTATATACTCTTTTCATTATTAAAAGGATAACAGTGCTGTATGTTATTTTACCAGTGATTAAAAATGCTTTATAAGAATTTAAGTATCAAAAATGATGCGGACATCGACAAAAAAGATATAATTTCACATGAAGAACAAGCAGTCAAAGTTGTTCTTACCGAGTTACTGTCAAATTATGTCAATTGCATGCTACAACACACTCTACTATACTGTATTTTTTTCTATCATGGTCTTAAGTCTTAACTCTTCGTCGAATCATGTTTGCGAATACTTCTCTGTATATAATTTTCTTTGGTCAATATATATGATTTAATCTCTTTATGTTTGGCTCTCTTATAGCTTATCAAAAAATAGCTAATAGTATTAGGCTATTAGCTACTCCCTCCGTTTCTTTTTATTTGTTGTTTTGGAGAGTATTTTTTGTTTCAAAATATTTGTTATTTTGATTAACTTTAACTTTATTGGAATATGTGTAACCAATGATATTTTATACTTTTTTTTTGTAATTGGTTGAATTATTTTTAATTAATATTTTAATTGATACTTTTTAGAGAAAGTTAGTTGTCTAAATTGTTATGCACAAACCTTAAACAACAAATAAAAAGAAACGGAGAGAGTAAGCAAATAGCTAACTAAAACTAGCTAATAAAATAAAGATATAATGTTAAACTAATTGAAGTAACTAAATCGGTGGATTCATCTCACCTAGGAATCTTCCTTCTTTTCACGACGAAGAGACAAATTAAAGAAACAAAAAGCTACGGCTCAGATTTCGTTAATGTTTAATGAAGTTTCAAATATTATAATACTACTTTGTAACAAAAAAGAGTTTCAAATATTATATTCATCTCCTTGCAGCTTCTCCCAGCTTTCTCGTTTTTAATTCCCAGTCCCCTTCCGTCAAGCTTTTTAATTCATTTTTATGTTGTTAATAATTTTATTTTCTTTACACCAATTTTAAAATTATTTAACGTGTTTCAATACTTAATGTTGGGGCGTCAGGATTACGGTATCTTAACTTTTTCAATGGTTTGAAATGCTTTAAGAGAGACTGCATGTTAAATTATTGTAATCAATTTTCTTTTGTTTATTAAAATGATAATTATTGAAATCAGTTTGTCGAAGAAAATGTAATGTATGTCGTAAAAAAAAAAAAAAATCAGTATATAATCGAAGAAAACCATATATAATTATTGATGATGGCAAATAATACTATCAGTAGCACAATTTAATTAGCTATCGAATTTTTTTTTTTCGACATAATTAGGCTATTAGCTATCGATTTTAAAACTAAATTACATTGCTACATACAGTATTATGCTATGATTATTTAGGACCTTGGATTAAGGGCGCGAACGTGCGGTCCACGAGGGATTCACGTGGGAGTCTCCCTCGGACTCGGCGGAGCAAGCGGGTCACAACTTTTCATGTCCTCGTAACTTATGATTTGTATTCGATATTTTAAGTTTTTGCTTTCTTTTTTTCTCGTGATAAGGTTTCGTAATAAGTTGATCAACGTGTTATATTTATACAAATAAACTTTGGGGATCGAGAGTCAAGACGCTCACGTGCTTAAACGCTTAGCCACTTGTCAACTTTGTTGGTTTGTCACGTGGTCGCTATGTTCGTGGACTTGGGTCTATACACTAAACCCAATAGAATTTTCTCTGTCTATAGGACCATTAAGATAATTTGTCTGTTGCACAAGTGTAAATTCTTTAAGAAGCCCATCAATTTCAAACTTACGCTCAGTTAGCTGTTTCTTTGTAGCTCATTAAAGTCCATTTCTGTTGATTCCGGCCCGTTAAAAAAATTAGATACATTTAGAGGCGCATCAATTATAAACAGTGAAATATATTTAGCAGTTGTTGGTATTGTTGACAATTTGATATGGACATGGGCCATTTTTAAGCGCAAAATTTGCGTTTGTCGACGCAGCGTTTAAAGGAGAACACAATTTATTTATTTTTTTTTAAAAAAAACCTCCACACGTGGTTTAAATCGCGGTTGTTTCCCAGGTGAATAGTGGTTGAGTGCGATTGCTGCGACCATATACCGCCTCAACCGCAAACAACAACTTTTACCATACAAACCTTGTAGTCTTGTACTTTGCCAAACACATTCTAGAAAAAGAAAAAGTTCACTCGGAGCTCATTTCACATATATTATCCTCATTTTGGAAACGATATATTAATTCTCTTACAAACACAACAACCACATAAACACATTACACATTAAAACATCGTACCTATTTTCTAACGAGAACATATATATAGGTGTAACCTTTTTTTTTTTTATTAAGCTAGGTATTGATTACTAATACGATAATTAGTTTGGGGGAAGGTTGACTAATTTTAATATTGGATGATTCAACAGAAAAAACAATTTGAAATCACCAGAAGAAGTTGGAGAGCGGAGAGTGGTGAGAGGAGGAGAGAGATTCGTCGTCGAGATGATTAGAAGGAGAGTGAAGGTGTCTTCCTTCGTAAGTAGTGATTACCATTCTTGGGTCATCTGCTAATCTCTCCACTCTCTTCTTCACTCTACACTTGTCTTGTGTGCATCTGTAATAGCTCCTGCCATTTACAAATAAATATTAACTAGTTAGCTAACCTTTATCAAAAAAATTTTATATATATATATGGTCCGACATACTGAAATTGCATTACGTACAAAATCATACATTTGAATTGGCGATCAGATAAATTCTACGGAAATAGTCTAGAAAATAAGTTTATATTTAAGTAAAGCAAGATTCATATATAAAATTATATTCAAATATATGCACGCTATAATATGTATATACATATAATGTACATAGTTGATGGGAAACAATTTTAATTTGTTTGCGGTTAGACTATTTCCATATAGAGTTAGTTGAATGCACTATGTTATGACCAACCGAATATATATAGTGCGTATAAAACAGATATTAAGGCAATTACTGGAACTTAAAAAAAAAAAAATTACTGGAACTTTATCATTGGCTTCATAATAAAACTTTACAAAAGAACTAAAGTATAATTATAATTGAAGAACTAACTATACCAATTACCCAAACAAATCATTGTTGGTAAATGTCAAATGTCAACATGAGAGAGAGAGAGAGAATCCAATCTTAACTATATGTCTCACTTTTCTCACATAATACTCAAATGCTTATACATGATGTAATTAATTTTCTTTCTAACGGTTATATACTTTTCTTATAGTTTTCTGTATAGCTAATAATCCCCATTGGGCAAAGAGTATTTGTTATGATCCAGAACTGATACTTAACACAGAGAAACATCACTACATCAGGATAATTCTACTAATAATTTTCATTTCCTTAGCAAGATCCTAAAGCAATTATTCATCTTTACATGACTCATAATTAACTCGCAAGAGACTACAAATTTCCATCATATTAATTAACGTTAAACGTTTGAAAAAAACTAATGATTCAAGTCAGTAAAGTTCTTATGATAAGTCATCATTAACACTCAAGGAATAATGAGAGGCAGAGAGAGTGAACTAACTGATATATAATCATGTTGGTGAAAGAACTACTGCAATAGAGTCGAACCAATTTCAAATAATTACAAGATAACTAGTTAAATTAATTTAATTAGTCAAGATTAAGTGAGAACACAATGCCGACACAGAAAAAAAAAAAGTGAGAAAAATAAAATTAGTACCTGGGATGTTGGGTGTTTTTGACAACTTTCTGGCCATACTTTCGCCATCTATATCCATCATCTAAGACATCAACCTCGCTAAGTGTCTTAAAGCAAAACCGAGGTTCCCTCACTTTTCTTCTTGTCTTAAGCTTCTTGATCTTCAGAGAAGAAACTACGCCTAACGACGCCGTGTTATGTTTCTCATGACGACGAGGGGTATCATGATGATCATCATCATTGATACCGCCCCCATCGCCAACCTCATCATCATTATCATCAACACCAATCTCGCTCCCATGGCTGTTTTTCTGGCTGCATCCGTATCCCGCTTGACTACTCCATGCCCTAAAACACATTAACACAACGCATATTATAGACATCTGATTTTTTCTTGAGTTTAATTAAATATATAAGTTGCAGTGTCTTCGTGTGCATGGTTGCCTTAAAGTAATTGAAGTCTATACAATAAAACAAAACTAAGTGGTCGAAAATTAAAAAAATATAGGAGCTTTAGTTCATATATATATTTTAATATTTTTTATAAGTAACGATTTTAGAATTGAGTTTTAATTTATTCGAATGCATAGGTTGTACTACACACAACAAATGACGGTATGTATATGTAAGCGTCTGCACAAAAATTATATAGAGACATGATATGTATCCTTAGGAAAAGCATAAAAAACACAGTTTAAAATTGTTCTAACCTCTTGATAAGTAATATTATACTATTTGATGAATTCCACATAAAGGGTATCAATATCTTACGCTATAGGAAAGAAAAAAAAATGGAGATTCGAGAACTTAATAGTTGTAGGTGTAGAGAATCTAGAGATAGATCCTTAGATCTTTTTTCAATATATAAGGGTAGATCCATAAGAGACTTTAACTTAATTAATTATAGTATTTTCGTAAGTAACATACCAAGGATTTGGCGAGGGTCTTTGGGATGATCTACCACCGGTAAGACGATGATGTTCGAGATCAAGAAAATTATCATGATCATCCTTTTGCTTTGAGGATGACAAAGACGAGATTAGGGTTTGGGGGAGATTGGCCATGAGATTGACGGGATCTTGAGGATGAGTTACGAAAGAAGAGGGGTTATTGTGAAGAAAGGAGTTTAAGGAGTAATGACCTAGAAATGGAGACACAAGAGAAGAAGGAGAAGAAGAAGACGTAGAAGATGATGAAGATAAGGTGTGATTAGGGAAAGAGAAGAAGAAACCTAGGTGGTTAGTATTATTAGGGTTTATGATGGTTTGCGATTCATCAAAGAAGCTTACTCCCTGGTTTATCGTACCCATAACTCTCTCTCTCTCTCTCTTTTACGCAAAAGCGTGAGGAAGATGGAGATTGTGTATGAGATAGAAAGTTTGGTTTTGGTGGCTATTTTGTTTGATTTTGGGTTGAGACGATCCAATCCATCCATGTGAGTGTTTCGATTGATATATAAATGTTGGAAAAAGAAAAGTTACAAGGTGGGTCCAATTGGATTGGTTTTGTTTTGTTGAAAGATTTACATGTGACTAAAATTCTAATTTGTTTTTTATTCGCCTGATTTTGAAAAATAATACTGCTGTGGAATGATTTTATTGTTGATATTAATTATAAAGTTATAAATGCCGACAAAAAAAAAAAAATTCTATGTTCTTTGTGTGTGTGTGTTTTTGGTTTAAAGAACTTTCACGTTTACGATGTGATTTCTGAATTTTTTAGAGCGAAACATTTTACGTGGTTGAAATGTTATAACAATGATAAAAATGCGATAACAATTTAATAATTATATCTCAATGCATGAATTTTTTAAATTCATTAGTCAAGATCCAATGGCCTTGCAACTTTCACTTAAATATAACAATTCAACCTTGACTTGGTTGGAAAAAACTACAGAAGCAAGCAGAACCATTTATCCACTTATACTTTCCGAAACTTAAATTAATATTGATTTCTAATTTCAATTCAGATTCTATGTCTAATGGAAAGATTTAGACAAGTTAATACATGGCTTATAAAAAACGATTGCTAAATTTATATTTACAAATGGTAGTGTCTTCTTTTCCTGGTTTTTTTCCCTCAACTTTTTTTTTATATACATTATACTTTATTCACCTTATACTTTTCTCCCTCAACTTGAGATGCATTATTACGAACTAAATGTTGGCTCGACAAAAAAAAATTGTAATAAGAAAACGAAAATAAAATGTTTTTAAAAAAGTAATAGGAAAAAAAAATCGAGAAAGATACAAAAAAAGAAGAAAACGCGTCAGGGCACTCGAGAGAAAGATGAAGAGGTAGTGGGAGTTAACGTCGTGTCGCTTAAACGGCAGCCAGCTTTTGTCACGGCGTCCCTCAAACGGCGTTCATGTGTTTCCAAATACCTAATATATGGATTTATTATAAAAATTTTTGTTTTGCTTATGTAAAGGCACCATAATTTGCTGTAAAAATACATTAGTTTCTAGTTTTAGCAATTTCCACGTATTCATATACTGAAGATCACATGTCGAACATCTTTTTTTTTTTTCTTTTCAAATCAATATGTGTTAGGGATCATATATGAATAGTTCAAACGAATAGAGAGGGATAGTTGCACCGTTTCGTAATCATTGTTTCCCCAAAATAAATCCAAACCCTCTAGAAGTGTTTTTTTCGAAAAGATTTACTTTTGAATATTAATTTTCTGAAATCATTTTCCATGGAAAAAAATGGCTGGAGATGTGATGGGAATATTACACACATCTATCACTTTCTTGTAGGCTAGATATTTCATATTTTCTTACAAAATGATGTACTACTCAAATAATTTATACGATTGCTATTATTTTGGGAATCCAAAAAGGAATATATAGATTAGGAGCGGCAATGATGAAAAATCTTAGGTGCAAATCTATTCCTCTGTACCCTGTGTGAGGATATCATGATTATGATTTGATGAATTAGGCTCCTATTTGATTTTTTTTTTCCGTTTAAAAAGTTGCACCTAATATAAGATAAATAATCGTAAAAAAATATAATCATACAAGGGAGAAAAGTTTCTTACCTTTTTCTCGTTTAACCTTTTGCAAGATCGCATTTTGTAATCGTTTCATCAAGTTCAGAAACCCCACCGTTTCTCAAATTCCAAGCCCACTTATATTTTCTTTATGTATATCTGTGTGCATATAATACACGCATGATAATCTCATATCCGTATTTTATAATATATCAAAGTGCTTTTTTATGTTAGTTTTTTTTGTTTCTTGTCATCGCTTTGACGCTTTCATATATGTTAAATCACACGTTTAGAGTTTTTAAGAACGCATATATTCCTAATTCATCAGAGTACTTTTAATGCATTTTAGAAGGTTTGTCGTGACGTTTTAAAAGAATAACCTTACCATTAAAAAAAATATTCAAGTTTTTTTTTCATATACATTACTCCTATAATATTATGAGCTGGAGTTGTCCCTGATATATGTGAAAATTTTGATTTAAGGGTCAAAGAAAATCTTGAGCTTCGTAAAATAAAAATAAAAATATTCTAAAGTCATCTCAATATCTCATTCTCGGGCATTGTTTCAGAAAGTAAAACTTATAAATGACTGATAATATTTATATATAAGACAAAATTTTCACGTATCACATATAGTTGATATTGTTTTTACAACTAATATAATTAAGCAAATTTAAATTTGAACTCAATCTACCGAAGATTCGATAAAAGAATGAAAGTATTAGTGTCAAAGGAAATTAAAACGATTTTAAAAATCACCAAATTAAGGATGCAAAATATAAAGAGTAATACAGAGTTCAGAAAAAACTGAGATGTCACCGGCGTAGAAATAAAGCCCTTGATCATAGATTCCTTTTGGATTATGTGAGAATAGTTCTTTATACTAATTAATTAACGATCTCGTAACGGAACATCCAAACCAGAATATGCGCTTAGCGTGTGCGTAGTGCTTTATGTTATATGCATGGTTAAACGGTTGACAAAAATTATTTTACATCCATTCACTCGTGTTAATTTTTCTAGTAGTATAAAAAAGGAACCTCGTCAATAATAATAGCATTAGTTATATCATTACTCATCAATAAATATCGTAAATGGCGCCGTACATTTGTTGATTAGCGCGACAAAAAGACAATGATAATTCTTGACAAAAAAAAGAAAATAATTTTGTAGGTGGTGACTCAATGTGAGTAACACAAAGTAACAAACCATTATGCTATATATGGCCTCATACATAACAAAATCATAATTATATGATACTTATTGCTGTCAAAAAAAAAAAATGATACTTATTTTGAACCATAATAAATTAACAGAACACGTTTGATATTCCGGTATAATTACCATGTACAAGCTTCTCATTATATTGATGACTACAGAATCGAACTGTTGTAGTTGGATAAGACTTATAAAGTGAAAATACCGAATTTGAAAGAGATTTTTTTTATTATGATTTATATTGTATCGTAAACTTAAAAAAAAATCTCTGTTTTATATTTTTGTAATTTGTACATCTCTCCTTTTTTGATATACATCTCTCCTTGCGCTCTGGCAAATATTAATTTTCGATTTTTAACTGCAACTTTTATCTTAATTCTAGATTATATATATATATATATATATCCATATTAGATGATTTATATATCTTATTTTCTGTAATAACAAACTTTTTTTAACCCTCGATGTCGTAAGGACAACGTCACTGTGACATCGCAGTCCGAGGGAATAATGGTATAACGAACATACACGTAACTCGTAATGACATAGAGTTCTTTTTACATATTAATGTTCGTGTGTGTGGGGGTATTATATGATTCATTTTTATACATTTTACCAAAAGAAGGGAAATAGTAAATTTTTTTGGAACAGAAACGATAAAGAATTATAAGTAATAATATGAATCTGATTAATGGGCCTTCAGAAGTGGGGAAGAGATTGGGTGTGGGTTGGCGAAAGTAATCATTTCGTTATTTTATTTTATTTTACTTTGCTCTTTTTGGTTCGTATATATTTAAAATTTTACATTATTTGTTTTCACATCCATCGCCTTTCTTCCTCTCGCTTTACCCCTTCAATAATTACATTTTTCAGTGATCTCTGCACAATTGGTAGTTTCATCGCAAGCATTATCTCTAACTAGGACCGTTACTATGACTAGTCTAGTCCGGTCCGATCCCATAGATTTGAGTACCAGCAAATTGTATGTATATTTATCGAAACTGAGAACCAGAGATACGGTTTCTATAAGAGTTGAAAATAACAGTCATCAAACTTATCGACCAGGGAATGGTATTGAGATGGGTCGCACTTCAGACCCTGGTTAGTTCCTTCGAAATAGCTAAAGTTGACTTTCCAAAAAAATTTCGTAACACACATAAAGTTGACTTTCAGGTTAGGCACAACTAATGAAACCCACCAAAAAGGCAACAATAGAATCTTTATCGTACAACCTACACATATAATGTTCATACCAATTTAATAAAGATTAATTTAATCTAAGGAACAGCTAAGGAAAGGAAATAACATTTTAAAAAGGAAGAAGATTTTTTTGAAAGAAATATAAAAGCGGGGCATGAAGAGAAATGATGACACCATGCGGGGACTCTGCGTCTGTTAAGAGTTATAATTTGACAACATTATACTGATCCGACCATCCAAAGCTGTCTTGTAATGTCCTTCCTCTGTCACTTTATGCGACCCATCCTAATGCCCCTCCCTTATTTCTCTACTCCTATCTCTTTTGCATAGTTTCTTAGCAAAACAAATTCTCTTTTGCATAGTTTTCCTTTGTCATATCCATATAAAACTAGAGATTTTGGTTTATTGATGCCCGAAGATATTTAGTGATAGAAATAGAACTGATAGTTCCTCAAAATCATCTGTATCTTATTTTATTTTTTTTCCCGTAGGTGCTAATTTTGTATGCTTTTTGAGTTGATAGAAGACCGTATATCACGTTATACACTCATTATACATCCTAGATAAATACATTATAGAGAGATATATACAATGTTAATACAATAATACTTGCCATTTAGTAATAAGAGAGTTTTTTTAAATAAAAAATATGACATGTAATTTAGTAATTTGTGTTAATATTATTACTATATATATCTGGAAAAAAAATTATTACTAATATATATATATATATCATTTCGATTTCAAACCCGTATATTGCATCGTATGTTATTGATAATTTTTTTTTTGAATAGAGCGTAAATTTCAAAAAGTATATATGCGTATTAATTTAAAATGGAAAATTCAACATACAAATTTGAGAATATGTAAGGTAACGTGAGAATGGATATTACACATATATACTTTTGGAAGCATCTCTCTATAGATCCATAAAATTTGACATCTCATATGGAAAAATGGCGATTTAACTTCAATTTTTATTTTTGGGCACTAATTAAAGCAAGTAACTTCAAATTTAAACATTAGGTATCAACAAATCTGCACTTGAGGGTAAAAAAAGTCGAGATAAAAGAACGGCAGCGACAAATGTCAAAACATGAGAAAAGAATTGTAACACTAATTAATCCACAATCAAGTGAATCTGAAAACCCTAACATGGAGGGACCATCAAATGATTGGACATAACTGCACCAATCAAAAACTTAATTCAGAGTTTATTTTGGCATAAATTAGTTGGGTGATATGCAACTGGGTCCCATCTTAATTTGACATAAATGAGTGTAAATTATATGAATATAAAAAGAAATAGACATTGCCATAAAAGTCATTCGTTATTATTACGTATGTTTGCCATTACAAGTTATCCATTTCCTGATTTTTCTAAGTGTCCGAAAATGTTTTTTCAACGAAGAAGTTGTTACGTTACCCTTTTCTTACAATAGTCTTCTTGACTAATAACATCCAATACTCTAATACTCGACGACAAAAAATAAAATTAATACACTAGATTTTACCCAAGGAAGGTGCAGGCTAGGGCTTTTCATGGGCCAATGAAAGTATACAAATAATTTTGGCCCATATAAGAAATTCTTAGGAGATATTTTGCTTAAAGTAAAGCCCAATGAGTCTGGTCTGTGATGAATTGATTTAAAAAAGAAGAAAGAAATAAAATAAAATTCCACGTAAGCACAGAAACAGACGACTGACACGGTGGTCCGTGCAGGCGTGAACCGAATCCTCGACGGAGGAAACCACCAACGATTTCTCCATCTCACGTCGTCAAATGTCAAATGTTTCATCATCATCTTTCGTACGACAATTTTTTTTTTCTTTCAAATTGAAGTAGCGATGCCTTCGCGATAGTTCTGCTTCATATCGCCACTGATCACAACCCCTTGATTTCGGGTCTCTCTCAAAGGTATTGTAGGTTTTCTCTGAATTGGTTCGTTGAATCGAATTAGAGCTAGGGTTTTAAGGTTTTTAGCTTGAATTATGGAGTTTCTAGGGTTGAAATCCGCATTCTTAGGTTCCGTTGCTCGCTGTTTTATCATCCTATTTTTTTTCACGTTGCTGTGTTCGATGATGCTTTGGTTGATATTGAGTTCGGATTCTTTCTTCTTATCGAATTCTGATTTGTGCTTGCTTCTGTCTAGCGAGGATGGAAAGGTTGTTGAATGAAGGCCCAGCTCTGTTGCAATTGCGTAAGTGGGAACCTTCTCAATTGCAACTCAATCTATCAGAATTTCGAGAGGCTTTTATTTCTCCGTCGAGGCAGTTTTTATTACTACTCTCGCACCACTCGGAAGCTTTACTGCTTCCTCTGGTGGCAGGTAATAACTTGTTTTCTAATTCATATGAGTATGCATATGCGTTTCATTTTATTAGCCTTGTTCACTTTCTTTTTTCACTGTTATCAGGGAGTTCTACTGTAAGCTGTCATAATGAAGAGTCGACTAGTCCTACATGCTCTGGTGGGTCAGATCCAGAGAACATCGACTCACCTTCTGTATCAGGAGTTGGTTCTGGTGATAACCGCAGTTCTACTTGCAATAGTTTTATCTTTGATGCAAAGTCTGTTGCTTGGGGTAGTTGTGGGGATACTTACAATCAGCATAAAGATCCTTTGTTCAGGGAATTGTTGTTTGTATCTGGAAATCATGGTGTTACTATCCATGCTTTTTGCTGTATAAAAGATTTAAGTGACAGAGCCAAAGGCAAACCAAATGGTGAGGTGAGGCATGGGAAGTGGGTTGAATGGGGACCTTCTAGGCTAAATCAGAAACTGGAACATGAACGAGGCTCTTCTTTTGATGACTCAAAGCAGTGGATGCAATCTTTTTTAATTGATCTGGAAACCACTGAAATTGAGGGTATAAGACAGTCAAGATTCCCTGAGAAATCAGCGTTTCCTGGTTCTGCAGAGGTTGTTTCATTCAGCATATTAAATAGTCATTTACCTTTCTCGAATCTTCTTTCCCAAGAAAATGCCATACTTCAGAAGGGTAATATGTCGGAGGAAGGTAATTCACGTGACAATAGTTTTCTCCTAGCTTCATATCCGACTGCTTTGGATGATAAATCTCGAGCTGATATGTCGATGAACAATGCCAGTGTAAACAGTTTGTACAGGTGCACCAAAGTTTTCTCCAGCGATTCTCATTCTCTGATTGGATTTGTTATGGAGTTATCAGACTGTGCATCTATCCCTACAAGCAATGAAGACGAAAGAAGCAAGGGGAAGAGCGTTGTCTTTGTTGCCGAGTTGTTTAGCTGGGGTATAAAATGGGGTTCTCTTGTGAAGTTTGGGGAATCAAGTATTGGACCTACAAATGAGTGGGCAGATTTCCGTTTATCTGATAAATTTGTTATCTGCCTCAGTGTTACCGGTTTGATATTTCTATATGATGTGAAATCTGGGGATTGTATTTCTCATCGGGATATTTTACAGACTTGCGGTCGTGGATTGCATTCTTCATCAGATATGCAAGAAGCAACTGCAGAGGCTGATCAGCAAAGTGAATTTCATAGTCGTGCCCCATCCATGTCTAAGTCTCACATTGTTGGTTCCGCAGACAGAAAAAAGTTTAGAAAGCTTATTGTAGCTTCTCATACACCACTCATAGCTGCAGTTGACGAAAATAGTTTGGTATATGTGTTATGTATGGATGACTTTGTTTCCAAGGACTACATGTCTGTGGAACCTATTCCTTATATACGTCATTTTGGGCTTGGAAGTCTGGTTGGGTGGAAAATCGGTGGCATGGACGTTGGCCAGCAAAATGTGCACCACCCTAATTCCTCTGAATCTCGAGTTGAAGATGCTTTTTCCAGGTGTGATCCTAGCTTTTCTGCTTTGGACATCTTGATGTCTGACCCATGTTTGGAAAGACAACATAACAATTTTGATCAGAGAGCTGGTTACTCTGGTTCATGGTTAAGTGGTTTTTCTGCTCAGCCTAAAACAAATGTGCTGAGACCTGAAAATTTCCAAAGAGACTCACATGTCACACGGAAGATGTTTCTATCTGCCGAAAAATTAGGATTGGATGATAACATATGTTTTTCTCCATTGGGATTCACTCATTTCTCTAGAAAGCACACAAAAAGGGAGGAGCGAAGCTCCAAGATTTTTCATTATAGGCTGCAGACACATTTGACTGCGAGAGATGATAGTTATTTGAATTATGATGACAAAAATATTTCTATTCAAGGTGCAGAAGAGAATCTCATAGAAGAATCAGTTGGCTGTTCTTTCCAAGGATTTCTTTATTTGGTGACTTGTAGTGGTCTTTCAGTCTTTCTCCCTTCTATCTCAATAACCTCGAATTACCCAACTGTTGAGGCCATTGAATATCTGCAGCCATTTCAGACCACTGTCATGGGATGCCAGAGAAGAGACGATTTGAAAACAGGGGAATCACGTTTTCCTTGGCAAGTTGAGGTCATAGATAGAGTTATCTTGTTTGAAGGACCTGAAGCTGCAGATCATTTATGCTCGGAAAATGGTAAGCAATATTACTCACGTTTGTAAATAACTTTGTTGCATCTTAAAGCTTTAAAGTTCATAGATTTCAACCTTCATGCCTTGTCATGCTGAAAGAGTTAACTACAAATAGTTGATAACTAGTTCACCTAAACTGTCATGCGAGTTAGTTTGATATGTCCATGCATGTAGAAGCTAGCATGGAACTGAAGACTCTGAACTTAAATGTAACTGAATGCATGACGATAACTAATTATCTTATGAAATCATGTCGACGCTTTCAATTACTTTTCAAAAGTCTTCAGCAGTTTGCGAGCATGAGCAAATGCTTGTTTTGCAACATCTCAGTGAATTTGTTCTCTCCCATTTCTTCACATTTACGTTATGATTTCCGTATTTTCCCTTGTTGTAACAGCAGAATCTCACATATCGAGACTTAGAGATGGTTTATAGATTTGCTGACACTTAAGTTTTGTTCAGTAAGGTTATGGTATGTTAAATAAATCACTGCTGTCATAGGTTGGGACCTAAAAATTGCTCGTTTTCGTCGGCTGCAAATGGCGTTGGACTACTTAAAATATGATGACATCAACAAGTAAGTTGCTAGTAATTTTTTGTGCTTTATTTTTGTGCCTCATCCGTGAACCATAGTTCCCCACAGTAAAGTGGCTTTCCTTGAACAAAAATATTAAAAAGAATTATGCGTGGTTGTATCGGTTGGGTTGATAACTCTTTCATTCTGATCTGCGCTACTGTTTTTTCTACTAAAAGTAAAGTTTCTGTTGCTTCAACATGGATTTTCTCATCATCCTCTTATCTGCATTTCTAATTCGAATTTTCTTTCTTTTTGGTTGTTAGCTAGTTGAGTAACTTTAATGCTGTATTCCTGATCATTTGCTGCATTTTTAATGTAGTACTGGAATTTAGATTGGACCTGAAAGATTATGATTTCTATGGGTACATTCCTCCAGTTAGTACACATCCTCATTTCATTTAGGAATATGATAATTCTGCAGCAACGTTTTCTCCATGATTTTACCCTCATCTCTAATGTACATATGTTTTAAGCCATCAATGCGATTTGTCTTGTATCATGAATTGATTTTGATTAACCTCTGCTTTATGAGTAGGTCTTTGAAGATGCTTGGTAATGTGAAGCTAGCAGAAGAAGGCATGCTAAGGGTGCTCTTTTCTGCTGTGTATCTATTGTCGCGCAAGAATAGAAACGATAATGAGATTTCTGCTGTATCTAGGTGAGGATATTCTGAAAGGATAGCTTGTTTTTCAACTCTCAACTTTAATGAGGTGGATCAATAATGAATCAACAGTAGCGTTCTCCCTGCTTGGTAGATCTGTCCTTACTCATTAGCATGTCTTTTTCTGTTTTATTACTATTCTGTATATGTACACCTTTATAGTTGTCAGTCAAATTGGATGCTCATACTCGTTACACGTTGCACTTAGAATTGAAGGCATGTTCAGATTCATGCAAAAGTCTCTCCAGGCTCCACAGCTTCAGGATTTAGTATATTGATTCATTGACATGTGGTTCTTCCAGTTTTAGCAACATCATTTTCTTGTAAGGTTTAGTAATGCCACTAGCTCTATTGACTGGGGCTGGGCTGCTTTCACGCTGGCATATTCATACTTACTGCTACATGTTGAATGTAGGCTCCTTGCATTGGCTACAAGGTTTGCGACTGAAATGATTCGCATATATGGTTTACTTGAATATCAGAAAGACGGTTACATGTTGGACAGAAAACCTAGGACACAAATACTTTCACTTCCACCAACTTCACTGCATATCGATGTAATGGAAAATTCAAGGAGGTTGTCAGAGATGGGTTATCTTTTGGAGATCACCCGGAACTTTCAAGCCCGTCATACCAGAAAATTTAAGAAGCTAGGAAAGGTAGTATATGATATTAATAGTTTAATAGTATAAGTTAATTAGACTTTTTGTGTTTTTGCTCTAGAATTTGACATATGACATGTTTGCTATACAGGGAAAGAATGAGAAGTCCCTGAATTTGGTAGACCCGAATTCTTTGCAGGACGATTCTCATATCGAAATAGTTCCAGATGCAGCATCTGCAGAGTCAAGACAACTTGACACGTATTTATTCAATACCAATGAAGAGCTTGATTTGACGCCTATGGGTATTATGACAGCCAAAGCTGGTCAGGTCATTGACGAAACAAGTTATGCATCTGGCCTTGTACCCCAAGGGGTAGTTGCAGAGAAGAAAGTCCTTCCTCTGGAAAATCCCAAGGAGATGATGGCTCGTTGGAAGGCTAATAATTTGGATTTGAAAACCGTGGTTAAGGATGCCTTACTCTCCGGTCGACTCCCTTTAGCTGTTCTTCAATTGCATCTTCAACATTCTAAAGACGTGGTTGAAAATGGAGAGCATCATGATACATTTACTGAAGTTCGTGATATCGGAAGAGCGATTGCTTATGACCTATTTTTGAAGGTAAGCCTGAGTGTACTTGATTAGTCAGAGTGGTGTACATGTATGATGTCTAACACTTGACTTTCTTGATGTGTAGGGTGAACCTGGGGTTGCCATTGCAACTCTGCAAAGGCTCGGAGAGGATGTAGAAGCATGTCTCAATCAGTTGGTATTTGGCACAGTGAGGAGATCTCTTCGATATCAAATTGCTGAAGAAATGAAAAAACATGGTTTCTTAAGACCATATGAAGACAATGTACTGGAGAGGATATCTCTTATCGAGGTATAACATTTCCTAATCATTACTTGTTAGAAAAGTATCTTGGTTTCTTATGACGCTGACTTCATTTCAACTTCTTCGTTCCTTGACTCTGTGACAAAAAAGAGGCTTTATCCTAGCAGCCACTTTTGGGAAACATATCTTGCTCGTCGAAAGGAACTACTGAAAGCTGTAGTACCTTTTGACTCCAGTGAAATGAGCTTGCACCTTGGGAGGTCATCTTTGTTCCAGCATCTCGAGATTGAGTGTGGTGAGGTTGATGGTGTTGTTCTAGGTTCTTGGACAAAAATCAATGAGAGTGTATCTGAGCATGTGTCTGATGAAACTGATGCAATTGCTGGTTACTGGGCTGCAGCAGCAGTGTGGTCAAATGCTTGGGATCAGAGAACATTTGATCATGTAAGAAATTGGATATAGTCATTCTTTCATGTTACCAATTAGATGTCTGAATATTTATCTAATTGCACCATTCCAGAATATTAGTACCTCCAGGTCCCGGGGAAGTTCGAATCCATTAAATTTCAGTTCTGAGAGTAATAGTAATACATTTGAATGAGGGGTTAAAGACTTTACAGTTTACAGATCAACATTACGTTTTTTCTATTGTATTACTCTCTCAGGCAAAGGTTGTTTTGTTTGAATTTTTGTGCAGATAGTCTTGGATCAGCCTTTAGTCATGGGTGTTCATGTTCCATGGGATTCCCAGCTAGAGTATTATATGTGTCGTAACGACTGGGATGAAGTCCTTAAGCTGTTGGATCTCATTCCTGAGGATGTTCTATACGATGGAAGTTTGCAAATTGCTTTGGATGGTCCGAAGCAGTCTTCTGGTGTAAATTACCCAGTTTCTTCCCGCAGTGAGTATATATGCTCCATCGAAGAAGTGGATGCTGTACTTATGGATATTCCATATATCAAGATATTTAGGTTGCCTGCAGATATCCAGTGCTCCTTGTGGCTAACAACACTCATGGAGCAGGAACTTGCAAGAAAACTTATATTTTTAAAAGAATACTGGGAAAACGCTCTAGATGTAGTATATCTTCTGGCTCGGGCAGGTGTCATCCTTGGTAATGGCGAAGTTTCATTTAAGGAGGAATCTTGTAGGCCATCCGTCCCATCCCTAGATCTTTGTTTGTCCAGAAAGGAGGGAGGAGCAAATGTTGATACCCTGAATGCTGTACACAAGCTATTCATACATTATTGTACACAATATAATCTGCCAAACCTTCTGGATCTGTACCTTGATCATCACGAATTGGTCCTAGATAATGATTCACTCAGTTCATTGCAGGAAGCTGTTGTAAGTGCTTTCCTTGTCCGTCAGCAATTTGTGTAAATATGTCTGTTCTTTCTATGTATTTTGGTTTGTCTTTTGAAAACTCACTTTTTACTGAAAATGTCAAGAATCTGGTCAATGTATCCAGGGTGATTCTCACTGGGCAAAATGGTTGCTGCTCTCCAGGATCAAGGGCCGGGAGTATGATGCGTCATTTTCAAATGCACGCTCAATTATGTCACGTGGTGGGGCACCAAATGGTGAACTCAGTGTCCCAGAGATTGATGAAATTGTTTGTACTGTTGATGACATTGCCGAAGGGGCAGGAGAAATGGCAGCTTTAGCAACTATGATGTGCGCTCCAGTGCCAATTCAAAAAACCTTGAGTACCGGCAGTGTGAACAGGCACAGTAACTCTTCTGCGCAATGCACATTGGAGAATTTGAGATCATTTCTTCAAAGATTTCCTACCTTATGGAGTAAGCTTGTTAGTACTTGTTTTGGAGAAGATATTTCTGGCAACCTTTTGCGGACCAAGACTAAGAATGGTAAAGCCTGATCCACCATACTTTTTTATTTTATTTTGTGTAATGATATTGAGGACATAGTCTCTCTGACTCTATGATTTATCAGCCTTGTCAGAGTATCTGAATTGGCGTGACAGTGTATTCTTCTCAACTGCACGTGATACCTCACTCCTGCAGATGTTGCCTTGTTGGTTTCCTAAGGCGGTTCGTAGATTAGTTCAGCTTTATATCCAGGTATCCACTTCTGATTTGTATGTCGTATGTGCTCTTCTGAGTTGTACAACACTCTTTCAACTTTCTGGAATACTTGCACTGTAGTCGGCAATATAATAAACTTAGAAGTTCTATAATTGTGGGATGATTGTGAAGAAGTAGACATATGCAAATCATTTGGGGGAGGTGACCACTAATATATAGGCAGGATGAAAAATACATCAAATTAGTTCTACACCAACCTTTACCATTTTACAAAAGAAATTTGAGGCACTATACCAAATGTGGTAGAATGGAACTGTAACTCTGGTCTACTCAATTAGTAGTGTTTTTTGGGTGCTGGCTTCTGTCTCATCAAGACAATTAGTAGGTATTTTCCTCAGCACCCTCTTGCAAATTGTCTGAGGATGCATTGCTTGCTTGTTGTTTAGTTCTCTTTGACTTAGCGATCTTTAATTGGCCAGCAGAGGGTCTGATAGCCTTTGATATGACATCCTTGCTGGTTCATTATAGTAGAAAAATGGTTGCTGATAAACTTACATTCGTACTTCTTATTACTGTCTGGAAATTATCCGCCCAGGGGATTCACGAGCATATATACGTTTTGCTTATAATTGGCTACTGACTTAGTTACACTCCTGCTCGTTATCAGTAGTAGAAATTAATCTGCTTAACGAAATGCTTTTGCTTAAACTGTATTTGCGCAGTCTTTTAAACCAGAATATTTTCTTCGTAGGGACCTCTTGGATGGCTGTCTTTCTCAGGATATCCTACAGGGGAATATCTACTGCATAGAGGTGTTGAGTTCTTTATAAACGTCGACGATCCGACTGAGATAAATGCCATATCTTGGGAAGCAATCATCCAGAAGCACATCGAAGAGGAACTTCATCACACAAAAACTGAGGTGGAACTATAATATCCTATTTCTCTAACCTGTTCATGATGCTACCTTTGTGTTTTAAATGTTTTAAGTTGTTAAAGAATTTCCTATCGATTTCACGGTCATTTCAATGTCTCATCTTTCGAAATTATCGTAATGAAAGTTTGTCATCTGATATTCCTGCAACATATCCCCTAGCTTTTTATATTCACTGACTGATATAGAGTTTATATAATAGTTACTTATGTTTAAGTTGAACCGCAACTAGGGAACCGAGCTTGGACTTGAGCACTTCCTGCATCGTGGACGGCCACTTGCAGCTTTTAATGCTTTCTTGGAACATAGAGTTGAAAAGCTAAAACTGGAAGATCAATCTGGCTCTTCGATACATGGACAAAGGAATATGCAGTCAGATGTCCCGATGCTACTTGCACCTCTGATGCAGAGTGATGAGTCACTTCTTTCATCTGTACGTGGTGGTCGCCATACCATTATTTCCATTCAATTGGTAACACTTTTATTGTTTTTTCCCAGTTGCTGTCTATTTATATCTGCAGGATTTTTTTTCCCTTCAGGTTATACCACTTGCTATCACACACTTTGGGAATTCTGTGTTGGTGGCTTCGTGTGCCTTCCTACTTGAGCTTTGTGGTTTATCTGCAAGCATGCTTCGGATAGATGTGGCATCCTTGAGAAGGATATCATCCTTCTATAAATCAAATGATAGTGAGGGTATGGCACAACAAAATTCGCTCAAGGGCTCTATGTTTCATGCAGTATCCAGTGAAGGTGAAATGGGGTCACTAGCTAGGGCCCTTGCTAACGAATATGCATATCCTGATGTTTCAAGTGTCTCTAAGCAAAAACATACTCCCAACAGTATTTCTGGTACTCAACCTGGCCTCCCATTAATGCTTGTTCTTCATCATCTGGAACAAGCTAGTCTTCCTGAGATTGGAGTAGATAGGAAAACAAGTGGATACTGGCTGTTAACAGGTGATGGTGATGGATCTGAACTGCGGTCTCAGCAGACATCTGCTAGCTTGCAGTGGAGTTTAGTTACTCATTTCTGTCAGATGCATAAGATTCCTCTGAGCACCAAATACCTTGCCATGCTAGCAAGAGACAATGATTGGGTATGCTTCATGATAATTCATCTTACCTTTTCTTTTCTTACCCTTGAGCTATTATTTGACCTGATGTATGTTTATATCAGGTTGGATTCTTATCTGAAGCGCAGCTTGGAGTATACCCTTTTGATACGGTGCTCCATGTGGTATGTCTCTCACCCTTTCCCTAGTTTCAGAAATCTCAAACAGTAACTTAATGTGCTATGCTACGAACTTTATGTTACAATTATGACACATTCTCATCTATCAGGCATCAAAGGAGTTTGGTGATCAACGTTTAAAAGCTCACATACTGACTGTTTTGAGATATGCTAACTCAAAAAAGAAAGCTACCATATCATACTCAGATGACACAAGCAGAGGTTTTACATGTTCCTTCTCAGAGGATGGAGCTTATGTCTCTGCAGAACTCTTTCGTGTTTTGGCTTACTCTGAGAAGCTAAAGAACCCTGGGGGCTACCTTTTATCGAAAGCTAAGGAATTATCGTGGTCTATTTTGGCTCTCATAGCATCATGCTTTCCGGATGTTGATCCTATATCATGCCTAACAATTTGGTTGGAAATTACCGCAGCCAGGTGTGACAATATTTTATGACAGATATTCAATTGGATTGGGTGTATCGGAAATCATCTTGGTTATCAATTAACTAATCTTTAGTAGTTATTCTATTGTATGCATTTAAAGTCTACAACCTTTAGCGTTTAAATTTTATTGTTTTTTATATGTTTTTCTGGAATGAAAAGATGGATGATTTTTTTGTCTAGGCTCTAACAAAGATCATGCTTTTCAGGGAAACGTCGTCTATCAAGGTGAATGATATAACCACTAAAATAGCAGAAAATATTGCAGCAGCTGTTGTATCTACAAATTCCTTGCCAATGGATGCTAGAGGTGTCCAGTTTCATTACAATAGGAGGAATCCCAAACGGAGACGACTTATTGCACATAGATCTGTGGATTCATTGGTTTCAGCAAATAGTTTAAACACCTCTGCTGGTACAACATTTTGTTCTCATAGAACAGAAGCTGCAGAAGATGAAAAAGCTGAAGATATCAGTGTTACTAATGATTCGTCTGATGAGCATGCATCTTTATCAAAAATGGTTGCAGTGCTTTGTGAACAACGCTTGTTTCTTCCTCTTCTAAGAACTTTTGAATTGTTCCTCCCTTCATGCTCTCTACTGCCATTTGTCCGTGCTCTTCAGGTCTGCCTTACATTTTGACCGTCTATTTGCTCTCTGTTTTTCTTGGGCCCTTTGTTGTCTGTTGGCAATAATGTTTACACGATATATGTTCATGGGTCTGATGCTGTTTGGTATTTGTTCACCATGAATGCATCCGCTTTCTTTTTTCTATTTTGCTGTGGGGAAAGCTGATGATGAAATTTTGCAAAAGTTATGATTGGATGTGAGCAGGAAAAAGAATATATGGACTGAGAATTTGCAAATGGCTTTGGGGTGAATGCAAATTTCTTCATAGGATTTTGACCTGTCTTATTTATTTTTCTGCAGGCATTTTCTCAAATGCGCCTGTCTGAAGCTTCAGCACATCTGGGTTCGTTTTCGGTTAGAGTTAAAGACGAATCAATGCATTTTCAGTCAAATACAGCTAAAGAAGTCAATTTTGGGGCATCTTGGATCAGTAGAACAGCTGTTAAAGCTGCTGATGCTGTTTTGTCAACTTGTCCATCTCCATATGAGAAAAGATGCTTACTGCAACTTCTTGCTGCAACTGATTTTGGTGATGGGGGATCTGCTGCAACTTATTATCGGCGTCTTTATTGGAAAGTTAATTTGGCTGAGCCATCACTCCGGGAGAATGATCTTGACTTAGGAAATGAGGCTCTTGATGATGGCTCTCTTCTGACAGCTTTAGAAAAGAATAGGCAATGGGAGCAAGCACGAAACTGGGCCAAGCAACTTGAAACCATTGGTGCCACTTGGACGTCCTCTGTTCATCATGTTACTGAAACGCAGGTAAAATCTTCTTGGCGCTTATCTAATACTTGAACTGCCAATAAGTTTCTGGTCATTTGGACTCTGATGGTCCAGCAACTTATAAGAAACTCACGGTCTGATACTACTGACCAGTGTAGCTATTTCTGGGTTATTTTTCCACGCTGTTTTGTCTGTCTCTAGCTGACGACTTCTCTTGCACTGCATGTTTGTTATACACTGACACATGAGAACTGATTTTGTAGGAGTTCTTTCAACTTTAGGATGAATCACAGATTGCAGTAGTGTAGGAAATGTCAAATATGCGATCTTTGTCTTAATTTAACTATTATAGACATACTATGTTAAGAAGGACCTAGACATTTTCCCTTCCACAGCATGGTTCTACCCACTCAATACAGATTGCATACGCTTTCATTATTGAGCTGAAATGATTTGGCTCCCTATTGTGTCTACATTTTCTCTGTATTTTGGAAATTAGCTACTTGTTTTTTTTTTTTTTTTTTTTTTTTTTTGTTGTTGTTGTTGTTGTTGTTGTTGTTATGTACGCCACCGTTCTAATTATGTTTAGGAATTCCTTGAATGCTCAACATTAATAGACTTCTGTAACTGCTTTACATATAGGCAGAATCTATGGTTGCAGAATGGAAAGAATTCCTTTGGGATGTCCCTGAAGAGAGAATTGCATTATGGGGTCACTGCCAAACACTGTTCATCAGATACTCTTTCCCTGCTTTACAGGTCACTTTTTTGTTTGCCTCACTTGTGACCAGTTCATCTGTGGAAGCCTGATCTTGCTACAAGTGATTCTGTTGCTTATTTTTTTGCAGGCTGGTTTATTTTTCCTAAGGCATGCAGAAGCGGTGGAGAAAGATCTCCCTGCAAGAGAGATCTACGAGCTGTTACTGCTATCCCTTCAGTGGTTGAGTGGGCTAACAACCCAATCGCACCCGTAAGTGATCTTGTACCACAATATGTAATCAGTTTTATTGGGTTTATGACTAAGAATTTACCATTATCAGGGTATATCCTTTGCATCTTCTGCGAGAAATCGAGACTAGGGTGTGGCTACTGGCTGTAGAAGCAGAAGCACATGTGAAAGATGTCGGAGCATTTAGTCCGAGTAGTATCGGAAAAGACATGGTGAATGGAAATAGTTCAAATCTTATAGACCGAACTGCAAGTATCATCACAAAAATGGACAGCCATATTTCATCAGCAAATAAAAATAAAATTGGAGAAAAGCATGACTCCAGGACCCCTGGCCTAGGACATCAAAGGAACCAAGATACGAGCACTTCAATATTTGGTGCCAACACAAAGCCCAAGAGGAGAGGAAAAGGAAATGTCCCACAAAGAAGACATTTTGTAGATTCTTCAGATAGGAATACTGATTTTGAAGATTCTTCATCTCTTATCAAAAGTGAGTTCCAGCTTCAGGAGGAAAGCACGGGTTTGGAAATATCCTTATCAAAGTGGGAAGAAAGTATAGAACCTGCGGAGTTGGAAAGAGCTGTTTTGTCTTTACTGGAGTTTGGACAAGTAACAGCTGCGAAGCAGCTCCAACTTAAGCTTGCTCCAGGAAATTTACCTTCTGAGCTGATAATCCTGGATGCTGTTATGAAGCTAGCAATGCTTTCTACGCCTTGCAATCAAGTGCCATTGTCAACGTTGGATGATGAAGTTCGGTCTGTCATTCAATCACAAAGTCTAAAAATAGACCAACCCATGATTGAACCGCTGCAGGTTGTTCCTTTATATTATCTCACCTAAATTTCCATTTGTTGCTGTGAAGACTAGTACACTTTCATTCAAATGCCTTTTTTTCCCCACGTTTTCCCTATCTTGCCCTTATAGTTTCTCTGTTGGATTTAATAATGATCGGTATCTGATCATCTAGGTTTTGGAGAAGCTATCGAACATTTTAAATGAAGGCAGTGGACGTGGGCTGGCAAGAAAAATCATCGCAGTTATAAAGGCTGCTAACATACTGGGACTTACCTTCACCGAGGCATATCAAAAGCAGCCAATAGAGTTGTTACGATTACTTTCTCTTAAAGCACAAGATTCTTTTGAGGAAGCATGTCTCCTTGTCCAAACGCATGCTATGCCAGCTGCTAGTATAGCTCAGATACTAGCAGAATCCTTTTTAAAGGTAACTTAGCAAACCTGTTTTTGTTAACTTGTATGTGTAAAAGACACGCTCTATAGATCCTTCTGAATTTTGAATTCAACTTTTGACAAAAATTATTACCTTATGGTTCTTGTTTGATTAGCTACTTGGCAAAACCCTCCTGTATTGACTTCTTCTTTCCCTCCTAACTCTTTTCTCTTGGTTCTTTTGTGTCATGTCTCTAATCCCTTATTTGCTCCAGGGTTTACTGGCAGCTCATCGTGGAGGATACATAGATTCTCAAAAGGAGGAAGGGCCTGCTCCGCTATTGTGGAGATTTTCAGACTTCTTGAAGTGGGCAGAGCTTTGTCCATCTGAACAAGAAATTGGTCATGCATTAATGCGTCTTGTGATTACCGGGCAGGAAATACCACATGCGTGTGAGGTATGGGATTTTGTGAAAGCCTACTAACTATACCGTCTTATTGCTACTTGAATTTCAAAAAGGGGATAGATTACGTTGCCAACGCTGATTTGATAATATAACGGAATGCTGTTTTTCAGGTTGAGCTTCTTATTCTGTCTCATCACTTCTACAAGTCATCCACGTGCCTTGATGGAGTTGATGTTCTTGTGGCACTTGCAGCCACTAGGGTTGAGGCTTATGTTGCCGAGGGCGATTTCTCATGCCTGGGTCGTCTAATAACTGGAGTCGGAAACTTTCATGCTCTGAATTTCATTCTTAATATTCTAATTGAAAACGGGCAGCTTGATCTTTTACTACAAAAATATTCTGCTGCTGCTGATGCAAACACTGGCACTGCCCAGGCTGTCAGAAGTTTCCGGATGGCTGTTTTGACCTCGTTGAATCTCTTTAACCCAAATGACCATGATGCATTCGCTATGGTATGTCTTTAGTAGCTTAGATTAGCCAAGTAAAAGAGTATTTCATAATGTTTTATCTGCTTATCACAGGTGACTCACTATCTTGTTAGATGTTAGGGCGTATCTGGGTGGGCTTTTTTATCACTTCTGTGACTTGTGCACGTGTAGCAACGTTTTGGGTTAATTTTTAAAAATTTACTTTTGTTCATGAAAGATGCATTGCTGCAGGTATATAAACACTTTGACATGAAGCATGAAACGGCTGCTTTGCTAGAGGCACGTGCAGATCAGGCTGCACAGCAGTGGTTTCTACGGTATGACAAGGATCAAAATGAAGACCTCCTTGATTCTATGCGCTATTACATTGAAGCTGCTGAAGTTCACACGTCTATTGATGCTGGAAACAAAGCACGAAAGACTTGTGGTCAGGCTTCCCTTGTCTCCCTTCAAATAAGGATGCCAGATTCCAAGTGGCTCTGTTTATCTGAAACAAACGCCAGAAGAGCACTTGTTGATCAATCCCGTTTCCAGGAGGCTCTGATTGTAGCAGAAGCTTATGGTCTTAACCAGCCAAGTGAATGGGCGCTTGTGCTTTGGAATCTGATGCTCAAACCCGAACTAGCGGAAGATTTTGTGGCTGAATTTGTAGCGGTGCTTCCTCTACAGGCTTCAATGCTTCTGGAACTGGCTAGATTCTACAGAGCAGAAATGGCAGCTCGGGGCGACCAGTCTCAATTCTCAGTCTGGCTCACAGGAGGAGGGTTACCAGCTGAGTGGGCCAAGTACATGTGGAGATCATTCAGGTGCTTGTTGAAGAGAACACGGGATTTGCGGTTACGGTTACAACTTGCTACAACAGCTACGGGATTCTCTGACATGGTAGATGCGTGTATGAATGCGTTGGATAAGGTCCCTGAAAATGCTGGACCACTTGTACTAAAGAAAGGCCATGGAGGAGGATACCTACCACTCATGTGAGTGAGTGAACTCAGAGATCATCCCAAAGGATGCAATGTTATGTATCTCATTCTGCTTCATCGTTGTGAGAGCTCGATGGGGCTGTAAATTAGCCGGAGAAATGGGAAAAAGAAAAGGGTTTTTGATTCGACTTCTTTTTGGTGTTTTGGAAGAGACGAACTTGAGAGTCTTTTTATAGGGTTTAGTATTTATTTGTGTCTGTGTGTTTTCTTGTTGGCTCTCACAATTCTTCTATTTTTTTTTTTTTTTTTGTTTCTCCTTATATATTCTTTTGTCCCGGCTATTAAATGACAGTCTTGAGAGATAGAGATACAAAGAAATACAGTGTACAGTGTAATAACTGTCTTTGTTATAAAATTGCATTGTTGAATAATTCCGAAGCTTTGTTATTGTTGATTTGCTTCCACTTCCAATGAATATCTCATATTTTTGAGCAAAAAAAAAAAGGATACGTTTGCAATATGTTTTAGCTTAAATCGGGGGCAGTTTTTAGTTGTTCATCTGGATTCCGCCACATTAAAAAAATAAATACAAAACGAGGAAAGCACACAGTTCCGTCAACCTCCTCACGCGCCTTTTTTCTGAAAATTTTGTATAAGGCCCAAAACTGTGGATTATATAGTCCGCAGATTTTGATGCGGTGGAGTGCACGCGCCATAGGTGCGCGTGGGCATTGTCATGTCACGTAATTAAAACGGTATGTTTATTTCTTATTAATTTTTTTTTTTTCGTCTGAATAATATTAAGTTGAGAAAACAGAGAGTTTAAAGAAACAGAGCAAACCAGATGTTACAAAAAACAAAAAAAAAGAAAAAGAAACAGAGCAACATAATACCAACAGAAAAAAGAAAGCTACACACACGCCTTTCTCGCTTGACTTCTTCAAGTCGACTGTGTAACCAAGCCGGACCACCACGAGCAATGTATGACTGGAAACGTCCTTCAGTTGTCACACTTTTCTTATTAATTTTACTACTGAATTTTATCTAACAAAACTATTACGCTATTAACATTCAATAACAAAAAGCGTAGGGTTTTTAAAAGAAAGAAGCTAATTTTAAATGTCAAAAACAATCAATAATATATATGAATTTTGCTAAAATGAAAAGAGAGAGAAGGAATTATATGAAATATATCTGAAACTGGACATTATTTTTTAATGAAAGTTGAATTGATCATTTGGTACTTGACAAACTCTGATCACCACATTGAACCCACAAAGGGGACTGAATGTGAAGCATTATCACCTTTCAACCATTTTCTTGTGCTGCCAGAAACTTATTCCTCTTTGGATTCTTTAACCGTTTTGGGACGTCTCTGTGCAAGCGTTCTCTTAGTGCTCTCAAGGACACCAAAGAAGATTGAACCTCCAATACCTATCCACAACACTCTTGGCCCAATACCCTACAAGTCAAATCTCGTGTCAGAATTAGCGTTTTTCTACTCTTAAAAGCTGGCTCAATTTACAATCCACTTTCTTAAGATTTCTACTTGGAAACTTTAAACTAGTTAGTGTGTATGTGTGTGTGTACCTTTAAAAGAGCAGGCGCTCCTTCCTCTCTTACAATTGTTTGAACACAGTCAACAATTCCTTGATATTGTCTGGCTGATCCCTGAATAAGGTCAAGGAAGAACAATAAGACGATTGGATTTTGAGGCACAGAGGGACATTTTTAAGGTGTGATTATTACCTGAACCATTAACCTTGTCTTAATAACATCAAGAGGAGTGGTGACTGCTCCCGTCAGAGCACCTGCATAAATCACGACGATATCAAAGCACCGATCAATAACTACTGCCAGATATATCACTCACACTGTGATTTAACTGATTTTCTATGAAATAACTCCATTGTACTTTCTAATGTTAAGGTAAACGCAGACTCAAAGTCTTTTGTTTTAAGTTCACCAGCTTAAATCTCATTCAAGTTTGATTTTTATGGATCCGCAGAATTTCTATTAAAGCAATAAGGTATGTCACCAACCAGCAAATGCTCCGATTAGAGCGTTCTCAGGATCATTAAGCTCTCTACGCGCCTGCCAAAGAGTTCACCAAAATTAATCTCATGCAAAATATCAGTTCATCAAAAGTTACCATGCTTACAATACCCTATCCAAGGATATTGTGGATAGAAGAAATGTCAACTATTTCGGCAAGAAGCTTACTGCTTTTTTATATCCCAAGCATAGCTGCTCATATATGCAGAACTGTATCGCATCAAACGGCAAATCTCGCAAAAGGAAGGACCGATATCCCTAGAAGCAATTGAAATAAGTTACCACACGGAAATTCAACAAAAAAGTGCATACCAAAAGGAAGAGATTAAAATGATGTTACTAACTGCATAGAGACCCCTAAATCCCTCTTGTGATGCAATAAGTCGAACAGCATTGGGGGCAGATGTAAACTGGCCGGTCTGCATTCTTTGCTTCACAACCTAAAGAATACATACATAGAAATGTCGATTGAGGGATTCTATGTAGAACATGATCTGGATTGTGATATCCAAAAGAGAGTTTTTACCTCTGTAGGCACTCGAATCAGAGAGGCAGCAAGTCCACCGATGGCCCCTGCAGTCTGGGATTTGAAAGAAGGGAAACAAATTGTTCCTTTTCACTCTCAAATACAAGGCATATGCAAGAAACAGTTCAATGATAAAAAAAAAAATCATTGTTGCTTATTGTATACCATCCATCTACTGATATATTTTGACCAGATAATTTGGTGATAGCAGAGACTAACTGAGCATTTTTTGAATGGCGAAACTAAAGATGAAGAAAACCTCTCACCAAGTGAGCAACAGCGCTTAAATGATCAGGAAAGGTCTTCAGCAGTTTCTGCTTCGTGGGTTCATAAACTCCAACAAATAAAGCTGAAGCCCTACAAAGAAACATTGTCAAAATAACTAGTATCAACACAAGAATAAAATAGGAGAAATACAAAAGGGAAAAGGATTCAAATTTTTCAACACTATATATTTTCTTGGGTTCTGGTCTGGCCATTGAGACTCTGAATCAACAAAAGTAACTACAGATGAGCTCTGTGAGCTCACAGTCACTTACGGTAAGACACCAGCGATATTTCCAGCTAATCCTGAATAAAGACCCTTCAAAACAATTTTCCCACCTCCACGAGCTGCCTACATCATAAGATCAAAATAATTTAGGAACTAAAGGTCAAAATTTCCTTTTAGACCAAAGCAGTAAAGGAGCTAGATGCTGCATAGAGTTAAAAGCAAGTCTAACAAAGAAATTAAAAAATTGACCTGCCTGAAGTCTTGTCTTAATAGTATCAATTGGGTATAAAGCTGTTTCAACTACAACTCCAGCTGTACCTCCTGCTATAAATCCCTCTGCGTCATCAAAACAAAACATAAGAATAACAGACTTAGACAGCTGAAACTGCCTATTCAAAACAAAAATGTTTAACTAGGAGCATAAAAAGAAGTCCTTTTTCAGATACAACGACTGTATACGAGTCAGTTCATGAGATTCATAAGAAGATTATGATTGCAAACGAACCCAAAACAATAAATAGAAGAAAGCAAATAAACACAAACCAAAGAGAGTGCGGAAGAAATCAAAGGGTTTATCTTCTTGAGTGTTAACAGATGCAAAGCCATTGCTCGTTTTGAGCTGTGGACTCTGCATTGTCCTCTTCCACACATCTGCAATAATAAAATAAAGACATCTCTTTGAGAAAAGAAATCACAGTCAATAATGAAGACAGACAGATGAAAGAGAATTTACCAGGAGAAGTCGCTGAAGAGCTCTTCACATCAACAGAGAGAGTAAGAGGAGCCATCAGAAACGTCTCTGACCTAATTTCACCAAATCAATTTCACTCATTTTCTTTCTTTACAGCGAAACACAAAGTTCACGCACACAAAAATATCCATACCAAACAAGTCAAGCAGGTGAAGCAATATACAATAATCATACACAAGCATATACATACAAACAAAAGCGCATAAATGTAGTGACTTTGGCATTAAATATTACAGGAAGAACCGATTAGAGGCGCGAAGTGCAAGAAGAGAGAGAGAGAGAGTTCACAAACACGTTCTTTGGCTCTTCCCAAAGTTTTTCTCAGAAAAGGGATGATTAACAAGAAGCTATTTACAGTTATGTCTTAATCCAAATGGGCCTAAAAAGACCCACTGGGCTATTAAAAGCCCGTCATCAATTTTTTTTTTTTTGTTGTGTGTGTGTGCGCGCGTGTAAATTATATGTTAATTAACTAAGGAACGAAAAATGAAAAATTTGATTTTTTTTGATAAAGGTGTTAGAATTTAGATACTATAGTTATGAAGTCTAAAATGCTGTAAAAACTTGGTATAACGTGTATGTTAATGTGTATGCTTTTGTTGGTTATTTTCCTGACAACTTCTTTTAAACATCGCTCGTATTAACTAGGGTTGACTGCATAAACCCCCCTATACAATAGTCATTCAAGCCGGATCCCCCTATACTTTTGTTCTCTGCCTAATTCACCTTCTAAAAATCAAAAACTTTCTAATTCCCCCTCCAAATAAAAAATTTCATCCTAATTAATCAAATTCGATTAAAAATCTTAATTGTTTTCTAAAATCATGTATTCGCGTTCAATTTTCACGTTTACAGTAACCCGATTTTTAATTGTGTTTTAAAATCATGTAAACGCAAACGGATCTTCAATTAGAATTAGGTTATTATAAACGTGAAAAATTGAACACGATTACATGATTTTAAAACGCAATTAAGGATTTTAATCGAATTTGATTAATTAGGATGAAATTTATAATTTGGAGGGAAAATTAGAAAGTTTTTGATTTTTAGAGGGTGAATTAGGTAGAGAACGAAAGTACAGGGGGATCCGGCTTGAATGACTATTGTATAGAGGGGTTTATGTAGTCAGCCCTATTAACTACAAAGCAACATTAGGCATAAAACCAAAAAATTTCATAAAGAAATTCACTCGATATCATAACAAGAACACAAATTAATCTTAAATAAAAGTTATTATTTTTTTTTTGCTTTTACAGTTCCATGTTTCTACCAACACAAGAAGAAAAACAACTCTAATTGAAAATTGTCTATCCATGATTTATTTTCCCTGAGCAAATTTAGCTTTGAATGTGTTTTGAAGTCGTTCTCGGGATTTGGCTTGAGCAGCCAATGCAACATCGTCTAGAAATCCCTTTTGTGGGAATTCTTCAGGTACAAGACTCCAATAGATCTCAAACTGTTGAGCTGCTTCTTCCTTTTTATCCATTAAGCTATAGAGTATGCCCTGAAACAAATACTTGCAATTTCTTCAAAAAGAAATAGCAAAACATAAACCTAAAATTCTTTAAGCGCTACCTGAAAACTGAGAGATGAATTTAGTGAATCAAAGATCATTCTTTTTCATGAATAAACTTACCTGACATAGGTAAGGTCGAAAATCTCGAGGGTTATCATTTACCATCTTTTGAAATATCTTTAGACCTTCTTCGAATTGACCCTGAGGTTTTAAACAAATGTCCATAAGTACATAAAACAATCCATTTATTCCTATTCATACTTGAAGATAGTTCAGAAGGACCAAAAACACATAAGAAGGAAATTACGGATCGGTTTGTACCTTCACAATATGCATTTGACCAATCAAGACTTGTATGTTTCTCTCCTCAGTTACTCGGTTTCCTTGTCGAGCAACTTCCATAGCTTCCATGAGCATATCAAAGACAGAGGAGTCATGAGTCTTATGCATTACCATAGCAAGACCCTGCAAGAAACAAGACAAGACCAAAAGCGATCAATTCAAGATACCAAAAAACAGAAACCAATGCACCATTCTATTACCTACTAACAAAAGGAAAACACCATTTCTCCTGAACATCAAGTACATTCAAAGCTGCATCAAAGACTCATAATCCTAATAGAAGCATCAAAAGGAGAGAAACACATACGTGCAAAGCTCTGATCAAAAGAGGTTGTTCTTTGAGAATATCCTTAAACAATCTCTTAGCTTTGCTCAATTGTCCCATTGTCTCATAACAAAGCGCTTCCAAAAGCTTCCACTCAACTTCATGAGGCTCTAATTTTATTAGCTTGTCAACATATTTCACAGCATCTTCAGTTCTCCCTCTCCTCATCTTCTTATACAAAACAGCCTTCATAGCTTCCATGTTCTCTGGCTCACTTTCCAGAAGCTTCTCGAACATTGCCTCGTCCTCTAACTCCGCCTGAGTGACTACAGTTGCAGCGGGAAGCGCCAGGGCAGGTCGCGAAGAAGAGAACCCTAGAAAGACAAAAGACCCAACAAGTAAAATCGCGGCTTTTCTCGCCAGACTCTGAACGAAATCCTTGGAAGAAAGAAGAGACGCCGAAGAGCGTATAAGAGGGAGATGTGAAAAGGGCGAATCGAAATTGACGAATTGGGCGAGTTTTGGAGCGAAAGCTTGGGAATTTCGCCACCGACATCGAAACCCATTTGAATAACGTAAATGGGTCGGAGTAAAAATCTGCGATTGTTCCCAGCGATGATGAAATCTAGCCGGAGAAGAAAGAGGAAATACTCCGACTGAACACATGTTAAGTCTTACCCGAGCATCTTTTAGTTAAACCTCTGTCTAATAAAATTCCGGAGAATTGACATATTTTTTTTTTTTTGTTCTTTGGACCACAAAGGACCGGTCCAATAGCCCATTAGTTTCAGAAAGAAGTAAAGAGGATCGGAACCCCAATGTTTGGATAGCTCTCTGCCTTTGGGGAGAACAAAAGTTATGATTGGGAAACATATTCTAAACGTGTTAGTATTATTTTCTACCAACCAATTTTTATTTTGTTACATTTCTAGCAATTAATACATTATACATATATTGTATCAAAAATTTGACTAAACTCGATGAACGTGATTGCAATTTGATCTAAATAATATGTTTAAATTCAGATATAACCTTAACAATAAATGCCTTTTGGATGTTGCAATAGATTTTATTAATTCTCTTGTCAAAAGGTTTAGAGGGTGTTATTGGTTTAGGATTTAGAAAGACTTTTAGTGATTTAATTATGAAAGATTTTAAAAGATTGCTAAAGAGTTTGATATTATCTTGATGATTTTTTTTTCCAAAATCTTGTAAAGTCTTTTAAAGTTTTTTTCCATAATCTTGTATACTCTTGATGACTTTTCTAAACTTTTCCTACAAAATATTTTTAAAATATTACCCAAAAGAGTTATACCAATTTGATTCTTCGATTTTGCGGTTTTGAGTCTTGATAGTCTTGTTTTTGCTTCATCTTCTTCCTTTGATATCTTCTGATTTAGACCTCGGTTTGGAGATCTAAAAGATGTTCTGAAATCTTGAGATCAAGATCTTTCCAACCGTATGAAGATGAGCTTCTGATTCCTTGTGAGTCTACCTGAGAAAAAGTTTGAAGTTGGTGCACTTCAGCTTCGTCGCTCTGTTCTACGGTCTTGGTAGATTGGTCATAACTTTCAGACCGGGACAGCAAATCACGTTCCGCTTTCTTCTGTAGCTTCGTCTAGCTCTTTACTATTTTCCCACAAAGTTTCATATTTTTCTGGGTTGTTTTGATAACCCTTTCAGTCTTCGAACCAGAACACGTCTGTTCTGTTCTCCTTCTTCTTCTTTTTATGGTTTTCTTGTTTTTTCTGAAGCAAAATAAAATACCTGAAGCTCAGAAGTTGGAATATTCTCTGTCCATTGAAGTTGACGGGTCAGTTTGGTTTGGAATCGTAATTTTTTTATCTGTGCTTGCGTTGTTTAAGGATGGCTTTCCTTCAATATGAGCCGAATAACCACACATACTTGTCGTTGATCAATGGATATGTGAGCTGCGAGAAGTACTTCGAGGTGGTGATTTTGTGGAAAGAGTGACAAGAAAGCAAAACTGAGCTTCGTCATAGAAAGTCATGAATCTTCCTTTTCTTTTCCTATTAACCATAGAAAGTCATGAATCTCTAATCATCCACAATCTCTCTATTTTATGGAAGAGTTTTCATGACTTTTTTTATGAAGAAAATGATATAAAATCCTAAACCAATAACATAATATTTTAATTTGTCAACAATCCAAGATTCTTTTGTTTTAATTGAATAACACAAAACTTTTAATGACTCTATAAAACTCGTAATCCAATAACACTAGATTTATAAAGATTTTAGATTACTTTTTATAAATCCCAAACCAATAACACCAAATTGTAACAGAGTTTTTAAAAGTCTTGATTGAATAACAACATATTCTACATAACTTTTAAAGTCATTAAAACTCTTTCTAAATCTCAAACCAATAACACCCCCTTAATCAATTATTGACGTTGAGAGGAAAAATACGTAAGGTACAACGATCGACACATCGAAATTATGCAAATATAACAAGTTTTTCATAATATGAAGGGAAAACGATCTATTTCCCCATGAGAACTATCGTATCGAACCAGTTCCACACCAAACTATGACCTCGTGCTAAATATCTCCGAAACAATACTTGTATATCTATTTCTCCACTAATTAAAAGTTCTATATCTAAATCCCCATAAAATTATAGTTCTCATCTTAATTACCCATAAATCTGGGTTATAATCGGTTTAGTGTTTTTTTAACCATCTAACTAAATTACTTAACCGAAATATAATCCCAAATCGGGATTACAACCCGATTTCAACCCAAATTACAACCCGATTTCAATAAACCGAAAACCCATAAATCCCAAAAAAAAAAAACCCATAACCAAAACCTTCAGATTGCAAATCCGATAAAATCGTTGACTTTCTAATCACACAAACACTCGGCTTTTTTTTTGTTTTTTGCGATTTCTGGGTTTTGGGGTTGAAATCGAGTTGTAATTCCGCCGGATCTTCGCCTGTGTTGGACTCTGACGTTCGTTAATCTGGGGTATGCCCCGCAGTGGAACGAGACCTTCTCGATGGAGAAGTATCCATCGTTCGAAATTGATCGATTCTACTTTGACTTTATAGAGAATTTTAGATTCAGACTTTGATTCACACATTTAGATACAAATCTCTGTTTTAATCGCAAATTATCTCTTTCAATTGCTTTAGTGCTGTATCTTGTTGTGAAATTTTCTGTTGATTTAACAAATTTTATCAAACTCCTACACTCTCCATTATCTCCGATCTCTGATAAAAGCATCAGATCAACAAACTCAATTCTTTGCCTGGGATTTTGTTCTTCATTTGTTTAATTAAAGAGTTTATTAAAACAAATTCACAGATTTTAGTATGAAGTAAATGGAAATAGCTCAAATCTTAACAACTGTTGAGACGTAAACGATGCAGAACTCAAAAAAGTTTTGAGCAACAAAGAAGAAGATGTTGTAAGATCGTTAATGGTTTTTGACTTTTTTGTACAGACCTTTGTTTGTCTTTTTTTTATTCGAACTAAAAATGGATTCTCTTCACGTGCTGAGAAAATGTCAAATAGTTTTGTTTTGTTTATGATTTGAAATGTTTTTGAAACTATTTTTCTTTCTCTTCTGAAAATCGAAGAACGTGAAGAGAGGTTGTCAAAAAAGAAAAAAAGCTGGGTCGGATCATTTTATGGTTGGTCGAGCTTTAAATTCGGTTTGGTGTCGGTTTAACTGATATGGTATCGGTTTTAGTCGTAAACCAAAAAAACCAATGTGTATGTGTATATTGATTTCAAAGTTTTAATTAGTGGAGAAATAGATCTACAAGTATTGTTTCGGGGATATATAGCACGAGATCATAGTTTGGTGTGGAACTGGTTCGATATGATAGTTTTCATGGGGAAATAGATCGTTTTCCCTAATATGAATTGTAAATCTTTAAGGGGAAAAAAACGCACGGAACCTGGAGCATCATCTTAGACCATGGAATCTGAACGAGCCAAATTGAGTAGATAAAGAAATTATCCAAGGACCATAGAACCTGAATCTGCAAAGTAGATAAGAAGCCAAAAGTAGGTACACTAGACATCACATACGTCACTATTAAACATCACCGTCCACGCAATCCCGAGAACTCAATTATTATTGCTTTCAGATCAATTATTACGAAAGATACAGATTGAGTTCGAACAACAACTACAAATGTTAAAGCTATTAAGCTAAGAAAATGACAATACATACAGTACAATATTTTCCGTTAAGCTAACTAACTTTTTCTTTTTCTCATAATATATAGAAAATCGAGATGTGTGATGTAATTCACTGCTATGTCCAAAAAAAGGTATTTCACTGCTACCGGAAGCCGGTTAAACCAAAACGTGATTTTCTTGATTGTATTTTTACACATACATTCAGTTAATATATTTGTAGATGGTCTATAAGATGATTAACACTTTACTGTGAACAACCTGAAAATAATAGATCACGCACTTATAAAAAAAATAATTTCTTTTACCAAAAAAAAAAAAATTTGATAAATTAATAAGGATTAGATGCTAAGACATGTACTTAAAAATTGACATGTTTCGAATATTCAAGGTCATAGAATTAAATCCATTCAAACGTGTTTCAGTTTTCAACTAGAGCTTCAACTTATTTTGGACAAATTACTTTTTTTGCTATTTTCTTAAATATCAACATAAGTACATAACCATTAATTTAGTACATCTACTGCAAATTCCCTTAAAATTGTGATAAGCCATTGATTTATTTAAAAGTCTGACTTTTTAAAAGTAACTTCTGTTTTTGATAAAAGAATATAAAGTAAATTAAGAATATATATATATATATATATATACATATATATATATATACTGGCCAATTGAAATTAAATTATATTAATTATTTTCTATTTAATTACTTTCTTCAAAAGGTTTCTTGGTTAGACAAATCTAGCTGGACAATTGTCTTATACAAATAACTAATTCTTGTAATATGTCGCATGCAGTGGACCATTGTTTTCAAAAGAGGTTTTGACTTCCCGCAAAGCTACGATACCAAACAAACAAAAGAGGACATGATATTAATCACCAAAGATAAGGTACGGTCCCTCGTGTTATGATTATTGAAACGACAAAGACAAATAACCAATATCTAGGACATATACGATGACGATTTCTAGTTCATATTCATATATATGTTATCTCCTTAGTGTATGAATGAGAACATAAATAAGAATCAAGCTTCACCTCAGTGTAATCTCCTATACATTCTCCCTAATGGCTTTGATAAGTTTACTTGAAATTTCCATTGCTTTCTTCTGTTACATTATCTTTCGATTTTTCTTGATCACCAAAAAACCTCACCGTTCCTTTCTTACAAACTGGCCGTTCCTCGGTATGCTTCCGGGTTTACTTATCGAGCTCCCTCGTGTTTATGACTTCATAACCGAGGTTCTTGAGGACGGGAACTTAAATTATCTTTTCAAAGGCCCTTTTGGGGGGAGTCTTGACATGTTGTTCACCGTTGATCCTGCTAATATCCACCACATCATGAGCTCAAACTTTGCGAATTACCCAAAAGGAACCGAATTCAAGAAGTTATTTGACGTTCTGGGAGATGGGATTTTCAATGCGGATTCAGAGTTGTGGAAGGATCTAAGGAAATCTTCTCAAAGCATGATGAATCATCCAGAGTTTCAAAGGTTTTCATTAGCTACAAGCTTGAGTAAGCTAGAGAAAGGGCTTGTGCCACTTCTTGATCATGTTGCTAAAGAGAAACTCGTCGTGGACTTACAAGATGTTTTCCAAAGATTCACGTTTGACACTACATTTGTTTTAGCAACCGGGTATGATCCAGGTTGTCTCTCAGTTGAAATGCCGGAAATCGAGTTTGCAAGAGCTTTAGACGATGCAGAGGAAGCCATTTTCTACAGACATGTCAAGCCGGAGATGGTGTGGAAGATGCAAAGATTTATTGGGGTTGGAGATGAGTTAAAGCTGAAAAGAGCTCACGCGATTTTCGATCGTGTTTGTTCTAAGTGCATAGCTTCTAAGAGAGATGAGATCAGCCAAGGGAGTGATAGTATCAATTCTTCTTCTTCTTCTAAAGATTTGTTGATGTCTTCCATAAATGTTGACACGACCAAGTACAAGTTGTTGAATCCAAGTGATGACAGATTCCTCAGAGACACAATCTTGTCCTTCATGTTAGCTGGTAGAGATACGACAGGCTCAGCACTCACTTGGTTCTTTTGGCTTCTATGCAAAAACCAAGAAGCCATGGCCAAGATTCGTCAAGAAGTCAACACAAACCTATCTCCAGGAAACAAGACTGACGGTTCTGTTTCTTATGATTCTGATTCGTTCAATCCCCAAGCGATAAAAAAGTTGGTGTATTTACACGGCGCAATTTGTGAAGCCCTCAGGCTCTATCCACCAGTTCCCTTTCAACACAAGTCTCCTACTAAACCCGATGTTCTTCCAAGCGGCCATAAAGTCGAGGCCAATTCGAAGATTTTGTTCTGTCTTTACTCATTAGGGAGAATGAAATCGGTTTGGGGAGAAGATGCATTGGAATTCAAACCGGAGAGATGGATTTCTGAGAGTGGAAGGTCAATACATGAGCCATCTTATAAGTTCTTATCATTTAACGCCGGTCCAAGAACTTGCTTGGGGAAAGAAGTGGCTATGACTCAAATGAAGACAGTGGCTGTGAAAATCATACAAAACTATGAGATTCAGATCGTTGAAGGGCACAAGATCGAGCCAGCTCCTTCTGTTATTCTCCACATGAAGCATGGTCTTAAAGTCACGGTCTCTAAAAGATGTTGGATCTAAATGTTGTACTAGAAAGTAGAAACTGTGGTAGTTGATTTAGATGATTTTCTTTATCCTCTTATGAAGTGAGGAAATCTCATGTCAGCTTGAAAGTCATCCAATAAAATAATATATAATTATGAAATCATAATTTATAACGTTTGAGTAAAATAGTTCTGAGTTCACTCACACATTCCATTTATTTACAATATAAAATGGTGTGCGTTATTCAAAGATAGATAGATGTATTTTTCATAAACTATCTATCTTAAAATTCATTATTTTGAGGGATTTTAGTTCATACATACTTTTATATTATGATTTTCTATGATGTCATTATTTTTTAAAATTTTTAATGTTGATCAAATATATTATAAAAGATAAATGTGGATTATTTTTCAAATAAACGATCAACTTTAAAATTACTTAAATACTAAATATGTATACATAAATACAAAAAATGACCATGACATTACATTTAAAGTTATATAATACAAATTAGCCAAAAAATAATAATGTTTATGGCACATTATATACTATATATAATCTTTTTTTTCCCGATATACTATATATAATCATGTTGAAAATTTTAGAAAGATAAGAAAGGTTGACTAGTGACATTTTATATCAATTTTGATTTTGGTTTTTTTGGTATGGCAGATACAAAATCTTCTATTATTATGGTATACATTTTATATCAATTTTGATTTTGATTTTTTTGGTAGGGCAGGTATAAAATCTTCTATTATTATGGTATATTTTATAAATATTAGTCAATACATTTAACCAATTCATTACAGATTCCGAAATGTTTGAGGTACTCTGGAAAGACAGTTACACCTATGCCAGCGGAAAATCTAGTCAACATATTTATCAATTAAAATTTTATTGTATTCTAAAAAAAATAATCTAAAACAAGATAGATGAATATAATTTAGACGAATTTCTTAACCTTTTAAAGTAATTAAATATAGATATATATGCAAAATCGCCATATTAAAAAAATCAATTATTATAATATTTTTTTCTTCCAAACAAAACAAACTTGCAGATGTTTTAGTTAAAAGTAAAAATAAAAAGTTTAGAGATATCATGCTCATTTGAAAATATATATTAAGGTAAAGTAACCCAATATGTATTTGTGGATATATTTTAAAATTATGTAAATTTTTAAATGTTATATATTAAAAATAAAACTAATTGGCTAATAAGAAAAAAAAACTAATTGGGTAATTATATGTCACATGCATTGGTTTTCAAAAGATGTTTAGTCTTATTACAAAGCTACAATACCAAACAAACTAAAGAGGACATAATCACCCGAAAAAGTAAGATTTTATTCCATTTTATAATTATTCGAAGGACAAAGACACATCACCAATTTTCAAAGACGCCCAAAGGAAATGCTCTATATATCCTACATGAGAGCATAATCAAGAACCAAGCTGCAATTTGGTGTATCTCGAAAGAAGAAAAATACATTTTAATTTATCTCTAATGGCTTTGATAAGCTTGTTTGAAATCTCCATTGCTTTCTTTTGTTTCCTCCTCTTCCGATATTTCTTGATCAACAAGAAACCTCACCGTTTGTGTCCAACAAACTGGCCATTCCTGGGTATGATTCCAGGTTTGCTCGTCGAGGTCCATCGTGTTTACGACTTTGTAACCGACATTCTCGAGGTCACAAACTTAACCTATCCTTGCGTAGGCCCCTGTTTCGCGGGCCTCGACATGTTGATGACGGTTGATCCTGCTAATATCCACCACATCATGAGCTCAAACTTCGCAAATTACCCGAAAGGACCCGAATTCAAGAAGTTATTCGACATTTTAGGAGATGGGATTTTCAATGCAGATTCGGAGTTGTGGAAGGATCTGAGGAAATCAGCCCAAAGCATGATGATGAATCCCGAGTTTCAAAAGTTTTCATTAGCTACAAGCTTGAGTAAGCTAGAGAAAGGGCTTGTCCCACTTCTTGACCATGTAGCTAAAGAGAAACTCGCCGTTGACTTACAAGACATGTTCCAAAGATTTACCTTCGACACTACGTTTGTTTTAGCCACCGGGTATGATCCAGGTTGTCTCTCGGTCGAAATGCCAGAAGTCGAGTTTGCAAGAGCTTTAGACGATGCAGAGGAAGCCATTTTCTTCAGACATATCAAGCCAGAGATCTTGTGGAGGATGGAAAGCTTGATTGGGTTAGGATTTGAGAAGAAGATGACGAAAGCTCGTGCGACTTTAGATCGTGTTTGCTCTCAGTATATAGCTTTAAAGAGAGATGAGGTAAGCCGTGGGACTAACAATGTTGATTCTCATTCTAAAGATTTGCTGACGTCTTACATGAATTTGGATACGACCAAGTACAAGTTGCTGAATCCAAGTGATGACAGATTCCTCAGAGACACAATCTTGACCTTCATGTTAGCGGGTCGAGACACGACAGGATCTGGACTTACTTGGTTCTTCTGGCTTCTCTGTAAGACCCCAGAAGTCATTGCCAAGATTCGTCAGGAAATCAACACAAATCTAAAAACAAGAAGCAAGGTTGATGATGCTTCTGACTATAATGATTCTGATTCGTTCAATCCCCAAGAGTTAAAGAAGTTGGTGTATCTACACGGCGCGATTTGTGAAGCCCTCAGACTCTACCCACCTGTTCCGTTTCAGCACAAGTCTCCTACTAAAGCAGACGTTCTTCCAAGCGGACACAAAGTCGACGCCGAGTCGAAGATTTTGTTCTGTCTTTACTCATTAGGGAGAATGAAATCGGTTTGGGGAGAAGATGCGTTGGAATTCAAACCGGAGAGATGGATTTCTGAGAGTGGGAATTCGGTACACGAGCCATCTTATAAGTTCTTATCGTTTAACGCGGGTCCAAGAACTTGTTTGGGGAAAGAAGTGGCTTTGACGCAAATGAAGACTGTGGCTGTGAAAATCATACAGAATTACGAGATGAAGATGGTTGAAGGGCAAAAAATCGAGCCAGCTCCTTCTGTTATTCTCCACATGAAGCATGGTATCAAAGTCACAGTTACTAAGAGATGTTTGGTCTGAATGTGTTTAAGTAGGTGCTTTCTCTTTTTTTTTTTTTTCCTCAAGTAGGTGCTTTCTTTATCCTCCCTGAGCGAGGTTATCTAAAGGTCCGAATGAAAGCGGCTCAACTCAATAAAATAAAATTTCAGTATTTTTTTTTTTATTTTTTTTTTCTAATAATGTATGTTTTAAATTTTGAAGTATGTACGTACGCTAATCAAAATAAAATAGGTTTATGATTCATTATAAACTTACAGAGATGATTTCATGGCAAAAAAAAAGTAAAAACATGAAAAAATATTTATAACTAGATTTCGGTCCATCTACTCAACCAAAACGTCGAAATTGAAAGAATTAGATGAAAGGCGACTGCAGGTAGTAGAAACCAAAATACAGTACGAAAGACTATTATCATTAGAAGTATTAGACTGGACGTCCGACGTCAAACGGCAGAAAACTCAAAGTCTTCAGTCATATATGCCTTCCACATCATGTGAAGGCGACCCGAAAATCACATACATCCATGAGCATTTTCAAAACGGAACTCACGAACTAAAATATAACATTTCTCCAATATAAAAGTATGCTTTATTTCATTATTGAAAAATACGAAGGATTTTGTGATAGAATCCAACGGAAAAAGGATTAATTAAGGCATTATACATAGAAATTTCAAGCTGAACATCTCTTAGTAATTGTGACTCTAAGCCCATGTTTCATTTGCAACATAAGACCAGGCTCTGGCTCAATCTTCTGTCCTTTGATAATCGTAATATCGTAGTTTTGTAATATCTCCACAACTAAGGTCTTCATTAGAGTCATAGCTAATTGCTTACCAGGACAAGTTCTCGGACCGGCGTTAAATGATAAGAACTTGAAGGAAGGCGCATGTCTCAACCGTCCGGTCTCAGAAACCCATCTCTCTGGCTTGAACTCTGTTGCATCTTCTCCCCAAACTGCTTTCATCCTTCCCAATGCATAAAGAAAGATTATGATGACTGAGTTTGCATCTACCTTATGCCCACTTGGGAGCAAATCTGGTTTTATAGCAGACTTGCGTTGGAAGGCAACTGGTGGATAGAGCCTCAATGATTCATACAACGCCGCGTGTAAATAGACCAACTTGTCCAAGTTCTCCTGGACATTTCTTCCTGTTTTTGAAATATTTTTGCTAATGATCTCTTTACGAATATTTGTAACAACTTGAGGGTTTTCAGAGAGAAGCCAAAAGAACCAAGAGAGAGCGGAAGCCGTTGTGTCTCTCCCGGCTAGATTGAAAGCTAAGATGGTGTCTCTGAGATACTTATCATCACTCGGGTTCAAGAGCTCGTACTTGGTTGTATCAAGCTTAATGTGAGATGTCAAAAGATCCTCACTTTCACCATTTGAATGATGATCAATCCCATGTGATCTTATCTCTTCTCTCCTAGCAGATATGTATTCCGCAGAAACGCGATCAAAAGTTGCATCAGCTTCGGTCATCCTCTTCTCTTGTCCAAGTCCAAACCGGTTTTGCAGCTTCCACAAGAACTTCGGTTTAATGTGCCTATAAAAAATCCCTTTTTCAAGATCGTCAAGAGCTTTAGCATACTCAACTTCCGGCATGTCAATAGAGAGAGATTTAGGATCACAGCCGGTAACTAGAAAAAAAGTTGTATCAAAAGTGAATCTTTGAAACACTTCCTGCAAATCCACGACCTTCTCTTCCTCGCAATATTGATCGAAAAGAGGAACAAGACCATCGTAGAGTTTACTCCTCGTTGCACTCATTGATAGCTTTTGAAAGTCTTGATGGTTAAGCATGAACTGAGCAGCTTTTCTTTGATTCTTCCATAGCTCCGAGTCCGAACTAAAGATCATTTCTCCAAAAACATCAAAGACTTCTTTAAAGTCGGCACCTTTGGTATAATTGGAGAAGTTTGAGCTCAATATGTAGTGAATATTAGCTGGATCAACTGTGAACAACATATCCATCCCAGCAAACCACGGTCCCTGAAATAGAAAGGTTAAGTCGTTGATTTCATGAACCTCCACGCCGAAGTTGTACATGCGGTGCATCACCAACACGAAGCTTGGAAGCATCCCGAGAACCGGCCAGTTTCGAAAACCCTTACTATGAGAATTTTTGAAGAACAAGTAATGGAAGAAGAAGAGAAGGAAAATAACGGCCATGGAAGCGTCAAGTATGCTTATAGAAGCCATTAATTAAGAGAAGGTTAAGAGCTTGATTTTACAGACACAATATGGTGATGGTTCCTTTTGAGTGTTGAAGGAACTTGATTATATACACACTGTAGAACGCGTTAATTAATTACTAACTACTTTAATTACTAACTACTTACGACACAGATGGATGAGACGAATTGGTGGAGGATTTCTAAAGGGCCCATAATCTTACAATTTCAGATATTAAAAGACAAAACAAAACTTAAAGAGGATAGACAATTCGAGACGTGCATCATAATTCACCGGTCCCAGCCAATGCAATGAAGGTCGTTCTAGTAGGTTAATTTCCAAATCTCACGTGTTTAATGTCTCAAGTAACCATAGTCTTTAAATTAACATTTAATGAGAAAACAACTGTCAGGATAACAAGACCTGTTTACTGCAATGATGGCCATTTTAACAGTTTTTCTTTTAATACATGAGGAAAAATAGATCATTTTAAAATTAAATTAAATTTTATAAATTTCAACTTTTAATTTCAAAATTAGTCAAGTTGCATACATAAAAACAAGGAGAAAATCTAGGCAAACCCATATCCGAACTCATTATGAGGTGTTACGACAAAACATCAATCACATGCTATTGTATCTACAAAAGTATCCAATAAGACAAAAAAAAAAACAAAGAATGCAGACACAGAATTTTTTTTGTCTGGATATCATACAGACCAAAAAAACAAATAATAGAGACCAAAAAAAGATAAGAAACCAAAAGAAGATCCTAACCTTCTAAAAGAGATCTATCGTTATCTCACTATGGCTAGTTTGGTTAGTCTTTTGACTTCTACATTTCCTGGAAAACTCATATCTTCTTAATAATCTAAACAACATCCTTGTCCAAACGTCGAAGAAGAATAAAAAAAATTACAACAACATCCTTGTCCGCGAGCTCGTGTTCCCGAGGTGTTTCTATATACGTAAACAAAAAAATGACTTTTTTAACTAGTCAGGGATGTAGTAGCAATGGATTTACCAAAAAAAAAATCCTACAATTTATCACCTGACGAACCAGTGTTTACAGTCAAAATGTAAGCCGAAAACGACTGATTTAACGGGTTTGATTAAGCCTGCCTATGTTGGTCTTACATGGATCGGACATGATATCCATTTTTTTTAAAACCAACAATGTCTGGCCCAACTAAAACAAGTTGGGCCACAAACTATTGCCCATTCCAAAAGCCTTAGTGATAGTATATATGGAACTGTCAGTCTGTCAGAGATAAAATAAAGACTTGGGCCGTTTTAACAGTTTCTTTTTTTTTGGTAGAAACAGTTTTCTTTTAATACAAGTGAATCATTTTAAATTAATAAATAAAAATCGATCAATTTCAGATTTTTGTTCCAAAAGTTGCATACATAAAATTTTAAAAAAAAAAAAAAAGAAAGAGAAAATCTAGGCAAAAAACAGTATGGGTGTACCTACAAACATCAACCACATGCTAAAATTGGAAAAAGATAAAAATTATCCAATAAGACAAAGAAGGGTGCAGAGACAGATTGTCTCTGTATATGATACACAGTACAAAAGAAGATAAGCTGAGAAAACAATAGAAGATCCTAAACCTTCTATGGAAATCTCATTATGGCTACTTTGGTTGGTCTCTTGATATCCCCATTATAGGAAAAATCATATCTTTTTAACAATTTGAACAACATCCTCGTCCTCAAGCTCGTGTTCCTGAGGTGTTTCCATACATAAATTACGATGTCAAGACGACGATAGTTAGTCAAGGATATTGCAATGAAATTACCAAAGAATAATTTAAAATTTACCCCTCAAAAGAAAGATTTCATTATTATTTTTTTTAGGTTCCGTGGTTCACCAGACCAGCCAATGTTAGATGTCTAACCGTCAAAAACAAAGCCAAAAATAGCTCACTTGATGGGTTTTGACCCAGCTAGACTAGGTTGGTCTTATATGGATCGGACCTGTTTATCTTTTTATCAAAACCAAGAATAGCTGGTCCGACCAAAACAAGGCTTGGTCAAATCGATCCACTAGCTATTGGCCAATCCCAAGAAGCCTATTGATAGTAAATTCGGAAGTCAAGAAGACTGACCTTTCCAACTCTCTGCGGCTTGTGTTTGGCGCTCGAACCCCAAACCAGAGCGCTGCATCAGGAGATCATAAGTTAAGTACTCATGAGCGATGCTCTTGAGCAAGAAACTATTAAACAGAACTATGATAAGTTTTTGATTACTTACTACTTGAATTGTTTAAGCATGTCTTTGTGAATCCGGATGCAGAAGTCCTCTACTGTTCTCTTCTTGGAAGATAAGATAACAGGATCATCATAATCTGGATTCATAGCCTTCGGTTTTGTGTAGATTCGAGTTAGATCCAAGTATTCCCATATCTTATCCAGAAGACCGTCAAGATTCCACTCCAGATGCGCACTACAGGATTATTATATCTCAATGTGAAAAATAAATAAATTTATCGAGAATCCTGCCGGTAAATTAACAACATTTACCTGATAGGACAGTAATGAGGAAGTTTGTCCAAAATTTCAAGTTCCTCCAGTGTGATTTGATCTATTTTGTTCACAGCGTAGATACAGGGCATATATATCCGGCTGCCCTCGATGACATCAATGAGGTCATCAGCGGTTGCATCGTAGCGCAGGGTGATGTCAGCGTTGTGAATCCTGTACTCACCACAAATCGCCTTGACAGTATCGAGGTCAAGGTGTGTCACGGTGACTGTAGAGGTTAGATTGATACCACCTTTGTCTTTTTTCCTAAATGTTAAATTTGGTGGCTCCTTGTTCAACCTACATAGCATCAGTCCACGATCCAGTCAGACTATCTAGTATCTACCAGAAACGATCAAATATACGGTGTATAAAGATTATTATCTAAGCACTCTATACCTTATTCCGAATCCTTCAAGCTCTTTTTCAATGAGACGTTTGTGAGTAATTGGTTTTATGGCATCAAGAACTATTAAGATGCAGTTGCATGTCCTAGCAGTACTTATAACCTGGAAATAGTAAAGTGTCAAATATGATCAAAGAGGGTTAAAATATAAAACACTTGAGAGATTTATAAACGCTTACCTGTCGTCCTCTACCTTTTCCGTCTTTAGCACCTTCAATAATACCAGGAAGATCTAATAACTGCAAGCCCATAACAGGGCACATCGAAAAGAGTATTAGCATCAAAATCCAATGAATTGCCATCAAAGCTTAAACTAAGGACCAATAGTCATTAAAGATCAAGCAAAATATATGTTAAATATAAAAGTGAGACAAAAGAGAATTACAAGCTAGGACAAGGATTTCATTGTGTTTCACAAATTACCAAGATATAGGAAACAATTGGAAGATCACGAATTATCATTTTTTCTCCACAAACAACAGATTAACAACAGACGCATAGATGTAGATACCATACCTGGATTTTAGCTCCGCGATATGTAATAACACCTGGAATGCATGTCAAAGTCGTGAACTCATAAGAAGCGACCTGAAAAAACATAGTGCATGTACCTTCAGAAAATAGAATATGAGCCAAAATTCAGTTCTAATTCTAAGATTTATGTTCATCTATCCAAAACAAGACTAGTACCGATCAGTCTTGCCTTATAAGTGATATTGCACAAGAAGTTGGTAAAAAGGAACTCCAATAGCAAGAAGAAAAACGGAAGCTCAATATTATTAACAATAACTACAAACCTCGGAAAATGTCCCGGTCAGCTTGTTCAAGAGCGTTGATTTTCCAACCGAAGGGAACCCAACAAGTCCAACTCTAGAATCTCCACTTTTGGTCACATCAAAACCTTCACCAGCACCACCACCACCACCTTTGGTAGGCGGTGCAAGAAGGTCCCTCCGAAGCTTAGCAAGTTTGGCCTGCAAAATGGACCAATGAAATTTAGAGAGGAGCAAATGGTGCGAGAAAAAGTACCAAATTCTAATATTGAAATGGAATGATATTTTCCTTCCTGCCTACTGGTTTTAAGCTCTCATCTATCACTCTAAGGTCCATGAAATAATTTACACTGCGTTATTTGGTACTAACAAATTGTGTGATCCAAGGAACTTCAAAAGAGATCATGCCCGTAGATAAAATTCATACTTGTGCTGATTCCATGATTTGGGAGTTCATACAAAACCTAACGATTTCAACCAGAAGTTACAATATATCTCAATGTGCTTGCTTAGTGGTTGGGATTTCAGACAAGATTCTATCAGAAAAATTTACCTTCAACAAACCCAGATGATGAGAAGTAGCTTTATTCTTTTGTGTTTTAGCCATCTGCGACACAAACAAAAAACCTCGTACTTGTGAGTCACCCAGATTAAGAAGAAAAAGAAAAACAATTCTAATCATTTCTTTGATTCAGAACTAACAGAAAATTGAAGAATCAGAGGAGGATTGAAAGATTACCTCATCTTCAATTTCTTTGATCTTCTGCATAATAGTCGACATGGTTGCAGTTAAATCAGAGGGAGCTCACGGAGACAACGTCAAGGTAAAGAGGCTAAACGCGAGTGAAAGGAGGAACACCGGAATCTGAGGTAGAAAGTGACGACGGACGAGAAAGAAGCAGAGGATTTCGAGGGTTTTCGTTTCGCCACCCACCTGATTACGACAAAGACAAAACTATAACACAACTCTCTAGAACTCGGCCTGATCCAACAACATTCTTGGGCCCATATACATATGTCCGATTTTGTTTCCGGTTCAATAAAAACATTGGAATAGTTAGAGAATTTAGCTTTGGTTAATTAAACGCTGTTTTGATTTTTTGGGTTTAGCTGAATTTAAAATTGGTTAAACCAAATTCAAATCAATAATCGTACATACAACATACTGTTCGGTGTTCATCATTACAACTTCTCCATCAAACCGGTTTATAACATACACGGTTTAGGTGATGAGAAGAAACTGAACCGAACCGAACCGGTTCTAATTTCAATTTTTTTTTTTTTTTTTTTTTTTGCCTCTTTGCTCTTTTCTTCTATCCTTTTTCTTGAGATTGACCATTGCTCATTCTTTCTTCTTTGGCTCGCCTTTAACTCGTATCATTTGCTTTCTAGGCTTCTCGATCTCTGGTTCACTCTAGCATAAAATGATGATTTAGAACATCACAGCGTGGTCTTACTGTTTTCGCTTCTGATTGTAAGAGAAGTTTACATCTGCTTCTTTTACCATCCTTGATCAGCTTCATCTGGTGCAACTCCATTAACATAGAGATAAACTCTTTCTTCAACGATCCAATTTAGGATCACCGATCTGAATTCCGGACAAATCTGACTGCATTGGTCTTTAACCAAATAGAGTCAATCACTCAATAGAAAATGTGTTCTTGTATGGTAGTTAACTAACCCCTCTGATCTGCACAAGCAAATCGTCTAACAATTCATAAATTTGATTAGCCTTGCAGTGAGATTTATCCTTGGACAGAAAGATATGAACCTCGTTATTAATCTCAATCCAACTACGTCCCGGTTCTTTCACCACACCTTGAGACTTCATTCTTTCTCTTACCTTCTTCGCTTCAGTCCACATACCCTTCGACGCATAAATATTAGAAAGCAAAGTAAACGATCCACTGTCTGTTGGATCAGACGAAATAGCCATTTCAGCAGCATGTTCAGCTAACTCGACGTTACCGGCCTTTGCGCATCCACTCAGCAAGCTCCTCCATACTATAGCAGCTGGTTTTGTCGGCATTTTCTCAATTAAGTCCTTTGCTTCGTTCAATCTACTAGCACGGCCCAAAAGAGATACCATACAAACATAGTGTTCAGTTTCTGGTTCAATTCCAAGCCGAAGCATTAACTCAAATCGCTTAAGTCCATCTTCTACAAGACCAGCATGGCTACACGCTGATAAAACTCCCACAAAGGTGATGTAGTTAGGCTCTATTCCCTCATTCATCATTCTTTCAAGCATCTGAAGAGCTTTTCTGCCTTCTCCATGATTCGCATAGGACGAGATGACAGAATTCCAACAAACCACATCTCTTGAAGCTGCTGAATGAAAAGCCTTATGAGCGTCTTCGGGACTTCCACATTTCGCGTACATATCTAGTAGAGCATTTGTAATATACGGATTACACTCCAAGCCTCTTTTCAGAAGCTGGCAATGGAACTCTTGACCCAATTGAAGACTTGCCAGGTTGCCAGCTGCTGTAACCATGTCGGCAAAAGTAAATTCGTCAGGTCTTTCTCTTGATAACTGTAATTCCAAAAACAGCTTGAGAGCTTCTTCATTCTCTGATTGTTGAACATAACCTGAAAACATAGAATTCCAGACAACAAGATCTTTCTCTTTCATTTCATCAAACACAAGCCTCGAATCCTTGAGCGAGTAGCAATTTGAGTAAACATCAATCAAAGCGCTTCCAGCAAATATATTTAAGTTTACCCCATATTTAAACATCAATCCATGGATTTGTTTGCTCAGTCCCAAGCTTGTTAAAGAAGCAGATGCACGTAGAAGACTAACAAAACTCAATAGACTAGGTCGCATCAATCTGAACCTCATATCACGAAAGATGTTCAATGCTTCATGTAGTTCCCATTTTGTCCCAAGTCTCGAGTAACCTTCAATCATTGCATTAAACAAAACCACATCATCAGCAGCAAAAGTATCAAAAACTTTTCTGGCATCGATCAAACAATCACATTTCGCATACATGTCAATCAAACTGTTAGTCACATAGCTATCATTGCCAAGATTGGCTTTGATAGTGTAAGCATGAACATGCCTTCCATATTCCAAAGCCTGAAGTGAGGCACAAGATGTGAGTATGCTAGAGCAAGCATACATATCCGGCTTTAAATCAAACGTTGACATACTGGTAAACAATTCCATGGCTTCTTTATGAAGAGAGTTTTGCTTATAACCAGACAGCAGTGTGGTCCATGAAATGATGTTTTTATTCGGCATTCCATTGAATAGATTACGAGCAGCTACAACTCTGCCACACTTCACATAAGAATCTATAAGCACATTCATCAGAGAGGCATCCATCTCATGTCCATACCTTAAGATGTGCGCATGAATCTGGTTCCCGCCTTCAAGAAACGGTAGTATTGAACACGCACTTAGAACCGTTGAAAGGATATAACCATCTGGAACAACATTGCCTTCCATTAGTTGGTAGAACAGCTGTAACGAAACGTAGCTTCTTCCCATTTTTACACACCCACTGATCATTGTCGTCCAAGTCACTGTAGATTTCTCTGGTAAAGCATCAAACACAAGCCTCGCATAATCGATATTACCTTCCTTCAAATAAAAATCAATCAACAAGGTACCAACATAAACATCCCTATCAAACCCACTCTTGACAAGAAAACTTTGCAATTGAAACACCATCCAAAGCCCGCTACGGTCTAATCTTGAGCAAGCTTGAATAAAACTCGACAAAATATACTCGTTCGGACTGTTTTTTCTAGTTCTCCAGAATTCTACGAAAACCACCAAAGACTCGTCATAAAAACCATGATGGTTGCAAGCTGAAACCATGGTAGACCAAGTAACCAAGTTTCTGTCAGACATTTTCTCGAACACCTTACGTGCGTAAACCATACCACCGGCTTTCGAATACAAATTCATTAAAATATTGCTAAGATACGTATCTGACTCGAGCCCCGAAACAATAATCTGACCATGAACTACATTTTGGTAGAGCAACGGGTCATCTGACGCACGCAGCTGCAAGAGACGTGCAAATTCGCGCCTTCCTCGGATTCCTATAGCAGAAGGAAAATCTACGTTTACGAATTCCAAAAGACCTGAAGCAGAAGAAGAAGAAGACAAAGAGTAGAAACGTATCGCTTCTTGCACTTTACGCCAACTACAATGGCTTCTCATCCTACTGTGACTGAGATAGAAGAACAGTGCGTACTGCGACGATCATTTCATGTATAAAAACATTCTGCCGTTTTTTGGTTATAAGAGAAGAAAGGATGGTGGATCTGATAAATAAAAACGACAGACACTTATACTACCAAACATCGAAATGACAGGACTCTGAAGACCATTTATTTAAATAAAATAAAATAATAAAATGGAAATATCGGATGTAGTTAAAAGCTTGGGTTGGTTGGTCGAAAAACAAGAAGGGTAGATTTTGATGGCCCGACGCGTTCATTGAGTGGGCCATCCTTTGGCAACGTTATATTTAAATTTTAAATTCCACGTTTCACCTACCAAATTGCATTTTCTGAATATTCCTATTTAGACGACCAAAAAAAATTTAATTAGTATGATTTGTGGTTAATTCAGTTCAAATCACAATGTTGATGACATACAAGTATACAACAGTATAGGTAAATTCTTGACTATGCAGTAAAATGGAATATGTTCTATCTGCTGTATCTAGATTTTATGATTAAGTTTTTGAAAAATACTTGGGTTCACTCCTAGGGGTGAACCCCTTTATTCACCTCTCTTTTTAAAACCAATGAAAATTTACCACATAATATAATATTTAAAAAATAATCAAAAATAAATTTGAAAAAACGAAACAAATCAAGGAAACAAATGATGTATACTTTTAATTTAAGAAAGTTAATTATCGGCTTGGTTTAAACTTTACAATTAAACGAGGTTATATGTCGGTTTGGGTTTATAAACGAGGATTATGGTTTAGATTTTACAATTAAAATGAAATTATATGTCGGTTTGGGTTTATAAAGGAGTGGTTAGGATTTAGATTTTACAATTTTTACGAAATTATATGTCGGTTTGGGTTTATAAAGGAGTGGTTAGGGTTTAGATTTTATAATTAAAACAAAATTATATATCGGTTTGGGTTTATAAATGAGTGGTTAGGGTTTAGATTTTACAATTAAAACGAAGTCATATGTCGGTTTGGGTTTATAAAGGAGTGGTTAGGGTTTAGATTTTACAATTAAAACGAAGTCATATGTCGGTTTGAGTTTATAAAGAAGTGGTTAGGGTTTAGATAATATAACTAAAACCAAATTATATGTCGGTTTGGGTTTGTTAAAAAGTTATTATATGTATACAGATTTTGTTTCCATAATCCATTTTGTTTTTATAATTTTAATTTTGATTTATTTTTAAATATACCATGATGTGACATATTACTATATTTTTATTGGTTAAGCTAATAGGAAGTGAATAAAGAGGTTCACCCCTAGGAGTGAACCCAAGTATTAAGAAGACGATTTTTAGAAATACTACCCTTTTTTTAACATAGAAATTCTATCCATTTTTTGTACATAGAAATTCTATCCTTTTAAATCTATAAACATTGGAAGCAAATATGTATTGACAAATGTCACATACCATAAGTAATATTTTTTATTTTTAAAACAAGTTACACTTTATCCACTAACATTTTAATTAGACTATTCAATATACAAGTTATCAATTATCATGAATCAAATACTTAATTATTGACTTGGCATATACATATAAACAGATAATTTAGTAATTTCACCAACCCATTACATCTGTATATTTTCGTTTAATTAGATTTTACAATGACTGAGAATATAAAATACATAATTACTCATTTCCGCCAATAAGAAAAGCTCAAGTGAAGAGAGAGAGACTCTGCGTCTCGTGTATTGCTCCGCCGTCGGGAAAAAGGTGAACCCTTTATACATTCTCTAATCTCCGATTTCATTTGTCTTTGCATTGATTGTTTATGCAGAATTTGGAGTAGTTATTCCACAAAAGCTTCAGCTGCAGATGAAAATTCACTTTTTGGCAGGAAATTGTGTATTTTTATTTTTAATCCATTTTTTCTAGCTTACACGAAATGATTCCATTGATGCTATTTGGCCTTGAAGATGAGTGATTGGTACTTTTCAAAGAAAGCTGAATCCAATAGATTTTGCTGAATTCTTGTATTGTGCATTTGCAGAATATGGAAGCAGCAACTCTTCCGAGGTTTCAGTACTCATCATGGACTGATTGGAGACATTTTGAAGGGAAGCCTCGTGGTTCTCTGCGGTCTACACAGAGAGTTAAGGAAGATAAAAGGTTTAGAGTTGTTGCTTTAGCTCTTGACAAAAGAAGGGACCATCGACAAAGATCAGTTTCTGATAAGAACTCTTCAGGTTCTAACAAAAAGCGTGAATCTTTCGATATGATTTGATTGTGTGTCTATTTGATGACAAAGAAGTGTGTTTCCTCCATCTTTAAATATTGTAGCATTGTTGGAAACTGGAAGTCTTCTTCATTCTCCATTTGATGACGAACAGATTTTGAAGGCAAGTTGATACTCTTCTGTGACTGTGATTACATCATGACATTGGGCTTTCCAATCGTAACATGTTGTTTGTTATCTTCTACCTTTTTTCTATAAAAGTCTTATGCTGACAGTCGATTACATTAGCTTTTGCAGAGAAAAGCTGAAGAGGTTAAACCGTATTTAAATGGACGATCGATGTATCTTGTTGGTCAGTTTCTCTGTCTCATCTTCTTTTTTTTTTTGAGTATTGTTCAGCGTGCACTCTGGTAATTGAACAGTTTCCTTGAGAATGCATTAGGAATGATGGGTTCTGGGAAGACAACAGTAGGGAAGATAATGGCAAGAGCACTTGGTTATACATTCTTTGATTGGTATATTTTCTGCCCATTTTTCAACTGCGTGTCTTTTGAACTTTAGCTGAGCTAAACATTTTTTTGTAACTGTGGCAGTGACACTTTGATCGAACAGGCAATGAATGGAACTTCTGTAGCTGAGATATTTGAGCATTTTGGTGAAAGTGTCTTTAGAGAAAAAGAGGTTGGTTTATGCACTTCTTCCCATAAAATTTCTCTATGGTTATAGATAGATTGTGTTGCCAATAAGTCCTATTACTAATTCCGTTGTGTTGAGCTTTTCTTTGTTTATTCTTGCTGCTAATTTCACCACATGCTTTCTTTCTAGACCGAGGCACTAAAAAAACTCTCTTTGATGTATCACCAAGCTGTTGTTTCAACCGGGGGAGGTGCAGTCATAAGACCCATCAATTGGTTCGTTTTCTTCTCAATAGATATATAATGTGAAACTCAGATCATTTGGTAACAATGTTTCTTTTTATTACAATTTTTTACTCAGGAAGTATATGCATAAAGGTATTAGCATTTGGCTTGATGTTCCTCTAGAAGCCTTAGCGCATAGAATCGCTGCTGTAGGAACTGATTCAAGACCATTGTTACATGATGATGAGTCAGAGGACACATACACAGCGGTAGTGCTATTATTGATAAGTGAAAACAGTTCAAGTCTTTCTTTGTGGTTTTGATCACTTGTGATTTCACGTAGGCTTTAAACCGTCTTTCAACAATTTGGGATGCACGTGGTGAAGCATACACTAACGCCAGCGCGAGAGTTTCCTTGGAGAGTATGATTCTTTCCAACTTTCATGATTCTTTACATGATGATGTTCTTTTCTTTTACACAATCTCAACCATATTGAGTTGTGACTAGTTTACTCGAATTGTTCAGATATTACATTGAAGCTCGGTTATAGAAGCGTCTCAGATCTTACACCAACTGAAATCGCCGTTGAGGTAAGTCTCAGAATCTCTCTGTTCCTATTCAGATGTGTACTTGGAGTTCGTTTTTTTTGAGAATCTCAGCTGCATAATTTATCATCTCAGGCCTTTGAGCAAGTTCAGAGCTATTTCGACAAAGAAGATGGTATGGCTAGACCAGGTGGCCTCTAGTTCCAGAATGATATGTTTCCCTGCAACATCTCATGAAAAGTTACGGGTTCCAGTGTCATCGGAGCTTATCTGTGCCTAGTTTTGATTATTCTGTATATAGATGAATAATACTCTGTTTGATCACATTGTCTTCTTTTCTTTCCTCTTGATCCAAAATAAAAATGAAAAGGAGCAATTTGCATTTTATTATAAGAAGCCCAATTTTCTATTCATCAGTGAGTCATTAAGAAATAGAAAGCCAGTTATAGGTACACTAGTCGACCAAAAACTCTTCAATCAATGAGGTATCTCTTGTTTTACTTGTTCATCCCATGAAAGGATACATTCTATTCAACCAAAACAGTGTTTCATAGGTCTTTAGCAGCACAAAATAAGCTAAGCATCAAAGGTTTACAAGTGAAACGATGTCTATAGCATAAAGCTAAAAACACAAGACACAACCATCCAACAAAATGATGCAATACCAAGAAACCATTAAAGATCCACCACATTCAAGCCTTTCTCATATATCAAACATCAAACGGTCGGGGAAAGAGCATGCACCAATTTAGATGACAAGGGGACTGTAAGCACAGAGTCATGCCACTCGACCTTGCCCCAAATCTCTTCACTGTTGCGCCTTTCAAGCTTAATCACGGCGCACCATACCATCTTATTCTTATCTCCTTGAGCAGAAGTGACAATCTTGTCCCAGAAAACCGCCATCTTTCCACCATAATCCACCATCTTTCCACCATATCTGGCAAACCGAGGCAGTCCTTTGACACCTTTCAAATCTCGAAAGAGTCTTACCTTAGAGTCATACCATTTGAACTCTCCTTGATAATAATAGTAAAGCACATTGTCAATCACGCAATAAGAAAACCAAACCCAATCCGAATACATATCCCCTCCCACCCTTTCCCATCTACCTTCCTTGGGTTTGAAAGCCAAACCGTCACAGTTTCCTCCGAACAGGTAGACCTTTCCATCAAATCCTGCACTTTGATGTATATTACAACCTCCTTTCTTTGCGCCAGGGCTCGAGACAGTCTCCCAAGTTTGGGTTTTTGGATCGAAAGCTTCCATCCAGTTGGAGGATTTGGTGCAGTCTTTGCAGCCTCCTGCTACATATATCCTTCCATCAACAACATTGGCGGCTGGATATTTCCGCTCTACTCGCATGCTTGGACCCTCGTGCCACGTGTGAGAGTTGCAGTCAAGGATCGAGACGCTAGACGAGTGTGCTTCATCCTCGATGGGTCCGCCAATGTTGTAGATATTTGAACCAACGGCAACGAGACCCGACCAGTGCACGCGACGAGAATGGAGATCTGGGATTGCCGCCAAAACATACCCTTTTGGCTTCTTCTGCTTCTTCTTTTTCTTCTCGATGATTTCATTGGATAGGATTCGATTAGGTTTCCGGCAGAGAGTGAACCAACGAGGGTTAGGGTCATCATCTCTATTCCGTAAACACAAATAGAGACAATTCTCGGTGCGGCCTAAAGAGGAACGGATCTTGTACAGCTCCGGTGAAGCAACAAGCGAGCGGAAACTCTTGGAGACGAGGGACAGAGTTGGGTAATACAATCTCGGGACGCGTGCTAAGCAGCTCAATACCAAATCATCCGGAAGTGAAGGAATTGGGGTCGTCGTCGATTGGGTCGTCGGCGGGAGTATTGGTGATGACTTCTTCTTCGTCGTCGTCCTCCTCTTCCTCTTCTTCTCTCGGGACGACATTGGCGAGACGAATCGCCGTTGATCAACCTCCGGATTTTTACTTTCTTTCTCCACAACCGAGTTCTCAAGCGCGTGTGCTTTTAATCGCTAATAAGACTTCGCGTGGGAAGTTTCCACAAAACTTTGAAGCCCAACTAAATTGTGAGCCCAATTTAGAAATTGGAATCGGAATCCTAGAGAGATTGTTTAGTTTGCTTTTCTTCCTGATATAAGTCATATTGCTTTTGACAAAAAAAAAAAAAAAAAAAAAAAGTCATATTGCTAATTGCGTTGAGTCTTGCACGATGCTAACCATGGAATGATTCAGTCTGAAGATGAATATATAACTAAATAAAACTATGTTAGATCAATAGCTGTAAATAAGCCTTCATCTTCTTTCCTGTCAGGCTGTGATATTAAATGAGAACATAAAAAAGCCACAAAACATTTGTTTATAAGCTTGTAAGAAGCAAGCAAGCAAAGCCTAAGCAAATAAAGTGAAATGAAACAAAGACTTCTTCTGTAAAGTACAAGACCAAACTCTATTCAACCAGAACAGTGTTTTGTAAGAAAGTTGGTTATAGTCTCGCAGCACAAAATAAGCCTACGCTTAAGCATTTGAAGCCCGAAGCAAGCTAAAAACTAATCTTCTACCTGCACCATTCAAGAATTCACAACTAAGTCAATTCATCAAACAGTAGCAGAAAGAGCAGACACGAATTTATAAGACTTTGGCACTCTAAGCACAGCATCAAGCCACTCGACCTTCCCCAAAATCTCTTGACTGCTGCGTCTTTCAAGCGCAATCACCGCACACCAAATCATCTTGTCCTTATAGCCACTTGAAGGTACATACTTGTCCCACAAAATCGCCATCTTTCCACCATTATCCGCCAATTTCACACCATCATAATCAGCAAACTTAGGTAGTCCTTTCAAACCCTTCAAACTAAACCAGTTGCCTATCTTAGAGTCGTACCATTTGATTCCATCTAGATTACTATAACAATATAGAACGTTATCTATCACGGCATAATTAAACCATACCCATCCTAAATCCAAATAATTCACGGCTCCTATGGTTTCCCATCTATCTATTTTTGGGTTGTAAGCCACACCCTTATGCCCAAAGGCGCAGATAGCTCCTTCAATCACTGCGCTTTTGCATATAACTCTTTCGCATCTATCTGCGAAAGGGTTCAACAGAGGCTCCCAAGCTCGGGTTTTGGGATCGAAAACTTCCATCCAATTCGATGAATTGGAGTCAATGCAGCCTCCTGCTACATATATCTTTCCATCAACGACATTGGCCGCAGGGGAATTCCGCTCCACCAGCATGTTTGGAGCTTCACGCCACGTATGAGAACGGCAGTCTAAGACCGAGACGCTAGACGAGTGCTCTTTGTAAGTCGATCCGCCAATGTTGTAAATATCAGAACCAACGGCAACGAGACCGGACCAGTGTGCAGGAGGAGAATTGGGAATTGGGATTGCCGCCAAAACATGGCTACTTGACTTATTCTTCTTCTTCTTCTTATTGGTGCTGTTGGTTAAGGTTCGATTGGGTTTTCGGCAGAGAGTGAACCAGCGAGGATTAGAGTCACAAGAAAGCCCTAAGCACACATAAAGACAACTCTCTGTGCGGCCTAAGAGTGACCGAGTCTCGTAAAGCTCAGGTGAAGCAAGGAGAGCTCGAAAGCTCTTGGAGACGAGAGAGAGAATCGGGTAGTCCAATCTGGAGACGCGTGCGAAGATACTTATTAGCAAATCATCAGGAAGTGACGGAATCTGGGTCAATTCCGGCGTCGGTGAGAGTATCGGCGACTTCGTCGTCTTCTTCCTCTTCTTCGCCGATGACGCCATTGGCGATTATGAAAGTGAAAGAAGAATTTAGGTTTTTTTGACTGCTGAGACGTATCGAGGGCGTAACGACTTCGCGCTTGCCTCTGCTTTAATCTTTTTCATTAAATCTTAATGGGCCTCTAAACTAAATAATTGCATCACATTTGGGCCTCAAAACTCAATCTTTGTTTAATGTTTCCTGTAGTTTATTATATGAACAAAGGTATTATTAGCATTTTGATTTAATGTAGTTTTGACTGTTGAAAAATGCAACGATGGTTGTTCATTCCATAGTAAGAATAAGACACTCTAGAATTCCCCCATGGACTAATTTTGAGAGCAAGTTTCTCTGCAACTTCTTCACCAAAATCATTAATTCTTCGAATATGTAGGTTGTTATAGTTCTCTTTTTCCCCTAAGAAAGTAAGAATATATAGTTAAACCAAAACAGTGTTTCAAATGAAAGAGAGCAAACGTTAGCTATACAACAAATGAGCATATATTTACAAAAGAAAAAGAGCAAAAGTTAGCTATACAAAAACTGGCTATAAGTAGCCAGATGAGAGAAAACTTTTTAAACAGTGTTATAACCAAATGCATTTCAGCAGTCGCTGGCACAATATAAGCTACCCATTACAAATCTCAACTATGCGAGTACAAGTTTCCAAGTGAAAAGAAAAACCCAGCCAAACACACTAGACAAATCCTCCGTCGAACAATCCTCAATATACCTGAACAACAGAGGCGGTTTCAAGTATACCCTGTTTTGGTTCTTCCCATCAAAGACGTTTTATCAGTAGCAGTCACAAAATAAGTTAAATCATTTCACAAGTGAGTGCAAATAGTTACGAGTTAAAAAGCATTCCACTAAACACACGGAAGTAATGGAAGGGCAACACCATAAGAACACACCTTCAAAACAAAATGATATATAGTAATACTACTGCATCATTAGATGATTCCATAGCGTACAAGGCTATGAGACAAATACTTACACCATGAAAGTATTAAACTTTCTTTTCAACCAAAACAGTGTTTCATAGGTCTTTTTATCAGCAGAAATTAAGCTAACAATCAAAGGTTTACAAGTGTCAATAGCATAAAGCTAAAAACACGAGACACAATCATCCAACAAAATGATACAATAGTACAATACCACAAACCATTAAAAATTCACCCTGTCTCGTATGACATTTATCAGAGGGTAACAGCAAGAGCATGCTCAAGTACATATGACATGGGGACTGTAAGCACTGCGTCATACCACTCAACCTTCCCCCAAATCTCTTCACTGTTAGGCCTTTCAAGCGCAATCACTGCGCACCAAATTGTCTTGTTCTTATCTCCACTGGAATCAGGAGGCACACGATTGTCCCAAAAAACCGCCATCTTTCCACCATAATCCGCCAACTTAACATAGACTTTATTGCCAAACTTAGGTAGTCCTTTCAAACCTTTAATATTTTTCCACAATCCCAGCTTAGTGTCATACCATCGGAAGCCTATCTGACAACAACAGTACAAAACATTCTCTATAACGCAATTACAAGACCAAAGCCATTTCCGACCCATCTGACCTTTGACCAAGTCCCATGTACCTTGCTCTGGATCGTAAGTCATAACCTTACTCTCAAACCTGAGGTAGAACTTTCCATCAATATGTGCGCTTCTTGATAGACTACCCCAGTGTTTCTCCCAGGAAGGGATGGGCATATGATCCCAAATTTGGGTTTTTATGTCGAACACCTCTATGGGGTACATGGAATCTGAATCCTCATCGCCGAAGCCTCCTGCTACATAAATCTTTTCATCTATGACACTAGCAGAAGGGTCCAACCTCTCCATCTGCATGCTTGGAGCTTCACGCAACGTGTGAGACCGGCAGTCTAAGATCAAGACTCTGGATGAAGGCACACCCTCCATGTATCCGCCAAAGTAGTAGATATTGGAACCAACCGACGCGTGACCTGACCAGTGCGCGAGAGGAGGATTGGGAACTGGGATTGGGATCAAAAGATTGCCACTTGACTTCTTCTTCTTCTTCCTGGTGCCATTAGTTACGGTTCTGTTAGGTTTCCGGCAGAGAGTGAACCAGAGAGGGTTGGGATCAGGATTTCCTTCCTGTAAACACAAATAGAGACAGCTCTCGGTGCGGCCTAAGAGTGACCGAGTCTCGTAAAGCTCCGATGAAGCAAGGAGAAATCGAAAGCTCTTGGAGACGAGAGAGAGGATCGGGTAATACACTCTGGAGACGCGTGCGAAGATACTTATTAGCAAATCATCAGGAAGTGACGGAATCTGGGTCGGCGGTAATAGCTTCTGTTTCTTAAGTGATTGCTTCTCTATCGATGTCACCGTCTTCCTCTTCCTCTCCAGTGACGACATTGGCGGATTATCAAGACAAAAATCGCCGATTGATCAATCTTTCGTTGTCTTCAACTTCTTCTCCGACTTCAGGGATTTTGATTTGACTTTACTGCTATCAGAGTTCTCGAGCTCGTTTGCTTTACTCGCTCACATTGCGCGTGTGGTATTTCCACAAATTTCAATTATGGGCTTAAATATCTAAATCCTTTGCATTGAATCCTAATGGGCCTCAAATTAGTAATTCTGAGCGTTTTCTTCTTTTGTCGCCTAGATTTTAAGAAACTCATATTTTAACCTTTTTTTTTTTTTTTTTTGTAGAACAGAAACTCACATTTTAACTCTTTTTATGTTTGTTTACAAATTTCTAGTACATTCAGGAATTATGTATGAATAAAGATAGTAGCATTTGGCTTTGATGTGCCTAGTTTTCGACTCTGAAAATGCAGAGCAATATATTATGGTTTTTCCGAAGAAAGGTAAATGTAAAATTGAATAATTAATAATCTTTGTTTGATCACTTTGTCTTCTATTTTTCCTACAGAAAATAAACCATATTCATTTCTTAATAAGATTATGAGAATAAGCAAGAGACCATATATTTCTGCAACTTGTTTATTGAATCACTAAATTGAGACAGTTTATTAGCAACTCACTTCACCAAATCACTAAGTTTTTGAAAAAGGAAGAACAACATATCTACTAATTACTCCCCGACAGAGAGTGTACCAACGGAGGTTAGAGTCGTTAAGTAACCTCAAGCACACATAAAGACAACTCTAGGTGCGGCCGAGGTAGGACCGAGTCTGATAAAGCTCAGGTGAAGCAACGAGAGAGCGGAATCTCTCGGAGACAAGGGAGAAAGTTGGGTAATACAATCTTGAAATGCGGCTTAGGGAGTTCAAAAGTATGTCATCAGGAAGAAACAGAGTCATGATCGATAAGAGCACCAATGGTAACGTCTTCTTCTCCTCAGACGGTGGCTGCCGAAGGTTTAGTTGGAGGAGACGACATACGACGAAATTCCACCGTTGAAATCAAGAATTCTTTAATTTATTGGTAAAACTAATTTACAAGGTGTTCACATAGATAGACCATTCGGTTCTTTGCCTCTATTTCAATACATTATTTTGCATTTGTGACTTTTCCACAAAAAAATCATATAAAAAGAAAATGTTGGAGCAGTCACGAAAGACTCGATAAACTAGAAATTCAAGAGTATAAAGATGCGCGTTTATTATTTTATTTACGCAAGTTTGACCGGCGCAAGATGCATAGCGCTATAAATTATGAAAAACATTAAGTAGGTAACGTGGGCTTCTTTGTCGGGACGAATAATAAAAGACTTTCATGTCCACATTATCAAAATAACACAAATATGTTAAGACCAGTGCGGCAGAGAAAACTTCATTTTGTTTTTGTCGAATTAAAAAAAAGACCTCATTACTGAAACGATCATCCAACATAGTCAGAGACTAACGTAAGCGAAACACCTCAAGAAAGCAAATATTCAAAACAAAACGAAATTACCAGCATTAGTGAATGTTTCTTTCATCATTGTTCAAGTCTGTTCTGATGAATATATAGTCATTTCATCAAACAGAAGCAGAGAGAACATCCGCATCGTACAAGCAACAAGACGCTTCAACTGCAACCATAGAATCAAACCACTCAACCTTCCCCCAAATCTCATCTCCGTTGCGCCTTTCAAGTGCAATCTCCGCACACCAAACCATATTTATCTCAGAACACCCACAGATATCCCACAACACCGCCATCTTTCCACCAAGATCCACCAACTTACAATACTCACGGTTGTTAAATTCATCAGGTAACCCTTCAACGCCTTTCAATTCCTTCCAAGAACTTACCTTACAGTCATACCATTTGAACACCCCTTTTTCCCAACAGAACAAGACGTTGTCTATCACGCAATGACTTAAGCGCACTGCACGACCCATATCTCTATCCACTCCTATTGGGTTCCACTTACCTTCCTCTGGATTGTATACCAAAAACTCATCCCCAAACAAGTAGAACTTTCCTTCAAGTCCTAAGCTTTTGACTGGACGTCTATCGCTAATCTTGATGCCAGGGTTCGGCACGGAGCCCCAAGTCTGGGTTTTTGGATCAAAGACTTCGATCCAGTTGGCGGAATTAAGGTATTTAGAGCCTCCTGCTACATATATCTTCCCATCAACTAAGCTTGTTGTGGAGGATCTCCGGTCCAATCGCATGCTTGGAGCATTGCGCCATGTATGAGACTGACAATCCAGGACAGAGACTTTAGAAGAAGGGTACGTATCCCCGCCGGGTATGGAGACATCATCACCAACGGTTCCACCGATTTTGTAGATATTGGAACCAACGGCTACAAGACTCGACAATTGCGTTAGAGGATACTGACGATAATCGGGAGATTGAATTTGGAAAAAATACTTGCCCTTTGACTTGTTTGCGGCTCGATTAGGGTTCTGGTAGAGAGTGAACCAATGTGTGTTTCTGTCGAAAGGGAAGCGTAAGCACATATAGAGACACTTCTCGGTACGGTTTAAGAGAGATCGAGTTTTGTAAATCTCTGGTGAAGTAACGATGGATCGAAATCTTTTGGAGACACGAGAGAGATCGCGATAATACAATCTGGAGACACGGGCCAAGCAGTTTGATAACAAGTCAGAAGGAAGTGACGCAATCGAGGTTGGTTCTGTCGTCGCCGGAGGCGCCTTCTTCATTCTCTTAGGCGGTAGATCTTCGCGGCTAGTGGCGGCGGATGATTTGGCTTTGGACGACATTAAGGGGAAATTTTTCTGAAGCAAATTCGCCTGAGTGACTCTTAGGGTTTCTTTTATAAAAACAAAACTTTAGGGTTTCTCTGGTGATGCCAGAGTTATATATCGGACATGTTATCTTGCGCGTGAGGACAATCAATATCACCTTATCCCATGGGCCAAAAATTAGCATGTGACTAGTGGGCTTTTTGATTCAGAAATAAACAACAAGTTAAAATAATTTTTAGAATCACGATTACAATTCAGTTTTATTTTATAGATCCAGTTGTATTTTGCACTAATTATTCAAAAAAGGCTAAGACCATCGATACTGCATACTTAGGACCATCCATCTGCCTAGACTGGAATACATGTGTACCAAATTTTGTTTGTTTGTAATAAGACTTGAATAAATACATGTGAACCCAAACAAATTCTACAAAATTAATAGATTGCAACCATCAGATTTATTCACTTAGAAAGTCAAATCTAATAATAAAGAAAGAAATAATGAAAAAAATACTTTAAAGTCATAAATATATTTTTTATTTGTCACTATACTATCAATACCAACCATAATTAGTAGATACTATATATATTTTATATTTTTATCGTCTAAAAAAGAGAAAGAATACAATTTAGGTTGACCAATTAATTGGGTAATTTTAGTTCTCTCTCTTCTTTATATACAAAAAAGTTTGCATTCTGAACTCATAATTTTTAAAGTGAAAAAAAAAAAAAAAAAAAAACTCAAAATGTACTATAAAACAGTGGTTTGGTTAATTACTTTAATTTTTCTCTTATTTTATGGATCATCAAACACAGCATTAGCCCGTATAGCATATGAAACACCAAAAACAAGTAAGGTTACAATTTTGAGAATTATATTGTTTTTATTTTAACAAGACCTTGAAACAATACATTGTTGGGAGATTACAGCTATTATAGAGATCAAATTGAAGCGAATATATTTCTCAACCAAAATAAATTTTGATTTTTGATTTTATAACCTTTTTTTTTTTTTTTGGGCTGAAAATATTTTCATTACGGAGTGGGCCTTAACGGGCCAAAGTTAAAAAGTTACATGGGTTGAATATAAAAACAGAAGAGGTGATATGGGTTGAAAAGGCAATCAGACAGATCAAAATTGAAGTAAGAGGCAGCATTTCAAGGCGTGCACCTGACCCACCAACAGGCGTCTAGACTCCGAACCCTGGAGACGTACGACCATATCCACAAATGTTTTATTTTGTCTCGTCATATAGTTTCTCTTTTTCTTTTGACATATTCAAGATCACAACCAAAGATCTTGAATATGTTTCTTCTTTTTTTTTTTTTTTTTTTTTTTTTGGGTAAGGTCAACTAAAAAGATATATCTATGAGATCTAATAGCTACAGCATTCGATTTCAAAGAATTTATGGCTTAGAAAATCCACGGTTAAAGTCTAGATATAAGCTAGTATGAATGATTCGTATACTATGAGTTTGAGTCATATCGTATACGTTTAGCCGTTTAGATTTGACCAAAAACCAATTTCATTAAACCCAAATCGAACCGAGCATAATTATTTATTTCTTTTTTTAGCATAATTAATTTTAATAAACATATCAATCACATTATTTTGATGCCAAATATATAATCTCATTAAAAAGTGGAACGTCAGAAACATGAGACCCTCTCATAATCTTTCTCTCCAAGACAGCCTCAAACGCATCTTCTTCGTTTGACCGTCTCTTAGCAGACGAGAACTTGGACTATTCTTCAAAAAGAACAGATAATACATCAAAGTAGTTGGGGACAATATTTTCTTCGTCAGATAAAACTTATTTTATAAATACATCCCTTTCACCAAATGGAAAAAATATCATTTTCTACGTCAAATAAAAAGTATTATAAACCAAAAAAATTGGCATATACAAATAAACGATTATACATTGTAAAACTCATTGACTTAAACAAAACCAAAATGTATCACCGCTTGGTTTGGTTAGTTGCTTTGATCATTCTATTGTTCGTTGGATCATCAAACATAGCCTCCGCTCGGATACCATACCAATCCTCCATGACAAGTAAGTTTCTAGTTATCGATAAACTTGATTCATCTCTCAATCCAAATGTTTTCTTTTAAAAAATATTCATCGTAAAGGTTCATGAATTTCATTCCGAAAAATGGTGCATATATGTTCCTGGTAAAGATTGAAGAATATATATCTAACATTTTTCCAGGATATCTATAATGTGGATATGGTTTTTATTTTCTCATCTATTTTGAACCAAACATTTATTTTTATCCAAATTCACATATTTTCTGCAGTTCATAAAGTTTGCGTACGTATGATATTTCTTGTAGTCGATATTATTTTCAAATATTCAAAAGTATTGATGGTTGCTAATTTGTACTAATTGTTTGGGAAAAAAAAAGAAGAAGAAAGGGTTTTGGATAAAATGATGATCAGAGAAATCAAAATTGACGTTGGAGGAAGTAATTCAAGACAGGCACGTCAAGGAAATTCACCAAATCCAGGTGCGCGCCAATAGGTAGCGACAATATGATGGTTACTTTCTCGGACAATTGAGAAGATTTCCGTAGATTCCAATTCGACTAAACGATACGGACCGGAATTATATATTGCTGCTTCCAAGTATATATCAATATCAATGTGTATATTTAAAGAATGAATTCATTCCATTTGTTAAATTAAAAGACGTATTGTATCTGAGTTTTGTTAAATAAACCTTCCTTCACAAATTTGTTGTCATCACATATATTTTCTTTCAGAACGAAGAAGTGGTTATACAATTCAAAACTTGAATTTTTTTTTTTTTAAAAAAAGAGATTAGCAACGGAAAAAAAAAGAACAAAATTTCTTATGATTGTCCTAAAATAATATATAACGTCGACGGCCGCCGTTTCCGGGCATCTACATGCACATTAAATTAATTAAACCATAATAAAATAATCAAACTCTCACAAAGAAAAAGCTAAGTTCTGGTCCATTATTCCCTTCAGGACTCAACATATAAAAAGTCTCTGAATCTTTAGACCCAATAACTCTCTCAAAATAAGCTCTCATGTAGGCCATTTCGCCGTCGGGTCCTTCCAACTCCGAGTTTCCCGGCAAAACTCCGGCACCCATAGATACCGGACGTAACAACTCTATCACGTTGAGATCTTCTTCGTTTGCTTCTCGTCTCACACCGTAACCCGTTTTCTCTCCTTTACAATACATTGTCCATAACGGTTCTTCCAAAATATCCGTTTTCTTCTCTGTTTTATTGTTGTTATTATTATCGGCTCGAGGTTGTTTCTCAGTCTCGAGAGCTATTCTCACCATTCCCGTGCTTAGCTCTTTTTGAAGCGCTGTGGTTTGCATGGCCAGCTCTACGACTAAAGAAGGTAAACATTTAGGGGTTTCTTGAATAGCGAGACTTACTCGGCCTTTACGATATCCGAATAATGTTCCGGTGATTCTTGACGTGTTGTGATGCGGGTCTGGTAAGCCTAAACCGGGATGGATAACCGGGATTTTGCAAGCTACGGATGGTGTTGTAAAGATTGGGAAAGAGCGAAATACGGTGCGTAGAACTCGGAAAACGTTTGGTTTACTCTTTTTCTTTTTTGAAGATGGTGGCTCCAGGAGAAGATGTTGACGTGGCGGCGTCGTCATGGTCGTCGGAGAAGGAGGAATTGAGGAGGAGGGAGAAGAACTTGTAGCCATTGGATTTGATGATTCTCCCATTAGACGACGATCGTACGGCGAAGAAAGAAGAAGAAAATCTTTCTTCGACGACCGACGACGACTAATGAACCAATGTCCTTGTAGAAATGTAGTCTTTCTTTTAGCTCCCTATTCCTCCTCCTTTTGAATTTTTTTTTCTCCTATCAATGCTTATTCTTGAATTTAACTTTTTTCTTTTCTAAATTTCGTTTTTTTGTTAATTTCTTTTTTAAGAAAAGTTAAGTAGAGATTTCAATGGTGGTCGTGATATGGTGAAAATCTAAGCTATATTTGCAAGCAACAAATTGCATTCTTTTGACTAGCTTTGTAAATTTTAATATTAATTTTCTCTTGTTAGCTTGGTATGTGTATAGTGGTAGTAGCATACTAGCATCACCAAAAGAAAAGAAAAAAAAATGTGTATAGTGGTAGTAGTAGCAAGCATAATTAAACATAGTGTACTTAAGTTATGAAAGTGTTTACGTTGAAATAGATTTAATTGAAGCTAACAATACATCAGGATCCGTGGCGCAATGGTAGCGCGTCTGACTCCAGATCAGAAGGTTGCGTGTTCGATTCACGTCGGGTTCAAACTCCCGAAAATTTGATCCTTAACTTTTTTTTCCTGTATTTACAGAAACGCCCCAATTATTTTTCGTCTTCTCTGAATGTACCCTCAATTTTTTTCCTTTTTTCATCAATTTATAATAAACCTTATCCCCCATTAAAGGATTAAGAGACAAAAAAAACCTCTTCGTTCTCTCTCTACCAGAAAATGAGCATAGACTACTTGTTGACATCGCCTTCGTCGCTTAGATGCTCCGATTTTATCTCCTCGTTTCCCCAGGAAACAGACCACAAATGGGTTCGCTTCTCTCTGAATCTCGGCGATGCGAGGAGGTCCACGAAGACGAGGATAACTTGCGGTGCGATTTCGTCAAGGAGGAAACTTGCTGAGAGAGAGATTGCGGAGAGAGAGAATAGAGTGCTTGTTCGAAGTCTGATGTCGAGGATCAGTGACAGAGAGCCATTGGTGAAGACGCTTGACAAGTACGTTAAGGTCGTAAGATGTGAGCATTGTTTCATTCTCTTTGAAGAGCTTGGAAAAAGCGATAAGTGGCTGCAATGCCTTGAGGTTTTGCTTCTTCTCCTTTCTATCTTCATTGGTTCATAGATTAGGTTGTGGTTATTTGTGTTCCAATGGCAAGACTTGAATTTGTGTAGTTTTGAATTTCAGCTTCTGAGTCTTTTTGAAAGATTGGAACTTTATCTATTTAGCTCAATGGTAGCTCCCTTAGCTGTGTTTTGTGTCTAATGACAAGACTTTACCACGGAAGTTTCTGTGAGGTGTTTTCAGTAGAGCATAGCAACCATTGTGTTAATTTCTCAACTTGTTGTGATTCTTCTCTAGGTGTTCAGGTGGATGCAGAAACAGAGGTGGTATATCGCAGATAATGGAGTCTACTCGAAATTGATATCTGTAATGGGGAAAAAAGGCCAAACGCGGATGGGAATGTGGCTGTTTTCGGAGATGAAAAACAGTGGTTGTCGTCCTGATGCTTCTGTTTACAACGCCCTCATAACGGCTCATCTTCATACACGGGACAAGGCAAAAGCTTTGGAGAAAGTTCGTGGATACTTTGACAAAATGAAAGGGATGGAACGGTGTCAACCCAATGTTGTGACTTATAATATTCTGTTGAGGGCTTTTGCTCAATCTGGTAAAGTGGACCAAGTTAATGCTTTGTTTAAAGACTTGGATATTAGTCCAATTTCTCCAGACGTCTACACCTTTAACGGTGTTATGGATGCATATGGGAAAAATGGGATGATCAAAGAGATGGAATCTGTGCTTACTCGTATGAGGAGTAACGAGTGTAAGCCAGATGTCATCACTTTTAATTTGCTTATTGACTCATATGGTAAGAAGCAAGAGTTTGAGAAGATGGAGCAGACTTTCAAGTGTTTAATGCGGTCCAAGGAGAAGCCAACTCTGCCTACATTCAATTCAATGATTATAAATTACGGGAAAGCTCGTCTGATAGATAAGGCGGAATGGGTTTTCAAGAAGATGAATGATATGAACTACAGGCCGAGTTTTATCACATATGAGTGCATGATCATGATGTACGGTTACTGTGGCTCTGTTTCCAGAGCTAGGGAAATATTTGAGGAGGTTGTTGAATCAGAAAGGGTGTTGAAGGCGTCAACACTCAATGCCATGCTTGAAGTTTACTGTCTTAATGGTCTTCACATGGAAGCAGATAAGCTTTTCCATAACGCAAGCGCTTTTCGGGTTCATCCAGATGCATCGACGTATAAGTTTCTATATAAGGCATATACCAAGGCAGATATGAAGGAGCATGTCCAGATGCTGATGAAGAAAATGGAGAAAGATGGAATTGTACCTAATAAGAGGTTCTTCTTGGAAGCCCTTGAAGTTTTTGGGTCAAGACTACCTGGTTCAGATTCTGAAAAGAGGAAATTAACTGGTTCGAGCAGGCCACGAGACAGTCCTAAATCAATAGACTGAATTCCAAGATTAAGATGTAAAGCTGAACAGATTCCTTGCTGAATGTGAGTCTGATTGCATATGTGCTGATGAGTTATCCAGTCATTCCCTGAATCGTGGTTAGTATTCTTGTTTTCTTTGATACCCATCTGGAACTAAGAATGTATCTTCTTTTAAGCATTGTGACTGGCGTGTCATAACTAGAGTCTCATTTCTGTTGAATTTTGTATGCTTTAGACTAATCGACATTTTGTCATATGATTTCAGAGCAAGCATGTTTGGGACATGTTTAAGACCTGTTCAAAATTGCTAAGGAAAAGTGCAGAACTAATGTATTTGGAGAACTTGAGAGGACATGATAAAGTTCCCAGAGCTGAATCAAGAAAGCGTAGTCAAGAATGGAGCAGCCACTATTTTATTCAGATCAAGATTATAACATGGGAAGAAAGAAATATTCACTATAGTCTTGTAATCAACTATTAAATTGTAACCAAAAAGTTTCATATATATAAACAAAACATCATTGTTGATGTTGTTTCAGAGACATAGATTACCATAGAATGTGGAAAAAGAACAGACATAACAAATATATCTTGATTTTGGAATCTGAACAGACTTAAACCATCACAATCTGAAGTGCCTGCATCTTTGAAGCTTTTCAACTGTTTTCCTCTGCAAAAGCAAGTAATGCACATAAGAACAAATATTCTGGTTGTATGTCATAGGAGCGAGCCAGAACTGGGAACTACTGTGATGTAGAAACATACCATTTATAGCTCCCATGTTGTGGTCTTCTTTAAAGACCCCCAAAGGAGAGCCATGCACAGAGAGCATCATCTCTCCAGGTTTTGGTAGCCTCCGAGTCTTTGGTGTCATTCCAAAAGAGAGTCTTTGCCCATTTGCCTACAAAACTTACAAGTATCATTGTAGAGTCTCTGCTTGTAAACGCAAACTCTATCATTGAAATGTTTCACATACTGGTGTGATTACAGTTTAACAGAGTAGACGTACTTCATAGGTACAAGATAACTGCATCAAGACAGAAATAGGGAATACTACAATCATGAATACATACCCCAGGAGTCTGAAAAGCATCATGGTTTGCAAGCATTTGGTTCTCAGATATCCCCTGAAAGACCTAAAAACCAGGGGAAAATAGCAAATTAGAGTTTTTTACCGACTGTCCTGAAGTAGTTTTGCATAATTTTGGAAGGCAGAAGAATAATACAAGGTTGACAAAATAAAAATCCAGATTACGGTTTAGTGTAACCTAAACATTACTAAAACAAACAAGTAAAGGCTATACAGGGCACTACCCAGCCAGCAAAATTGATATAAAGCAAATGACAAATCCATTAAGTTTTCTACAAAGTTGAATATATTCATGCTACAATCCCTAGTTGCAAGATTTGATATAAGCTTACAAGATTCTCGAGCTGTGGGTTATCAGTTCCTAACAGGCTTGCTCTCACTGCCATCAAAGACAAAACAAAAGTAACTTCAAAGTTAATACCAAATCAAAAGGTCAAAAGATCAAAATCTCAAATCCATTTAGCCTAGCAAAAGAAGCAAATTAAGTTAACCTACAATTATCAGGTAAATCGTAGCCACCAAGAGATTGCCTACTGTATAAATCAGGAAAACCCATCGAGAAACGTTTAAGAATAGAATAATTCATGTCAACGCCATCTGCATTGCCCATTGAAGAATCACCATTTTTGTCATTCCACTTTAACTCAATCTCCCCACTTTCTTTGTTTCTGGATATCGATAAATCCGGAAGATTCTCTTTGAAGAAGTCTAATACAGGAGTCTCAAGCTGTTCCTCAGTAAAGTATGAGCGAAACAATCTCAATGCAGTTAAAGTTTGTTCAATCTCAACATCACGGATCGCTCTAATTGCAGCAATTTGTCTTTCAACTACACAAAAAAATAAAACACAAATATCAGATCCAAAGATCATAAAAATCCTTGACAAAATTCAATAAAAATCCAAAATTCCAATAAAATGCTCGCTAGCTACCAATTCGAAAAACGCAAAGGAGACGCATCATTTGGAATTGAAATTAGTCAAAGACAATCTAACTAAGAACAATAAACTCAGATAAGACGAATAACACGAAATTTGCCATTCCAATTTCAACGATGAACAATTTGTAAGTTGGGTCTAATTGGAATAACTGATACCTTCTTCGTCTTCTTTCTTCTCTTGTCTTCGAATTCGCTTGTTGCTCTTGTCGTCGTTCTTATCTTCTTCAGTGAGTTTGAGAGCCTCCTTTGCTTTTCGCTTTGGCATTATCGATTTCTTCTAAACAACTAGAGGCTCAATTCGACGAACAAGTTGCAATTTCTAATCGTAATCATATAAGAAGAATTTGAAATTCGAGATGGAGCTCGAAACCCTAGAAGAACACTGAGGAAGATGAAAATCCCCAAATCAAAGAGCTTTTGAATAGTAATGGGCGGGAATTAGGCTTAAATTAAAAAATAAACAATGTTGGCAAGATCCACTACCAAAATTATGAATCTACCCCTCAAATGGAATAAGGCCCATGGGCTCACCAATATTAGGATCACCAAATAACATTTCTAATTTTGATATTATTCCCACAGGTTTTGAAATAGTTATGTACTTATGTTTCTAAGAAAAAAGTTGTGGTGACCAAAATAGTCGAAGTCGACTTTTTTCTCGAAATTGAAAAAAGTAAGTTGTTTCACGGTCCACATTCCACAAGGCTGAAAAGCATGCTGAAGACGAGCACTTGGTTTTATGATCAATGAACAAATTAAATTAGGATTTTTTTGAGTTTACTTCATAATAAATAGGGGTAATAAATAAAGTATTTTTTAGTTATTTAGTCGAAAATTAACTAGAATTGAGATCTTACTGAACCCATTTTGGGAGATTCCATTTCTTCTAATATTAATTGAGTTGTATCGATCGATCTACATCTATAGCCAATTTAGCCATGTGGAGTGTGGGCCAACTTTTATCCATTGAATAAGTACTTCAACGTGTTCAAGGAAGTATAATCTCCGTATAATTTAAGACTTGAGAAATTAGCGACTAAATTAAATGTGACTTGGCGGCGACTTTGGTATGTACATTATACTGGTATACATAGTTTGTATCTCTACCTTCCATAGAACTCAAACTTTTGGGCAGAGTCTGAACAATCTCTCTTGTCGCTAAGAACGAGACCTTCTGAGAAAGAGACATCCCCATGAACTGTAAGTTATTTTGTTTTTTTTTTCTGATTCCAGAAGTCAACGATTGTTCAATAATTAGTTAGTCGATACTAGCTACTCCATCTATTAGTAGCAAGCTTCATGGATCATTAAGATGTTCGTAATTAGTTAGTCTTGTTAAAAGCTTCTTCAACATATATCACCCAGTCTGAATTTTCTGATTGGCCCTTGCGTTTTTCATTTTTACGAATTCTTGGGGTCGCTTTGGCTCAAAGCACAAGAAAGATCAAGTTTCGTTATTTTCTTGGGAATTGAATCTAAGTTTTTGATTTTTTTTTCTGTATGTGGTCAAAGACAGTAACATAAAGTCTTTGGTGGCTTTGAGTTTTTTCGTACACGCGTGATACTGATTTAAACGTTTTCAATAGTTTGACTATTTTCAATTTTCAATTTTTTGGGAAAGTTCGAGGATTCTTCAAAATATTTTTTGTTTATATATGAATCTGTTGTTGTTTAAACGTTGAAGATCATTTTTATTTTGTGTGTTTCTCCTCTGTGATTAATTTTTCGTTTGCTTATCCATCAATTGTAGCAATGTCGCTGGTTCGAACAGCGACGATAGTTCTTCTTATAATCGCGTTTCTTCAAAACGCTGCGGCTCAGAAAAGACAGCAAAGTATTGTTAAGTCTCGCGGTGCGGTTGCGACGGACGATGGGCGGTGTTCTGTAATCGGGATGAGTATTCTTCGTCAAGGAGGAAACGCGATTGATGCGTCGGTGGCTGCTGCTCTTTGTTTGGGCGTTGTAAGTCCCGCGTCTAGCGGTATAGGCGGTGGAGCGTTTACAGTGGTTAAGATAGCTGGCGGGAAAGAAATAGCTTATGATTCTAGAGAAACCGCTCCTCTAAGCGCCACTGAGGTAACGCGTTTTAGTAAAAACGTCTTTCTTTTTTCTTCTGATCAAATATGCGTTTTGAAATAAGGGTTTTCGTTGAAGTTTCTGAAATATAGACAATCTATGTTTTTTAAAAAAGTTTATGAATATGACAGTCTTGGATTATTCTCATGAGCTTAAATAGCGTTTTCCTTACATGTTTTTTGGATCAAAGATATTTATTGGGTGTTTCACTTGATGCAGAATATGTATGGAGGTAATGTTGAACTAAAGCAGAAAGGAGCCTTATCAGTAGGGGTTCCCGGGGAAGTCGCGGGTCTATTCACGGCTTGGAAACAACATGGAAAGCTACCATGGAAGCAGTTAGTGAGTCCTGCAGAGAAACTTGCAGAAGGATTCAAGATTTCAAAGTATCTTTATATGCAGATGAACACGACTAGAAGCGATATCTTATCAGACAAAGGTCTCTCTGAGCTATTTGTTTCAAATGGAGAGCTCAAGAAACCAGGGACTATTTGCCGTAACCCAAAATTGGCGTTAACCCTGAGGCAAATTGGGGAGTACGGTGCAAAAGCATTTTACAATGGCACGGTTGGGGTTAATCTAGCGAGAGATATTCGTAAACTTGGAGGGATAATAACGTTGAAAGATCTGCAAAGTTATAGAGTTAAGGTTAAAGAACCATTGTCCGCAGACATTCTTGGATACCGACTCCTCGGTATGCCTCCTCCTTCATCCGGTGGCGCTGCAATGATGCTTGTAAGTCAGGTTTTGTCGCAGCAATTTCACATTTTATCAAACCATGGTTTACTAAAGATTTATACGGAATTTCTTGTGTTGCAGGTTTTGAACATACTTGCTCAATATGGAATTCCATCAGGTGTTTCAGGCCCTCTGGGTGTTCATCGACTAATCGAGGCTCTCAAACACGCATTCGCAGTTAGAATGAATCTCGGGGATCCAGATTTTACTGATGTTACCAAGGTTGTTTCGGATATGTTGTCTCCAAAGTTTGCTCAAGACTTGAAGAGAAAGATAAAGGACGAGAAAACCTTTGATCCAAAATATTACGGTGGCAGGTAAGTTTTTCTATGTGTTAAAACCTGCATATTTCTTCTTAGATTCTTGATTTATCATTCTTTCTCCAATACTTAGATGGAATCAGATCGACGACCACGGGACAAGTCATTTATCGATCATAGATCGCGAGAGGAATGCTGTGTCGATGACTAGTACAATAAATGGTTACTTTGGGGCATTAATGCTATCTCCGAGCACAGGAATCGTTCTAAACAACGAAATGGACGATTTCTCAATCCCTATGAAATCTAACGCTAACTTAGATGTTCCACCACCAGCACCCGCTAACTTCATCCGTCCAGGAAAACGACCTTTATCCTCTATGTCACCCACCATTGTACTCAAGGTAAGGACCAAAAAACCTATTACTTGTGCTATACGAAACTCTTAATTAGGGATCTAAAAGATAGGTTTTCTTCACTTGTTTCCGTAGGACGGTAAAGTGAAAGCCGCGGTGGGTGCGAGCGGAGGAGCGAACATCATTGCTGGGACAACGGAAGTTTACTTGAATCATTTTTTCCTCAAGATGGATCCTCTTTCTTCCGTCTTAGCTCCAAGAATCTACCATCAGGTTTTTGGCGTTTTTATTTATTTGACCCAAATAGAAACTTTTTTTTTAATAAACCAAAATAGAAACCTACCTTGTTCTTTGTTTCGTAACTAAATTTTGCTATTGTTAATGTCATTTTCAGTTGATACCAAACAGAGTTTCATACGAGAATTGGACTACAGTATTCAATAATCATTTCGAGATTCCTAAAGCAACAAGAGTTGTGTTGGAAAAGAAAGGTCATGTCCTGTCGCCCGTCGCCGGAGGGACGATTGCTCAGTTCATAGTTCAAGAATCCGGTGGGAACTCCGGCGGAAGGAGTGAGCTTGTGGCAGTAAGTGATCCTAGAAAAGGAGGGTTCCCTTCAGGATATTGAGATCCATGTTTGATTTTATTTCCATTGTTTATTGCATCGAACTTGTGATGAATATTAACATTTTTTATTTTATTTTTCTACGTTATTATTGATCCAGAGATTGAACAAAAATACTGGTTTTTATCAACGAAACAGAGGATGATAAATTCACTCACTGCTTCGAAATATATGCTGTGGAAATAGTGGTTTCTACAGGAAAAAAAAACAAAAAAAAAAAAAAAGAGAAAAATGTTATTTTGGTTGTGAATGAAAGACAGAAAGATAAAGAGTCTGATCGGTTTAAGATAAATATAAAAATAAATTTTCGGCGGTGTATAGCTTTTACAGTAGTTGCCATTAATTCAACCCTTAATTAGATCGATTAGTCAGAGTTGTAGACAAAACATATTGACTGTTGACCATTTTAGCCAAATCAGAAGAATTGGTGATTTGGTCGCCTAAACGTATAGACGGCTAAATTTTATAACATAGGTAAAAATTTTGGGTAGATTTGGCTCAAATCCAAATTTATGTATTTTTCTTCTGTGGTCAGTCAAGACAGTTAAATAAGGTCTTTCGTGGTTTTTTGAGTTTTTCCCTATATTTTTGTACCTTATCAATTCGCGTGAGACGGATCATCTGAGCCTAATCAATACTTTTTTGATTCTCCATCGATCGTAGCAATGTCAAGAATTCGAACAGCGACAATTGTTGTTCTCCTTCTAATCACGTTTCTGCAAAACGTTACCGCTCTGAAAAAACAACAAAGCATTGTTACGTATCACGGTGCGGTTGCGACAGATGATGGACGGTGTTCTAAAATCGGTACGAATGTTCTTCGTCGAGGAGGAAACGCGATTGATGCGTCAGTGGCTGCTGCTCTCTGTTTGGGTGTTGTGAGTTCCGCGTCTAGCGGTATAGGCGGTGGAGCGTTTACAGTAATTAAGCTTGCTAATGGCAAAGAAATAGCTTATGATTCTAGAGAAACCGCTCCTCTCAGCGCCACTGAGGTAACACGTTTTAGTTATAATTACTGTCTTTAGTTTTGAAGCGTAGACCGTCTTTTGTTCTTGCTCTTAGAGTAGAACATTTATAGTTTTTGAATCAAAGACACTTATTGGTTGTTTCTCTTAATGTAGGATATGTATGATGGTAATCCTAAGCTAAAGAAGAAAGGAGCCTTATCAGTAGGCGTTCCCGGGGAAGTTGCGGGTCTATTCACGGCTTGGAAACAGCACGGAAAGTTACCGTGGAAGCGGCTAGTGAGTGAGACGGGAAAACGAGATAGTGACAATCTCAAACTAGAATCTCTCTGCGAGACCGAAGAATGAGCAAAATCAGCCTAGAGACCAACCACTGAACTAGAAGGGTCAATCCGAAGAACTGAGATTGATGGTGGTTTGAAGATAGATGACAGAGTTTGAGTGAGAGAGGAAGATTGAGTTTTTTGATAAAATTAGGTTAAGCTTCTACAAATGAACAAAAGCGTTCATATAGCGTTGCTAATCGGTCTAGACAAATAGACCGGTTTACATAATTGAAATCATAAATACTAAACCATAGATAAATCAAAGACTATTAAACCAATGGAGTGTGAACCAGAGAATCCTGTCACAGTGAGTCCTGCAAAGAAACTCGCATCTCGAGGTTTCAAGATCTCAAAGTATCTCCATATGCAAATGAACGCAACTAAAAGCGATATCTTAGCAGACAAAGGCCTCGCTAAGATATTTGTTTCAAATGGAGAGCTTAAGAAACCAGGGACGATTTGCCGTAACCCAAAATTGGCTTTAACACTGAGGCAAATCGCTAAGTACGGTCCAAAAGCGTTTTACAATGGCACAGTTGGGGTAAACTAGTGAAAGATATCCGTAAATCCGGAGGGATACTAACTTTAAAAGATCTGCAAAGGTACAAAGTTAAGGTCAAAAAACCGCTGTCAGCTGACATTCTTGGATATCGTCTACTCGGTATGCCTCCTCCTTCATCTGGTGGCGCTGCAATGATGCTTGTAAGTCTGGTTTTGTCGCAGCAATTTCAAGTTTTATCAAACCATGGTGTACTAAAGATTTATACGGAGTTTCTTGTGTTGCAGGTTTTGAACATTCTTGGTCAATATGGGATTCCATCAGGTGTTTCAGGCCCTCTCGGTGTTCATCGACTAGTTGAGGCTTTGAAACACGCATTCGCAGTTAGAATGAACCTCGGGGATCCTGATTTCCTCACAAATGTTACCGAGGTTGTATCGGATATGTTGTCTCCAAAGTTTGCAAAAAAGTTGAAGAGAAAGATAAACGATAGGAAAACATTTGATCCAAAATATTACGGCGGCAAGTAAGTTTATCTCATCTGTAAACCTCACATATGTCTTCTTCAATTCTTGATTAACCTATATTTATTTCTCCAATTCGTAGGTGGAATCAGATCAATGATCACGGGACAAGCCATTTATCGATCATAGATCGTGAGAGGAATACTGTTTCGATGACTAGTACAATAAACGGTTACTTTGGGGCATTGATCCTATCACCAAGAACAGGAATCGTTTTGAACAACGAGATGGACGATTTCTCGATCCCCATGAAATCCAACAGTAACATGGATCTACAGCCACCGACACCGGCTAACTTCATCCGTCCTGGAAAGCGACCTTTGTCCTCTATGACACCCACCATAGTACTCAAAGTAAGGAAAAAGATCCTATATATTACTTGTTTTACACGAAACTCTTACCTAGAGATCTAAAAGATAGTTTTATCCATTTTCCTTCACACAGGACGGTAAGGTGAAAGCTGCCGTAGGCGCGAGCGGAGGAGTGAACATCATCGCCGGGACAACGGAAGTTTTCTTGAATCACTTTTTCCTCAAAATGGATCCTCTCTCTTCTGTCGTTGCTCCAAGAATCTACCATCAGGTTTTTGCTTCTTCTACCCAAAAAATAAACTTTCTTGTTCTTTGGTCATGACAAAATCTTACGTACTTTTGTAACTTCATTTGCAGCTGATTCCGAACAAAGTTTCGTATGAGAATTGGACGACAGTGTATAATGACCATTTCGAGATTCCTAAAGAAACAAGACTTGTGTTGGAGAAAAAAGGTCATGTCCTAACGCCATTCGCCGGAGGAACGATTTCTCAGTTCATAGTTCAAGAATTCGATGTGAATTGCGGCGGAAGGAGTAAGCTTGTGGCGGTTAGTGATCCTAGAAAAGGAGGGTTCCCTTCAGGATATTGAGATCGAGATTTGACTTTTTTCCCATTGTTTATTGGCTTATTGCATCGAACTTTGTGATGACTATCAATCTTTTTATTTTAATTTTAAAATGAAGTTTACTATCAAAACTCATTGCCAAGCATACAAAATAATTTATTTGGGCAGATTTATAAATTTAGCTAAAATAAGTGAAAAAATTATAAAACTTTATCTTAGTAAATTAATCTAAATTTGTTTGACGAAAATATTTAATTGGGAAAATTTGATTTTATGTTATATAAATTGTAAAGGAACTAAAAAATCTATATGTGACAATTGTCCCCTTGCATTAAAATGATCTCTTAAAGTCTTAATACTTATATGCTTTTTAAGAAAATAAGGATACGTTATTAATTACTAAAAAGCTTAATTAGGTCATCTAAAGAACATTTTAAACATTGACCAAAAAAAGAGAAATTTCTTAAAGAGTTATAACTTTTGGAAAGTGTTTATATATTCATAGTTTACCTTCATTTAATTTTGGAAAGGGTTTACGTTCATAGTTTACCTTCCAGGAAAAGCTCTGACTAGACTTTGACCATAGTCTTATTTATACTCGTCTGAACAAACTCTTGTCTCCAAGGACAAAAGAGGACGAGACATTCTAAGAAAGAGACATCAGATGAATTGTGAGTTATGTTGTTTTTCTAAATCCAAAACAAAAATTGTCAACGAATTTGTACGTTCTGTGATTAATCTCTGTTTTGATTCTCTATATATCGATTGTAGCAATGTCGCTTGTTCGTACTGCGACGATCGCTCTTCTTCTATTCACGTTTCTGCAAAACGTTACCGCTCAGAAAAAACAGCAAAGTATTGTTACGTATAATGGCGCGGTTGCGACTGATGATGGACGGTGTTCTGGAATCGGGACAAACGTTCTACGTCAAGGAGGAAACGCGATTGATGCGTCGGTGGCTGCTGCTCTTTGTTTGGGCGTTGTGAGTTCCGGATCTAGCGGTATAGGCGGTGGAACGTTTATAGTAATTAAGCTTGCTAATGGCAAGGAAATAGCTTATGATTCTAGAGAAACCGCTCCTCTAAGTGCCACAGAGGTAACACGTTTTAGTAATTATATCTCTCTTTTTCCCCTTATCAAAATATGCGTTTCGAAATAAGTGTTTTGGATAATGTTTTGGAATCATAGATAGTATTTATTTTGCTGAAAGACATTTGTTGGTTGTTTCTCTTGATATATAGAATATGTATGGAGGCAATGTTGAACTAAAGAAGAAAGGAGCCTTGTCAGTAGGCGTTCCCGGGGAAGTCGCAGGTCTATACACGGCTTGGACGAAACACGGGAAGCTACCGTGGAAGCAGTTAGTGAAACCCGCGGAGAAACTTGCAGCTGAAGGATTCAAGATTTCAAAATATCTCTATATGCAGATGAATGAGACTAGAAGCGATATCTTGGCAGACAAAGGTCTCTCTGAGATTTTTGTTTCAGATGGAGAGCTCAAGAAACCAGGGACGATTTGCCGAAACCCAAAATTGGCTTTTACACTAAGCCAAATCGCTGAATACGGTCCAAAAGCGTTTTACAATGGCACGGTTGGGGTTAACCTAGTGAGTGATATAAAAAAATCCGGAGGGATCATAACTTTGGAAGATTTGCAGAATTACAGAGTTCAGGTTAGAGAACCATTATCTGCGGAGATTCTTGGATATCGATTACTCAGCATGCCTCCTCCTTCATCTGGTGGCGCTGCAATGATGCTTGTAAGTACAGTTTCTTTGGTGGCAATTTCACATTTCATCAAACCTAGGTTTATCTTTTGGAGTTTCTTGTGTTGCAGATTTTGAACATCCTTGCTCAATATGGTATTCCATCGGGTGTTTCGGGCCCCCTCGGTGTTCATCGACTAGTTGAGACTCTCAAACATGCATTTGCAGTTAGAATGAACCTCGGGGATCCAGATTTCGTCCCTGATGTTACTAAGGTTGTTTCAGACATGTTATCTCCAAAGTTTGCACAAGACTTGAAGAGCAAGATAGACGATGAGAAGACCTTTGATCCAAAATATTACGGTGGCAAGTAAGTTTTTTCAATTTGTTAAAGAATGCAAATTAAATATGTTTTCTTCGATTCTGGAATATTCATCAATCTTTCTTTCTCCTATTCCTAGATGGAATCAGATCAAGGATCATGGGACGAGCCATTTATCGGTAATAGATTCTGATAGAAATGCTGTTTCAATGACTACTACAATTAACGGTTACTTTGGGGCAATAATGTTGTCTCCGAGCACTGGAATCCTTCTGAACAACGAAATGGATGATTTTTCAATCCCTATCAAATCCGGCGGTTACCCAGATGTGCCGCCACCAGCACCGGCTAACTTCATCCGTCCCGGAAAACGACCTTTGTCCTCTATGACTCCCACCATTGTACTCAAGGCAAGAAAAAAAACCCTAGTTCTTGTGCTATAAGTAACTCTGAATTTGGGTTCTAAACGATGGTTAATTTATTCTCGTTGGTTTACACAGGACGGTAAAGTGAAAGCCGCATTGGGTGCGAGCGGAGGAATGTACATCATCGCCGGTACAACAGAAGTTTACTTGAATCATTTCTTCCTCAACATGGATCCTCTATCTTCCGTTGTGGCTCCAAGAATCTACCACCAGGTTTGTGCTCTTGTTCTTTGCCCTTCTTACCCAAAATAGAAACTTTCTTGTTCTTCTTTCATTATACCTTCATTTGCAGCTGATACCGAACAAAGCTTCGTATGAGAATTGGACGACCGTATATGATGGCCATTTCGAGATTCCTAAAGAGACAAGACTTGTGCTGGAGAAGAAAGGTCATGTCCTAACGCCGATCGCCGGAGGGACGATTTCTCAGTTCATAGTTGAAGAATCCGATGGAAATTCCGGTGGAAGGAGTAAGCTTGTGGCCGTAAGTGATCCAAGAAAAGGAGGGTACCCTTCAGGATATTGAGATTTGGATTTGATTTTGTCTTCCATTATTATTGATATCGAACCTGTGAATTGTGATGATTATTATTAGCCATTAATCGATGAATAAAAAAATAATAAATATCTTTCTTTAATGGTAATATATATGGTGAACATTAATTGGAACTTAATTACTAACCTTTTTGCTCTTGCATTAGTGGGGTTGTGGACCTTGTGGTGTGTCTCACTGTGAGTGCCTTCCTTGATAGTTCAAAATATACGAATGCTATAAAGATGCAATTTCTGTGAGTAGAGATTTCGATATATAAATATTTAACATCTCATAATAGACGATTTAGTATTATTGTGATCATTTTTTATAGCCCAATTATTGAAAAAGAATAAAGAGTTAAGAATGATTAATAGATCTTAATCAAATGCGTTGGTTGTTATGGACGACAGCTTTATTAGCAGCATCATAGGCGTTGCCTTTGTCAATGATAGTCATGTACACGATCATTGATCGTTTTGATACTTTCATCTTAATCGATCTAATCGATCGTTTAGAAAAAACTAAAATTCAAAAACATATCTTGTAATAATAATCTACCATATCACAACGATTGCAGTGACCGCATCTACTCGATCAATAGTTTTTTTATAACAAAACTCCCCAAATTTTAAAATTTTCGAGGATCTTGGATAGTCCGCCTCTACTCTAGTCAGTGACACGTCATTACTTGATTTGCACAAATTTTTGTCACGTGGGATCTTTTCCTGAGAGTGGGAAAGCCACGTCAGCATTTCGTAAACTCATTTCATTGGATTCAATAATCCTACTTAATTAGCACTAATCACTCACTAGCTCCATTATTAATTTAACCATATATTAGTATAAAGATTCAGTGTGATTACAGTATCTCAACTTGTCATTGTCTCTCTAATAATTGTTCCGTACAGAAATGGCGTTGTTACATAGGCAACTCTTGAAGAGAGCCATCGATAAAGCTACAAATTCTTCCGGTATTCATCATCGCCGTGCGATCTCCCTTCACCGAGCTGGTTTCTCTACTTCTCCTTCGCTTGCCGATGCTCCGCCGCAGCTTCCGCCGTTCGATTACCAGCCGCGGCCGTATAATGGTCCTTCCGCCGATGAAGTTTTCCAGAAACGGAAGAAGTTTCTCGGACCTTCTCTTTTCCACTACTACCAAAAGCCTGTACATGAGTTTTCCCTTATCTTGTGATATGATCTATCCTGCTGAAATTGAATTGAAATTTTGATACGTTTGGTTTTGGCGATCGCAATACGCAATTGGGGCTTTTCGAATTTATATTTGGGGATTTGATTCATAAGCTCCGGAGTTCTTGGCATAACTTATGATCAATTGTTAGGGTTCTTCATTGTTCTAATCGTAGATGATTTGTGGGATTTGAAATTCCCAGTTTTAGAAGCTTGCTTTTGATCAATTCAACTGTGCTTGTGAAAACAAAAGATTTGATCTTGATTGCAGTTTTCTCCAGCTTGATCCATAATACTGATTCTATCTTGCTGTTTTCTTGCAGCTTAACATTGTTGAAGGGAAGATGCAGTACTTGTTTGATGAGACTGGTAGGCGATATCTTGATGCCTTTGCTGGAATAGTCACTGTTTCATGCGGTCACTGCCATCCCGATATTCTAAATGCTATTACGGAACAGAGCAAGCTACTTCAGCACGCCACAACCATTTACCTGCACCATGCCATTGGCGATTTCGCTGAAGCTTTAGCTGCCAAGATGCCTGGAAATCTAAAGGTACTTGAGATTTAAACAAAGAAGTCTGAAGCAACTCAAGAACAATTATGTAGTTAGGTTCTATTGTTGCTTTGTCGAGGAATCAGCAAGCTTCACAATTCGAATGCAGGTTGTATACTTTGTAAATTCTGGTTCAGAAGCTAATGAGCTAGCAATGATGATGGCTAGGCTTTACACTGGTAGCCTTGAGATGATTTCCTTGAGAAATGCTTATCATGGTGGAAGTTCTAATACTATTGGACTAACAGCTCTTAACACATGGAAGTACCCATTACCACAGGTTTGTCCCAAAACTTTCATTTACAGAAAAAAATCGAATTGATTCCTTATAAATGTCCATGCGCGCAATATAGAGATATGGCCTCTAGCATTGAATATAGCCTCTTTGCGCTTGAATGACCATATCGTTTTCAGAAATTTCAAGCCGAGTCTTTTACTTCATCGTTACCCACGTTTTAGACCAATCAGAATCTAAGTCTCTGCAATGTAGTTCTCTGTGGTAGTGTGTTTGTAACATTTATTTGCCAATTCTGTTATTGTGCAGGGGGAAATCCATCACGTTGTAAATCCAGATCCATACCGTGGAGTATTTGGCTCTGATGGTTCTCTTTATGCTAAAGATGTCCAAGACCACATCGAGTATGGTACCTCTGGAAAAGTAGCTGGATTTATCGCAGAGACCATCCAGGTTTTTGTTTAAACAGACCATCAAGTTAAATTTAGTGTCTTTTTGATTTACCACTCCCTTGAGCATAATCTTCACCATGCCATTATCATTTTTACTTCAGGGAGTTGGAGGAGCTGTAGAATTGGCTCCTGGTTACTTGAAGTCGGTTTATGAAATTGTACGCAATGCTGGTGGTGTATGCATTGCCGATGAAGTCCAAACTGGATTTGGCCGAACAGGAAGTCACTATTGGGGTTTCCAGACTCAAGATGTGGTTCCTGACATAGTCACAATGGCAAAGGTTTGTCAAAAGAAGTTGTTACCATTTACTCTGTCTTACCAATTTGCTCTGTTCTCCAATCTTTGACCACATTTGCGGTTATTTACATAAAAAACTGCTGTAGTTTACTAATAATTGGCACCGGTTCTATTCGCAGGGAATTGGAAATGGATTGCCATTAGGAGCTGTGGTGACTACACCAGAAATCGCGAGTGTTTTAGCTAGCAAGATTCTGTTCAACACATTTGGTGGAAACCCGGTTTGTTCAGCTGGTGGACTTGCTGTTCTAAACGTTATTGACAAGGAGAAACGCCAAGCACATTGTGCTGAAGTTGGTTCACACCTTATTCAACGTTTGAAAGATCTGCAGAAAAAACATGATAGTAAGTACCAAACAATCCTTCCTTGAGCTTTTTTTTTTATCAGATCATTACTCTGTTTTTACTTACAACCGCCTGTTTGGTTTCAGTCATTGGAGATGTGAGAGGAAGAGGACTAATGGTTGGGATCGAGCTTGTGAGTGACCGGAAAGAGAAGACACCAGCCAAGGCTGAAACAGCTGTCTTGTTTGAGCAACTTAGAGGTAAACAACATTAAAGCCAATGCATGGATTTTACAGGTATTAAAGCATCAATTGGTTAACCAAAATGTTTTGCTCGTTTATCTTTTATGAAGAACTTGGCATTCTCGTTGGAAAAGGAGGACTTCATGGGAACGTTTTCAGGATAAAGCCACCAATGTGTTTCACTAAAGACGATGCAGGTAAATTCGTGTTATATATTGCTTAAGATAATTTTTTGTTTCGAAACGAGATGTATAATATAATGAATTGTGTTTTGTATGTATCCACAGATTTCTTGGTAGATGCATTGGACCATTCCATGTCCAGGTTGTGAAGAAGGATGAAACAAACCGAAAATGAGAGTTTTTAACCGTATGATCTGTTTTAATGTTTCTGTGTCTTTGTAATGAACAAATCCAAGTCTCACCTCCTTTGATTTGAGAATAAATAAATAAAAATTCCTGTGTTCTACGGTTTTTAACAAAGCTGAGCCCATGACTAACCGACTTATAAATTAGAATTACACTGTTGGACCCAATTGCATAACTACAGGATGTATTGATGTTGTAAGCCATTTCATTACCGTATCTGAAGGATGTATTGATATTGTAAGCCATTTCATTTTTTTTTTTTTTTTTTTTGTGGAGCCATTTCATTTATTTACTGAATTTGAAAACGTGTTGAAATGTAAACTGTTTTTTGCATATTAATGCTTCTCTCTTATCAATCATGAAAGTAATAAAAATGTAGTCGTGTTGCAATATCATACAAGTCAAACTTTATTGTTTTTATTGTTTTTGACGTTTTTTTAACGGAAAAAAAAAAGGAAGAAAAAGCTTGACCTGGTTGTATGATATAGCAACCCTAGCTACTACAATTCAAGCTCATTGTGGATGTATTACTTAGATTAAATTTTTGATATTATTATAAATTTATAATTAATGGTTTGTGGATTTTATTTATAATTAATTGAAGACTTAATTTTTTGATATCATTTAAAATTAATGTTTTGCGGATTTTTTTCAATAATTAAGTTATAATAAATAAATAAAAATAGGTGCAAGCATTTATAGCCATTTAAAAAAAATCCCATAAGAATTATTGGTGGAGCCGTAAATGTTGCGAAAAGTCATACACGTCCCAAAACAAAAAGTCGCAAGTCTACGTTTTCCCTCTTCCAGAACCACAACACGTTTCCCATTTCTTACGTAAATAAGTTTCTCCTCTGACCCATCACAATCAACAAGAGAGTTTCCAAGAAAATTCAGCAATCGTGGCGAAGCTATATAAGAAAGAGGAGGAGCGAGAGAAAGCAATGGAAGAAGAAGAAGAGGAAGAAGACATGTTCGAAGACGCCGTCGTTTGTACCACGCCAGCCAGAGTCAACACGCCTTTGTCCGTAATCACAGAGGCGTTCGAAGATCTTGCAGATCTGCTGAAACCGCAAAGATCTGAGATCGAAGAAGAAGAAGACGGATTGAGGCTTGATGCTTTTTGTAGCGCGTGTACTCATGTCTCTGTTCTCTTCAATTGCCTTGGATTCGCCTTCAAATTTGCCGAAATGGAGTACATCGCCAAGGTTAAAGATCTCGTGGAGGCATCGAAAACATTCGAGACGTTACAGAACATTCTTGATCTAGACGTGGAGAAAGAGACGGTTAAAACACCGGGAAGTCATTCGCGTAATCTACGACGCGTTAGACAAGGCTTAGATCTGATCCGAGCCATTTTTGAACAATTCTTGATCGCAGATGACTATTCGTTGAAAGACGCTGCCACAACAGCTTACACGGAAGTATGCGCACCGTTCCATACGTGGGCCGTTAGAACGGCGGTTTATGCCGGGATGTACACACTTCCGACGAGGGATCAACTTTTGTTACGGCTCAATGAAACAGATCAATCTGTTGAGAAGAACATGAGGAGGTACATGGAAGCGTCACGACCCATTATAGAATATATTGACAAGCTTTACATTGAAAGGAATATCAAACTCGATTGGTAAAAATTTTGTTCTATACATCAAGTATCATTAAGACAAAAAAGTTGTCCTTGTAAATTATTATCATAATTAATCATTTTTTTGTTCTTGTAAAATTAAAATTGGAGCTTGTGTCTGAGGCTCCCCAAAAAATTGTTTCTCACCTTTACACGCACCTTATGTAACGTGTTGAGTATATTAAAACGTTCTTAAAACGAATATGCTTTTCATCTAGTTTTAATTACATCAGTTTCTTTCATGTTCGTGATTTCTTAGTAGTCATCTTCAAATTTTCAATATACTGGTTGATCTTTTTTTTTTTATAAAGGGTTTAAATATACTTGTTGATCTTACGTTCATTATGTTTTAAGTTCTTGAATCCTCTGTTTGTAAACGTACAAGACAGGAACTTGTATTGTGCGTTGCTACGAAAAAACACAATTAGCTGTAACATTCCAAAATTTCATGCGAGATACTGGGAGACATGTATAACAAATATAAAATTAATCTCAGAGTTTTTTGGTTCGTTGACCTTTTCGCATGCAACAACATACTTTACAAGTTCCCATCTTCTTATGTATATATATACAAATTTTCATATCCTTACCCATATTTTTTACGGTTTACACAATCCATAAAGCATACGTCCGTATAGGATCCGACCGGAAAACTCTTTAAATTACAAAAGAGATGAATGCTTTTCGTAAAGAAATCATTAGAGAAAATTCTTTCACGTTTCTGTAAACATAATTACTAGCGGCGCTATGAGTTACAAACAAATGAGGCTTCGTTTATTTAATGTACTTTTAATTTTGAAATACTTACCAGCTAACAGCAATAATTGAATCCTAATTCCAATGTCCCAGAGCTCCAAAATTCGAACTTCTTTATTTTGTATTTAATGTCATGGTATCAGTTTTCATCTATTATGGTAATCATACATTAGAAGACATTATATACTTTTTAAGGTCAAACAACCAACGTCGAAGTCTGGGTGGTGTAGTCGGTTATCACGCTAGTCTCACACACTAGAGGTCCCCGGTTCGAACCCGGGCTCAGACAATTTTTTTTTTTTTTACTTGTTTTGTTTTGTTATGTTGTTATTATCAATAACTGGCACATGGATGTCTACAAAAAAAAAGAAAAAGAAAAAACTCGCATACACTCATTCTACTCCAGAGCCCGGATGGTAATATAATAACATTATGTCTGAAAAATTTACATTAAGTAATTAGTAACTTATAAACTTAGACAAGAAGAGAGGCCAAGAAGAGAAAAAGAAGAGTGCGATTAGTTTTATAGATTGGCCTTTAGAGAGAAGTATGAGACAGATTGCCCCCTAATCTTCGCTTATTGGCTCCAAACTAATTTTACTATATTTTATAGTAACAGTACAACTACAAAAACAACAAAATGATGATCTTAACTCTAGCTGTAGTATTTGAACTCCAAATTAAGACGCCAAATATAGATAAAACTCTTTACTTTTTGAAGTTTATAATGTGATTTTTAGTAATATACTTAACTATTTATTGCTAAACACTCAACATACACATTTTATAAAAAATCATCGAGTGCAATTCTCTTGTTAAGGAATAAATAACCGAAAGAAGAACAAATCGCTTGTGAAAACTTGATTATTTCCAATAAAATAGTTTTTTTTCCCAATAAAATAATTAGAAGTTAGAATTTTGGTATAAGCCTTAGCACACCAAAATTAAATATAAATCTTCATCAGAAAGATAAACATATACTATGGCTATCGAATAACGCATGAATAAACCGGTCATGATGAATTATGAGTCAATAACATTAATTCGCCATACACTGACCTCACCCAAAAAATTCTTAATCCCAAACATAACAAACAATAACAACGGTAGTAGTATTACATATGAATAATTGTATTATTTAATGATGTAGATTCCGAGAGTGGACTTGGAGTGGCAAGTATTGTCCATTATCAAACATACATAAATTTGAAAACCAATAAAAACTAAAGTCGGTCCACTAAATTACATGTCTCACTCGTTTCTTTAAACTAATTTATTAGTCTTAATTTAAGTGGAAATTGAGCCGGTCAATTCCAGTGATCTAATAATACCAAATTTAGATATAATTATGAAACCCCCAAAAAAAAAAATGTTGGTGAGTAGGTGCGCGTGTCCCCTTTTTAAGCATTTTAACTTAATTTTCCCTTACAATAGTTTAGTGCTAATTACAAGAGTTAACAGCCCCTTTATTAGCTTTTAGCACAAGCATGGACTTTAATATAATATCATCATTATCATTATGTTCTGAGTGTTATAAGTACTAACATAAGTATTATTGAATATACTGAAATTTGCTCGGATTGACTCAACTATTTAGTAAAATAACTCATTTGACACCCTTAAAAATAGGATTACCAGATTAACCTAAATCTTGTGTTAAAAGTCCAATTAACCATTATTCAATTTTAATTGATTTCATTATTTATTTATTTAAGAAAAAAAAAACCCCTTTCCTTAAAAGTATCGATGGAAAAGAACACACAAAATCAGAAAAAGAAAACTAAACCTAAATCGATCTACCACTTCTTCTCCTTTCTTCTCCATTCATCATCTTCTCCGTCAATTCACGTCTCAACTGCGTTACCCGACTCCGCCCAACCTCCGCCAAGCCTCCATCGTGCCTCCTCCGTGTAGATTTGTATTGGGAAGTGCATCTCTCTCGATTCACTTCCACCGAGTCTCGCCGCCAACCTCCACCGTCCCTCCTCCTAGTCTGTGATGTCCCGACGAGCCTCCGTTGTCCCTCCGCCGTCCCGCCGAGCCTCCGCCATCCCTCCGCCACCATCCTCGTTGATGGTAATTGCTTTCCTTTCTGATATCATAATCAGACTTTTTTTTTCTACTTGCTTTGGTAGAACACGAGGCTTTGAATCTACTAGAAGATGGGATTATAGAGTATATTGTATACAACAAAAGAATTTTACTTGTCACACTTTTAGGAGTAGAGTAGGCTTGTTTCTACGGATTCATGATGCAGTCTTTTTACGGTTTCTTTTTTAGAATTTTTTGGATGGTTAGTAGCATCCGTTTGTTTTTTGTATGTATTTTAACTTACTTGAAGTTGCTTTTTCATGTGTTTAGGTATGACTTTATGAAGAAGGGAAATCTCTTTTACAGAATAAGAGATTGAACCATAACTGTTTTGTAAGCAAAATTGGAATCATGAAAGAAGAATTAGGAGAGGATGTGTGGACTAAGTTGAGGGAGTCTTCTCTTGGAGTTTTTATATAGTTGATTGAAGAAACGTACACATGGGCTGCCCAGACAGTTCATTACTTCCTCACACATCAGCTAGGAGTCGAGAACATCCACGAGGTTTGGTCTTTGATATATGGTAGACACCTGATACATTGTCTCCTGGCAAGGTTTCGACATTCACAATCCCTCACCTCACTGATTCTCCCTAATTGGTTTTGTTTGTATAACTTTGTTCAATTTAGGCTTTGTTGGTATGATCACCACCTTGATGTACATTGGTTTTTATGATGAATTTAGTTTCAGATTTTTTTGGATGTATTAGGTTTTTATGATGAATTTAGTTTCAGATTTTTTGGATGTATTGGGGTTTTATGATGAATTTAGTTTTAGATTTTTTGGATGTATTGGGTTTTTATGATGAATTAATCATGCATGTATTGCTCCAACTTTTTGAAAATCATGTAACTCAATACAACATCAAATACTCAATTATCCAACCCATATTCCTCGTACACCTTTCCAATGAAATCTTTAAAAGGAGTTTGATTGTTGACTTCAAAAATCCGAGAACCTCTACTATCAACAGCAAACAACCATGTGTTTGTTTTTTAAATTTCCAATTGTCACAAACAACAATCACTCGATCCATACTCAATACAATCCTATTAGTGAAAACTGTTTGAACCCAAAAGCTTTGAATGAAGAGACACAAATAGAAGGAAGGAAAACAATGGTAAAACGTCCAAGTGAAGAAGAAATTGTGTATAGAAAAAAAGTAGGACGAAACCCTAGAGTAATGACAAATACATCAATTCATGTCAACAAGTCTGCCACATATATATTAAGTTTGTCGTAACTAAAATAAACCTGCTATCACATATATGTCATTCTAATAAATCTGCTACAACTGGCTCGATTTTTCCTACAAAATTAAGTCTGTCACAATTTTTTTAAGTCTGTAGTGTCCTCAATTAATAAGTCTGTCGTATAAAATAAGTCTGCCACAGATTTAGTTTCTTACACTATAAGTCTGTCGCAAATTTCGTAAATCTGTGGTGTCTTCAGAAAATAAATCTGTGACAGATTTAATTTTTTAGACAATAAATCTGTTAAAAATTACATAAGTCTGCGGTGTCTTCAAATAATAAGTCTGTCACATATAATAAATCTGCCATAATTTATAAATCTGTCATAACCTTGAAAAATAAATCTGTGGAAAAAAATAAGTCTGCCGAAATAAATCTGTTGCGGTAAAACAAGTCTGCCACGGTAAACTAAATCTGCCACAAAAAAATAAATCTGTGTCAACCGATCGACAGACTTTTATAAACTTACCAAAAATCCGCCGATGGCATTTTTGTAATAAAGTGTCACGCTGGAAAAATAATAATAATGGCATTTCTGTAATATTCTTTTTCCTAAAGAAGAGAAATAAGGGTATTTTAGACATTAAAAAATTAAAAAAACTCAAATGACCCTTCAATTTTAAGAGACATTCTAGTAATTAGACATTCTAGACAAACTCGAATATATATACATATATGTATGTAATATGTTATATGTATGTATAACTGCATAAGTGAATGAGTTCTAATTGTCCGATTGTCGCTTCCTTAATAGTTATTATAAATTATGTAATCAGTCAAAATATATATTATTTATTAATGAGTACATTAGTGGGACGGGAGATTAGTGGCCAAGTAGTAGGAGTCCAGTTTACTATTATTTTATGTAAAATTTGACTTGCTTAAAAGATAAAAGAAAATAAAGAGGTTTATTTTATGTCAAATTTGACTTGCTTAAAAAATTGTAAATAAAATCGTAAAATTATATGCAGTTTCTTGTTTGTTTGTTTGTTTTTAATTATTACAAATTGTAGTATATGACTCGAATATTGGAGTATTATTTACACATAGGTGAAATTTAATATAGAAAGCTCTAAAGTGGTTCTAACTGCACCAATGATCATTCTAAATTTTTAAGTCACATACTATTTGCATGGAGAAATAAAATGATTTTCTCGGAAGAGAGAAAGATAATGTTCTTATTTGCATGTTGTAGAATTAGAAGCTATAATTAATTGAATCAAACTCATGTTGTTAGTAACCTTTTTAAATACTTAAATCTTTTTTTTTCTCTTGTTGTGAATTGATCAATGCATTTTTATTGTTATCTACTAAAAAGCAAGTACATATTAGTGGTGGATCCATACCAGATAAGATGTGCAAAAATTTATAAAGAAATCAAATTTCTACTCATCTTCATATTGGTGTTCGTATTTAATTTCGATTGTTCTATCATTTCGCCATTTTAAAATATTTAAATTATTGTCATTCCACAGACTACCATTAAATTAAGTTCCTTTTTAGTGTATAATTTTCCATAATTTTATTTTGGTTATTTCTTCATTTTTTTTTTGGGCAAGATCTTCATTTTCATAAGTCATGTTTAAAATAATTTAATTAATATGCATGTCGATGTTGACGATCGATTTTTCACGTGGCCACTAAATTCATTTTGTATTCAAAACTATATCGTTTACTTAGTTTGGTTTAGCGTATGAATTCTGGTTTAACAACATTTGACATAGATTTAATTTTGTAGCTAGGAATAACGTTTTGGTCTGCCATAATATTAGTATCCGAAGATTAATCCTATGATCTACAAACCTTAACAAAAAAATGAATCCGAATTTATCAAGAGGACTATAAAAACATGCATGATTAATCATGTTTTTACCATAACCAATGGGCTGCGTAATACCATTCACCTAATCTATGAGCTGCGCCCTCAAAGTAAAAGCTACGCCATTCATATGTTACTAATTACATAACATGTTAAAATATCATAATTTATATGTCAAGATGGGAATCTATTGGACCATAGTTTATGCCTCTGGTATAAGAGCCGCCCTTAAAGCGAAAGCCACAAATGAGATAAAACCTCCCCTATAATTTAGTAACTATATACTTTTAATGAATGATTATTAATAATATATACGTTAATTTGTGGAAGAACCGACAACCCATAGTTTAATCACGATGGTTTAATACATCAAGCTATTATAATTTGTAAAAAGTTGAGGCATACTCTTAGTTTCATACAAAGCTTCTCTTAGTTCCCATTTTACTTTTTGTATCTATACTTTATGAAATTGTTACATGCACCACCATGAAAACTATGGAGTATGGACCCATTTCTCATATATGAAAACCAAAAGAGAAAAATATATTATAAAAAGGGAAATGAAATCGTAGAAACCTCTATAAATAGGCACTCTTCTACAAGCTCAACATTCACTTCGAAACTCTTAACTACATATTTTACAACATTTATTTCGTTAATCAACTTCTAGAAAGTAATGTCGTCCATGGGAGCAAGTTACGCACACCTACAAGTCATGCAGAAGAAGCAGAAGGAGAAGATGAAAAAGATAGAAAAGGAGAGAAACTCCGGCCACGATGAAGCTCATAGCCGCTCTGTCCAAACCTCTTTTGCCTCCGGAAGGATTTCTAATAAAATATATCCTTCTCGTTTGTCTCATGAACAAGTAGAGATCAAATCACAAAAGTGAAATTTAAAGTAATGACATTCTCGAAGAGGTGATTCAAAGATTTCTCTTTAGCATTTGTCCTTGTATTTCTATGTAATTATGTATGTATGTATGTTTGATGTCATGTGTCTAAAACGTATCTTCGTCGTGTTTATAGTCTTGTGAAAGTGTATAATTTGTGTTTCTTGGTGTTCTCTTATCAAGTGTTAAAGGTTATTCTATTGACACACGCCCATTACTAAGTTTGAACCTGATTTACAAGTAGATTACAAGTTGCAATCAATACATTTTTTGAATTATATATAAAGAAACCTAAACAGAGTAAGAAACATATCTAAAGTGAGGACCAAAGTCGAAGTAAATTTCCATCTGATCCGAAAAAAAATTCTAGAGTTTTTTTTGTTTTAAGTTTTGACTATTCAGGCAAGCCCAATTAACATCACGCTTATGTTACTCGATTTGTACGTTAAAGATTTGTAATTTGATAATATTGGTACAGTAGAACCTCTATAAATTAATACTCGATAAATTAATAACCTCTATAAATTAATAAATTTCTCCGGTCTCGAGTTGGGACCAGTGTAAATTTTGACGTAATTCGATAAAATAATAAGATAATAATTTTTTAGAAAATCATATGTAAATGTATGGTTCCATTATCATTATAAATTAATAATTTTATAAATATATCAAAATATATTTATAGATATGTTATATATGAAAAATATTTAGTAAAATATTACTCATATGTTGTCTTTTTTTTGTTGAATTTACATTAATTTTTGTTAAAATTCCTTTATAATATTTTTAATGCATCGAAAACTTTTGATATTATTGGTTAAACATGATAATTATTACCTTATTTGTAATTGATTTGAGAAGAGTATTGATTATAACAAAAAAACTTAACTTTTTAAGTAAAATAAGACAATCTCTCTATAAATTAATAATTATTAATTTATCGATAAATTAAAACCTCTATAAATTAATAAAATTTCACGGTCCCAACGTTATTAATTTATAGAGGTTTTACTGTATTACTTTATTATTGAACCAACAATTATTCATAATCCATGAAAAGGTAAAATAAGACATGGGAGAGGGAAAGAGGTCCAACACATATAGTTCAAACTTCAAAGCAACTCTGTTCGTTCATCAAAGGTTCAAACCAAAGTCTACTAAACATAAGAAGAGTCTTCTCCTGCGTTCTACATTAAATATAACAAACCAAACTCAACAAAGTCCTCAACTTTTGTCCGCACTGAGCTAAATTCCTAAGAGCCTGCTACGAAAATAATGACCTGAAATCCCCAAAACCAGGCAAGATCACTTATTATTAGCTGCAAGTTTAGCTGCAACCTGTTCCTCCGACAAGGGTAAGTAATATATCCTGGGGATTGCTTTTGTCTTCTTGAAAAGATCATCAAGAGTGACAATGGGAGGTTCTTGTTCCTCAGAGACTGGAGGAGGAGGAGGAAGAGGAAGACGTTCTGCGACGGGAGGTGGTTTGGCCAGAGGTGGTGGTGGTGGAAGAGCAGTTGGAGGTGGCCGCAAAGGAGCCTGAGCCTGTGGCTGATGCTGCGGCTGAGGAGGAGGAGGCAGAGGAGCTTCCAGCTTTGCTTTCACTTCTCCTGCTCCAACAAATTCAGCTATCAGAAAGCGGCCTCCATTAGGTGGCCATTGGAGGTTATACACTGCTTCTCTTGTTGCTGCAGCTTCTTCAACAGAGGAATACTGCATTCACATCACAACTCACTCATGTTACAAGAAACTCTTTGGATATTTAGATAACTGAAATCAAAAGAACACAAACGGAATCAAATTTTTTGTAAATCAAAAGGATTGAAGAAGCGGTCTTACTGATACATAGCAATGTGTCTTAATGTGGTCCATCCAGAAACTAGTGACGTTTCCGGTTTTACCCAGAAGCTCCTGAACAGCTTTCAGTGTGAACGGCCTTAGGAAACGATCAATCCTAAGGGAATTTGTAGGCTCCTTTGGAGATGGAGGAACTGCCAATAAATATTGAACAAATCTATCAAACAATGTTTTAAGACAATGAATAAGAGATGGAAACATACATAGAGGGGTGCTGATTTACATACCCACACGTTCCTTGGGTCCATCCTCACTAACAGAAGAGTCAGATCTTGAGAAGTCGCGCTTCAGACCAGTTGACCTTGGTGTTGTAGTGGGTGCAGCGCTATTAGTGGCCTGTGCTTCAGGAACTTTAATACTCTCAGAGTTCCATCGGCGTTGCCTCTTTGCAGGCTCATTGTTTCCAACAGCTTCTTGATCTACAATGAGGTAGAAATAAAGACATTTCAACACATGTAGCTTGAATTTCATCAGAGATGCTTCGAAAGCCAACAGATACAAGAAGAAGCCATAAATATACAGATGAATCAACTATTAAACACTAGCAATATGTGCGTCAAACACCAACATTACATGATTCCATACAGCAAACTAATTGATCAATAAAACAAATGAATATGAGAAGCCTTACCATTAGAAGGAAGCTTTCTTTTGTCAGAAGCCACCAGCGGATGACTTTTATGTTCAGGAGCTTTCCCTTTGCCAGCATCCATATCAGCACGGCTTTCGTCCTTAGAAAGCATTTCAATTTTCTCACTCTTATCATCAGATGTAATTGACTCAGTTTGCTTTGTCTCTGGCTCATCCTCCATAGACTCATCACCAGAACTTCTATCTAAATTCAACTTTTCTGAGTCGCCTGCATCGATAATATTATTTTCTTTGGTCATATCTGCGTTTGCAGCATTGCTGTCATCTCCACCTCCAACAGATATCTTCTGCTCAAGTGGCGCCTCGACATCCATAGGATGCGATTCGCCAGTGACTGTTGATGGCTCTTGGGACTTATTAACATTTTGTTCTAATTTGACATTATCAGCAATTTTGTTATCCTTTAGTTCTATTTTTTCATTATTTGACACAGAATCAGTAGAAATACAATCAGATTTTACCTCAAACCCTGTAACGGGGATGACCTCAGATACCTGGTTGTACATAGCAGAATTTTCAAGCACTGCCTCTGTTGGTTGGGCCTTAGAATCCCCATCATCCAACCCACTAAATGGTTCCTTATTCTCAGATTTGTGAATAATTTGCTCACTGGACGCCTCTTCCACAACTGCTGCATCACGTGCAACCACTGAACTATCAGGACCAGCTAAGTCTCCTTTAACATCATCAGCTTTTTCATCTTTGTCACTAGCGAATGGCACCGCATTAACCTCTGGTTCTAAAAACACAGGGGGTGGTGTTGTCTCAACAGCAGCTGAAGCTTCAGTTGTAGTCTTACTCTGAGTTGGTTCCGGGGTTCTCTCAGCTGCAACTGGAGTTGTCTCAGTTCTAAATGCAGCTTCAAAAGGAGCAACAGGAGTGGTTTGATTTCGATCTGGTGTAACGTCGCCTCCAGTAACAGGAAACATCTGAGCCTCTTGATTGGCTTTTTCAGCAGCAGCAGCAAGAGCATCACTTTTGAGTCTTTCAGACTCTTCTTGCTCAAGACGAAGGGCTTCATCTAGACGCCTAACCAATTCCTCCTTCAAGCCTCTTGTTGTTAATCTGCGTCTTTTAAGCTCTTCTTTCAATTCCGTAACCTTCCACTTATCAATTGGTCGGTTGTCCAAGACTGGAAAAGGTGATGACGACATCTTAGCCTCAATGAGCTGATTCTGAAAAATATTCAATTTAAAATTAGAGAAACCCATCGAAGTGGACAACTCTTCTTTAAATCCAAATTAGCCAACAATAACAAATGAGACAAATAGCAAAGCAACGCAACAAATCTATACCTTTTTTTTTTTTAAAAAAAAAAAGCTTAATTCTTTAACAAGCCCAATGCAAAAGAGATAAAATTTAAAGATGACTTACAGTAAATTGGCTTGAAAATTGCTCTGATGGGTGAAAGAAGACCGGAAAAATGCAAAACCCTAAATTCGTAGCATAAGAAGAATGACAATCAGAGAGACTCTTCCGAAACACAAGGCAATAACCAAAACCCACCACGAAAGATTACAAATTTCCAAAGTTCCAACGTAAATCAATCGAAACAATTCAACTTATTAACTCAAATCCAGGAAAAAAAAAAAAAGAAGAAGAAGGCAAACCTTAAAAATGAAATCCAAAAGAATTGGGAGCGAGAGAGACCAACCTGTCTCGAGAATTCTAATCGAGATGGATAGATGAAGCGGACATTTGAAATTTTCAATCCCAAAATAAAAAATTAATATTTGGGAATTTGGAAAGAGAGGCGAATTCTAGGGTTCTTGTTCGTCGGGTGTTTGATAATGTGAAAAACTCGAGGACCTCAATTGAAGACAAGGGGGTCGTATGATAAATACCACCAATTGTATTATGAAATGTCTGAATTACCCTTTTTACTTAAATACTTACAACACGGCGTCGTTTCAACGCTAAACGCTTTTGTGGGTTTCCTCCACAGCATATTATTTTTTACTAACCGGAGGCTCCGAGTCTTCTCCGTCCGTCGTTAACATTTCGTTCGCTCTATCGTTAACGCGATAATGCTGCGGAAGTATGTTTCCTGAACCCTCTAGAAATTTATCTCAATCGAGGGTTTCTATTCCGTGCTGTACTATTGTTACCGATTTGTGTTTGTTTCATCAATCTTGTTGCTGCAAAATCAAATTTGCGTAGGTTTTAGGGTCTGATTTTGTTGGATTCTCTAAATTGAGAGCTATTTGTGACTTTGATTGTTCTGTGGATCGTATCGAATTTTGATTTATGGATGTTGCTCTTTTGCTTAGGTCTGTTCTCGAGCTGTCTTCGCGTTTGTCAATAAAGAGATTCCCGAGGAATTTGGGAGCTCAGGTGAGTATGCATTTTAGTGGTGATTCTATAGTTAGCATCTTGTGAGTACTCTCTCTCTCTTGGTCTGACTGTGTTATGTTTTGTATCAGAGGTTTCATTTGAGTTCTTCGAGAAATGCATCTGGCAAAAATGGTCTCCCTGGAGCTAATCCCGTTGGGAAACCAGATGCCTCAAAGGTTGATCCTCCAAAAGTGACTCCTCCTCTGGGGAAACCAGATGACTCTAAAGGAAGTTCTTCGAAAGTGGTTTTCGGAGGTGTTGCGGTCATTGGTGCTGTTCTGGTAGCGTATCAGACTGGGTATTTGGATCAATATCTTGGGAAAGAACATCAGAAATTAAGTGAGCGAATTCATTCTGATGTTGTTGCTGAAAAACTGAAGGATGCTCATCATTTGAATGTACCTTCCGGTGTTGAAGATTCTACTGAAAAGGATGGTAAAGTTGAAACACAACCTGAATTTATTCATTCTGAATCTTCTGGGGGGACGCAGAGTGACAGAGAAGCGAAACCCGAGTCTGATCTATCACCTGAACGTTTTACATATATTTCTTCGAACCAAGAGGAGACACCTCACGAAAGTGTCACTGCTACAGCAGAGACAAGCTTGCCTACTTCTTCAGATGATAACTCTCCATCTGAAGATTCGACAACTAAGTCTGACATGCCCCAGGCAGAAAGTGTGAGCTTGGAAGCTGTACCAAAACCTGGGGACAGTACTATTGTTGGTATCCAGTCTAGTTTGGTTCATAGAGAAAGTGAAACAGAATCTGCTTCACCAAAGGATCCTGCCACTGAAAAGGCACCTGAGGTACTAAATTTTTCTTAGCTGAACTTGAAAAAGCACTGCACGTAATGAAAATAATAGCTTACAGAATTTAAAATGCAGAAGATGAAAGTCACAGCTATCCGTTATTTCATGCATTTCATGAATTTTTTCTTGGTTCGACTTTTTTCTGCATTGCACAGAATGCTTGAATGGTGGAAGGGGATACAATTGTGCTACATTGTTGGAGTAAAATGTATTGCTTTGTTTTGTGCAACTTCTTTTTATATTGGTAGAAATGGATATTCGTATGGACATATGTTAACTGTCCTGAATCAAATTTTGATAGACACATATTCCTTAGGAAGAAGGGATGTAGGGAACTAAAATTAGTTGAATCAGATACCTATTCTCTAAGGAGATCTGGAGGTTCTTATAAAGCTTTAGTTGAATTCAGACCCCTCTTAAATACTTGATTTTTCTATAGCCTATACAAGTTACGTGGGATTTATGTGAATCTCTAATCAATCTCTTGCAGGATGGCGTTGAGCAGGAAGTACAAATACCAGGTTCTCTTCTTAAGGAATACAATCTAGAAGGCAGTGATACTGAAAGCACTGGATCGCCATCAATCGTGGAGCAACTAACTAAAGAAACTGAGGTTTTAAACTTGATTTTCCTGTCTATGTTCTTTACTTCAGTGCTTTGTATTGATAAATACTTTGCAGAAAAAATGTGCTTAATCCGGATAGTTTCGTGAATTAGGCTCTTCCTAACTCAACCGAGGGGCTGAAAGATGGTTACATGACTGAGGATGGAAAGTTGGTACTTGATTTTCTGACTGCCATTCATGCAGCTGAAAAGCAACAGGCCCATTTAGATGCCCAGGTTTTTGCTGAAGAATTACGAGCTTTGAAGGTTGCTTACAAGACGGAATATGTCATATGAGTATTTATTTTCTTTAGTGTCTTTGCGTTATCTAAGTGGTTTTAACTTATACACTACTGTTTTGATTGTACTCAGGAAAAGTACGAAAATGAGTTGAGAGACCTGAGGGCGCGTGAGCTAATGCGTATAGAGGAGGCAGCAATATTGGATAAGGTGCTTTTATCTCGTCATAACCACTTGATTAACTCAGTTCAGGACATATGTCCAGTGGCACTGCTCATATGCATCTGATAAACGTGCCAAGGATCTTTACTTTTCATTTTGCTAATCTTATAAGTATGGGCAATTTGATGCAAATTTTTACTGGATTCTTGTAAACATCTATCTAGTCTCGGTTTCACGTTCCTGGGTAGAGGCATACAACTATAATCTTAAGTGCCAATGTTACTTTATTCAGGAGCTAAAAAGAGAAAGAACAAAAGCAGCAGCTGCTATCAAGGCAATCCAGGAGAGAATGGAAGATAAGCTCAAAACTGAAATCGAACAAAAGGTCTATACATTGCAGGGAACTGAGCATGAAAGTGTATTGTAACTTAGAAAATCATAACTGACAATTTTTATTTGCTGCAGGAAACTGAAGCACAGTTGGCTTTGAGTAAAGCTGACGAATTGGCAAAAGCTGAGATGATTTCGGCAATTGCAAAAGAAAAGGCAGCTCAAATTGAAAAAATGGCAGAGGCAGATCTTCATGTAAGTAAAGACGAAATAGTGTACAACATTGTCAACTATCTTTTAGTTCCAACCTCGTGGTATAGAATATTGCACAGACTGTTTCGAAATCATAATTAGGAAGAAGGTGTAGGAATCCAGATGCGCGTTAGTAATAAACCAAGATTGAAAGTTGTTACTGCAATCTGCAGAAAACATTTCATCAAGACAGATAAACTGAAGAAATTGTTTTTAAAACACATTATCCAAGTAGTGTATTCAGTGAACAAAATCCAAGAATTCTATTAAGGATGAGAAATGCATACAAGTGCTGTGATGGACATTTTTGAAAGCGAAATCTCTATTCTAATGGAGTCAGTTATGTTTTGCTTACTTTGAAGTACTCAAACCCACATTATAACCAACTTCCACAAACTTGTGTTACCTATCTCTTTGTAAATAAGCAGAATTCCTGAATGTATAGTCCTGTCTCTGCATTGGCTTCTAATCTCTGTAGATAAAGGCGCTGTGTATGGCATTCTATGCGCGCTCTGAAGAGGCTCGCCAAAGTCATTCAGTTCACAAGCTTGCATTGGTAAGAATTGCATGTATGAGGTTTCATGTTAATGCCATGAAACTCTGCTTTTCTACACCACCTACTAGGTTTGATATATATGAAAATAACAACTTTGTAGGGTGCACTTGCGCTGGATGATACACTCTCGAAAGGACTGCCAATCCAAAAAGAAATGAATATGCTTCAGCCATATCTTGAAGGGACTCATAAGGATTCAATCCTAGGCTTGGTATTATCATCTCTCCCAGAAGAAGCACGATCCAGTGGAACAGACACAGTGTTGCAACTGAATCAGAAGGTGACCCTCACAATCAATGTTTTTGGATATAAAATTATTTTTCCAACTTTTCTCTTACTCTAATCTCGTTATGTTTTCAGTTTGATACGTTGAAAGGAACACTTAGACACTTCAGTCTTATTCCACCTGGTGGCGGAGGAATCTTAGCACATTCTTTAGCACATATAGCATCTTGGCTAAAGGTATGCTGATTATGAAACAAAATTCCGCACGCGAAAACTCTGAAGTCTAACCGTCCTTCTTTTTTGGCTTTTTATTTTAAAACTTAAACAGTTCAAAGAAGTGGATCACGCTAATGGAGGCATTGAATCTGTAATTAAAAAGGTGGATAATTACTTGGCGGAAGGAAAACTAGCAGAAGCAGCAGCTACACTAGAAGAAGGTGTTAAAGGAAGTAAAGCAGAGGAAATAGTGAGTGATTGGGTGCGGCGTGCAAGAAACAGAGCCATTACAGAACAAGCTCTTACTCTTCTCCAATCTTATGCAACCTGTGTCAGCCTCACTTGAATCCTTCCCAGATCTTCCATTAAGGTACATTGTTTTTTTTGTTTGGAATTCGATACTCAGATTCCTGGAGTTAACTATCTCACTTTGCGGGAAGAAGTACCAACACTTTTTTTGGTCAGAGGAAGAATTACGATTCTGTATTCCAATGTTTATGTCTAAATCACAGCTGTTCTCTGGAGAGATATCACCTGAGTTAGAATGTTACAGAAGTTTGAATCAAAATAAGATGAATTTTTTTATGCATTCGGATCAGAAGATGTTGATTTGGTGATGATTGTTGTTGTGGTTGTGATGTGGCATCATGTGCATCATATCATGGGCTTTTATGTTTTCTCCATCGACAACCATCCCTCCCTCTCTACCATTTCATATCTTTCAATGTACTAGTAATATATTATATATAAGCTTTAGTGATACCATATGAACTTGCCGGTGAGCACTCTTTGTTACCAGAGAGCAAAAGCGGACCCAGAAGAAACCTGGAGATTGAGTTCCAATGGTGAGTACTCTCGTTTGCCTTAAGTGGCGTATTTTTGTTACTCTAGTAACGTGTCTATCAACTCCCAACAATCACCGTAATGGAACCAAATTGTTAAAAAATTAAAATTTTTCCTTCCACAAAAATGTATTTTTCAGAGGAAATATGTAAAACCTCTTTTTTCGCCGATAAAAAAAAAATCAGATTCGATCGTCGATGATAGCCCTGGGCAGAAATTATGGGTACCGAAGAACCGCACCGGTTGGCACCCGGTTAAGGCGGTATCGGGTGAGTAACGGTTCTGATGCAATTACCAAATGGGTCTCAAATCCAAGTTACAATGGACCTCGGGTCGGTTCGGGTATTACCATAAGTTACAATGGGCCACCGATTATACCGACTCTATAATAAAAGAAGTATGGGCCTTAGGCCCTTTAGGGTTTGATACCCTAAGTCCCTAACACCAAGAGTTCATATATATGACCAAATTTGGAGCTCGAGAGTCTCTCTATAACTTGGAAATTGTTTGATTAAATGTTTATTGGTTGATATGATTGAATTTGGAGCTCTTGTTTTGGTTATTAATCGGTTATTTTTGGTTATTTAGTTGGTTATTTCTAATTTGAATTGGTTATATCGGGTTTGAATCGGTTATTTGAATACTTTGGTTACTGAAAATAACCGAACCGATCATAACCCGAAAAGATTTCGGTACACTCGAACCGATCCGAACCCGACCAGTTACTAACCGAACCGAACCGATTTTATTGTAAAATACCGAATGGTATCTATATGTCTAATACCGAATTACCCGATATCCGATTGGGTATACCCGATACCCGATTGGGTACCCGATTGCCCAGGGCTAGTTGATGAAACCAATTTTAAAATTGGCACCGCGTTCACTTTCGGTGAGTTCTCTTTTCCATTTTTTGTTGCGATCCTAAATCCAAATTAAGAATCTAAGAAAGATAACACACTAAACCCAAGAAATCAAAGGTCATGCATGTATCTTTTTTAATCCATTTAAGGACATATATATAATTAGTACCTTGTCCTGTCCACATTATAAAGTTTTAAAGTCTCTTTCTTTCTTTTTTTGTTATGAAAGTTTTAAAACTCTGGTTGTTGAAAAGGAACAACCATCTACATATTTTGATAATCGGATAAATAATATGTATTATAATTTTCTGTAACTTTTTTGATTTGAGTACTGGGTATCTGAATTTCGCCCAAACATTTGACAAATCTCGCAAATAGATAGAAAACCAACAATTTCAGAATCATACCAATGATGCCATATCCCATATACAAGAGTTTTTTTTTTTTTCATATACAAGACTTAGGAGTTAGGACAAACATTTAAATAAAAATCAAGCGGCTGCGGGAAACTTCTTCACGTCGGTCTCTTGTTAGAGTGCTTAAACTTGTTATTAAATGTACCGAACGTCCTACCAAAAAAAAAAAAATGTACCGAACGTTGAAGGTTTGCTCGACAACTCCAAAACCTTATAACATTTTGTCAGCTAACTTACCACTAATTATTCGATCGAGTGGAGAGTCACCTTCACCTTCATATTCTTATATACATAACAACAATTTATAAAATTTTATCAACTAACTTACCACTAATTATTCGAGTGGGGTCAACTTTTTTTTTTTTTTTTTTTTTTTTTTTTTTTGACAACGGGTCAACTTTATATTCTTATATATAACAACAACAATTTATAAAACTTGGTTATCTAGCTACATTTGAGATGTAGCAAATTTATTTGAAAAACCCTATAGTCAAAATAAAAAGACAAATTTATTTGCTTAAAGAAAAGAAAAAAGTACACATGTACGTATTTGTATTACGGAAAACTTAATAGATCGCTGGACGATAAGAAACATAAAAGTTTACTTTTGAGAAGCTGAAAATATTCCCCAGCTTCATTCCAGATAATTGTACGTGTATTTCTTTTTTTTTTTTTTTGGCATGTATTTCTATGTCTGTTAATATGGAACTATTATCTAAAATTATACTAATAAATACGTGAAAAGAATGTAATGTCTATGCACCAGCTGACCCAGCGAACCTTAAATATGAAACAGCTAAGTTGAAAGGTGAGGTGGCACAACTCCACCATTCAGGAGACAGACTCACACGCGTATTTCAACGATCACCGTTAGATATATGCCACGTACACACATCGAACGCTCAAGATCTCTTGCCCAAACGTGTGAAGCTGTCTCGTAGTAAGTAAAGGGAGTATTAACTTAACGTCCACGATGGTTCTAGTTCTAGGCTTCTAGCTATTTTTAATATCAACCTTTATATTTTGCTAAATTTGATCATTGATGATTGATCCTTTTTTATTTAATAATGAACCGACTATTATTGTTTAGATAATTAGTATTAATTCGTTAATAAATGCATGGCTCTCTCATCTCACCTTCTTTCTGTCTTCCTTGTGAAGAACAAGATTTAAATAAAAATATCTAAAGTTATTATTCCATAATTGGACTGTATTCACATGGATTCCCTACAACGCTTACCTTGGTATATATGCTACGTTAAAAATAGTCACAAATATAATTTTCCAACAATTGGTTACCAGTACCACTTACCAGTATGAGTTTAAAGCGTATCCCTTATTTCCAAACTTTTTCCATCAAATACTTTTTTACCTAAACCACAAGGTCTTTGGCATATGTATTGCTTACAGCCTAAGTTCTTAAAGACATATTTTTTATATTTTTATAAAGTGAGCCAAATTTAGTTTTGTTGTGTCAATTATAAACGCAACAGCATACCTTTTCTTTCGTACCAATACAATCATATACCCAAAATTAATTTATTTTATTAAAAGATCAAATGCCTATATAAGTCGAGGCAACTTAGCTAACAACCCATTGCAAATTAAAACGTAAAACAAATATCCATTCAAAAACATAACACATATTGAGAGACAGAGAGCAAGAAAGAAGAACCCATTACTTATTTTCTTTATCTACGACAAACTTGTAACAAAAGAAGACAAGTCAAAGATCAAATCAAGAAGATGGGAGTTGGAGGAACATTAGAGTATATATCAGAGCTAATAGGAAATGGAGGAAGCCATAGCTATGGCAAGAGGAAGATGAAGAAGCAATATCAAACAGTAGAGCTCAAAGTTAGGATGGATTGTGATGGTTGTGTCCTCAAAGTCAAAAACTCTCTGTCTTCTCTGAAAGGTAACTAACTTCTTTATAAACAAAAGTGTCGTCCCAATTTGTGTTGTTTCATATAAATTCATTTTAAATGGAAAATTTTCTCATTTGTCCACAACAAGACTAAAATGAAACATCGTACATCTATCCCAAATTTTTGCTTTCGTCTATCCCGTTTCAAATTCTTGTTTGTTCACCCTTATCTAAAACGTTCACAGATATATGTATATATATATAACCACAAGTATAACATTCAAAATCTTACATATATATATCTATCTTTTTAGGAGTGAAAACAGTGGAGATAAACAAGAAGCAACAGAAGGTGACAGTGAGTGGCTATGTGGAAGCGAGCAAGGTGCTGAAGAAGGCGAAAGCAATAGGGAAGAAAGCCGAGATATGGCCGTATGTACCGTACAACTTGGTGGCTCAGCCGTACGTAGCTCAGGCTTACGACAAGAAAGCACCGCCTGGTTATGTTAGAAAAGTGGACCCAAACGTCACCACCGGGACCATGGCCGTTTACTACGATGACCCTTCTTACACTTCTCTGTTTAGTGATGATAATCCTAATGCTTGCTCTATTATGTAGTTTGTTTAATTAGATAATTAATAATGGGATTTATATCCTATGCGGATTATATATGTATAAATATGGGTTATAAATTTTGGTGTTCGTTGTCTTTTAGTTCATGATTTTGTCTTCGTTTGCATGTGCTTTTTGTTGGTGATACAAGTGAATGTTTATTAATGTTGATAAATGTATATTATATAGCCTAATCGATTAGATATCATAAGTAATCATTGTTTGTTTTCCTTCATATAGTGGGTGAAAACAAGTTCAGTTCTTTTATGCTAGTTACAAACAATAACAAAGATGGATTATTGTTAATTAACTTTGGAGTTTGGATCGAAGAATTTAAATGCTCACTTTGCATGAAAGTGATTAAAGAGTAAGAACTTAAAAGCGAACCGAACCATCTTTCTATTAATTTGAATCATCGGATCATAGACTTCTTTTGGGGGGTCATTTAGTCACCAATAACTTTAGTAAGAGTTTTGCTTTTGGTTTAGGTGTTTCATGGTTTTTTTTTTGTTAGTTTTTTGGGACCCCAAACTTCTAACTCTTTTCACCAACTCTCTTTCTCTTTTATACAATTAAAGAAAAATCCAAACAGTGGATGATAAAGATCACATAAAGCTAAAGGAAATATGTATCACTACACAGCAGACACGGCTCATATAAGGTATCTATACATACAACTAGCCCAACATACCATTCTTTGAAGGACTGATTCAACATTTTTTACTGATACGATTCTTGCCCTTCAGATGTACACGAAGTAAGGCTAGCCTTTTAAGAATCTTCATAGCTCTGTAAATTTAACCCAAAATCAGTTCCTGCACTGTTTTCTTCCCTGGAAAATCCAAAATGAAGATTTGACTCATGTGTTTACTAAATACCAAAAACCAAAGTTTTTTACACTTTTTTGGCCTTAAGATTCATGAGTTGTTGTGAGGGGACCAAATACAGAGTTATGACACTGATGAAAAACCACATCGTGCAACTTTATTCTAGACTCTGTACATCTTTGTGACACAGGCTGCATCACTTACCTAGACTAAATCTAACCTAACACGCGCTTATACACCTACGCAAGTACATAAATTTTTCGATGTCATAAATGTGTCTTATTCTTCAACAGCAAGCTAGTCATTGAGTTCAGTTGAAATTAACGATGTTATACGTCACAGAAACTATAGTGAATGTCATCTAAAGATGGTCAAAAGGAATCACCTGGTGATATACATAATACATCATATACATAGTTGTTTCTTCCTTTACCGAACGAAATTGGAGTTGACTTCATCTTGTATTACTTCCCGGGTAGATCTCAACGAAGTTGATATCATAGAGCAAAGTTGCATTTCCAGGTATGTTACAGTCACCTGCATAAACCAATACAAGAGTTGGTTTCTTACTCGAGATACATATCTTTTCAAAAACATGTTGTGAGAATGAGGCAAAGATTACATTTACAAGGAACATGTTACAAGGAATAGTTACAAGTACCAGAAAAGCATCCTGCAGGCTCGGGTCCATAAGCCAACTGAGGTGGAATCTGGAGTTTGCGCTTTCCACCTGTAAACAAAACCGCACCAATATATGTTTTCAAAGCCTATAAAAGAATTTAATGGGTGACAAAGACATTGATGTTAAAAAATTACTGTACTTGCCTACTCGCATAGGAGGTACTCCTTCGCCTCCAAGAATCCCCTGATCCAGACCCCTAATAACCTGATCAGTTTTGGACATCAAGAGTTTAGACACAGCTGTTTTGCTCACAAAGAAAAACAAAAGAAACTAACTAACTTCAACTGTACATCCACTATATTGCAACTCAAAAGGTTAAAACTTATGAAAACTTTCTTCATCTAGATCAAAGTTGCATTGCTCAGCTAAACAATCAACTAAAATACCAAATCCTAATCAGTACATGGAACTACAAGAAGCAAATCCAGCTTACAACTCCCATAAAGGCAGAGCCCTTTAAGCTTTGCTAGCAAGTCAGTCATATGCAATTGAAGACAATGGAAGCTAACAAAGAAGCAAATTGGACTTTGTTGTACCTTTCCGACTCCAATTCGCATAGTTAGTGGTCTTGCACGCTTATAGCTACTGTCAAATAAAGTTCCATCTGCAAATCTCGCCGTGTAATGCACCTGCGCAATCCCAAATTCTCAAACTTTGAATCAAAGTTTCCAACTTTGTATATATTCAGCACAATTACCTTTCAGAAATCAGAAATATTTATCAACATGTGTTAAAAGAGAGATCGAAACGAATCAGGGGAAAAAATAGAGAGACAAGTAGATTACATTGACGAGTACGCCACGAGGGGCTTCGTCACCAAATCCAACATCGAGATCGCAAAATCCAAGTCCTGATTTTGCGTAGCTGTATTCACAGAGAGGATCTCCAACAGTGGCGTAGTACTCAATCCTTGTGGCGTCTGCATCCAAAGGCGTCAGAGCGAGAATCGAAGCAGCTAAGAGCCCTAAACCCACTCCGAAAACGCGGTTTTTTACTGCGAGGTTCGTGCGTTTCGGCTCGCAATCGGTGGAAGAAGAACAGAGACACGAGAACGACGAGGAAGAAGATGAAGAAGAAGAAAATATGGTGGGTTTGAAGGGACGTGTATAGAGAGATTGTGTGAGTGTCAAAGTAGGAATCCCCATAGTTGAGTTTGAGTCCTCTTCTCCTCTTCTTCCTTATCTGCGTGAAGCCAGAGCCTTTGGTCTGAGTCTTTTGAGAGTGTTAACGGGAAAAAAAAACAAAGGATATGATTGGCCAAATTAACCGAACCAAAAGTATCGAACCGGAATTGAATTGAAAAGAACCGAATTAAAACTTAACCGAAATTTTATCAGATGAGAATACTGATAGAAGAATGGTCTTTTTATCAGATGAGAATATTGACCGATGCTTGGCGAATGAGAATGGTCTTTAAGGTCTTGCAGTTTTTTTTTCTGTTTTTTTTTTTTGTCAGTGTTTCTATCTCCGCATTGCTTTAATGTTGAAAAAACTTGTAGTATTAATCTGTTTTCAAGTACCTCTTATACTTTGTAACTTCTTTTCACGTTCTCCTCATCAAAATCACCTCCCCACTGAAAACTTTACGCATTTCCTACTCTGTTTTTTGTTTTTCTTTTTTTTTTAGAAAGGGGTTTCTATTTAAAAGCATGAGAAGGTAAAAAAAAAAAAAAAAATACCCAGCCCAGATTTTAGTGTTTTGTTTAATGGTCTAAATTAAAGAGGGCCTTGCCCAGTACATGAAACCAGCGGAGCAATAGATGGAGAAATTGAACCAGTAATCATCGAAGGCTATATATACCCTAGCCGATCAAACAGTAGCGATGGTCCACCAAAACCACCACCATAATAATTAATCATCATCATCAATCATCATTACATATTCCATTTATTAGATAGAGAGATGCACATATATGCAAATTGTGGATAGTCTATGTAAGTGATGTGGTGCATTGGTGAATTAAGTGTAACTGGGTCCGTAGACAGAAAAAATAAAAATCATTTGAACTTTTGTACACATGAACGAGCAAACGATATTTTCATCAGATCTCATGATTTGTTTTACGACCATCAAATCTCATGATGAAAAAGAAGAGTTTTTTAGTATTATATTATATACAGTAGCAAATGACATTTCATTCTCAAGTGTTACTAAAGACTAGAGTAAATTAAGCTGAATTATCTAACGATTAGTTAATGAGAAGAAGAAAAAGGCGAAGAACTTTGTAGACGCATCACATTTTAATCATCACTATTGGTTATCTGCATATATTCCATTTTTCTCTGTCTCTTTTACTTGGACTTTTCCAACAAATATCATATATGTTGGTATGGTAAAATGAGAGTGAAATCAATAAAAATTAAACATTAAATGAAATTAAATATCATTATAGAAACATGACTCTTTTAATGTAGTGCGAAAGAAGACACCAGAACATGGGAGAACAGTAATTTATCAAATTTCAAATCACCAATACAATTATAAAAAAGTTATATACTATGGTCCCAAAACTATATTCCAGAGTCCGGCGGCCGTGGAAGATTCCACAAATTTCGCCACCATTCACTCCAATATTAAATTGGAAAATATTAATCGTACGGATCCCAAAACCACATACATATGATAGTTAAAATTAAAACTTCATATTTGCAAAGAATTGTTATCACAAACATATGAAAAGTTTAAAGGTACTAGATAGACATTATAAGAAAATATACAAACAAAACCTGATTTAAATGAGATCCATCTACTAACAAATACTCACCAACATGCAGTTATGGAAAAAAAACTAAGATAAACCAAATAACAAGCATAGATTAATTAATTATATATTAAAGAACAAATTAACCCTACAAGATAATTTTTTTATAAAAGAGTTTATACTAAAATAGAAAAAATAAGTGAGCAACTTCATCATCCTATATATGTGCTATGTTTAAATTGTTGAATAATCATGTCAAGAGATTAGCTTTGATTTCGGACTATATATTTATGTTCTCTGGTCGGAAGATGAACATAACCAAGTACCGTCATTATTATGATCATGCTCCGAACCACCGTAGCTTCCATTATCACCGGTGGTTATGTTCCCGTTAGCGGCCACCGTTGTCGTCGGAGGATTAGTAGATGGACTCTGCATCATATCAAGACCAAACTGATCGTGATCATTGCTTCTAGGGTTTGAAATATGAGCTTGAAGAAGAGCCTGTAGATTCATATTCTCAAAACCGTTGTTAGGGTTTTGATATTGCTGAATCTGTGATCCGGATAAGAGAGGAGACGCTGGTATGAGCTTTTGAGCGAAAGGTCGTAACAAGAGATTGTTGTTATTGTAAGAGTTTGGCGAAGAAGAAGACAAGCCGAGGAAAGTGTTGAGGCGCGTGGTGTTCACGACGGAGTTGTTGTTGAATAGTGGCGGAGCTGGGATTCCGGTAAACTCTTGAACCATCGCTCGGAAGTTCGAAGTGTCCGTCGTTAGAACCGTCGTTGGTGCTCTTCTTGATGCTCGTGATCTTTTCTTTGTTTTCTTGATTACTCCTATGTTGTTAGGAGGAGGGAGTGATGACGTGGCGGAGAAGGTTCGGAGGTCGGGTTGGGAAGTCGGGTCGGGTTGTTGGTTTACGGGTAAGAACGCGTTGTTGTTGGTGTTGTTGTTGTTGAAGTAGTTTGGTGGTATAAGAGAGTTGTTGTTGTTGTTGTTGTCGAAATGGAGGAGGTTGAGATGATTTTGTTGCGGCGGAGGTAGAGATGGGACGTGGTGGTTGTGGTGGTCGAAAAATGCTGAAATGGATTGATCAGCGGCACGTGAATCGTACTCTTCTTCTCCTCCTCCTCCCCCTCCGCCACCGCTTGAAGATTGCATGCTACTACTGTTACCGGATTCCATCTTGTGACCCAAGAAAAAATGATTTTGATGAGAGAAAACGTAAGAAATTGATTAGCTGAGATGAATACTCGAGTTAAAGGGAGCTATTGTTAAGGAGTTCATGAGATAGGGCATTATGGTAAATAAGACATTTGGTGTGACATGATTTTTTAATTATTTTATTTTGTTTTTGTGTGAAAGGGAGAAAAACAGGGAAGGTGAAATCGCATTAAGTGGTTCCACTACCACCATCCACTATTGTCTACTCTATATAATTTTATATACATGTATCTAAGGTTTGGTTTATATTAAGTTTATTCGTTTTGGTGATAGTCAAATTCAGTTTGACTGTAGATATTTGGTTCAGATAATGATTTGTTTTGTTTTTCTACCACTGCAGGATGATATGTCTAGAAATCTTATCATGGTTTTACTTTTACTTTTCCTGATAAATGTTATTTACTTTTCTTCGTTGATTTGTGCATATATTAATATAAAAGTAAATTATGCGATAAAATTTTAAGAGTAACATATAGTGTTTAAATTTTAATTATAATAATATTTTTATTTTTCTCATTATTCTCTAAAGATATAGAACAATAAAGCCATATGGGTTGTTCAATTAATTATCTGCTAATCTCTTACATGATGGCATAATTAGGTCAGATAAATGGACCAGATTCAATAATATATATCATCATTATTTAGATGTCATCATATGGTTCCACCAAGATAAAATATTTAAAATTTTCATTTCTCTTTACAGTTGAGTGATTTCGAAATCACAAATTCGAAAGATGAACGTTATGTACATATATATTGCTATTAATATTTTATTTTTTGCACCCGATTCATTTGGAAGCAATAATGAAATTATTTGATATAGATATTAATGGTTTGAGTGTAGTAGGCTTCGATCGATGCTAGGTTTGGTCGGAAAATATATAAGAATCAATCATATTATATTATTTATCAAGGAAAATTCAAATATTTTATGGGCCCATTAACCAAAATGCCGTAACCCTATATTCACTTTACCCATACGGCTTAATTTTGTTTGGTTACCCACACATATAATGGTTGTTTTTTCTAAATAGTCGAAAATTTTAATTGAAAAATGTAAACTAGGATGAACTTTATAATCATTGCAAGGCAAATACGAAAAAGAAAAACCAAACACTTACTTCGATCAGCGTAATGATTACGATTAACTATCATCATCTAATTAAATGTTGTGTGAGTAAAATTTTTTACGAGTGATCGATCATCATATTAGCCGTATCATATCATCAGATGATACCATGTACTGATTCTTGATAAACACACAGTCACACACTACAAATATAATTCTTTAATGTTGTTACGAAAATATGTATTTTTTGTAACCTAACACACATCAATAGGTTCTAGACATCGCAAATCTCTATCGATGATCTGCTAATCTCCTAATATCAATAGGTTCTAGACATCTGCAAATCTCTTAGTTTTATTTTCGGCGATCTCTTGAAATTTTTGACATTTGCTTTTATTATATATTTGTCCTAATTGAGAAGATATGATTCTAAAAAGATTGAAGGAATGTTTATCAAACACGTGTGAGATGAAAGTGATTGATTAATTGAATTTGGATGGAGGCGGGACACGATCGGATAAAAGTCGCCTAGATGAATAGTTTTATAAGAAGCTAGACCGATATCATTGGATATGAATGTATGATGACTTTTTTATTTAAATAACATAACACTTAAAATTATTGAAAATTTTATTTTAATATGAGATTAAAAAAGACCTCTTTAATGTTTTCGTAAAATATAAGGATCTTGCATCTTTCTTGTTATTTTGTATTTTTAACTAGTGGAATAAATTTATAATCTAATTACAAAAACTAATGGCATTAGTTTAAACTTTTAATAATGTGGAGGCACATTGTTGGATCAAATCTTGCAAGCTGATCTTTCATAACATTTCTGATAGTAATTTTGAAGTCTACTTTTTTTTTTTTCCTTAATACCTTTTTATTTTAATTTCATTAATACTTACAAACTATCACTCTCTATCATTTAATTTATGAATCATAACTTTTTATAATTTAGTAACCTATGGGGTTGACCAGATGTGCAGCATGGTAGTTTTTCTAGGTCTGAATTTTGTATGGAAAGAAGATAATATGGGCTTACGCTTTATGCCCAATATTTGCCAGCCTAACGCAAGGCACCATGTTGAAATTAAAATATACAAAACAATTACTGTTTGTTATTTTAAGCCCACTCACGTTTGAGAAGAAGATGTCTGGAAATAAGAGAAACGTTGTCGTTTAGATACATATTCGGCTATTGAAAAACGTCCACACTACTAAAGTATATTTTATAATGTAGTCTATCTCTGACAGCAAATAAATCAAATATATTTGGTTATTTTTTACTTATTCTTAATATAACTTTGAATTATTCTTAATATAGACATAAGCATCAAAATTTCATAGTCATTAATAAGGAAAAATGTATTACTCCCTATATTCTTATTTTTCTTGGTCCGTAAGCTGCCAGAGATAGACTTAAAAGGGTAGTTTCGTAATATACTAAACTATCCTGACCGACCCGGCGAGTAAACGCCGTGTCTGAAACAAGCCTCTCAAATTATCCATCTCAATTCTCGCATCACAACGGGTACTAATTTGCCACGTCAACTATACACGCTACTCCGAAAAACACGTGATAATAACCCCAATTGTTAATTCCCAGTAATAACCCTTCCCTCAATAATATTCGCATCTATTAATAGATCTCTCGAGAAAAAAATATTAGAGAAGAAAAACAAATCGGTCACCGGAAAAATAACAAAATGGGTCGTCGCGACGTTCTCCTCCCTTTTCTCCTCCTCATCGCCAGCTTCTCCGCCGTAGCCTTCTCCGTAAACCTCCTCAATCTCTAACCTCTCTCGATTGGATTTAATTTTTGATTTCTGACTTTTTCAATTTCTCTCTGTTTATTATTATGTCAACACAGGAAGATGATCCAGACTGTGTTTACACATTCTACCTCAGAACCGGATCGATCTGGAAAGCCGGAACCGATTCGATCGTCAGCGCAAGAATCTACGATAAGTACGGCGACTACATCGGAATCAAAAACCTACAAGCTTGGGCTGGATTAATGGGACCTGATTACAACTACTTCGAGAGGGGTAATCTCGACATTTTCAGTGGAAGAGCACCGTGTTTGCCTAGTCCGATCTGCGCCTTAAACCTAACCTCCGATGGCTCCGGTGATCACCATGGCTGGTACGTTAATTACGTTGAGGTTACGACGGCTGGTGTTCACGCTCAGTGCTCCACTCAGAACTTTGAGATTGAGCAATGGCTCGCTACTGATACTTCTCCTTATGAGCTCACCGCTGTACGGAACAATTGTCCGGTTTCGTTAAGGGATAGTGTGAGTCGGGTCGGGTCTGAGATCCGGAAAAAGCTTTCTTGGGTCGTTTGAGTGATGTGTTATGTGATTCGTGAGAGTCTCTGTATTGTTTGTTTTGTGGTGGTCGTCGTCTTGTGAGTGTAATGTGGCGTTAATGAATATTGATTCAATAAATAAAACTTTTTAGCTATCTTTCGATAATTACAGTAAAACCTCTATAAATTAATAACGTTGGAGCCGTGAAATTTTATTAATTTATAGAGGTATTAATTTATCGATAAATTAATAATTTATTAATTTATAGAGAGTTTTGCTTCATTTCATAAATTTTTTTAAAAAGTTACTTTAAAAATTAAGTTTTTTTTTATTATAATCACTATTCTTTTGGAACCAATTATATGCAAGAAAATAATTATCATGTTTAACAGATTATATTAAAAGTTTTCAATGCAGTGAAAAATACAATAATGAAATTTTAACAAAAACTAATACAAATTCAAGAAAAAATAAGTAACACAATTGTCATATTTCACTAAATATTTTCCTACATAACATATCTATAAATATATTTTGATATATTTATAAAATTATTAATTTATAATATTAATGGGACCATATATTTACATAAGAATTCTAAAAAAATTATTATCTTATTATTTTATCGAATTGTGTCAAAATTTACATTGATCCCAACTCGAGACCGGAGAAATTTATTAATTTATAGAGGTTATTAATTTATCGAGTATTAATTTATAGAGGTTCTACTGTAATCCATATTTAAGTAGATAATTTGCTGGGTAATTCAATCATATGATCATTTGATTTGTCTCGGTTTCATGTAAAGCCAATCAATGAGATATTTGAAAGTTTTCTCTTTCACCATTTCTTGTATACTATTTATTAAATCAAACTATTAAATGACTAGGAGGACATCAACACAATAAATATAAAATTGATTGTATGCAGTTATGCACATACATAGGTGTCGATATTATTAAACCGGAATAGAAGAAATTTGATCGGACCAGTAATGCATTGGCCAAATGATGCCACGTTTTTGTTCATCGATAACTACTTTTGTGATGTGTTTTTGTAGGGTCAAATTAGTCGGCCGTTCATTTTCTTTTTGATATTTTATTGTCAAGAAACCGACTTAATATCCTGAACCTGAAGAATGTAACTAAAATGTGTTTTTAACAAGAATTCTATTAAGATTTCCAAATTAAATGGTACAGTATATTCTTGGTCCTTGGACGTCAATTGGTATCTCTATCTGTAAACCATAGAAATAGTAAAAGGAAAGAAATATAATACAGGCTAAGTATAAGAAAAGTAATGTTATTTTTATATTGTTTATTAACTTATAATGAGTACCCATTATTTAGAAATATAAAACAATGGATTAATAGGAATAAACAACCAAATTAATTATATCTTGTTGACAAAAAAAAAGACAACCAAATTAATTGAAAAAGGAAAACTGAAGACTCTGTTACAGAAACATTGAAAGGAAACTTGTAAATAAAAGGAAGCAACAACTCTAACAAAAAATAACATTGAACATGATTACTACTCTATGCAAAAATTTAAACATTTTAAATAATCCATGACATTTTGAAACTATCAATAACTTCAATAATAAGTTTCGACTTTGCTGCATCTACTATCTAATTTTCATTTTCAATTAATAAAAGAAGGATTAGCAAAATTGTCTAAATGAAATTCACCAATTGAAGAAACAATCAAAAAGCATCTTAGTGTTTATCTCTTAGTGTTTGGTCAAAATGGGTCACTGTGAAACAGAAGTAACTTCTTTAAGAACCTCTTGTGAGAGCTCATCTGGATTATACTCAACCCCAAAGCATCTCACAACCTCCATCTTCGGATTTAACAAGTACCTACACAAAAACATCTCAACATTAAGCTTTCTTTTTCTTTCAACAAAACAAGATTTGATTTGAGAAGATGAACCCTTACATGTTGTGAGAAGTATCAACCAGATAATCGTCTCCGTCTTCTTGAACTTTCTTGAAGTAGACACGATACTCTTGCGCCATTTGCCTCATTGCACTTGAAGCTCCGGTTAGTCCTAGTATTCTACTGTCAAACTCTGCAAAAAGTTACGGGCAACAAAATGTCAGAGACTTTAGAAAAATAGCCGGAACACGGGGCACGGACTAAAACCAAGACCTTTCAAGTATGCATGGAGATGAGAAGGTGTGTCTCGTTGAGGGTCAAGAGTGACAAAAACAGGCAGAATCTGCTGGTCATGTTTAGACTCTGATTCCATCAAAGACAAGACATCATTAGTAAAAAATCACAATATAATGTGAAAGAGCTGAAAACAAAGAAACGGCTGGAGCTTTGTTTAAGTGATTCAACCTAGTTTATCAACTGCTTCGGACATCATCTTCAGTTGCTCGGGTCCAACATCCGGGGAAAACGTGTAACCAAAGTAGAGGAGAACCCATTTACCACAGAAGTCTTTCTCAGTGACTATCTTGTTTTGTGTGCTCACAAGCGTGAATGGACCTCCGATAATTGGACCTTTGACAGTTGTATTAGAACCGCAGCCACAACCGCTGTTACTGCTTGTTTGACCTGCAAAAGTAGAAGCATGAAAGATCTCAGCTTTATCGATCCAATGTGTCCAACACCATCATCAAAAGTCTATAATTACCTTTAGGAACTGCTCTCCTTTCATCATTGTAATGAAGAAAGGTGATGAATCCAGCAAATCCAAGCACAATTGCTGGCTGAAAATGCAGACAAAAGGAAACATAGCATCGAATTGGTTTCACCATTTTCCCAAAATAAAAGATCCAATTCAAGAACAAGTGAAAGCAACAAGAGTTTTTAGAATCTATACAAGAGCATAACGAGCACGTGAACGAGACGAAGCTTGAGTTCCTCCTGTAGGAAATAGAGGGTTAACATTTGGCATTCCATGGCTCTGTCTTGTTGAGTTACTGTAATTGAATGATTGAATTCGTTTCGATGGTCCAGACCTAAAAAAAGTTTCAAAATTGAGATCAATCAACGCTTCGATTCAATCTAATGTTTCAAGATCGAGAATTTCTTCAGGGTTAAAAACATCAATTTTGATACTTCAGAAGGAAAACCCAACAAGAAAAATTCGAATCAGCATCAAAATTCCAACAAAGAGAGCGAAATAAAAATCCAGATAATTAAAATCCCCTAAGCAATTGAAATAAGGGTTTATGAAGGGTTTAAGAATATGACTAACCTGCGGAGAAAATAAGCCGCTTGATTGGCACCATGTTTGCAGGAAAGAAGAAGACGCCGAGAAGGAAGCATTTGAATTTGCTTCTTTTATTGTAGAAAATCTTTCAATTCGTTCCAAACGCTTTTTCGAGTAAATCGCTTAGACTCATTTTTCCGAATTCGTCGTCTTTTTAAAAATCCGTACTTTGCTCTCTATAGAATCTTTTTCTTGCTGAAGAAAAAAAAAGTAATTTTGTCTTGGTGCGCAAGATCGTTTCCGTGTTTCTCTAATTATTTTATGGGTTCACTCAATAGTTTTGTGTGTATGTATGAAAGATTGGGCTTTATAATTGACCAAAAAAACGCATTGGGCTTCAAATATACAATTTGAGTATTTGTGTCCAACTAATCAAGATTCAAGACTCATCTGCAATGATAAACAAATTACAGCTGACGTTATAATAATAATAAAAAAAAAAAAAAAACAACAACAACAACAACAGCTATTAATTTTTCTACTTTGTCGAAGAAGTATCTTTCAATGAATTTCTTACATTCCTCATACAACTAATATTCTATATCAAAACATTCAAAAACATATTATTGGAACAGTACAAGTTGATTTAGAGCAATACTATTGTCAGTTTGTCACTAACCATCATTTTCGTCCTCTATTGCGACTATGATATATATTTCCGATTATATATTTTTGTTAAATGTGGTTTTCGGTTTGGTGTGATAGTTGTTTTATTTAATTACAATCATATTGATCAATATGAAACGATCAAAAATAAAAATAATAATTAGGGAAACAAAAAGGGAGAAAAAACATTTTGAGTTGGTAAATGCAAGAAAATTCAGGTCCAAAAGACCAACTAAAGTTACGCAAACCAACGACAGCCACTTACTGCCACTCCATGCAAAGAAACCCTAATTTCCGCATTTCTTCTCTTCTCTTCTCTCTCTCTCTCTCTCTCCACACCCTTCACCACCACACATTTCCTTCTCACCGTTATTCCGATGGAGGGGCCACGGCTACCTCCGACCTCCACCGCCACCGAAAATGAAAACAAGACCGGTGATCCTCCTTCTACGTGGCATCGTCCCACAAGCAGCCTCCCCAAACTCCCTTCATCTGCGTCCCCAGTTTCTTCGCCTCCACAACATTTCCGTAATCATTCTTTGAATCTCTCCCCACACTTATCATCTTCTTCTCCTCCTCCTCCTGATCCACCCCCAGAGATTGAGACCTACGTAGTGCAGGTTCCAAGGGATCAGGTCTATTGGACCCCTCCCCCGGATAATGCAAAGATCGTCGAAAGACGCAGGAATAGCGAGCCGGGGAAAAAGAATAAAAGATTTTTTTCCAAACGATGCATGTGGTTACTCATCGCTGTGATCGTCATAGGACTGATCATATGCGCGATCGCACTAATCGTCGGTTTTATATTCAAGCCCGAACCTCCGGTTTTCAACGTTAAGAAACTCGAGAAATCTCGCCATTTCGAGATCATGTTGACATCCAAGAACCCAACCTCCACCATGTGGGTGACCTACAAAGGTCTCGTCTCCCTAACGTACAAAAACAAGAACCTAGGCCAAGGGAATTTCCCGGAGCTGTCACTAGCCGTGTCGGGATCCCATACGGTCAACCTAAAGCTAGAAGGGTCCACGAACGCGGCTGTGCTGCCGCCTGAAGTGGTTAGTTTGGTATTGAAGATGGGGCTCAATGCGGGATTCGGCACGGGCTTGGTGAAACGGGACAAGGAAGTGGCAGTGACATGTGATATTAAGGTAAAAGGATTATTAGATGCGCAGAAGATTGAGATTGTGTCGGAGACTTGTGAGAGTGAGTTCACTAAATAAAATAATTTCACACTCAAAATATTATAGTTTGTCTTTTAGGGGTCAAATAGCGAGCTTTATTACTTCTCATGTAAGGGTTTTTTTCCCCTGATTTTCTTATGTTTTTGTTTCTTTTAACTTTTTATTTAATTTTTACATGTTAATGTGTGTTGTTGAGGAAGAGAAGGAAAAAAAGAGAGAGAGAGAGAGAGAGAGAGCGTGAAGGCGGTTAGACGAATTGGAACATTATTTTTATGTTACGAGGTCGATTTGATAAATTATTTTGAATCATCTAGAGAGGACTGGATTTGATTAAGAAAGGAAAAAGGTGTTTTTCATGTTTCTGCAATCAGTACCAACCCGTAACGTCTAGTTATGTTTAATTATTTGACTTTTTGTTTATTAGCGTCATTAAATACAATTTGTAACGCTTGGTTACATTTTCTACAACAATTTTCTTTTTATTGAAACTTGAAAGAAGTTGGTAAAAAGTTTTAAGGCCTACAAAAATTGGTATCATTCGTGAACCAAAGGGTCCAAGAGTCTCACCGTGACAGGTTGAGGAAATTCATTGTACACGAAAGAGTCAAAAGGATATCAAACTGGGCTTGGCTTACGGCCTTACGGGCCTCTCTTCCAGTAATTTTTTCTTCCAAACGGGGTTGAGTAGATTACCTAAATTAAATAAAGGGGTTAGTTTTCAATTCAGTAAAAATAAAAGCTATATGAAGTCCAAAAGTCGAAACAAAATCTCTAACGTCTTGTGTTTAACCCTAATTTTCAAAGCGTCCACTGCTGTTATAAATTCTGAAGTAGAAGAACCACCAGATAAAAAGAAGCAAACGAATCTGCCGTAGGTGGCTTAATTCCAGACTTGTCTTGGCGTATGGGGTTTCTCTTTGATGGTTAATTTTCTAAACGGGACAACTAGTTCTGGAAAATCCCTAATCGTGCGTTTACCCTAATGATCTCTTCTTGGTTAGAAACCGCAGCCTCTGAGGCTACGAAGTCCGTAGTTGAACCACCGTGGAAAAAGAGGAAAACGAATCCAACTCCTCCGTCGTTTCTGTCACTCCCAGAGGTAATCATTCAAAACTGCTTATCCCGCATATCCAAATCGTTCTACCCGAAACTCTCCTTAGTCTCCAAGACCTTTCGCTCTCTCATTTTATCTATTGATCTTAACCGCGCACGATTTCACCACAAAACACAAGAACGCTTCCTTCATGTCTGCTTAAAGCTTCCCAACCGTCCTCTTCCCTCTTGGTACACACTCTGGATCAAACCTGAACAATTCGATGACAAGGAGGAGAAGAAGTCTACCTTGGTACAAGTACCCTCTTCCTATGCTTCTCAAGCATTGTTCATCGTTAATGTTGGTTCAGATGTCTATGCATTCAGACAACAAAATCCTCCGTCTCGCAGCATGTTAGTTCGTAAGAAGGATTGTTGCCTATGGCGTAATGCCCCGAACATGACTGTAGCTCGAGCGAATCCTGTTGCGTGTGTCTACCATGGGAAAATATATGTAATGGGAGGTTGTGCGGAAAATGAATCCGTGAGTTGGGGTGAGGTTTTCGATACAAAGACTCAAACTTGGAAACCTTTACCTGACCCTGGCCCCGAGCTCCGCTTCTCGTCAGTGATTAGAGAAATACAGATTATCCAAGGACAGTTTTACGTTAGGAGCAATGAGAGCAAGGACTCTGTTTATAATCTGAAAAAAGGTAAATGGAACGTTGCAGCAAAAGTACATGCGAGTGGCAGTACGTGTATGGTAAATAATGTATTGTACTCTTGTCGTCCCAACAGTTTCTTGTGGTATGACACTGAATGTGAAGATTGGAGACTGGTCAAGGGTCTGTCTTCTCTGAATCGGAGTTGTCGTAGTGGTTTGATTGAAGCATTTAACTACGGTGGGAAACTCTTACTCTTGTGGGACAAGTCTACGCAGCCTCGTCGTCGTAGCTGTGTAGACAAGAATATTTGTTGTGCGCTGATTGCCTTTGAAAAGCGCAAAAGTGGTCAAGTTTGGGGAAAGGTTGAGTGGTCTAATACTGTGCTTACGGTTCCCAGTTCATACCGTTTCTTGCGTTCAACAATGATACGGACTTGATCAATTATCATCATGGTTTTCTTTTGACTGTCGAGAATGGCTTTTAGATTTGAAACACTTCGTTGTTTAAAACAAAGTAGTATTTCTAAAACTACATCTATGATATTACATTAAGATATTATCAGCAAAGTTATTCGATGGATTACAAATCCATTTTCTATGAAAAGTTGGGTGGCTTTGCAAACAAATAAATTAGTTCATCTTCATTCTCTGTTTGTTGTCTCCAATACTGTTTGCGATATTACATTCAGATATTTTCTAGACCGAGAATATTTGGTCTGCGCGCGATAATTGCGCTTGAAAGACGCAATAGTGATGAAGAAGTTTTGGGAAACATTGATGAGTGGGCTGGTATTGTGCTTACGGTTCCTAATTCATACATTTTCTTGCCTAGTCTACAGATTTGGGTAAACTCTGATAATGCTTTTGTTTCTTTTATCTTGTTCTTTTATTGTATATTTTTGCCTGTATATATATGTCATAGGTAAATTTAGATTGAGTTTATGTTGTAATTTAAAATCATGAGCAATGACGAATACAATCAGATATATAACTAAAGTTCTGCTTTGACTTATGAATCTATGAAAAGTTGGTGGCTTTGTTTAACCTTTATTAGATAGTTTGACATGACACTATTGACTATACTACACTTGTTTAGTTTGTGTGCTTAAATTTAAAATCAGGTAGTGTGATTAATTTGATATTGTGTTTGTCTTCTAATTCAAAGAAACCCCGACTTTGTTATTTTCCCAAAGGGGGACAATTAGACATTTTAACTAAATCAAAGGGTTAGTTTTAATTTAAAAAATATAGAAGGTATATATAGTAGATGGTGATTTATAAAAAGACCTAATCGTGTTTTCTTAACTATGAAGAAGTCCAAAGTAGAACCACCGCAAACAAAATCTCTGCGTCGAGGTTGGTTTGCTCCTTTCGTGTTTAACCCTTCTGCCGCCAGCTATGGATTCTGAAGTCGGACCACTGCAGATAAAGAAGAAAATGAATCCACCTCCCTCGTTTTTGTCACTTCCTGATGAAATCATTGTAAACTGTTTAGCCCGCATACCGAAATCGTACTACCCGAAACTCTCCCTAGTCTGCAAGAGCTTTTGTTCTCTCATCTTATCCATGGAACTCTACTTGGAGCGGTTTCACCTTCAAACACATCAAGACGTCCTCCATGTCTGCTTACAGTTGCCCAATCTCCGTCTTCCGTCTTGGTATAGTCTCTGGATTAAACCGGATCAAACCCTAACCAACGACATCGGGAAGAAGAAAAAATCCACCGGAAATACTTTATTGGTGCCAATGCCTTCTTCATATTCTCCTCGTGTACCAATGTTCATTGGTGAGATTGGTTCGGAATTATACGCTATCAATAAACATAACATTCCGTCCTCCGTCATGTGGGTTCGTGATAAGAACACTAATTACGCATGGCGTAAAGCCCCTAGCATGACGGTAGCTCGATCCAATGTTGTTGCGTGTGTCCTCGATGGGAAAATATACATAATGGGAGGTTGTGCTGCAAACGAATCCACGAATTGGGCTGAGGTTTTCGACCCAAAGACTCAAACTTGGGAACCTTTACCTGACCCTGGGGACGAGTTACGCTTATCTTCAATTAAAACAATGGAGGTAGTCGACGGTAAGATTTACGTAAAGAACACCGTTACGATGGACTATGTTTATGATCCGAAAGAAGATAAATGGGACGTTGACGCAAGAGCATTCGTTATTAATGAGAGAAAGTGTGAGATAGAGAATGTATGGTACCGTTGCCGTAGACAAAGTTGTTCGTGGTATGACCCAAAGCATAAAGAATGGAGAGATATCAAGGGTTTGGCTACATTGAATAGACATCGTCGTTCTGATTTTATTGAAGTAGCTAACTACGGTGAGAAACTCTTAATCTTGTGGGACATATTTTCTAAACCTCGTCGTCAAAACAAGAATATTTGGTGCGCGCTGATTGCGCTTAAAAGACGCAATGATGATGAAATTTGGGGAAAGGTTGAGTGGGCTAGTATTGTGCTTAAGGTTCCTAGTTCATATGTTTTCTTGCGTTGTGAAGTGAAATCGGTTTGATCAATATTTGTGATCATGCTTTTGTTTTTTTGTCTTTTTCATGTCCAATGGTTTTTTAAGTCATTTCCTTTAAACCATCAGTAGTTTAAAATTAAAAAAATTATGTTCAAATTTAATTTCTTGAAAACTCCAATGGGTAATACATCAATATAGTATTACCAAACGGTCCAAACCTATGCGCAATTGATTTGAGAAATCATACCAACAAACAGGTTAGGCAAATTGGCCATTTACACCTATCAATGTCTCTTTTTTTTTTTCTTTTTTTTTTCTTTTTTTTTCTCTTTTCTCTTTTCTCTTTTCGCAATTAATTTTCTTATATCCTAAAAAAATAACTTATCACTTGATTACAGATCTAGCAATATGTATGATTATACAATAGATTATATTTTATATTTATCTTTTAATTTTGTATTTTACGTGTTAAAGTATACGCAAATTGGCGATTTATATTTATCAATGTTTTTTCTTTTTCTCTTTTTGAAATTTTGGTTTTCTTATTTCTTTTTAAAAATTTATCACTTGATTTCCAAATTTAGTAATATGTTTTTGTGAGTTGTTTACAACAAAATAAAACTATATATTTAATAAATTATACAATAGATTATATTTTACATTTAATTTTTAATTTGTATTTTACCTGTTAGAGTCAATATGTATAGCATTGCTTCTATCTTTATTTAATCACCCAATTATCTTAACTAATTTTGGGCAAAAAAAAAATATTGTGAAGATATACTAAAATCTCATACTCAGATACTATCATGATAAACAAAGTAACTAGAAAGTTTTGCACATTCATATCACATCTAACTTTGAGCGTCACCTATAAATTATGAGCACACCAGCCTTGGTTAGATCCCCATTTGATCATTACCTTTATAATTGAACAACTCCTGCAGCTATGATCTCCCAAGAAGATGTACCCCAGAGTACGAACCACTCTCTGTCATTTTCCTCACTACCGCACGAAATCGTTGTGAGTTGTTTAGCCCGCGTCTCAGGATCATACTACCCAAAACTCTGCCTCGTCTCCAAGCAATTCCGCTCAATCATCTTATCAAATGAGCTCTACAAGGCGAGATCCCACCTTGGAACCAAAGAAAACCGCCTCTACGTATGGCTAAAATTGCCTACTCGTTGTTATCCTTCTTGGTTCACTCTTTGGATAAAGCCTAGTCAAAGCCTAACCAACGATGGCCCGATCAAGATGAAGTCTACTGGAAATGTACTGGTGCCTATCCCTTCATCGTATAATTATCAAGTACTAATAACCTCAGTGACAGTTGGTTCAGAAACCTACATAATAGGTGGATACATTGTTCCTTCTTCCTCTGTGTGGGTCTATACAAACGGGAGCATTCACACCTTACGTAAAGCCCCTAGCATGTCCGTGGCACGGAATAACGCAGTGATTGTTGGACAATATCCTAAAATATACGTAATGGGAGGGTGTGAGTCAGATGAATCCATGAATTGGGCTGAGGTTTTCGACATAAAGACTCAAACTTGGGAACCTTTGCCGGACCCTGGTCCAGAGGTCCGTCGCCATTTGGTTAGGAAAATCGAAATGCATCAGAAAAAGCTCTACCTTAGCAGCGAGAAGAAAGATTATATTTATGATACTCAAGAAGGTAAATGGGACGTTACAGAAGTACTCTTAAATTGCAGTTGGTGTGTGATAGAGAATGTACGCTACATTTATTTTGACAAAAATTTCTGGTGGCTTGACACAAAGTCGAAAGACTGGAGAACGATCAAAGGTTTGAAATTTCTAAATAAGTTCCGTGAAACAGATAGGGTTGAGATTGTTAACTTTGGTGGGAAACTCGTAATAGTATGGGACAGATTTACGCTATCTAAACGAAACAAGAAAATTTGGTGTGCTATGATTGCGCTTGAAAGGTGTAATGGAGGTGAAGAAATCTGGGGCAACATTGAATGGGTTGATGATGTGCTTATGGTCCCTTTGTCATATACCTTCTTGGATTGTATGGTCACATCAATATGATCAAAATATTGTTCTGTTTTTCCTTTGATCTTCGTCTATCCATTTGTGCAATTTTGTTTTTAGATTATTTAATTAATCTTAAACAATTAGTAGTTTTCATCTTAGATGAATAACTACTAGCTATATGGATCAATTTTCTTTTACCAATAAATTTTTCATTTTTCTATTTTTTACATTATTGAACCTTTTTTTATATCATCTACACCTTCAGAAGAAAAATATATCTGTTGAGTACCTTTTTTTTTTTCTTCTGTCATTTACTAATAAATTTTAACCAAAAAAATGTCATTTACTACTAAAATATGAATTTTAACCCAAAAAAATTCTTCATACTATGTCTACGTCCACGGTTCAAGTTTTTTGTCAAAATTAAATTGTTTCAAATAAAAATTTAAAATGATTTTTACTCATTAGTCATTTCCACTCTTTTGACTATTTTTCTTTTACTGAGAAAGATAAGCCCATTATATTGACTTGTAAATTGGGAAGCCTTTAAGTAAAGGCCCAATAAACGTCAACCCCACTTACTGAAGAAAGCAAAACAAGTTCTTTCTGTTTGCTCTTTTTTTAACTAATAAAGGTTCTTCTATTGCTGTTATGGGGTACAGATCCACTTAAAAAAAATTTCGAATTTAAGAGAGATTATTCGCAAGCCATTTTTTTGAAAATTTTAAACCGTTACCTCACGTTTTCTATTCATAATATTTTTATTCGTATTCAATATTTTCAAACCCAATTCGAATCCAGTGGTTGATAATACTGTTTAGATGCAGGATAAAGAAAGAACAATACAAACTTTTTGTCCTACAATTCCACATGGTCTCGTTGGAACCCATGCCTTAGTTTGAGTTTCTTTAACTAGTTCTTGTACTTTCTTAGCATGCCGTGTTTAATCAAACATATATTTCTTTCATTGGCTTTATTTTAGTTTTAAAGCTGATCATCATCCACTAAAATCATTTAGACTTTGTTAAAACTAATCTAAGTACAACAAAATATCCTATCTTTAAGAAGTGTCAGAGAGGATTGTTCAAGTAAAAGATCGACACATAAGTTTTGCTCCCTATAATGAGGGCATCTGAGTCACATGCCTCCACATGCCACCAAAGAGTCTGGAACTCCCCATACTACTCATAATTACACATATACACACTTATATATATGGAGGTGGCTGCGTTAATGATGAACACATCCTTCAGAGAACACGTGTTCGAAATTCATAGATAAAACACCTTAAGATGATTCACGAAAAAGGGGATCTTGGTCATGTGAACTGTTCCTGGGCATTTTTACTTGACAAATATTTTTCAAAAAACTTATTTATTAATGTTGAGACAATAGTTACATACATTATAGAAGATGTTAAGATGTGGTCTTGCTGGTCTTGTATTAATTAATTGAAGAGCTTCCTTTATCTTATTTTTCTTGGTTTAGTTGATGTCACAAAAGAAGAGTTTCTTATTGTTTACTGTATAACTTCAGTCTAATACACATGTCATTTTCAGAGTTTTTTGCTTATTGCAATTTGAATCTAACGCAGTTATTTAAAACGTGAATTAAAATTTTATTAATATAAAAACTACAATATTATCTCAAAAAAAAATTATATATAATATTACTATATTAAATATTTAAATGAATTTGATGAAAACTGGGAAAATAAAATAGAAATTCTCTCATTCGTGTATATAATTTAAAAATATTTTTTATAAAAACTAAAATTATGGTTCTAATAAAGAAAAATACTCTATTTTTAACATGTAAACGCAAAAGCAAGTACATATACAGAAAATAAACCAATTAAAACCATTTTTTAGAAAAACGTAGTCCCGGGTATGTGCAAACATTATTGTTCTATGGAAATGTATGGCCGAATTTTAATTAATTTGAGGAAGTCAAGCACGTTAAACTGAATGCGTTCACATTCATTCACTTGATGCCAAACTCAAATTTCAAAGAAGACACGCATTATTAATGGATTTTACTATTTTCATACTATCTCGTAGGAATGGATCTTTTAAAATTGACCTATATGGGCTATATGTATAAAAAGGGTCTACGAACCTGAAATCTTACGGCGACCAATAATTGGTTGGATGCTACTATTATTGTGCATTTGTGCTTATATGTTTTATAAAATTTAGTCGGCCAATAATTGGAACGTGAAATATTTTTTATTTTTAAAAGGACAATTGGAGAAATTAAAGTTATAAAAGTTATATGATAGAGAATCTCTCTCTTACTTTTTCGGGTGGATTCCAACTCTTCGTTCGTAACTTTTGCTTTACAACAAACTCTAAGAAATTGTTTAGCGTCGTTTGTTAATTAATACACGTCTTTTTCCTTAGTTTAACCCTAACCCGATGAAAGAAAATGGTAAGGCACAGAATAACGAAAGAATATAACAGTTTGATTTAGTATATTTTTGCTGGTCAACGTGAAGTTTCCAAATTATCAATCGGATTTTTTATTTAATTTTTGTTGATTTGTAAGTCTCCGGTCAATTATAGCAAATCGATTTAACGTTTTCCAACACATTTTCGTCATTCACCAACCAATTGATCGTTCTTTCTATTTTCGTAAAGCACATCTTATATTTGTGTTAGTTTATTTGAATCAATTTTTTTTTTCTGATATTGATTATTTGAAATCTGTTTGCATGTGAGAGAAAAAACTAAGTTAATGATTTATTTAAAATATTTCATAAATAAATTGTCAATTGTGTTATATTTGTGTTAGTTTATTTGCATGTATTATAATCAATTGTCAATTGTGTAAGAAACAAATTACAAGACGCTTTCTAAATCTAACGAAATTAACATAACAGTTGTTTATTTCTATTATATTAGCTTAGTTTCAGTCATCAAGCTACTCCCGGTCTAATAATGTTTTATAACGCACCAACAATAACCTACTGACGCTGACAGTTACAAACTTACACACATATATAACAGGCTCTTGGAGCTTATATGAATTGTATACTTTATGGTGAAATGAATAGTTACACACATTATTGACTTCGTTTTTTGTACGTAACGATTTTCCTTGCAAAATGAACTTGATGCAGTGTTTAAAAACAAAACCGGATTAGTTTTTACAAAAAAAAATAACATAAAAATCACTTTCCTTTTAATAAACTTTAATTTGGTGGGTGTCGCCATTAGCAGCTATATCTTAGGAACCACAACTGCAACATGCATGGTTAAAAGCGTATTGTGGCGTATGTATTTCTCTACATAGACTAATAGCTAGAAAGAACATAGAGGTGTACATGAGTTGAGAGTATTGTTCGAGTAAGAGATAGAAGTAACTTGTATTTGCCGATGGAAATGAGTAAAATTTTTTACTTTTGATCTATTTAGTGGATTTTCAAAAGTTCCTATACGAGATATATATTACATTTCATCGTGAGATTCAAACTCGGTGAAAATTATTGTTTAATTAAACTCACCGCGCGCTCGTTAAATATATATAAAACTTTTGTAAACTGGTTGGTATAATCCAAAAATATATCTTAACTATGAATTTACATTTAACAAAATATTTTCCAACGACTCAATGTTCACACGCATCGTGAGCCTTGTGATTCTATGAAAGATTCGGATCTAGAGGCGATTCCTTCATTAAAAAATGAAATTTATCTAAGTCAAATACTCCGACTCTCCGTGTCTGGAGCATTGAATAATTTGAATATGAAAGAAAATATTTTAGGGAAAATTAAATAGAGTTTTTAAAATCTAGTGATTAGCACGTGTCGATAGTGGCCTGATTGGCAAACTTCAGACAAGCTTCACAGTTCACGAGCCAATTGGCTTTAGGATTTCCATCATATTCTAGAGCATAGGAGGCACCCCTAAGAACTTAGGGTTGTTAAAAATATATGCCTACACACTTCATTAACAATATTTAACATCCTCTTGAATAATAACTTTGGAGCATTAACAATATTTAAACTAAATTCATAACTATATGTAGCTCTAAATTAATACGCCACCAAATCTTACAATGATCTTCTAATTGTGGCATGTCGGGAGAAATGGGTGAAGTAACATTGATGGTTTGTTCAAAAGTAGACAGCTAATAATACGTGGGAAGACTAAAACCCTATAATTAAAGCCTAACTAACCATAATGTTTAATCTGATTACTGTTTAATCGCAAACATAAAAATTTCTCCATTCTCTCATGCGGTCATTAATCGTGCTTTTTTTTTTTTTTTTGGGCACACAGTCATGCTCTATAAAAAACATTATACAATTGTAATTAAGTCCACGTCTAGGATATGGGAAGTCAATCAAGTTGGTCCTTGAAACAGATTATATAACTATATTGGAGGCTATTTGTTTTTTTTTTTTTTACATTAGTAATGAGGAAAAGATTGAAAAGTCTTTATTTGCATCTTTTTATGAGTCAAAATATTGAATTGACCACATGGGATTGTGACCCTAATCATCAAAAATTTTATTACTAGATTGTCTAGATGCTAAAATTTTGAGAAAGTATCATAAAACTTCTGCCAATATATACAGATACTTGATTTTCTAAAATCCACAATACTTGATTTTCTAAAATCCACAATAGTAATTGTGTTATATATAACTATCTCACTCTTATATACTTCAGCAGCTGGTAAATATTGATTTTTGACATTGCATTGTTAGAATTCTTCATCGAAATTGATATTTAACAATGCTGTGAACCAAAATGAAAAAAGAAGTATGTAACAATGCATACAGAATTTTATTTTTTAATTAAAAAGTGATAAAAAAAGATTTATCGTTTGAGCATTTAGAAAAACAACAAAAAATGGAAAGAGGAAGTGAAATTTAAAATACTAATTTTTTTCTTTAGTTCACCCAAATCCAATTTTGAATATAACCCCTGCGATTAGATGATTAGATGATCAGAGGGCACTTCTAATTTGTGAACATGGCACATCTTTGAATATACAACTTAATGACCAAAGGAAAACATATGTTTTTTATAGTATAATATAAAACCTCGGCATTTAATGACCAAAGGAAAACATATTTGAACGAGGTCTTGATATACACAAATTGTTGAACATTGACTTCAAAGTATATAGTTGTATTGTCAGAGAGATTCTTTTATTGGGTTTTCTAAGACTTAATAATGTTACATAAGATTCCGTCCAAATATAATTGGTTACGTTTACGTATAATTAGGCGTTTATTTTCTCTTTTTACTTAAACAATGTAGTTAAACTAACCTCCATTAATTAATCAAGCTTAGAAGCAAAGATCCGATCATAGGTCGAGTCTGTTTGACGATATCTTCCCACCCAAGTTTTGCCTCATAGAATATTCAGTTTTTCCTTATGTTTTCCGAAAAGTAAAGTAGAATAAAAGATTCCTTCTTCTTTGCAAATAGATTCCACACGATGAGCTTAGCTTTTTTTTTTTTTTTTTGTGCAAAGATGAGCTTAGCTTTAAGATTCTATTGTTTTATTTTTATTTTTACTGGACAGCTTTTAAAAAATCTCTTTTTGAGAAAACCTGTATTAGAAGTAATAAGATAAACAAAGAATGCCAAACAATTCAATGAGTATGATGGGTAATCCAGAAACTGGATTACAACTGAATCCTGACCAAACTAAAAAAACACATTTGATCCATCTTTTTTTTTTTTTTTTTTTTTTTTGACAAAAACACATTTGATCCATCTTTATAACATTATTTGTCTAAAATTAGAAATCTCTTTATATTGAACAGTCAAATTTAAATATAAGATTTTTGTTATGCAGATTGAACAGTCAAATTTATAAATAAACATCATCCTTTTGAGAATCATGAAAAAATTAAATACATGTCAAAATATTTATTTAGATACGCATAGAACCATATATGATTGATATATATATATAAAATATTTTCCTTGAGAATGGATCTACAATTTTCTTATAAACATTTTACATATGCGTTGAGTACAATAAAAGTAGGGACGAAAAGAAATATTAAATTAACATGTTAATTAAAAAAAAAAAACAGATTCTTCTGTACTTAAAGCTCTCATCATGCTCCAGATCTCAACTGTTTCCATTCCACTAAACGTTGCAAGAAATCCATAACCTGTTAAAAATTAAGAAAAAAGTATAGTATAATCAGCTTATCGTACATATATATATATAACAATTTAAAGAAATGTATTTCTAATACATAATGGGAACTTTCTAATTTAGATCGAAGTATGTTAATCAATTTACCTCATCGGGCTCTTGCAGAGAATAAGACGCACTGGTCTCTTTTGGAAATTTGGATACAAGAATGCCAAGACCTTGTCTTCTTTCTCTCAATATCTATAACGTTAATCAAATGAAATTTACTTAGATTATTGAACGTTAACTATTTAATTTGATATTACAATAACAGTCGATATATACCTTAAATGCATCTTCGTCTGTGCGATCATCTCCAATATAAAGAGGAAAAACGTCGGTACAGTTAGCGTATCCTACACAAGCCAATACTAACTTTCATTAATACTATTGGTCTTAACCATTTTACACTTAAGTAATTAGTTATTGAGGAATATTATACCTAGTGACTCTAATAAAAACTCGAGTGCTTTGCCTTTATCCCATTTGATGATAGGACGAACTTCCAAAACCTATAAAAGTTATACCAGAATATAAACCCGTTAATAATATTATAAACTATAGTTACCTTAAAAATGGAGATAAAATCATAATACTATATATTACTTTTCTTCCTTGAGTAAGACGGAGCTTAGGGTAGTCCTTCATTACTGATCGAACTTGGTTAGCCAAATCACTCCAGTTCTGTCAATATATAAAAAAGTTAATTAAGTGGTTAGTTAATACATGAGTATGGAATATTAATAAACAATATTATCGTACATTTTCATCGACGCGTCGGAAGTGGACAGAGACACAAAATTTATTGTTCTCTACTTGGGCTCCGGGAGTAAATTTTGTTTTCTCCACTAATTTTTGATAAACCTGAACAAAAGTATTTAAAATAAATGTTAAGTTAGTTTATTATTCATTATGATTTGAATATATGGGACTGACTCTTGACGGAGAATGTGACCTCGTCGATCATGGGAAGGAACTCTGTAGCTGGTTGGCAAAGAAGAGATTTACTATCCTGTAAATTAAATAATAATCAAAAACGGGGAAATTAGATATTCGTCTATTTTTCAATTTTCAAAGATTTCTTTGTATGTAAAAAGTATAGAAAAATCATACTTGCTCATATTTGGACCCTTGCTCTGGCCCTTTTATGTCCATTCCATGACTTCCAGCATAGTACAACTCAGTTAGTTTCACAAAATTATAAACCTGAAAAATGGTCAAAATTATCATATTAGCTTAAATATTTATTAACTACTAAGTAGATAAAATGAGGTGCAGCTTAATATACCTTTTCTCTGCATCTCCCACTAACTATGGCCGTCGGAAAACAGTTTGCTAGTTTCCTCACAGTTCTTCTCATCTAGAAATCAGATCAAAAAGAGAATAAGTTAAATATTTTTTGAATAAGTATATTTCTTTATTGTTTTTTTGTTGTTGATATATTGGTATTGGAAATGAACCTTCTTAGACATGAAAGCTCGATCTGGATCATCAACAATTGGAGATAAAGTGCCATCATAATCCAAAAACATAACGATTTGTTTTCCTTCAGAAAGGTGAAGTATCTCTTCGAACATATCCAAAGCTGATGGATGTTCTGTCTGCAAAATCATACACTCCACTTATTATAAGTGAAAAGAAAAAACAAATATAAGTAGAAAGTAGAGCATGATCAAATGATACACGTACGAGCCAAGAGCTTTGTTTCATCAAAGATTTAAGATGAGTAGGAGAACAAGCTCTCATTGAATCAACCCATGAATTGATCAATCCTCCTCCATTGTTCATAATAAGATCTTGAAGAACTTTCTTCTTAGTTGTTGTTACATCGATGTTAGATTTGTTTCCTGTTTCTTTTTCCACAGGTTTTGTGATTTCTTCAATGAATCTTACTGAGAATAACAGAAAAACAAACAGATAAGGATATGTAAAGAAGATATATAAACGTTTTGTATATATTATTAATCTAACAAACTCAACAATTAATTTACCCATTGCTGTTTGAAAATGTGAATCGAAAGAGAGATTTTAGAGTTGTGAAAACAGAGTGAGAATGTGTGTGTGGGCTTTGAGAGAGACAGAGATTGAGGTGTGGTATGGTCTGAATTTATAGTTGCAAATTATTATAGGAAAATAAATAGAAAAGTTTTTAAATTTTAGGCAACATTTTAACTTAAAACAAAAAAAGAAAAAAAGAAAAGAAAAATGAGATAGTGTGTGTGTCCGAACGCTGGAACCCATTGAGAGTGGGTCCTACTAGATGGTTTGTGGGCCCCCACAAAGCGGCTTTCCCGCTCTCACCGATCGTTATTTTTAGCGTTGCAGCGTTCCCAGCAACTGCCACGTGGTCCCCTCCCCATTAACAGCACCATATGCTTCTTTCTTTTTTTTTCCCTATTGCTCCTAATTTTGTTTTTATCACTGGAAAGTGGAAATCTCTTTAACTCAAACACAATAATTGGATATTTCTATTTCTATCAACGAAATGTAAAGTGAAGAAATAAATATTATATTGTCAACACGTATTTTTTATAAAAAATAATTAGTTGACGGTTAGATCATGTACGTAGTAAATTATAGATAGAAAAATATATAGTTTAGAAAAAAAATTACAAGTTTGTTAGTCCAGTAGATTGGTGTTTGAGTAACCACGATTTTTATTGCTGGGTTTCAATATGTAAGATATTTACTTATAAAAATAAAACTATGAAGATATGTTTGTCATATTTGTATATGATTAAGACATGTCAAGATATACGCATATCTGACTGATCCCCCCTTGGCTATCACTTTGTTCGTAAGGCCTCCTTCAATAAAAAGAGCTAGCTCTTAGCAACTATTGGTCCTTCGTGAAAAATGAAAAACAATATCTTACGAAAAACAATTCAAATCGAAACCCCATGCTCTATAACATGGTTCCACAATTTCTTACGTTCAAAATCATTTAAAGTATAAGATACAAAAATTCATCATGTTTATTAGCTCATTACTTTAACGGTTACGAAATAAGAGTTTAGAATTGCATCAGCCAATCATCCTCCTAACATGTAGTAAATTTTATAATACGACAAAAGTTTCTCGTAACTGCATCGAACTTGAAATTTAATAAATGCCACGTGGCTGGTAGCTCATCACTAACAGATATTCCTCTTGAGTTCGTGTCACGGTAAGTTGTATGCCAAGTCATTCACGTTTATTCACTCATGAGTTTACATCCAGCAATTTATATTCAGATATACCTCGATGCTTATGGAATAAAAGAAAAGATCTGTAGATTTTTTTTACCAAGAGACATATTCATCCACAACTACAATGAAGTGGTTTTGTGTACCAAGCTATCCAAATAGCTTTCGATTAGAAGAAAAGCATCCAAATAAGTTTCAAGATTTAAGTTTTGTTTCAAAAAAATTTGAATAGTCAATACGAATCAAAAGAACTACTGGCTAGTAAAATTCTAAAGCTAAGAGGAATTGCATACCCTTAGATCCGGTTAACTTTTGGGAATGGGAAATTTTGCTGGTTTTGGCATGATAATTGGTTCTATTTGATAACTTGAAAACTTATCTAGGTAATGAGGATATATCTTTTACATTTGGGTATCTCTGCTTCCACTATACTAGTTGAGTTGAGATAATTAAGGAATTCGAAACTCCTCCAATAAGATCAGAGTCTCAAGCGGACTTTAACTAACATGCTTTGCAACTGGATGGTTCAATCCGGTTTTCACGTTCTTCTTTGATTGTCCATTAATTTATCTGGACAATTTTGTAAAATTTCCACACATGTCATCTTCATGACTCGTCGGTGGGATTTTATTCTCCTCATACTCCAGAGTCTCAGATGCTCAAAATCTCATAGAAGCTTGTATTGATAATTTAGAAAATATCGATGTAGTCTAACGCGCGCATGCATGCATCATTTAATTTAATTACGAAATTTAGAAGAATTTGAATAGGATTCTTAAGTAACTTCTGGGAGAAGGAAACCTTATTAAAAATATATAAAAAAACGTGATTTTGGAACAAAAGTGGTCGAAAATTATTCGTATGACCACTACTTTCAGATATATAGTTCGATTTACATTTGGTTGAAGCTTATTTGTTATTATTTTTTGGATAAACTTCAAAAACTAACTTTTTTGGCAAATATATTTTAAAAAATCACCTTTTGTTATTACTTGTGGATCTAAAACGGAACCTAAAGCATTGTTCCCCGAACGTAGGCTACGTAGCATTTAAAACTCTAATTTTAGTTCCGTAGCTTTCTGATTTCGCAATCAAACATCTTATGTTCATACCAAAATATAGCATGCATCAAGAAACAAACGACATTGGTGTACGCTTCCTCTGATATATCTGATCTCTTCTTCTACATTGTTAATAGTGGAAAATCGTTGAAGCACATACATGGATATTAACTTGAACAACGTAATCATAGTGTACCTGATTCGATAGACACACACACATATATACATATATTACATATTACACACATACACACAGAGAATATATATACATACATGTGTGTCAATTTGTGTGATGTATATATAAATATGCGTCCAATTAATGACATGACATTAAGGAAAGGTTGAAATCAAAATTCCGAACCGACACCTCACGTGTAACGAATCAAGAGTGTCTCTACCTAACATGTGGATCCCTACGAGGCATAATAGTATCATATGCAAATAATTGTCCGCATCACGTTAACCTCGTCTATGGAGTCCTTAATAACGTATGATTAATTTAAGCTGCCTGATGGGCTAAATTACGCTTGACGAAAGTTTGTAATCTTTGCAAGATCATAAATTCACATAAACTCAAGAAAGTTCTTAGTCAACAATCGATATGTAAGAAATAAGTTTCATGCTAACAATTAAATCATCGCCAATTAAGATCGATTCCTTTTTCAATAAGTTAGCACTTAGCACTTTAAGAAAATCAAGCATATTTTCGTACGTATGAGACATGTTAATATTCTTTGACCATGCATATATCACATGACATTTTTGGATGCGACGAGCTCTTATTGTAAACCACTAAACAAGTAAAATTCGAGGACTGTGCACTTTATAGAATAACAAAAGCAGAGTATAATCACAACCCTGTCTAAAAGATGTAAATATAATGAAAAAATCCTAATTTCAAAACTCCTACCTTCATTCCGGTTTCAACGAAGAGAAGCAAATGGATGTGCAGATCTACTAGCATGGACAACTTTCTCTTCTTTCCCTATTTATCATGCGGTTTTGGATTGTAGTCCTCCTGTTTGGTTAGTCCCAAATATTGAACGAGAGAAACCATAATCGTGTTTTTGAGTATTTGAAATAATAGTAGTATGTTTGAAGAAAAAAAAAAAAAAAAACTCTTACCTTTTTCTTTTTGGCCAAAACTAAAGAAAAAAAAAAAAGAAAGGGAAAAAAAAAAAATCTTTGTCGCTGGAGTCAAATAGTCAATGGCTTTGACTAAACTGCTAACGGCAACCGTTTCTCACTTTCTCCAAACTCTCGGGCATAATTGGTGGGTCCTAAGCCTGCAACCTCGACCAGCGTTTTTCCACGTCAGCCATTACCTTATTTTCGGTTAACACCAAAAAAAGGAGTTGTTTTTTCTCTTTTCTAATTTATTTAAAGGGCAATTCTCTAAAATACCACCATTTTTGTTTTTTGGATAAAAATACTACCAAAAAAATATAAATTTTTTAATTTTTAAACTTTAAACTCTAAATTTTAAACACTAAACCCTACCCCAACCATACCCCATAAATACTAAACCCTAAATTGCAAAATAAGCAACCCAAACCAAAAATTTAAAATTTCATACCTATGAACAATAATTTGATATTAGTGGTATTTTTGGAAAGAAAACTTTTTTAGTGGTATTGGAGGGCATTTCTCTTATTTAAATTGCAAATCTTTTTCATTTTCCATGTGTATTTTTCTATTATATTTGATATATAGTCGATATTGATTTACTTGTTAAAAATTTAATAACAAAAGTTAACTAAGACATCCAATAAAGAAAAATATATTTCTTGTGATAATATTTTATCACGCTCAACCAAGTGCCTTTGGCTAAGAAAGAAGAAAAGGTGATGATTCTTTTTGTCAAAACCATGCGATCAAGTTGCTCTCGTCTCCTGATAAATATGTAGGCTCTATATTTTCATTCTAGTCTAGATATAAATTTATTTCTCATCCCAACCAACCAATTCCTCGAACTTGATACTCAGTAATACTTTTTCTAATCTTATTCCTTGTAGAGTTGATCCACGCCTAATTATTACATGAATTCTAAAATAAACAATGTAATTTATTGTGTGATATGAAGAATAGTAAAATCACATAGATACTATATGCCACGACTAACTAGATGTTGGATTCTAACCTTAGAGTAATAATATGATTTTAGGCCAAAATGCGCCCAATCATTGAGATCTTTTCCATGATTTAGAAATATAATAAAGCAGAAGCTATTTAGCTACATGCAAATGTTTGATTACTTTTTATAATTTATAAATTCCTCATTTAGAAAATCTAGAAATGACCAATTTGCAGATATTCAGTGGCTAAGAATCAATATCTACATATATATACGATCACAACATTGAACGTAAACACCGCCACATATTGAACGTTGCTCGTGCATGTCTCTTCCAAAGTCATTTGCCTATCAAGTTTTGGGGAGAGAGCATTCTTGCAGCTACTCACCTTATCAATCGCACACCATCATCAGTCTTACATGGAAAAACGCCATACGAGTTACTCTTTGGCACTCCTCCCTCCTATGATATGATACGCACCTTTGGGTGCTTGTGCTATGCTCACACAAGATCTCGAGATAAAGATAAATTTGCTTCCCGCAGTCGCCGATGTATTCTTGTTGGATATCCATATGGGAAGAAAGCATGGCGTCTCTATGATCTTGAAAGTGAACAATTTTTCACGAGTCGAGATGTTCGCTTTCAAGAGGATGTTTTTCCTTTCTCCACGGTACAAGAGTCCTCATATCCTGTTCCTCTCGAAATCTCCTACGATGATGATGACTGGTTCTCTCCGGTGGTTACCGCTCCTCCTATCGTTGCTGAGAACACCACCACTCCACCTTCTACCGAACTTGTGGCAACAATGCCATCTGATTCTTCTGCTTCTGCCACTAGTGGTGTCGATCGACAGGCTTCGACAGCACCACCGTCTCCTCCTCCGACTTCACGTGTTCCTGATATTCTAATTGATGATGCTACGCCCCCATCTCCTGGTCTTCTTGAGCTATTAGGTCGGGGACACAGAGAAAAGAGACCATCTGTGCTGCTTAAAGATTATGTCACTCGCCATACACCCCCCCACACCTCACGCTTCTTCATCGCCTCCGCCACAATCAATCTCCTCAGCAACGGTCTCGGGTAAGATCATGTACCCTTTAGCTGAGTATTTAACTAACTCTGGTTTTTCGGCAAACAATTTGGCTTTTATGGCTGCTATTCTTGATAGCTCAAAGCCAACCCATTTTAAAGATGCGGTTCGTATTAAAGAATGGTGTGAAGCAATGCAAAAAGAGATTGATGCGTTAGAAGCAAATCATACATGGGATATCACGGATCTTCCCCCAGGGAAGAAATCCATAAGCAGTAAATGGGTTTACAAGTTGAAGTTCAATTCGGATGGCACTTTAGAACGATACAAAGCTCGTCTTGTGGTTATGGGAAATCATCAAAAAGAGGGCATTGATTACACAGAAACATTTGCTCATGTCGCCAAAATGACTACGGTGCGTACTCTTCTTGGTGTGGCTGCTGCTAAGGATTGGGAAGTTCACCAAATGGATGTTCATAATGCTCTCTTGCATGGTGATCTCGAAGAGGAAGTTTACATGAAACTACCACCCGGTTTTAAATGTTCCGATCCTACGAAAGTTTGTCGTCTTCGCAAGTCTCTCTATGGGCTGAAGCAGGCCCCTCGATGTTGGTTTGCTAAGTTATCTACTGCTCTCAAGGAGCTCGGTTTTGTTCAAAGCTATCAAGACTATTCTTTGTTTTCTCTGGTTAATGGCACTCGTGTCGTACACATCTTGGTCTATGTTGATGATTTTATTGTGGCGGGCAATGATCTTGATGCTATCAACAAGTTTAAGCTTCAACTTCACAAGTGTTTTCACATGAAAGACTTAGGCAAGTTGAAATACTTTCTTGGTATCGAAGTTTCTCGTGGTCCCGATGGTTTTTGTCTTTCTCAACGGAAGTATGCTCTTGACATCATCAAAGAAGCCGGACTTTTGGGTTCTAAACCATTTTCTACGCCTATGGAACTCAATCACAAACTCGCTTCTATGACTGGGCCGGTGTTTGAAAATCCCGAACAATATCGTCGGTTAGTCGGACGATTTATCTACTTAACTATTACAAGGCCCGACTTGAACTATGCTGTCCACATCTTATCCCAATTTATGAAGACTCCCCTTGTAGCTCATTGGGAAGCAGCACTGCGTGTTGTTCGCTACTTGAAGGGTACTCCGGCGCAAGGGATTCTTCTTCGCTCTGACAGTTCTATCACCATCTCGGCCTATTGCGACTCTGACCATTCGGGATGCCCACTGACCCGTCGCTCACTTTCTGCTTACATTGTGTACTTAGGTGATTCTCCTATTTCTTGGAAAACCAAGAAGCAAGACACGGTGTCTTCCTCTTCCGTCGAAGCTGAGTATCGTGCCATGGCGTACACACTTAAAGAGTTAAAATGGCTGAAGGGACTTCTACAAGACTTGGGCTGTGACCATCCTCAACCGATGGCTCTACACTGTGATAGTAAGGCTGCCATTCACATTGCTTCTAATCCGGTGTTTCATGAACGAACAAAGCATATCGAACGTGATTGTCATCAAGTCCGAGACGCGGTTCAAGACAAACTTATTTCTACAATTCATATTTCTACAAAGGATCAAGTCGCCGATTTGCTAACCAAATCTCTTCCTGGTCCTACATTTGAACGTTTAATGTCCACGCTTGGTGTTCGGAATTTCGTCCCACCAACGTGAGGGGGGGTATTGGGCTAAGTTATTGGGCTAAGTAGATATTCGTGTCGATCGACACCATTTACCTATGTCGATCGACACATCGACTAGGTTTAGGCCCATCGTGTGAATACTTGTATAAATACTTCTTGTAATCTATGAATAAGAGGCAGACTTCTACGAAATATTTCATATAAATACTGATTTCTCATGTCACATTTTGATTCCTACAATATTGATCCTTAAAAAAAAATTTTAGAGATTTTAAAATACCATCAAATGTAAATCAACTTTACAATTATCTCCTTGCTACATTTTTTAACTATAAAACTAAAATATAAAATCAAAATGAAATTTTTTCAAAAGCTAACAGCCCCAGCACCTTGGTAGTTCAATGTGTAACATATACCCACATCAGAATGGTCCACTAATTTAAAATATATTTATGTGTCAAAAAATTAAATGCAAAAAATGTCGTTTTAGGAAAAAAAAATTCATTAATTAAAAATGAATTATCAATTTGAACCATCACCACATAAAAGAAAACAGAGTTAAATTAAGTTTAATCGAGAACATTTCAGAAATGTTTGGGGGCTATATTTGTAGTACAGGAAAATCATCTTTAAAAAGAAAAAGAAGCACGTTCTAGCTTTAAAATCATCGATATCTATGAGTGTGTTAAAAGTAGAATGTCTTAGGTTTACTCTTTATAATTCCCAAGAGTCGCCAATCCAATGTGGGTGGCTTCTCTTTATATCTTCAAGGCCTTCAAGCCTTTAATGGACCGACACTTTTTTCGATGATTAAAGCTATGAGATTGATATAATCTTCTTTTTAACGTATCTGAAATGCAAAGATATATACTATTAATCATCGCAGTTTGTTTTCATGCGATGTAAAGTTCAATATACGAACAAAAAAAATGAAGTTCAATATACAGAATTATGGAAAATCAGTAAATGATATAACCTGGTGATAACAGTGACTCCGCATGTATCCAGTTGAATTATGGCAGTGTGCAATTATATGGGACTTTGAATTCATAATCTTGTCAAACGCTTAAATAAAATAACTTGAAACATGTCATTGTGATATTGATTTTAATAGTATACTTTTAATCACTAGAAAGTAGAAATGCATATTAGCGTATACTTAACTATTACACTCGGGGCATGTAGTGATGTAGATATATTTGTTTTAGAAAATGATCAAATAAACTATACTAGTATGATGAAAAGATGAACTTTTCTAGATCGTGTGTATAAATTGGAATCGCTCGACGGATCTGAACGGAAACTAGTTGGATCGATTGTGACATTTTGTAAAGAATTAGAATGGATCATAGTAAGCTTCACGTTGGAGTTTTCCACTTTCGACGTGTCTTGCATTAATATCAACCCTAAGCCCTCTCATTTGTTTTTCTTTTATGATTAGACATAAGGAAAAAACTTTAATCTTTAATTATCTACTCCGATACATAATAACATAAAGTTGTTGTATCCTCTAATTTTCTCTTTTCCCTATTCGACCAAGCACGTGCCCTTCTCCATCATATAAATTTATATTATAATCATTATATATATGAGATATGTGTATATTTTAATATATACACATATTATAAAGACTTAAATTTAAAGTTTGACGTGTATATAAGTATATTAGTGTATACTGTATAGACGTCTTATATTTCTATAAATCTATCTACATCACAAACACTTTATACACACCCAATTGAAAAAGTATATTATATATTTATATATATATATGTATTAATATATGGACATCATAGATATAAAAAATACAATTATTTGAACAGAAAGATAGTATAAATAAAATATTAAATAACATATTCTGATAAATAATACATCGGCTACTCATATGACGGATAATTCTACCGTCTGGCCTCTACGAAGATCCATATCTAGCGCTTGCATCTGCTCCACGCAGAAGATCTCATATAAACTTATATAAATCACGCCTTCTGGAGATTGGACCCCCAACCTCCTTATGTAGAAGCATAATCAACACCCTTGGTCTCAACCACTGGACCAAGGAGGCTTCCACCTAATAATCACATATTCGAGTTTTAAATCATCAAAAATATAGTCTTAAAATTTAGATGACAAGTGCTGCTAACTTGGTCAACTCTAAAAACTCTTTCTTAAAAATTTGCAGTCATCTCTTTCTTAAAAATTTGCAGTCATCCGAAATTCCGAATGACATTTTTTCCCACTTTACTTGACAAATATATAGTTTTAACACAAATTACGTTAGATATTTGTTTATCATGTTAGATATTTTTCTTTGGTTACGATTCTCTGAAAGCTTGTCGGGCTTGGTTTTTAAATTAAATCAGAGTGAGAACATTTCATAAGACTACTAATTGATATTTAGTGCGTATTAATTTACTATTGTACTCAACGGAGAAGTGCCAATTCTTTTCGGCCCAATATGGACTTAAAAGGCCTGTAATTAATTATCAGGAGTTGGAAATATAGGCCAAGATTTAGGACCACTGGGTACAATTGTACATATATGACTTTTGTGGTCACTTAAATGTTTTTGCAAATAGAATTGGTTTTTGTTGTCAGTTGGGCTAGAGTCGCTAGGTAACTTTGAAGTTCGGAAAACCAAAATCAAAGTTCTTATAGAACTAGATCTGCTAATTTGACGGTTTAAAATCATAAGGTGGACACATTCACTTTATTTTATTACTATAGTATTTCCCAAAAAAATAAATCCTATTAATTGCAACTAATAGTGAACCGTTTGAACATAGATTTTGTGTTGGATAATTGCAAGTTTAGAGACTTGAGTCATAAATTTATGTCTTTTCCTTATATATTTGAAAACAGGGATCTTTTGTAAATGATTCCAAACTGAAAATCCCATTAAGATAGACCAATGTTTATGTGCCATTAGTTTATTCAAAGCGCACGCCAATAGAAGAAATAAACAGTTATCAGATCTTAAAGAAATCAAATGTTCCAAAAATGCTTTTTTTATAATTCCACAAACATTCATTTCAATTTTTGGAAGTATGAACACTGTCTTTACGTGCGGAAAGAAAAGAATCAGAATATTAGATCAGGCTGCTTTGTCTATTTATCTCAATATATTATATAATACTATTTTAAATAGACTTGTAAACTAATATATACTGTATGATTTAATTTTTGCCACAATTGTTGGTTATCGTAAGATTCTTTACCTTAAAAGCATCGAACTTTGTGGCTTAGGTGTTCCCATATGTCAACAACGGACCCCTCTGTGGCCCTCTATCGTCCACAATAGACACAAATACAGCATAAATTATTTAAATGGTCGCCGAGATAAAGTTCCATAATTGTCCATCGTTTTTTTTTGGGAATTTCCTCCGCATGAATACAATTTCTAAATTTTTTCGATTATTTTGCTTTGCTGTTGAAACATATTAGGTTTTATTTTTCGATCCTTAAAATTTTGTTCCCATCATGTCTTTTTAAATCATCTTTTTTTTTTTTGTCTTTTTAAAAAAAATTTTGTTCGCCTTTTTTTTTTTTTGTCTTTTTGAATCATATATCGTTCATTTTAAAGGAATAATACAAAGGTATTTAACACTAAGTTTAATTTCAAAAAAATGACAGATATCAACATATAAAAAAAAGCTTACCACATTAATATATACTTTATCAGCATGGAAATCGTATTTTCTTATGTCCAAAATTGATAGCAACAAAACTAACATCAAAACTATAAAATAGAAAAATGAAAAAAAAAAAAAAAAAGACTAATAATTTACATCCTTCATTAGATATTTAAAGATGAGATAATACACGGGAATTTCTCCGATGGGTCAATGACAAAGGTTTTTGAAAGAAAAAAGAAAACATAAACCAGTCAGACCAAAACATGGAGGAAGATTTCAACAGAAACAAACCCTAGACGATTCTCTCCAACTGTTTAAAAGTTCAGTTGTAGAGATTAACTAACTAATAGTATGAGACATCATCAGACACTCAAATTAAAAGACAAACTTCTAAAAGAAAATAAAAAAGGACTTTTGTTCTTCTTGTTGATTAAGATTCGGACAATTTGCTAATTGCATCCCAATCAATCTCCACAGAAGGAAACTTCTCCAGCCCGAAACTCCCAATTTCATCAAACCCAGAATCCGAGAAGTCCAAGAACGTAGTAGTAATACCCGATTCCGGCGAAGAGGATTCCACCTGAGACTCATCCGAAAACGAATTCTCATCAGATCTCAAGGACCCATATTCACTTTCTTGATACTCTGTTTTTGGCGGGAAAAGCTCTGTTTCAGAACAGGGGAGATGACCCTCCTCTGATTTTCTCAAGCTCTGACAAATCGCTTGGAGCTTTGCGTCAACAGAGGAATGAAGAGGATTAAAGTAGCTATCTCCTCCGTAGTATCCATCCTCGTGTCTGAATTGTGGGAAATTAAGCCTGGCGAATTCGCCTCGAAGCTTGTAAGCAGCTAGATCATAAGCCATGGCTGCTTCTTCAGCTGTGTCGAAAGTTCCAAGCCAGAGTCGGGTCCGGTTCTTGGGTAAACGGATCTCAGCTACCCATTTCCCCCAGTGCCTTTGTCTAACTCCTCTATAGAGCTTCTGAGTGGTCATGTTCTTCATTGGGACTGGTTTTGGAGCGAGATTTGGGGAGAGGGTTGTGGTGCGTCTCTGGTTAAGCTGGTTTTGGATCTGGTGGATTTGGTAAGGTGTGAGCTGGTTTAGACCAAGAGGTGTGGTTTGGTTGAAACCGAAGATTGTGTTTGAATACGGACAAGGAGAAGAAGAAGAAGAAACACTGTTGGTGTAAGGTTGAAGTGCTTTCATGAGCTCTTCTTTGAAAGGATCTGAGAGATCTGTGTAGCTATTGAACATATCTATGGCTGTCATGGATCTTAAAAGGAGAGATTTTTGAAAGATATAAAGAGAAAAAAAAAAGTAACAGAGAGGGATTAAAAACACACCCTCTTAGTTGAATGAATCGAAATCAAAATCTATGAAGAACAAGAAAAAGGAACAGATTGTGCTAAGAAGTGGGTGAAATAGATGAAAATGAGAACTTTGGGGGTTGAAATGAGGAATTATATAAAGTTTTTTTTTTCTTTTTTGCTCTCTCTCTCTCTAAATCTTATTTTTGTCGCTCTTGGTTTCGCTTGATGCGAAGTTCTTTGCTTATATAACCCGAGAAGTTGAGCCGCCCATTGAATTCATAATAATTTTTTTATTGTATAAATTAGATCACCAGAATTTTTAATTTAATATATATATATATATATTGTCTACATTTTGTTAGATGCTTTTGTTCTATTCACAATTTGTTTCTCGTCAGCTTGATAAAAATCTTTTATTCCATGGAGGCTTAGACAATATGAAAACGACCTTCACATATTCTTTGGATCTAAGCCGTTCCCAGGGAATATTTGGATATAATACGACTTTATGGTGTGTGTGTGTGTGTGACAAAAGAATCATCAATCATGGTTATAAAATTTTAAACTAAACTGTTTTGTCCAATTCTGTTCTCAACTAAACCTTCTAAATTTTACAAAAATTCACTGCTCAAATTTTCATAAGAAAACCCATAAATTATATTAGCTCGCAATAATTTGGATATTGTCAATTTAACTTTCTAATTATGTTTGTTAAGGAATTATTAAAATTATTGATGTTATGAAGAGCATGTTTATATTTTAATTAGGTTTAGACACACCAAAAAAGAAAACGGTATGTTTTTCTTTAACTTACCATATGATCTTTGACTCTAGTTTTGGAGCTACTTTTCAAAAAAATCGCTGAAATAGAATCTTTTGAGCAATAATTTCAAGAAATGGTAAGAGCCAAAAGTGATATTTATTGATTCTACGGCAAGTTGAAAGGCCAGTTTGCCTTCTTACCACTTATTTTCGTGTGCCAAAGTACGACTTTATTTTCTTATAAATACTTTTATATTCACTCATGTGAATTACAAGGGAAAAAGCATGGAATCATTACTTGAAGTACTATATATTCATGCAAACAAAAAGAAGAAATCGCAGCAAATATCAAACATGAGAATATTGGTGGTCATACTAATATTCCCATTTCCTTAAGTGGTCCATTTCAGAAAATTTTATTGAGGAGAAGTAGAACTCTTCAACTATTTGTGGTATGTATAGATAAATATAAAAGTGGGGAATATGTAAAATTAATAAACTAAGGGGTTAGTTTGTAAAGCAAGAAAGAAGTAGTGGGAGAAAGTCAAGAAAGCTATTGGAGAAGAACGGAAAGAGGTGAGAACTCAAGGCGGTTAAAGTTTGCGTCACGAGGAAGCTACTGGATCTTCTTCAGCTTTTCTTTCATTTACTAATTGCAACTTCTAAAAGGACTAATTATTCTAACAAAAAAACTTGTTTTTACATTTTCACTATTGAAAATGGAAAGTTAGGTGTTGTAGAAAGCTTTACACGGATAAAGTACTACTTGCTTACTTGTAAGATTGTTTACCCTCCACGTTTATTCCCAAAAAAAAAGACCATTAAATTCCAAATTTTAGGCATTTACTTGTGAAATTCAAAATAGTTATGAGTAGCCTTCCACGTAATTTATTCCCCTATGTTCTTACTTGTTATACTTTTTCAGTAATATCAAAAATAAAATTTGAGATTCTTCGAACCGATATTACGCGGAAAGGTCAATTAATTAGAGAACAAGAAAACGTAGGGGACCCACTCTGGCGTGTTCACACGTAGGATCCTACGTGGAAGTCACTATCTCTCGGTTCTCTAAGACCTGACAACTGACAGAAGCTAAAGAACATATCTTTAGAAACTACTTTTGATCTCATCATCGTTAATCCATTGGTAAGAAAATCATAACGTAGATTAGGAATAATTCTAAAGTTATTGAGATAAACTCGATTACACGTCTTGTAAAGTATTCGTTTCATTTTCCTTTTCAAGTGCTGATCGTTAATCTATGGGCAACGACACGAAATTACTCACAAAAAGAATAATAATAATAGTCATTGAAATATGTATTTCACAGGTTGATTATGCTTTTCGACCCACCCAAGGCAGCTCTTAGACCTTATATATCGTATAGAACAGCCAAAATATCGAGTCATTCACTTTGAATTGTGAGGATGTTTATGAAATTATCTAGTAATTAAAAGAGTTATGTAAGATGGGCTCCTAACTAGAAATACTATGAACATATAAACGGTCCGACCAGGAATGATATAGTTTTCTAACATTTTTAAGATACAGATTTTGTAATACAAATAATTTATAAACTATTTAATTTCTTGATATGTTTTTTTATTCGGTGCGTAGTTATCTCGAAATTTAAAATTATAAATACACCTACAAATATATACTAAAGTGTGCTTCTATGGAATTTTAGATTCCATTATTACCAATTCATGAAATTTAAACTATAATATATTTAAACAAACATGCAGTACTAGTTTGAAGATTTTTTATGTAAATTGAGATTATGGATCGAATTTCGCCGCGGGTTTTTATTGGGTTCTCATTGACAACTGAAATTGTATTTGGATTATCAGTTAAAAAAGTATTTGATTATCATTACTATTATCATATAATCGAAGAAACCATATAATCATTATTCGCATAGCACAACAACCTGAATTTCTCTTGGAAAATAGTTAATCTCCAAGTCACCCCAGGAAGTGCAGATAAATTAAATTTGTAATTAATGATTATATAAAGACAAGATCATGGTGATTTAGTGGTCACTTAACATACACGACTGACAACACTTTTTTTTTGTCAACTGATTTATTTATAACATAGAACCAAAGTTGAGATACAAGCGTGAAATACAAGGATGGAATACAAGAAGCCGGCGGGACTTTAACCCCCACAAAACTACGCCAGCGGGACTCTAACCCCCGGAAACTAAAGCCCTATGAAAGGGAAGCTTTCAAAAAACACTAATAAGGCTACAGAAATAGTAAAAGAAGAGGAAAACCATAACAAACCCGAACAAAACTCGAAAAACTCTTGAAAGTGGAATCAAATCAAGCCCAAACAAGGAAAACTATCTCAAGAGAACCTTTGCTAGAACATATCGAAGATGCCTATGGCCAACCATCGATAATCAAAACCTTCTCTAAGTACCCCAACTGCCTAGAAGTAACAGAACTCCTATAGAAATCTTCATAACCCGCAAAGACATGAACCACTGAAAGAGACAAAGTTGCTCAATTTCTTCCGGATACGGCTGCGTCGTATACAAGGCGACTGTGTGCACCTAGATAGAAGCCTAACCATAGGACCAGATCTCGATAGATCTGAAATGCAGAGACGAGAAGCGAATAATCCAAACCAGCAAACACCAACCTCGAAAGATCAAGAACGGCATAAGATCGAACCAGAATGAATTCAAAGAAGTCTCCTAAGAACAGAAAAGAACTTGAAGGCCTAAACAACCACCACATCGAGCTTTTGATCGTTCATCATCGAGCAGAAAAAGGAGAACCCGAGCTTCAATCCACAAACAGCCAGAGACAATACGATACCTAATCATCTAAACCCGGGAAGACACTGCCTTTTCCACATCCCAGACCGTAGAAAAAGACGACAGGCTAAGCGATACCATCTCTGAAACTATCACAGCTTACTATTCCAATTAAGCCACCTTAACAACTAAGAAACTAGCTCAGATCTAACAAAACCCTAGGCGAAATTGTAGCAGAGAAGAAATTACCCAAACAAAGGCAAACACATCTCAGCCAGAGAACGAAATCGAGAACTTAGACAAGACAAAAGCCCCATCCGATACACCGTTAACAAAATCGTCTCTTTGGATCCACCATTAGAGAAGTCAGATATGGCTCGAACTAAAGGAAAGCAAGGAAAAAACAACAAGAAGCACCCTCTCACAACTCCCATCGAAGCACCGGAAGCCGGAGAGGTGAAGGCTGAAAACGGCGGCAGAAAACTTCCTCGGCGGCTAGACCTAAAAATCGCCTCTCAAAGGCCAGGGTACCAGATGGTCACTCAGGACACGACTGACAACACAATGAGCAATTATTATTAGGGGCCTTATTATTATAGTATAGCTTTGGATATTATTTTAAATTCAACGAAGCCAGTTGACTTTAATATATGTCAACTCTTCCTCCACAATTGGAGGTCAAGATAAGATCAAAATAAAGATATATTCCCTGACCCTGACCCAAATTTGTGACTACGTTCTTTTCCAACCAAGATATTGATCTAAACTAAACCAACTTTTTCCAATAACTCAAACTAATTAGTGTATTTGAAATTTCATAGTGACTAAATAAAGATGAATCCAAGGAAAATTGATCTTTAAACTGATCATAAAGCAAATGAAAAGCGACAAGAATTTTTTGGAATGAAATAAAGAGAAGGAAAAAGACTTGAAAAGATTACATGTATGTATTTTTTTATTTTAAAAACTGACTAGTCCTAGTATAATTAACACAAAACACTATTGGGTACGAGAAAAAAAAAACTATTGGGTATAAAAAATAATTTTATTTATATATTGAAAGAGTGGGAACATAAACGTTGTTGCTATTGAATTAACTGAAAAAGTTATTAAGAAATATCGATGACAAAAACTTGGAGTGGAGGCGGTTAGACATAGTAACATTCTAGCTGTCGAATTTACTTACCAGCATGCAAATTTCTTAGAAAGGTTATCATTTTTCCATCTCTTAACTGAAAATTATTTGGAGAAACTGAAAATTGTGGAAGTGAATAACAATTTCATGTGTAAGTTTCAAGATGCACTATATCTAGGAGATATTGAAGCTCGTGTTAAGATGTGTGGAGGTGATTGGCCTATCACTGGAAGGGATGTGAGGATGTTGATATTGACGAGTAACAAGAAAGATGAGGTAAGTTTGACGTACATTTGATTTTAAATAGAAAACAAAACCAAAAAACAACGACCAAGTACAAAAACCTGTTTTGGTGTTTTTGCCATTTAGAAATAATATCGGATACCTTTGTTCATCTTCTTACATGTGAGGTCTAACGATCTCCAAAGTGTGAGCTCGTGCTTTTTGAACTTTCACACATATTTTAATCATTAATTTTAGTTATTTTATTTATTTTAATTATCCTTATATAATAAAACACAAGTAAATTCACAACTAACTGCAACCCTATCTATTTGACACCTGTCTCAAATCTAAAATTTTGCACTTTCACTTTTCTAAAAACCTAAACTATACGGAAAAAAAATTTCACTTTTCTCTTTCATCATCCACAATCTCCATCTCTTCCATTTTTTTCTCTCTAAAATCTCTATGAATTACTTATTAATTATTAATTATTTATTTTTTTCAAACTAATTAATTAATAGAAAAAATTTTAATTTAAAAAGCAATAATTTCTGCTTAATTTTCTCAAACGATAATTTTTCACGAAACCACCATCTATTTCTCAACCACTCTCGATTGTTTAAAATTTAAATTAATTATCTATTTAAAGTATGTCAAAAACAAAATAATAACATTTTAACTATATCAAAAAAATAATAATTCCCGTACGAAGTACGGTTCCAATAGTAGTAGTTAATAAGACATAAAATAGAAAATATCACACAAATTTTGCATAGAAGATACTTTAAAGTTATTGATAAAACATCTATAATAAACAAAAAAAGTATATAAATATGGTTATTGATTTAGTTTTAATGTCATATGGCTCTTGACTCTATTGCTTTTGATTTCAGTTCATGGAATGTGCGATGTCGCTGAGCAGTTGGCAACTAAGTTGGGAGACTGCATGCCTTCATTGTCTGAAGGTACTCCGTCACTTCTAATGCCTTCAACCCCTGTGATGTGTGGAGGTGATTGGCCTATCATTGAAGGATGAGATAAACTAAAAATCCACGATCTAGGCCATGAATGAATGTTGTTTTTTAATTCAGTTTTTGGTTTTAGTTTTTCGATTTTAGATTTTTAGTTTTGGATTTTTGTTATTAGATTTTTGTTTCAAAAATCCAGAAAATATGGTTTTTGGTTTTTTGAGTAAAATAACGACAACAAAAAATCTAAAATTTTGAATTGGAAATAATGACAAAATCGATTTTTAAAATTCTAGAGAAACGAAAATTTTAAAATTTTGATTGGTAAGACAATGAGTTTTTGAAAATCAAAAATCAAAAACTCTTCTAAATCCCATCAGACATTCAAGGCCTTAGTCTTAGGAGACGGGATAACCGCTCCATTAAGTAAAATGATTACTTACGTCTCTATGTCTTTCAGGAAAAGAATCTTGGCCAAGCCAGAATGATGGTTGGTGGTGAATCCGGGTAGTTAGGATCGATGATAAACTTGTAATAAAATATCGAATCCTTTACTTATTAAATAAAATATCTAGATTGTTTTCTTTACACTAATAATGTATAAGAGCACAATTATCGGCAAATCCTTACAAGGGATTTCTAACAAATATTTTATTAATACTTTTCTATGTAGTTTAATTAAATAAATAAATTTTAATCATTAACCAATTGTAAAGTGACCGGCAAAAATCTCTCCAATGTTTTTGTAGGGTTCTCTACCCAGGACCATTTCTTCTTCTCTCTCTTTTTTTCAATTGTTTTAATTTTTTTTAATGTTCAAAACCCCTATTAGATACCTGCAATAATCATATGCTCTAATGACTAGGTAGGGAATCTTAGAATAATATATAATGAGAATTGTTTAAGGATTGGACCCTGAAAATGGATTGAAGAATGGACTAAGTAAGCAACTCTAGCTGCTTCACTTTTCACCTTTACATCTTCATACATTTTTAAAGAGGCTTCGGAAAATTTCTTCAATCTCTCTAAAAGCTTCCCCAAACTCGAATGCATATTCGACAAATCCGAAACCAACACCGAACCGCCTTTTTCTTCGCCCAACATCTCCATATCCAACGAGAACCCCTTTATTGACCCGCTAAGTTCATCAGACGGCAGTGATTTTATCCCAGCAGACCAGTCCCGACACAACACGAATATCGGAGGGGCCAGGACACGACGTGGAGACCATGGTCTTTGGTTTCTTGTAGAACGTTCTTGAGGGAGCAAGATACAGTTGTGAAGCCAACCATTGAGAGCTTCCACATAACAAGTCATACTGTTAACCAAATCTACAAAGCTAAGACCAAAACACTCTGTTCCGTCTAGAAGTTCTGACAAAATCCGTCGCTTAGAGGCACTTTCAGGCGCTGTTTTGGAGGAATTTCGACAATGGTAAGCCAATGAAATGGTAATGTACTGGGAATGATGACATTCAAGCATCGCTTTCCACATTCTTATCAACCTAAAGAGGGAAGCAAATAATTTCACAATAAGTCTGAATCAAAAAGTTAAGAGACTTTTGGTTATTAGTTACCATACCCTTGAAGAAACTCTAAGAGCTGTGGCTGGAGCTCATCGTCTCTGATTCTCTCAATCCGCTTTGAAATCGAATCAACAGATTGAATTGCGACTCTGATTCTTGAATAAAGATCTTTAGCAGCTGCTCTTGTTTTATCCATCGATTTAGCGCTGTGATCCTTTGCAAATTGGTTCCTTAACTGCTTGCATTTTCGATCATACTCTTTCCTAATCATCTCACTCGCCTACAGAAAAAAAAAAACAAATGAGATGTGAACTTCATTGAGGACAACACCAACCACCATAGAGTCATGACCTAAGATTTTTTACCTTGACTTCATCATAGAGTTTTCTCTCCCATGCGTAGAACCGATCAAGCGAAGAAGAGTGACTTCCGGAGATCATACAAAACTCTTCGTTGAAATCACTTCCACTTTCATCATCATGATCTTCTTTTGATGCCTGGATCAACGGATTTCTAGAAGTGGAGGATCTTGAAGACGATGTTCTCTTCCACACAATGACTTTAGTAACTTGATGACTCAATGACTCTACATTAAAGCTTAATTTAGATACTAAAACAAATAACAAAGACAGAGTAGTGATAAACCGAACCAAAAACCAGACCTTGAGAAACTGGTGAACAACTCTTCCCTCTACAACAAGCTCGCTTCAAAGCTGCAAGAAATGCTATTGAATTTCCCTTTCCTGGTTAACAAAACAAACACTCACGAATCAAGCTTCAATTCAATTTTCAAAATCAACATCCATTAACACAATCAAAACAGATATCAGACCTGTCATATCAGCAAATCCGACTCTGATTTTGTTAGCTTCAAGCATTCTTGAAACTTCTTTTCCAGATTCAGAAGCTCTAAAGAACTTATGCTCTATATCTTTCATATTCGACACAAAGTCTTTAGCTCTATGTGTGATAAACTCTGAAGCATCTTCTCTTTCACCATTTCCAGCTTCATCATCTTCACAACTCTGTTTCCTCTGCTCTGGTTTAAAACTCGAGTCTTGCAAAGTCTTTTATTGAGAACTTTTACAGGTCTTGTTCATCTAATTTTCTCCCAAGCCTCTTCAGCCTGATGTTATGTTCTTATGGTTCGATTGAACGAAGACTCAGTTCTTACCTGGAAACAACGTCTATGAATTGGCTCTGTGAGTATCCAGTCCAAATCCTGTTACAAAACTCATCTATAAATGCTTCCGATGAGAACTTGTTGTTCCTATCCTTTCGTCTTATGCCGGTGAGACTCAAGTACATGGAATTCTCTACAACGTCCCAATGTCATTCGATAAGGACAATTCACCATCTTTCCAATCTGATTGCGAATGTGGTTGCGACTCATCTTGAACTCGCTAGTGACTTGATGCTCCTTTGCTCACGTCTTCGAGTTCTCTTGGTTATGATGTTGAAATATCTATCATCTTTATCACTTGTTCATTATGCTATTACCTTTGTTGTATCAAGCCTTGTTTTGGGCAAAACTCTAAACTTTGTAAGCTCTTCCTACGTTTGATTTAATGGAAAACAAAGTGTTTGCACAAAAAAAAAAGAATATTTTTATTTATATATTGAGAGTAGAAACATAAACGTTACTTGTCCCCCCTAGTACGTATGTGCTATGGCTTTCTCACGAAGGACTGGACGGTCCGGATTTCACACGGGTATAGAGAGGCTAATCGTCTCGCAGATGGATTGGCTAGCTATGCTTTTTCTCAACCCTTAGGGGTCATTATCTTTGATTTTTGTCCTGCTTTTGGTATGTCGATTTTGGACGATGACTCTCGAGGAACTGGGTGTCCGCGACGATTTCGTGTGTAATTTGCGTTGGTTTTATTTCTAATAAATTGAGGGAGACTATGTCTCCTCTCTCACACCAAAAAAAAAAAAACGTTGCTATTGAATCATCTAATAAAAAGTTAATAAGAAAGATCAGTGGCAAAAACTTGTGGTGGAGGCGGTTAGAGGACGTGGCAGAGGAGGAGAAAACGTCGGCATTGCCTCCTCTAGATTGTCTTGGCTGTTGCTCAAAGGGTTAAGTTGGCTGGAAGCATGGCCGGCGTAACTTAACAAAATTGAATTCTTATCGCGAAAAAATAAAATACTTAACGTAAAAGAAATTTATCATGGATAATTTAAAAAATGTTTTAGGTTTCCGAAAAAACACAGCATATGAAACTAATACAATGTATCATCACTTTGGACTAAAAACCAAAAGCATATTGTTGATCATATCAACAAGTTCTAACAACGCAAGAGTAAATATGCCTCATAGTCATAGACTCTAAGGGAGGGACTTTAAGCACACGATCAACCCATTCAATCTGACCCCAAACTTCACCATCGAGGCTCTTGTCAAGCAAAATCACAGCACACCAAATTTTCTTGGTTCGATCAAAAGGAGGCGACGGAGGACTATCCCAAAAGATTACGAGCTTCCCACCATAAGCACAAATTGCAGTATCATCTCTAGAATACGCATCAAGTCCTTCCAAACCCTTGATCGGTCTCCACTTTTTTGACTTTGTTTCATACCAGGAGCATTTTTTATGCACATAAGAGTACCTTACATTCTCTATCACACAAAAGCTTTCCTCCAAGTGTCCCTCAAAAAATTCCCATTTATTTTCTTTTACAAGGTAAACAAAGTTCTTCGTATCGGTCTTCATAAAAATCTTTCCACTCCTCGGTAGAAGCTTTATACAGAAAGAGCACCGAACCAGAGAGCCAGGGTATGGTAAAGGTTTCCATGTTTGAGTCTTAGGATTAAAAACCTCACCCCAATACTCACGTAAATTATCTTTACAACCTCCCATCACATATATTTTCCCATGGAGGACGCATACAAGGGGGTCCCTGCGAGCCACATTCATGCTAGGGGCATCACGCCACTTGCCACTCACGCCACAAGACATAACCGACGAAGAGGAGAGCGAGTCTTCGCTGCCAAACTTGTAAAGTTCTGCACCGACCCTTAGGTATATTATATTTGGTGGGTTAACAAAATAGGGAGAGGGCACTGGTACCAATAAATATCCAGTAGACTTTTCTTGAGTCGTGCATTGACGATCGGGTTTTATCCAAAGACCAAACCAGATGAGGCTATGATCAAAGGGCGATTCTAGGCTGAGATAAACACATTGTTCTTGAGTTTTAAGTTCGGCTCGTACCTTATATAACATCTTGGAAAGGACGAGCGAACGGAAGCTCTTGGAGACAAGAGTGAGCTTTGGGTAGTGTGTTTTCGATATGCGAGCCAAGCAGTTCAAAACAATGTCGTCAGGTAGTAATGAAAACGACGGCGGAAGAGCCGGCGACGGCTGTAGAGGATGGTTCTGCAGCTCTATATTGGACTTCATAGCGGCGCGTGTATTGGTGTTGAGAATAACCACGATTAGGGTTATTTATAAAACCAATATATAATGATGTTAAAAAAAAAAAATCTGGTGCATAAAGGACCCATCGACCGTCTGATTTAGTCAAACCAATAATCTCACGTTTTATTCTTTTGCTTTTTTTCAGGGTTTTGAAAACCGGACCACACTCGATAGTGGAAACGGTCCGACCGTGAAACCGAGGGCTTTCAGATTTGGCTTTTGGTAAAAAACTGGTATTGGAAAAATCGTGAAATCCGTACATAGCATTTACTCTTCGGAAAAATTGAAGATATTGAGTGGAGATTGTTTCATCGTAATTATATTAATACCCTCTTCTAAATTTTTAATACCTTACTGGTCCACCAGAGTTAGAATTATTAGTGTAAGCAACTCTAGCTGCTTCACTTTTCACCTTTACATCTTCATACATTTTTAAAGAGGCTTCGGAAAACTTCTTCAATCTCTCTAAAAGCTTCACCAAACTCGAATGCATATTCGACAAATCTGAAACCAACACCGAACCGCCTTTTTCTTCGCCCAACATCTCCATATCCAACGAGAACCCCTTTATTGACCTGCTAAGCTCATCATACGGCAGTGATTTTATCCCAGCAGACCAGTCCCGACACAGCACAAATATCGGAGGTGCCAGGACACGACGTGGGGACCATGGTCTTTGGTTTCTTGTAGAACGTTCTTGAGGGAGCAAGACACAGTTGTGAAGCCAACCATTGAGAGCTTCCACATAACAAGTCATACTGTTAACTAAATCTACAAAGCTTAGACCAAAACATTCTGTTTCTTCTAGAAGTTCTGACAAAATACGTCTCTTAAAGGCACTTTCGGGCGCTGTCTTGGAGGAATTTCGACAATGGTAAGCCAATGAAATGGTAATGTACTGGGAATGATGACATTCAAGCATCGCTTTCCACATTCTTATCAACCTAAAGAGGGAAGCAAATATTCAACAATATAAGTCTGAATCAAATTCAAAAAGTTAAGAGACTTTTGGTTATTAGTTACCATACCCTTGAAGAAACTCTAAGAGCTGTGGCTGGAGCTCATCGTCTCTGATTTTCTCAATCCGCTTTGAAATCGAATCAACAGATTGAATCGCAACTCTGATTCTTGAATGAAGATCTTTAGCAGCTGCTCTTGTTTTATCCATCGATTTAGCACTGTGATCCTTTGCGAATTGGTTCCTTAACTGCTCGCATTTTCGATCATACTCTTTCCTAATCATCTCACTCGCCTGCAGAAAAAATAAACATATGAGATGTGAACTTCATTGAGCACAACACCAACCACCATAGAGTCATGACCTCAGATTTTTTACCTTGACTTCATCATAGAGTTTTCTCTCCCATGCGTATAACCGATCAAGCGAAGAAGAGTGACTTCCTGAGATCATACAAAACTCTTCGCTGAAATCACTTCCACTTTCATCATCATGATCTTCTTTTGACGCCTGGATCAACGGATTTCTAGAAGTCGAGGATCTTAAAGACGATGTTCTCTTCCACACAATGACTTTAGTAACTTGATGACTCAATGGCTCTACATTAAATGCTTAATTTAGACACTAAAACGAATAACAAAGACAGATTAATGATAAACTGAACCAAAAACCAGACCTTGAGAAACTGGTGAATAACTCTTCCCTCTACAACAAGCTCGCTTCAAAGCTGCAAGAAACGCTATTGAATTTCCCTTTCCTGGTTAACAAAACAAACACTCACGAATCAAGCTTCAATTTCAATCTTCAAATCAACATCCATCTACAAAATCAAAACAGACATCAGACCTGTCATATCAGCAAATCCGACTCTGATTTTGTTAGCTTCAAGCATTCTTGAAACTTCTTTTCCAGATTCAGAAGCTCTAAAGAACTTATGCTCTATATCTTTCATACTCGACACAAAGTCTTTAGCTCTATGTGTGATAAACTCTGAAGGATCTTCTCTCTCACCATTTCCAGCTTCATCATCTTCACAACTCTGTTTCCTCTGCTCTGGTTTAAAACTCGAGTCTTGCAAAGTCTCTGAGCCACATTTTGCCACATTCCCTTGACTAAACTTATCTAATCCTATAACTGCTGCATCACAATCAATCTCGGTTTGTTCACTTAACCCTACAAATCTAAAGTTATCGAAATCGTCACAGGTGTCAAAATAGTCCCAAGAAGACGTCTCTGGCCGGCGAGGACGCGGCGGAGGAGGAGAGAACGTCGGCATTGCCTCCTCCAAATCATCGTCGCCGTCGCTCAGAGGGTTAATCGTGAAAGTCACAGTAGCATTAGCCGTCCCCGTCTTCATGTAGCTTAGATTCAAAAGGGGTTTAGGGTAAGGGTTTGGATTCGAGTTATGACTCAGTGGCGAGTCAACCGAATCGTCAGGGTAAGAGGAGTTATGAGAAGGAGATTTCTCAGGCTCAGTGGCGGTTAACGACGGAGATGATTCCTCAGCCGTCTCCGCCTCCGCGTATTGACGGAGACAAGCTCCAATGTTTCGGAGTGAGCGGATGTACGACACGTGTGCGGCGGCTAAAGCACATCTCGAATCCATAGCTTGTTTGACAAATCTCTTCCTTTCTTGACATAGCTGAAGCGGCTCCTTCTTCTTCTTCATCAATGTTTTCGAGTTTGAACATCCCATTTTCTCCAATATCGAATGACCCATTTCTCAAAACTAAAAGAAATAAAAATCGTAACTTTGGATTTGTTCTACCCTGAAATCTCTCACAGTTGTTACAAAACAGAACAAACTAAAGAACCCATTTTGAAAAGACGGTAAAAAAATGACAAGTCTTGAAGTTTTGTTTTTTTCCTTTAATGGCGGTTGTGAGAATTAAGAAGAAGAGAGTGAGCAGTAGCTATCAGCACGCGAAAAGGAAGGTAGTTGGGGAATCACTTAATGTAAATATAAGCAAGAATCCAAAATGCTTATTCAAGGAGAAACCTGAAAAGGGGCTTCGATCAGACAAATCTTGAGGGCAAAAGAAAAAATGAATTTTTGAACAAATGGTGAGAGAGAAGAAACAGAGAGAGGTGTGGAGAAATTTTGTCTTGGTTGCATCGTTTTACGAGAAGAAAATAAAATATTAGTAAAAAAAAAAAAAGTGCAGAGATTTTAGTTCATTCCAATACAGATCATTACTTCAAAAGCTGAGCTAGAAAAAAAGTTAAAGCAGTGAGAAAATCCTAGCGAAAATTTCAAAATTCTCTCTCTAGATACTACAAAATCTATGTTATGGGCTTTATTGAATATGAACATGACAGCTACACACTTTGAAGTGATAGGGTCAGGACACTTTGCTCGTCAAAATGGACGAGTTACTCCACCAATAGAAATCTGGAGAATTGCATCCGTTACCGTGGAGAACGATAGAGAATATTCATATGTTTATTAAAGAGAAATCAAAAGACCAGGTAAGCTATATGGAAAGGAATTCGCCAATTTGAAACTCGATTGAAAACACAGTACTGAACTTAAGTGGTTCTTGAAAAACATAGTTATTGTATATTAAAGCATACTGTAGTTATTGAAAATACAATACTTAATTTGTCATTTTTTCTTCGGACCATCTTATTCAGCACTACATTTTCAATTTATGGGCCACGAAAGAACTTTTGAATTTGGGCCTATGAATATAGGTCTCAATGTCTGAAACTTTTGCTTTCGAGTTTTGAAGCGCTAATTTTACTTCGCTGTTTTCACTTGTTTAACTATGCTATCATTTTGTTATGTTATCACATGTCTTCTGGCTATTATGAAATCCATGAATCTCATTGCAAGTAAGTTTTTTCAGGTGCTTTGGCCTTTCTTCTGTCATAAGATCCATGGTTCTGGCTTATGAGAATTGATTTAAACTACATATTTCCCTTGCTAAAATCAGCTTCTTTTTTTTTTTTTTTTTTTTTTGTCAAGGGCTAAAAATCAGCTATTTTATGAATCTTACATGAATCCTACAAGATCAAAGCATTAAGGTTTTTGAAACTAGTAAAAGTAATAAAGTGGTTCCAGAAAACAGTGTGGAACCTCTAACAAAGTAACCATAGGGGAGATTTTCGAAATAAATTGAAATGAGAAAATTCATCCCTACGGTACATTATAGTTATCGAAGCAATCTTGCAAGTAGCCCTGGGTGTTCGGATTTTCGGATCGGATCAGATCGGATATTTCGGATTTCGGATTTTTCGGATAGGAGAATTTAATATCCGTTCGGATTTTATGATTTTTCGGATCGGATTCGGATCGGGTTTTTTCGGATTCGGATAATCCGGAGAGGATAATTCATTATCCGTTCCGTTCGGATTTTTATGACCATTTAGATCGGATTCGGTTCGAATATTTTCGGATTTGGACCGGATTTTTGGAAAAAAAAAAACTAAAAATTCCATTTATTTTTTTAAAAATTGGTTATATTTTGGAAAAATTGTATAGTTTTAACAAATATAACTTAAAATTTTCAGATATCTAGGTTATTTCAAATATTTTTTGTTATTTGCTATTTTTTTAATATAAAATTATAACTAATATTTTTGAATATCTAATTTTTTTCGGGTTTTCGGATAAACCGTTCGGATTTCGGATCGGATCGGATTATTCGGGTTGGATAATTCATTATCCGTTCGGGTTTTAAGACTATTCAATTCGGATTCGGATTCAGATTTTTCGGATCGGATCGGATCGGATTTTCGGATTTCGGATTTTATGCCCATGGCTACTTGCAAGCCTTGACTTTTCGTACGTACGCCTCTTAAAGACCCACCCATCCACTCTCAAATGATTATAATGTCGACACTATTATTTTTGGGAAAAATTGCTGTAAACGATTATATGAAATCATATGAACACTGATCAAATTCAAAGATTTAAACATTCTTCTTTAAAGATTAGATACAAAAGATTCTTTACTCCATATACCAAATCTAGGAGATATCATTTTATAATATGTGTAGAAATAAATCCAATTAAAAATTAATAAATTACTTTTATCCACAACTAACATAACTACAATAATTATTATACGATTTAAAAGTGATAGACCTTTACAAAGTAATTATGTGAATACCGGATTCGGGGTGGATATATCAGATAAATATGGGCAGCTCTATAGCTACAAATATCGTAATTAAGACAACACGATGAATTAGAAAATAAATTTGTAGTACTAAATATTTGAGGATTTATGGTTTTTTTCTTCTTCTTGTCGAGAATAGAAAATAACTAGGGAGGGATGTTTGGTGTCCACAGACCAAATATCTGAAATTATTGGCCTACCAATAGAGACCCGAGGAATAATAATTGAATCTTTAATCATATCATATACTACAATTACTACCAAAAAAAAAAATATGATATACTACAATTAAAATTACGAGTAAATACGTAGGCATGAATGATACAAAAAAATAAAAATAAAAAAAATACGTAGGGATGAATTAAAATAATCAAATACACCATACGATTGCGTGTATATTTAAACTGAGTGGCATGGTAACACACAATTCCCCTCTCCAAGCAACAATGATCTAAATTATATATAGAAAAATAAAAAGATTTTCTTTTTCTTTTTAGAAACAATAATATGTTGATTGGGAATCGACCACGGCCTCAAATGCAGAGAACAACAAGCATCACGAGGATCACCGTCGAGGTTGATGATGATCAGACCACCGGCCAAGACTCTGACGTGGCTATGGCGGGGGTTGACGCCGGGGATAATTACGACCAGCGGTTCTTGGGGATGATGTCGCCGGGAAATCACCGGAGGAACGAGAGAAAAGACGGTGGGAGATCATCATCATCATCGTCGTCTTTTCTTGGAAACTGTGGCTTTTGCAAACGCCGTTTAGCTCCGGGTCGTGATATTTACATGTACAAGTATGTCTACATATTAATTACCCCTTTCTTAATTATTTATCATTTTACAAATCTTTATTTTTTAACCTCTGACTACATACTATAAATACCCAAAAAAAAAAGAGAGGTTCTTTGATGACGATATTTTATCGCTAAAAATCAATTTCTTTGCTGAAAACTCTGAGTGACGAAATTAATTTTGTCTTTATATGAAAGTTACTGATAGGAAAAAAAAAAACGTTAAGAAAACAGAAAACAGTGAATCAAATATATGGCTAGTCGCAAGTTTTCCTTTGTGGTTATAATGTTTTGACGAATTTAAGTCTGAAATTTTGAAACAACAAACGGATTTTATAATTTGAATTCTTTGAAGTATTTCATCGATATACTTTTCTTGTATTTAGTTATATTTATATATTTGTATCTGATCAGTGTAAAAATAAATTGCAGAGGGGACGCAGGGTTTTGTAGCATAGAATGCAGAGAACAGCAAATGGAGCACGACGAAGGCAAAACCCGAAACCGTGTCGTACCATCACCATCAAAATAATTAATAAATGCATTACTCAAATTTCCTATTATTAAGTCTGTGTGTGGTTTTAACTTGAGATTGTTATAGTTAATTATTAGTTAGCGTCATTATGTAAAAATCAATCCTCAAACAAAATTGAAATGAAACCATCTTTCATGTCCGGGAGACTCTTATTTTATTTTCACTCTACATTGTCTCTTTTATAAATCTTGGTTTATTTACTTTGACGATATGCTTTTTATTACTTTTTGCAGTCTTAAATTAAGTTAACCTATTTGATAAGAAAAATAACAATAATTAGCTTAAAGAACAAGTAGTTTAATACTCCTAAAACAGCATACTTTAAGCGCTAGTGAAGGTTGAAGTAAGCGCACCACGAACCTCGTTTTAATAAACTAAATCCAACACCATATGCAACTCGCGGTAATTAAGATATTACTAGTAATTAATAAAAGTATAAATTATGTTTTAAAAGTACGTCACATCATTTGCCGTATATTATAGCTCCACCATGAATAGTGACAGTGTGAATAATTCCTATGGGACATTATGAACTTTCTTATGATATAGTACTAGTTTTGTCACGAAATAATTGGTGGAAATTTCTAAAAAAAGTTTAAATAATGGATTTAAAATGGAGGTCACTGTCTCGTGACGACGAAAGCGTCTGATGATAAATAATGAGGTGTAGAGTAAATTAATGCGAACACACATCACACCCGATTAAAGCTTAGTGATGACCTAATAACCATTTGCTATTTTACTATATGAAAGAAGAACATCAAGAGATGTATTGGAAAATATTGATACATGTATACTGGAAATATTTTATTTATTCCACAAAAAGGTTTATACATGTTGTAGAAGACTCTATACATTAATTGTTATCCAAAAATGTATCCGTTATAAAAGAAAAAGACTTATACATGCTGGAAAATATTTTATACATGTTGTGAAAAGGTTAAAATAGTTTATAATTTTGATGGTTTCATAGAAATTAAATGTTGTTTGATATTTTTCACATGAACTGAAAAAAACTAAATAGATTTTTATGTTTTTACAACATTAGGTACTTTTGAAGAATTCTTTACTGTCTAATTTATTTAAAACTGATTTCGATTTTATAAATTTAAGACATTATTTGAAACAGAAAAATACTTCTAAAAACAATATTTAAATAAAAAAGAAAGGTGCTTAGTATATACTGTACAATGGTAAATGAAAATGGATAGTTATGACTTATGAGTAGCTTATAGATAGGGTTAGGTTTATAATTACTCTATAGATTTTTTTTTGGTAGGATAATTACTCTATAGATTAATTATATAATTTTGTTTTTTCTTCGCTCGTCTTCTGAACTCCAAACTTCGAGGCTTAGTTGTTGGAGTTTCCGGAGTCATCATATTTTGTCTTCGTTACTAATAATTGGTTAATTATCAATAAATACTGTATTAAATAGTTGAAGGGAAATAACTAGATTCATTTGGTATCAGACTATCAGGGTATCTTTAATTAATTTAGTCGTCCCACAGGAGTAATTTGAATTATTTGGGCGGGCCATCAACTCTTCTTCTTTGTTTTTTTGTCAAGATCAATCGCTTCTTTTTATTAATAAAAACTCATTGAGGTCACTGATGATGCCATGTAAATATTTAAACATCTTTTCAATGATTTTTGAACCGAGAATCGGTCCATTGCATTCAAAGGAAAATACACACTTGAATGTATAAGTATATATTTAAAATAGAATTATTATGAAAACGACCATTAAATTTAAAATCTTTTGTTTGCCATTTTTTTTTAAACTAAACTAGATTGAATTTTCTCAACCACGATGAAATAATACAATAGCATAGAACAAAACTTAAGAATTTGAAAGAGCAAGTTTTCAGTCAAAATCTACAACAATTTACAGCACAACGTCTAACTTATTGTATGAGTCATACTACTCGTAGATCAATATTGGACCGAAACCATGATTAAAATATCTTAAAATTTAAGCTGTTTACACACATATGAAACCGAATCATAAGCGATATTGAAATTATGGTCCAACCTAGAAACACTTGCAAATATACCAACCCATCCGGATTACTACAAATACATGCTTTCATAATTTTACACCCTACAGAGATCAAACTAAAAGCTCTTTGATCTCTCAGAAACACATGCTTTCATAATTTTAACATAAAATAAAAACCAAACAAAGACGCAAATTAAAGACTTGAAATTATGAGCTAATTAAAGGTCTTAAATGCTTCTTCTTGTTCACTTGTATTCCAAGATCATGTTATTTTCCGGCGCCAGCCCAACGCACGCCCTAAGAATGTTCTCCAGCATAGCTCGCTGCTTCGAAAGCGCGTTAACCACCGGCGTTCCCGGCGGCACAAGCGGTGCCTTGGTGAGGTAGCTGAGTATGGTGGCCACAGGATGGAAAGAATGAAACTTCCCCTGCCAAAAAAAAAAAGAATCAAAACATCAAAACCGCGGTTCAATGAAAACTAGAAAACCCAAATGACCAGCATTGTGAACTCACGAACCTCTCCCTCGGATTTGAACTGGATCCTGGTGCTGAGCTCTGCGAGGAGAACAAGATCCAAGATGATTGGAGCAGCTAAGAGAGAGTCCTCGCAGGTATTGTGCATCACGATTGTGTTTTTCCCTCCCATGAATATCTCTGATGTATACTCGTCCATCGCTCGCTTACTATCAGCAACATATGGTACATACTGCAAAACAAAGACACGAATGGGATCAATGGGCATTGAATTTTGCCAACATAAACAGGTTTTGAGTGTCTCTTCGGTTTCTAGCTTTACCTTGATGACAACAACATGGTCCGGGTGTTCCCCAGGCTCAAAGAGGATACCGTTGCTAGCAACCATATCGTCCACGACATTGCTTTTCGAGATCTCCTTAGATCGGAATGTCTGTGGAGCTGAGAGGTTCATTCCATCGTTGTTCCCCAAGTGATTGTAGCTCACAATTGAAGTAGGCTGTAAACAAAAACAGAGAATCAATGAAACAAGGTCTTTCGACAGGTTTCTTCACAAAGAAGAAAAAAGTTACTTGATACACAAGCCAAACAAACCTTGATCCCTGCACCAACAAGGAAATCAACCAAGACAGATTTCATCTTGGTTTGACCACTCTTGAAATCATCTCCACCGATCAAAACATTGTTCCTGATCGCCAAATCAATAAGACCTACAACAAAATCCCCAAGAAATTCATTCAAAACAGTCATGATTCCCAATTTCGATTGATCAATGATGACTAAACTTTAACTATATGAAACCTGGAACAAAGGTGTTCTGAGGGCTTCCATTGATGAACGGGATGCCTTCAAGAACACAAGCTATAGCATAAAGCGTTGAAGGAGAGATCTCGGCCTCATCCCTCTCCACAGACTCCATGAGATTCTCCATTGTGTCGTTTAACCCAACGACCACATTGCTATAGCGCTCTGTGTTAGCCGTCCAAAGAACCACAACCTTATCCACCTTATTCTTCTCCTTAAACTCCCTAAGATTCAACATCACACATACACACATAACACAATAACATCAATAAACAGAGGAGATATATTAGATTCTACAAAACAAGAAAAACTCTGTCTCTACCTCATGTCCTTGATGATGTGGTCGACTTGTTCCTTCTTAGTACCTTTGATCACGTTGTTAGCACGTGATCCTTGATTAGCAGCGATGAAATCAGGATTGTAGATCCCAGGGAGTGGCACAATGTTCTCCATGTAAGGCCTAAGCTGTTTCTGCAAGTCGATATCAAGAACCTTGGCTCTAGCCATGGCGTCGGCTAAGTTCATATCACTAATATCCCATCCTCCAAACACAACATCATCAGGATTCACCTGTTTTTCAACAACAATCCCCAAATCAAAACACAATATATATGAAAAAAAAACTGTATAAGATTTGTTTTAAAAGCTATCATTTTTTCTTTTAAAAAAACGGACCATTGGAAGGAGACTCTTGAAAGGAGCATAGATCTCTTCACCGTTAAAGGATCCGACCCGAATCGATGATGCTTGAGTCAGTGACCCGAAGTAATTCGCTTGTTGCACTTTGTCCTTCGTTGCCCACGAGATTCCTCTGTTTATTTATTCAATTTTCCGATGAAAAATCTTTAAAAAAAAAAACAAAATCAAAAATCATTTCACGGATTCGATAAAAAGACTCACTCTTTGTTGGCAATGACACCAGCGGTGAGAGTTGATCCATTGTTTCCTCCCCAACCCACAAGCATAACCCTTTTAAGACCAAAAAAAACGCATCAACGACGGAGAAATCGAGGAATTACGTTAAAAATCAAAACTTTGTAAGAGTAATATTGTTTTACCCTAATTTGGGGACACGAGTATCGGTTTTGAAATCGTATTTGACAGTCTTTGGCTTCACAATCCATTGGTAAGTGCCATTGATGTTCTCATGAACAACCTCCGTCGTCTCGTAATCGTACACAGAGTTAATCTCATTCTCTGTGTACTTCACGTTCGGGCTCTCAACTTTAAAGCTCTCAATGAACATTTTCTTTTTGCAGAAAAGGAAAAAAACTGTTTTATCGGATTTGGGTGAGTATTGTGCTTCTCTAATCAGCGGAGGAGTGGAAGTTTATATAGACGAGACGGTAAGGGAGATAGAGACACGTGGCGTCACTTCAGTGGTTGGTGGTCCCTATTTGCCCAATGCATGTGAGCTCGTGATGCTTCTGGTTCATACTGAGCCACACGTGTGGGTCTCACACGTGAGAGGCCCTGAAGAGAAAAAATGTGACACGTCAGATACCTGGTCCATACACGTGGCATCGTTTTTTGCTGATGATAGCAAAGTCCTGTCGGTTTTTTTTCGTGGGTCCCACATTTGTGTTGATGGTATTCGAAGAAGGTTGAACGTTAGTTAGTTCCGTTAATTTGGTAAAAACGACAGCCTTTCGTCATATATAGGACCGTTACTTCCGTTACGGTTAATAAACGGTAGTGTTTCGTAAGTTATGGAGGAAAGAGAGTGACTAACACGCACCACAGTATGACTGCCACGTGATTATGTAAGGAATCACTTCTAGCGATGGCGCGTGCGATAGTTAAAATCGCCATTAACGGTCGTTTGAAACAAAAGTACGACCGTTTAAAGACTTTTCTGTCGCCGTTTATGGGTCCTAATGGAATCTTGTTGACTGGCTTTGACACGTGAATTACCCTTTTAATCTTTTATAATTACCATTTTGTATGTTATTAATTGACACTTGCATTCATTAGTTTAGTCAAAATGCCGATGATTTCAAGGTACCTATTTTTGTTGTGAATTATTATTGACTTATTTTTTTGTACAATGTACACAGTAAACAATTATAATAATTTTTATTGGCCAATGTATCATAATGAAAATATTAGTTATATATTTAGTTTGAAATTGAAAAGTAATAAACAATTATTCTACATTAAACAAATATTTAGTTTTTTAAAAAAACAAATATTTAGTTTAAAACATTGATTGTATAAAATTACCTTCACACTTTTTACGCTAGACTGGTTCAAGTGATCATCCACTCACGTTACAAATTATAAAATTATCACAAAAGAAAAATACAAATTATTAGATTTGAGAATCAATCATTGTAAATATACATGGCATGACTAAATTATGTAATTTGATTTGATTTTGTAACCGGAATTCTTTCATTTCTATTTCAATAATGATTAGTCATTTGAAAGCTTTAGATGAAAAAAAAAATCCAACTTTTCACATGCCTTGAAAATTATTCTAGACATCGGTCTTGGGATGAATCATTTAATTAGTGGACCAATATGAACTGATTTGTAATACAATTTCTTTTTAAAATGTAGCATTATATTCAGATTTGGGGCATGTTAAAAAAACATATATCTCTCATAAATCTGTTTAATTAATATAGCGTTATTTTTATCCTTCTTTTTTTATCTTTGTGGTCAATTGTGATGATTTATAAGCTTAAGAGTAGAGGTGTGAATTTGGCTCTCGTATCACATATACATTCAACCATGGTGTCATATGCTAAATTTTGAAAAACTACATAAAGATATAGTGCTCTAGTGGACATAAGAAGTTTCAAAAATTGAATCCAAAAACTAGTTCCAATTAATGGAGGATGGAAAGAAAAAAACACAAAAATTGTTTTTGGACATATCTTGGAATGGCTTTGAAAAAGTTTGATAGACATGGTTGTGGCCATACGTACGTTTGTAGATTGATAATTTGTTTCCCTTTGTGAACTCTTTGTCTATATTCCTCCACGCCACATACTTCTTTTTATTTCACTTTCAAAAATTGTCCCTCTTTTAATCATTTTGTTTAAATAATGTTGATTTGTAGGAAGTTTCTCGTACGCTTAATTATGTTCAACTATTTCATTCAGAATTAATTAGTTTTAAGTAAATGAAAAGAAGCTTTTCATAATTAAATTCACAATCATATATAAATAATATTTTAAAACTATTACGCTAAAGTATTAGATAAACAGTAGACAATACGACAAAACACAAACATATCTAGCGGTAAATATATTTTTTTAAAAATTTATTTTCGTGATCTAGAATATTTTTATTATACTTAGTTATAACCTTTGTATTAGAATATATAATTAATTGTAATCATGTACATCTTTTTGTTCTAAATAACACAAACATATTGTTTTGTTTTGTTTTACATTTATAACGGATAAACTGTTTTCAATTTAAAAGAAAAAGTAATTGAAAATTAAGTTTTGATCATGAGCTTATCCAATTCACAAACCAATGATTAGTTTCGACAAAAATGATTATGAAAAACGATTATATTGAAATATAAATAAACCGTAGATAATACGACAAAAGGCAAACATATTTAACGGTTACTATGATTTTATTTTTATTTATCTGTATGTGATCTGATTTGGTATTTATTATACTTAGTTCTAACAAGTGTATTAAAATACATAATTAAATTGTGATCGTGTACAATTTTTGTTCTTAATGACATGAATCAACTTTGTTTTGTTTCATTTTCATATTGATGAAGGACGATATATTTCCAATTAAAACGGAATCAAAGATGACGTATGAGTTGTAAAAAGTCCTGCTGCCCAACAAATGTTAATTATTTACGATAACGGCTAGAAATCACTTTGTATCAGATAGAGATAAAAATCCACACGACATAATCCTTTTTTTGTAGTTATATCAACTTATAATCTTAATTTTTACAGTAAACTAACTTTACAACTTATACGTTATTTCTTATTCCGTTTTAATTGGAAATATAATGTTCGTTATCAAAAAACAAAAATAATTATATCTATGTCATTAAGAACAAAAAAAAATTGTACATGGTTATAGTTAAATAATTGTTTTTTTGCTGTTGATCAATTTCTCTCTTGGTGAAGGTTAACTCTCTTTCCAATTTATAATAAAATATCCGTTGTCCAAAAAACATTTGTTGAGCACTTCTACAATTTTCCAAAAATTTCCACTTATAAAAATTTCAGGTAAATATTAAATAAAAGTTGCTAGTGATTAGAAACAAAATAGAAATAATTTTCTATTGAATTCTTTGGTAATATAGTCAATGAAAGTATGCAGAAATGTGCAATATATACAATTAAATTAATTTTCAAATTATAAAAAAAAATGAACATTTAGGAGGGATGCAATAATCATCTAAGCAGAGAATGAGAATGATTGATCAAGCTCTGGAGAGTTTGATTGCCTTGAGCTTTGCTTACTAGATTCTTCACATTTTGTGTCATCTGTATTGATTAAAACAAACATTTAAAATTAAAATAAAATCTGGACCAAATTTTTAAAAAATAAAAAAATAAATAAAACCGCTATTTAAATTCTTTATCATTTGAGGAGGGAAAAAAACCACTATTACCTTCCCGAGACTACCCTTCGAGTAAGGCATTGCTCTTTGGGCTATTTGGTAATTACTTCGACTTCTTGTCATGATCTTTGAAGAACTTTGCCATTTTCCTTCCAATTGATTTGGAAGTGTAGATTCCTATATATTTATGGATATATATATACATACATATACAAATGAGTTAATTTGTTCTATAAATATATATATATATATATATATATTTATACTTTTAAAATAAAGAAATTTAATTAAGAATTTTTGTTTTTATGAGAAGGACATACCAAGAAAAGCACTGTTGCACAATGCTTGAGGACCTCTAAATTCATTCGAACATCATCGAGACTCCTGCAATTATAGACATATGTAGTGTTATTTTATCTTATGAAAAAGGTAACGTTAATAACACACAAAAGTATGATTACGTACCTGTGCTTTTGCACTCCAAGACCAAAATAGGCAGCCAAACTTGCCATCTACAAAATGAAATAAATTAAGCTTGTTTAATACACATATTTAAATTTCACAAAGACCTTCAATATACGTTTCATATTTAAATTCCTTAGATTTCCAATCAATTTATAAATAAGCTATATCATTTACAAAGAATCTTGGATAATGGTACCTTCATGTTACCAGCTCTTTTGCCAAACTTGTCACTTAATATCCCCAAAGAATCAATGATCCCTGAGGGTTCAGGCGCAGCTTTACCGATCTCAGCGAAAGCTTCTTTGATCCTAACGCAATCGAATCTTCTAATGTTATGACCTGCCCAAATCCGACCGTTCAACAAACCATAGATCTTCTCAGCCACATCTCCGAAACTTGGTGCGTTCGTAACCTTAGTCCTTGTGATCCCATCTGACCTAGACGACCTTATCGAGACCACTGACAAGTCTTTAGGTTGTATAAGTGTTGTGAAGCTCTCCAGCTCCTCGAGTTTTTTTGGACATACGATGATCGCACCGAACTCTAGGATGTGAAAATGTTGCCCCGCTTTGTTCGGTACGGTTGTTTCTAGATCGAAAAAGACGATTTCGTTGGGAAATGTTTGGACCTCCATATCAGATTTTGGTTAATGTCGATTTGTTCGATCATCCTATGAGTGGGTATGTTGTATATATTGTGGATTTGGGGTTTGTGTTTACTTGTGATACAAGTTAAGCGTAGGTTTGTATTGGAGGGTTACTGTGAGGATTATTTAGCTTCGTGGAGAAAATTTTGTTGTGTAGGGTAAGTAAGAATCTTTACTTTTCCTTTATCCAAACCAATAGAAAAGGGTTGTTATATGAAAGAGTTCTTTGGTAGATTCATGTTGTACGAGAATTGATTCCTTTGACATTGTTATGAATATAAGGAATCTTCAATTCTAATTTTCTAATAGATTGAGGACAATGGGCAAGAGGTTGCGCTGACACCGGCAAATCGGCAATACATGATCGCAACATAAGGAAGTGAAAAGTAGAATCTGAAAGCTGAAAAGAAAATTTTCTCTCAAAAACTGGAAATATTCAAATTATGATCCAGTCCTGATATGATCTCTGAACGGGAATATTCCACTCGAACTACTCAAAATACATGGCTTTAAATACTTGGTTACCCAAAATCTCTGTGCATAGGAAGAGTTGAAAGAACACACATTCGTCATTAGTGGTTGACGGAAAGTGTAACAAAAATCTTTATAAGAAGATGAATATGACGAAAACGAATGCAGGAAAGTTACCAAGTGTATGGGGGCAACAAACCATTTGCTAGCTTACAATAGAAAACTACAACAAACTTGAAGCCGGTAATCGCATCAACAGAGACTCCAGCTGAGGCCAAACCCACCACGATCAAGATCCTTGATTTCTTTCATCATAACTCTTTGGCTAATTACCTTTGCTTTGATGAAGACCTGCAATTTTGAATGCTAGATGATCAATTTGCATACATTGTTTCATGGACTAGGAAGGATCCAGCATCAAGTCTCACGCAAATTGCTCTTGCTATTCCAGTGAAAAAATATATTAACCAATACATACAACATACTTCTCAATTTAGGTGATTCACATGGATTATGAATATGCATACGGCTCATCTACCTAATTAGATCTAACTCTTAGGACTTTGGCGATTTATCAAAGTCATCATAACATTACCAATCAGTTCTTAGACATGCCAAAGCCTAGAAAAGGGAAAATTCAAGAATTGAAGAACAGATACAATACCTCAAACTCTGGTACAAGATGAATCAAAGTCATCAGGAGCAACACGCGCAATCCAATTGTTCAACGTCCGCTTGACATCAGTGTGATTAACATAAGCCAACTCATACATACTACACAAGTTCACCACCAAGCTCTCGTTCAAAGCCGCAGTTGGTACTCTTTCCAGTGCACTTTCCATCACCTTAATTGCGTCCGATAGGTCCCTCAAGTACATCAAACAAAGCGCCTTATTGTTGACAGCGATGATATCCGAGTTATCTCTTTCAATGCATTCGTCATACTCTCTAACAGCAGAAACATAGTCCTTTGCCACAACATGAATCAAAGCCTTATTCCTTCCCACAAGATTCTTGAACTGTGTTTCATTTAGTAACCCATTGCTCTTTCCTTCAATCAACATCTTCTCAACTCGATTAAATGTAGTTTTTGCTCCTTCTATATCACCAAACTGCATTTGAACAGAACCTAGTTTCGAAATCAAAACAGGGTCTAACGGATCACGATTTATCAATTCCTTGATCAAATCCAGAGATATCCCAAATTCCTTGTGACCTAAATGAAACCCTAGCAAGCAATTCATCACAAAGGTCTCTCTTCTCTTCCACAATTCCACAGAAGCATCTAAGTTGTGAGATTCTTTCTCTCTGATTCGATCTCGAACAAAGTCTAGCAAAACGTATAACCGATCTAAACCTTCCTGACGATTACCGAGTTTAGTAGGGATCAAAGCGTAGAGCCATCGAAGAGAGAAAGGAACCATAGATCCTTTCCGATTAGGGTAGATCTCAGGGAACGATTCGTACCTGTAATGCGTCCCGTCGAAATCGTGCAAAGAATTAAGCTCATGTGCAGCTTCATCGGAGCGACGAAGCTTTGCGAGAGCCATAACTTGGTAAGTGAGATAAGTGAGATGCTCGTGAGGCTTGGTGAGGAGAAAGAGAGCTCTGGCTTGAGCTATCTTCTCGAGGATCGCTTGCCATGAGCCACGCGTCGAAAGCTCGTGGAGCGAGCCGAGATCGTGGGTTAATTCGTCGAGCGAATTGAATCGTTCCGGTGGTAGATCGGCGACGGATGTGACTTCTGATGAGGCTAATTCGAATTCTGAGTCCATGGCTGTTTGAACGGTGTTGGGATTGGTAGTGGCGGTGGAATCAGTGGTGGAGGAGGGATTGAATTCGGGTCGGATTTCGGATTCGGGTAAATCCGGATCCATTGCTGGAGATGACTCCGTGAACATTGTGGAAGAGCTTTCGGAAAAAATTTAAGCAACTTTGGTTTCCTTTGGTCTTTCCGATTTTTCAATACCACTAAAGCGATTTGGTATGGCACAAAAATTTTATGTTGTTTTTTAAAAAGATTTGATATCAATTTTATGATAAGATGTTGCATATATGATTATGTGGTAAAAGATAACTTGCATACAATTTTGTTTTATGGAAATTGTTTTAGTGTATATATAGAATATGATCTGATTATTGGTCCAAAAAAAGAAGATTTGATTAAATATTTGTATAAGTATTTACTTTTATATGTCAAATAAAGTTATCATTTATGATCATATTAAACTTTCACAAATCTTGAACTGAAATTTCATTAGATTTTTAAACTTTTTTTACATTTTAAAATTTTTATTCATAATATATTAAGAAATAATATCCAACAGAGATACTACTCATCAAAGTCTTATACAAGAATGAATGAAAGGCTGGAGTGACAAAAAAAAAAAAGAATGAATGAAAGGCTATATATATATATATGCTTATGACGCTATTTTCTTACAATCTGTAATTGGAGACTCAAACATATATCTCTAATCTTCTTTTTTTTTTTTTGGGCTAATATCTCTAATCTTCTTTGTGCTATCTTTCTCTCTTTTTTTTTTTTCCCTCAACATTAGAGATCTAATGACTCAAAATAAATCTTGTGAACTCAAAGAGCCGTACCTCGGGTTGGTGGTATGCGTCGGTGGTTTCCTAGTCGTCGTCGTGATTATTTGGATTGCTTATGTCTTCAATCCGAATCGGCCAAAAATTACAATAGTTTCTATGAATTTTAATATAACAGAGATTCCTACTATTGCGAAGTGGGATTTACTTATCAGAACTACCCCAAGTCTTCCTGGTTACTACATCTGTCTCGAAGGAGACTTTCAAGCTTTTTTAATTTACAAAAATGTTATCGTTGCTACTTCGCCCCCACAAAGGTTATAGTAACCGATTTATCTTAGTTTGTTGTCTCTTTCTTTATCCTCAAAAGCAAATTAATTAATTTACAAACTCGATCTTCTGCTTGTTCAGGTACCAGAATCTCAAGCCTCATTGGCCTCATTTGCTTAGGGTCTCAGCGGTTGCTTCTAAAGAGGATATCAACGATATCACTGGGAAAAACATTTTTGATGATTTTGTACTTAAAGAGAGGGGTGAAGTGCGGTTTGGATTGCGGTTGGTTTTTCCGGATTGCAGTGATCAGACCACAGGGACACTGAGCTTTGCATGTGATGAAGCTGTCTTGCGCTTCGATTCGAGCTCACGGACGATGACGATGGCGTCTAAGAACCCAACCTGCCTCTTTTCACTTAAAAGTATGGAGATTGGACGGTCTTCGTTTTATTAGATTTTTGTATCGGTTTTTAGTTTTTGTGTTTAAGTTTATGAATTTATATGTATTTCATATTTATTTTAACTTGAATAAAAATATTTAAATTCTCTAGTTTTAATAAATGATAATGCATAAAATCCTTCGACTTTTCATGCATTATCATGACGTCTTTAGAAGTTCCTTTGGACGCATTGATGTTTTTTCTAGGGATTATATATGCAAAAATAACCAATTAGATGCCAAAAGTAAATAAAATGAAAGGAACATGTACACAGAAACATCCGAAAGACCAGTTGAATCAAAATTACATTTAAGAATAGACTAGACTAACGATTTCTATATTCAAATATATATGTCATATTTAATGAAAAAATGTCATTTTAGCGAACCCCAGACAAAGATGCGTCAGATCGGAAAAGCCTGGGCGGTGATCGGTCAAGGCATCTTATTTCCCAATCCGGAACAATTAACCACTCATGATCTAACCCAATTTGGTAATTGTTTCTAGGCCTATTTTGAGACCTATAAATTTTATTTGTCACCCTCCATTAGCTTTAGTTACATTGTTGGAGAACTTTATTTTCTCTTTAAATCCTTGCAAGATTTTGAGGATTATGAAGAAGAAGTACCATGTATTTTAGATTTTGAGGATCCGGCTTGAATGACTATTGTATAGGGGGGTTTATGCAGTCAAGAGAGATCTCTATATCACCTCTTTCATTCACATGCAATTACTCACCTCTTTCATTCTAATCTTAAATCTAGTGTAGATGATATTAAATTCATGGATTGTAGCTTGAATGTTGACGATTCAGGTTGCGTTTAGAGATTTTCTTCCGTCAAAGATGATTTACCAGCCTGAGCAATGATCTTCTTTCTTTGGAAAGAAATTAACATTAACCGACTCCACAACTACTCTGCAAACGCTCATTTCCAAGTGTTCAAGCAAATAGATCGATGCCTCAAGGATCATCTTTGGATGCATCCAACGGGAGAAATTTAAAACTTTTTTTTTTTTTTTTAATTTCTCTGGTTTTCATTTGAGTAATTGGTAAAAGTGGTTATGGTTATCTTCTTCCTGTTTCGATTGGACTTTTTAATTTATTTTTTGGATCTTTAGAAACCATATAGCTTCGCCTGGTGTAAACTATAAATTCACATATTATCAACAATCAAAAAAATTGATTCTACTGCTAAACTAAAGTTGACTTCTAAAAGTAGAATCCAAGTATTTTGAAATTTGAAGGAGTTGTAGAGTTAACATCATATTTATAAGATCCATGATCGCACATAATTAAGTATGAATTCATCAGCATTCCAATTCTACTATATATTAACCACGTGGAAAACCAAGAATTAATGCAACATTTATCAGTCAGAAGATCGATTGCGACATCCTAAAGCTCATATTTATGTTCCGACCATCCTAAAGCTCATATTTATGTTCCGACCCGCATAATACACAAAGTCAGCCGAAGTTATAAAAAATGAAATTATAATAAAAGCTATATATACATCTGTCATCAATTTAAACCATAGAAATATTTTGGTTTAAACGTAACCGAATAGGCAAATGCCATGAACCAAAATTATTTATGATTTATCTAAAAACATATATACACGAAGGGATGTGAGTTTTTCTATAAACAAATTTAACCTGCATATCCATGTCAGATCGCGAGTGTCAGTTGGTTGACACGGCAATTAAATTTCAAATTTTTATTTTTATCAAAAAAGTTTGAAGCTAATCAAAACTTTGACGAAAAAAGAACACTAGAGATATTTCGTGGCAGTACTTCTTCAATAGAAAATATAAGTGCGTGTGTCTTCAAAAAAATTGTTGAAGATGTACTTTAATTTTGATGATTTATTTGATTTTACTGTACTTGTAGAGCAAAATATAGTTTAACTATCTTCCTTTCAAATGGAAACAATATAATCGGGTTCATTATCTACAAATTAAAGGTCCGTTTAAAAGCGTAAGAATGAGGATAAATAATAAGAAGTGTTGATAAAAAATAATAATAATAATAAGAAGTAAAAAAAAAAAAACCAAAGAAAAACCCAAACGCACTCGCATGATTTCTTCAAAGGAATTGATAGTCTCGACTACATAATTTCGTATACATGAGAATAATTAATTAAGATAAGAATGGTACGACCACTTCCGACATGAAACTAGCTACAGTAACATACTACGACAGAGATCGGGAGGAAGAGATAATCATAAATAGCTTCATATATATAAGAGTGATCATCATACCAATAATGTTTTCTTACAAGTAATTGCAATAAATGCGTCAACATAAGTACTCAGAAACATACTCGATTATTTATATGAATAATTACGTAGTAGAAGTATCATAATTAGGGTTGGCCGCCCGTGATTTCAATTAAAGAAGTAAAAGTAACCACACGCACCAAAAAGGCCAATTAGAATGCAACTCGCCGTGCCACTTACGAGGAGGCCCATGAGGGATGAGCAGGCGTAGAACAAACTTCCAAAGACAAACACGACACCCAATCGATCAAGATAGTAGGCCAACGTGGGGCGAGTCCGAGCGAACAGTACATTTGAGAAGACAATCAGGACCACCCCGATTTGTTGCAGCGCGTGCTGATCACGAGGAACTCCATTGATTCATCCTTCGGACTGTGTGCAGATGCTAGGCCAAAGTTCAGGCAGGTGGCTAGGGCCAATAAGCTAACGTCGTCAAAGTGATTTGGCTCCGGAGCGTTGTTCGGGTTCCGTGGTGGTATCTGTGGAAAGAGATGGTAGTCATTTCTTCGAGCATGGACTTGTCCCTGGATGTCGCCACCGTCTGGCTGGCCGTTGAGTGGAAGGTAATGGTCGTCAGCATTCGCATTTGCAGCCATGATTTGTCGGATCAGTATGTAGGTGAGGAAAAAAGCTCCGATCATCTCTGTGTTTTTATAGTGAAACTTTCGATGCTGGTTCTACCCTAAACGTGTTTAAGTATAGGGTAATTTTTAATTTTTAATTAATTTTAAACTTTTTGAGAAAAACTATTCCCAGTAATAAATCGACACATGTAAAGTTTAGTTTTTCTAGGTTAATACTTACTAGTGGTTTGATTTTCATACAATGTGCAAAACAACTGTAGGTCTCATTAATTTTGCAATTTTCGCATTTTAATACCATATTTAGTTAGAAACAAAGTGTATTATTATCGATTCTCTAGTGCTTTTATCATTTTGGCTAATACTAATTGGTATGGTTTGCTAAACAACTGTAGGTGTCATTAATTTACGATTTCGCAATTTCAAACGTTGAAAAATGTTTTCGGTTAAAAACAAGACTGTGTTATATCGATTCTATAGTGTAACATTTTTGCTAAGCATAGAAATAATATACAAAACCTGTAATTATGACAGTGCGCTCGAATAATAAGAAACGAAATAGAAACGTTAATAATTAATATACAACTTCTCTACGGTTAATTTTATTTTATCTAATGTATTTACCGACGCAATTTTTATCCTCTATATTACTTTCAAATTATACTAGAGTTAGATTTTAATCATACAACTAAATATTGCTCTAAAGTTATGTTTTTATTCGCATTTTTACACTATGAGGTTTCTTTATATTGCAGTAATTCACCTTTAGCAGATTAATCCACCCTTACTAGACATTCAATTTAATTTAGTAAAATCTCCTAGAAATTTTCAAGGATGAATTTTAAGGGATTCTTAAGAAAATATGACATATTTAAACCAAATATTGACAAAAATAGGTAATAATTTTGAAAAATAATAAAATAGTCTAAAACTAAATTCTAAACCCAAAACCCTACCAAAAAAAAAAACCTAAATCCTAAACCTTAACCAAAAAACTTCTAAATTAAATCCTAAACCCAAAAAGTAATGTATATTCTATATTATTTTAGAATCAAATTTTTTTTAATTTAAACCTTTCTAACAATTATTCTTAATTAATTGTTCCCAGTTTTGTATTCAGCACTTTTTTCTTCTAACTGTTTTTATTATCAAGGACTAATATAAATCAAGCTAGTATCTTGCCAGCTTTATAATACTAAAAAAAACATATTGCCAGTTATATTTTGACATGGGTCAAGCTTATATCGAGTATAAAGAGTTAGGGCAATGTAAACATGTCATCCTAATATTCCATTAAAATTCCAAATAAAAAATAATTTAAGTTAATACTTTAAAGAAAAAAATAGTAATCAAATAAAAATGTAAAACAATTAAGAAAAATATCGAAGAAAAAAGAACACCTTTAAATAACATATGTTAAAGAGAATAAGTATAATGGGCGGTTTTTTAAAGAAAAAGTGAAAGCAGTGTAGAAGCATCAAATCATATATACTTGACTTTTACGACTTACAAAACACATGAGGTACCGTACATAAAATCATATATTATACAATTTACTTTGCTAATAAAAGTCGATGTATTATTTGAAATTATCATCAAATCGTAGAAAAGTAAAACGCGTTTTCTTTCCAATTTTTCTCCAAAAGGCAAATGATTTATCTGTAATCACATGGCATGCAATGACCTATCATTGTGTATCTGTGGTATGTACGTACATATGTACACATGAACTGACCACACCACACAAAGAATCTCGATCTTTGTTACATCTTTCTAAAATCAATTAGTGTTTTGTTGAAAACAGTTCCACTGAAATCACAGCTTCTTTATCTTCTTTGATTCTTGGAGACGCGATTAAGAAAATGATGATGAGACCGAAGAGATCATCAGACACAATTCATGTCTTCAGTCTTATGGTCCTCTGTTTCATTGCCCTGTTTTCTTCTTCCGTCCTCGGTAAGGGAAAGATCCGGCGATTCAAATGGGAAGTGAAGTACGAGTTCAAGTCACCGGATTGTGTCGAGAAACTGGTAATCACAATCAATGGTAAGTTTCCAGGTCCCACCATTAAAGCTCAACAAGGTGACACCATTGTTGTTGAGCTCAAGAATAGCTTCATGACTGAAAACGTCGCTGTCCATTGGCATGGAATCCGACAGGTACGTCAAAATCCTCGTAAGAGTTTTTTTTTTTTTTTTTCCAAAGAAACATATCAAACACTCGATGAATGACTGAAAATATTGATTTATGTTTCAGATTGGGACTCCATGGTTCGACGGAGTAGAAGGTGTTACTCAGTGTCCAATTCTTCCGGGAGAAGTCTTCACTTACCAATTCATCGTTGATAGGGTAAATAATCATAAACTCAACAAAGTTTCAATCTTACTTATTATGTATTAATGTTAAATTTTGTGTTGTGTTTTTCAAATTTGTTTGTAGCCTGGTACATACATGTATCATTCACACTATGGGATGCAGAGAGAATCTGGATTAATCGGAATGATTCAAGTTTCGCCTCCGATCGCAGAGCCCGAACCATTTACATACGATTATGACCGGAACGTTTTGTTAACTGATTGGTATCACAAAAGTATGTCAGAGAAAGCCACCGGTTTAGTATCCATACCCTTCAAGTGGGTCGGTGAGCCGCAGGTGAAATTTGTTTTTTTTGTATAGCTCAAAGTCAGATTCTTGATTTCTTTGTTTTTTACGGAATGATCGATATATCTTAAATTGACATTATATGATGATTCTGGTTTGGATATTATTAGTCGCTTCTGATACAAGGAAGAGGAAGATTCAACTGCTCAAACTACCTAACCACTCCGCCAAGCTTAGTCTCTGGAATATGTAACGCCTCAAATGCTGATTGTTTGCGTTTTGTTCTTACGGTGATTCCCGGAAAGACATACAGGCTGCGAATCGGTAGCTTGACGGCTCTCTCTGCTCTCAGTTTCCAAATCGAGGTACGTAGCTTGAGACACAAGAAACTATTTTTCATTTCCGTCTCGGTTTCTTTTTCTTCGTTCTATAATAGAATATTTGTGAAAACGACAGGGACATAACTTGACGGTGGTTGAGACCGATGGACACTACGTAGAACCATTCACGGTGAAGAATCTCTTCATATACTCCGGCGAAACTTATTCCGTACTTCTCAAGGCAGATCAAAATCCTAGACGCAACTATTGGATCACCACAAGCATCGTTAGCCGTCCGGCGACAACTCCACCTGCAATCGCCGTACTCAACTACTACCCGAATCACCCACGACGGCGTCCTCCCACGCCGGAATCCTCCAATCTCCTACCAATATGGAACGACACGCGCCTCCGTCTGGCACAGAGCCTAGCAATCAAAGCGCGTGGAGGATTCATTCACGCGCCGCCGGAGAATTCCGACAAAGTGATTGTGCTTTTGAATACACAGAACAAAGTAAATGGATACGTACGGTGGTCGGTCAACAACGTTTCCTATCACCACCCTAAAACGCCTTACCTAATCGCGTTAAAGCAAAACCTCACAAACGCGTTCGATTGGCGTTTCACGCCGCCGGAGAATTACGATTCTCGGAATTATGACATATTCGCGAAACCCCTAAACGCTAACGCGACGACGAGCGATGGAATCTACAGATTGAGATTCAATTCAACCGTGGATGTGATTTTACAAAACGCGAATACAATGAATTTTAACAACAGCGAAACGCACCCGTGGCATTTACACGGTCATGATTTTTGGGTGCTTGGGTATGGAGAAGGGAAGTTTAATGAGTCGGAGGATCCGAAAAAATATAATCGGGTCGACCCGATAATGAAAAACACGGTTGCAGTTCAACCGTTTGGCTGGACAGCGTTGCGTTTCAGAGCGGATAATCCTGGCGTTTGGTCGTTTCACTGTCACATTGAGTCGCATTTTTTCATGGGAATGGGGATTGTGTTCGAGTCTGGGATCGATATGGTTTCTAATTTGCCTTCTTCAATCATGGGATGTGGTCAGACTAAACGCTGATTATATATTTAATCAAATTCAAATAGAAAACATTCATTGTTTTTTTTTTTTTTTTTTTTTTTGACAGCAGAAAACATTCATTGTTTAATCATTGAGTTTTATTTAATGTACCGTATGTTAGAAAACCATGTGGATATTTTGCTATCATTATGTGTCGCAAAATTTAGCAATGGTTGGGCTACCTTCTTATGATTAGACTTGGGACAGTTTGAAGGTTTTTAATGTGCCTTTTTACTGATGGACCCAATTTAAGCCCATTTCAGTTTCTGGCACATGCTTAGCACGTGGTCCTTCTCACTCATTTGAGCAAATGCAAAAATAGAAAAGTATTTCTTTTAGTTTTTCAACAAAAGTCATTTTACACTATTATTTTTTCTGATAGATAAATGATTTATATATTTCAAAAGTAAATTAATATTCTAGAATATGCGAATTAGATATTTCTGCTACTATTTACATAGGATCCAGCGATTTAGCGGACAAAAAAATTAATGTCATGCAGAGTACCAGTTTTTTAAAATGTCAGGCTATTTAAATTATATAGAAGATGTAACTGGTATTAATAAAATATTTATTCCCAGTACATAATTATAGGGAGAATTCGGCCAAAAAAATGCCAAACTTTGCAAAATTTGCCAAAAGAAACCCAAAGTTTTGGTCTAGCCAAATAAACACTCAACTTTTGTTGACTTTCAAATTTAATAACAAACTTTTTATTGACTTGCCAAATTAACACTAAATTAACACACCGTTTATAAACTTAACAGAATATTTAAACGTCATTAACTAAACGTTTACTGTTGGTGTTAAATCAAACGACGTCGTTTTGAATTTTTTAGTTTTTAAAAAAAATTGCAACATCAAGGCTCAAACTCGAGTTCAGGAAGTGGCTAAGGGAGTGTTTTACCACTGAACTAGTGGCAACATTCAAACATAACTGTAATATACTTGCATTTAATATATGAGTACGTGATTTTTTTTTTTTTTAAAAACTTGCAATCTATAAATACTTACAAAACCAAAGCTTAAAATTGTTCTGATTAAACCTGCAATTTAGTACCAAAATCTGGAAATTAACTAACAAAAACCTGCAAACTAACCAAATAAAATCTGCAACTTACCAAACAAAAAATCTGTAATTTATATTCACTTACAAAACCAAAACTAAGAATTGTTCAAATGCAACTTAGTTCCAAAATCTGGAAATTAACTAACAAAAACCTGCAATTTTGAAATCAAACATGCAACTTAAAATGGACTAAACAACAAAACATAAAACAGATTGAGCTTATGCCATCTAGGAAAACCAATGCCCCATTCGCTTGCTTGTGAGGCTTGGTATTGTGAACTTTGGTCCCATCTTGATGAATGTGAGGATTGAGCTTGTGAGGATTGAGCTTGGGAGGACTGATCTTGTGGAAAGGAGAATTGTGACGCATCAAATTGAAGTCCCTAAAACTCATCTCTGTCACCAGGATGATTCATATCAACTGTCTCCGAATACACCATTAGCTTACACTTCGTCGAATGCTTCTTAGTCTTCTTCTTCTTCTTCAAATCTTTCTTCGGACCCATTGATGGATTCTGCTCATTTCGACCAGGACGATTTCCTTCAACAACGTTACTTCTCCTTTTCTTAGCCATCAATTTTGAATCAAGAGAAAAGCCCCAAATCTGTGAAAACTAAACCTAATTCTTCTTCTCTCTCAGACCCTAAAAGCTAAAAAGTAACAATTCATTAGTGAAGAAGAAGAAAGAGAGAGGGAGCTTTACCAAGTCAGAGATCCGTCTCGAGAAGACGAAGCAGAAGTGAATTTCAGTTGAAAAACGTTGAGGGCTGAGAAGTGAAGCTAAGCGTCGTCTCTGCGAAAGAGCTGTTGATTCTCGATAAAGTGTTATTTTCCTTTTTTTTTTTTTAATTCCGCAGATTTATATAATAAAAACAAGTATTATACACTTTTGTTTAAAAGTTAACACTGGTCTAGTGGTAAGGTACTCTTTTTTGCATCCTCAGAACTTGGGTTCGAATCTTGGTAGTGCAATTTTTTTTAAAAATTAAAAAATTCAAAACAACGTCGTTTGATTTAACACCAACAGTAAACTTTTAGTTAATGACGTTTAAATATTCTGTTAAGTTTATAAACGGTGTGTTAATTTAGTGTTAATTTGGCAAGTCAATAAAAAGTTTGTTATTAAATTTGAAAATCAACAAAAGTTGAGTATATATTTGGCTAGACCATAACTTTTGGTTTCTTTTAGCAAATTTTGCAAAGTTTGGCATTTTTTTGGCCGAATTCTCTAATTATAGGTTATATTAAATAGTGTGTGCCAAAGAAAAGTCAATTATTATTATCCAACCCCTCTGAGTCCAAAGTCCACATTCACATTTTGGGAATGGTTCCCGCGTTTTGGTACACACTGTATTTTAGATCAAAGACCTTGGTCAAAGAATATTATTTAATTTTGATAAAAATAGTTAACCTATCGATTAATCACATTTCTTTCATAGTTTTATTATATTTATTGTAATTATCAGCCATGACAGTGGATTCGACTTTTGAAATCTACAAACTTCTGCTTAAATTTGTCAGTTTCTATCCCACTGTTGCCTTTCCATGACTCACTTTTTCACTAAACTCATTAGTCAAAAAGTGGTGGAGTCAAAAGTCATTGATCGTTGACTTGGGACAAATGGACGAGTAAGTGTTATTTGCACAAACAAATAGACAGCGATTCATTATACTGTATTTTAATCTTTTTAAAGCGTGTTTGTCGTAGTTGCCTACAGAATTAAGTGTTTTAGAATTCTTTAGTTTTGGAGTTCTTTTATTATGAGGATTTAATTGTATGTTAGTACTCCTATAATTTTATATATCTCGAGTTGGATGGCGTATATATGTCTTGTACATTATGATTTGATGGTGACAAAAATATTTATTCAAAAATATTGATAAGTCAATGGAACTGATTCACCAATTGATTAATAGTTAGTAGAGTTTATTACTAATATTTATCAAATTCTTAAATAAATATATTGGGTAATTAATCGAGTCTCGTCTTCATCATCTTCTTCTTTTTCTAACACATAAACTCGAAATTGCAGTAATATGAGTGGAATGCAAGCTATAGATTTCATTATTCGACACATTCGTCAAAGTCGAGTTAAAAAATCAAAATAAACTCATAAATACGTGCCATGTGACTATCTCCACAGTCCACGGTGAAGTTATTGTTAATTGTTAAGTATTGTCACTAATAAAAAATAATTTAAACATTGAAGGAGTATAGTAGTTTACAAACTAACAATGAGTCAATTATCATAGAAGTTGCAATTAGTCAGTTATTAATAAACTTATAAATATAAAATATATAAATGTGGATACAAATATAATAAAATTTTGTTTGTTAAGCAATAAGCACATGAACAAAAATGAAATGAAAGCGCGTTGAGAAAGAACAGATAAAAAAAAGTGTCGTTTTTGGCCCTCCATGTGAGTGATCTCAACTTTCTCACTTTTGCATTAAATTCTTTCCTTTTCTATATTTCCTTTTCATGTTTGTATTTATTAATTTATACGCAGTTTACATTATTTCCTTTTTTTGTAAAGAGTGTGTGTATCATTATCATACTATAGATTCGCCGACGTAAAATTGAGACAAATGATTAAGACAGAAGTAACAAAACCATTTTTGCCTTGTTAGATTCGTAAGTATCATTATTTTTAACAAATAAATAGACGATAAATATATATTCATTTGATAGAGTCCTATAGTCCTATTCTAACGATTTCATTCCATCATAATCAGTTTAGATTGGATATATGTTCGTATTCAATATATAATTTATATGATAGCTACACATTAAAGTTACAATCCAGAAATCTAACTCAGGATATGATATTTTGTAATTGTAAGTGGAAAGACAGCCTCTTGACAATGGGATCACCCATTAAACCGAACCAGATAGGAGTTGTGGGAGTAGTTATGATTAAATTTCTTTTGTTTTTATATATAAGTGTATGAAAATTTGGTTATATATATATACATGCACAAAAATGTCTCTTCTAAGAAAACCCTTTATCAAAAAAAAAAATAAAAAAAATGTCTCTCCTATATTCATGTATAAGAAGAATGCGACTATTCTAATTTGAGATCTCGCAAATGATTGCAATTGTTTTTACTTACGTACAATAAAAATTTCAAACAATTAATCTTTTGCTTATTACCAAATACGAACAATCACATAAATACAAAAATAATAATAATGAGGAATCATATAAAAAATTAGACAAGTAGCAGAGAATCTGCAACATGACGGTGAGGTTAAACAGTAATGTACATTGATATTATCAGAGGGACTGAATTAGTAAATTCTCTGGTCTCCATCTTCTCTCTATCGTTCACACTACACACAAACACTCATATATAAACACATATGCACACTGTCACTACTGCTTCTCTCTCTCCTCTCTCTCTCTCTATTTTACTATATATTGACAAGCTTGCGATCTCTCTTCGCAAGATCTGTCTGAAACAGTGAGGGGATTCCTAGGTTTCAGAGCAAAGTAATGTCTCCACTCAAGTACTTGTGTTTAAGAAAGGTACTCTTGTTGCTCTATTTCAGTCTCTTCCTCTTCTCTTGTTCTTCTTTCTTTGCCTCATCAGAAACTTCTGTTGACGATCATGGGCTACAACAAATAGATCCTCATTTTCGAGTGAGAAGATTGTTGGTGAAAGATCTCGATTCAGGTGGTGATGATGATGAAACCAATCTTCCTCCTCCTAAGAAGAAGAAGCTTCTTACTGGTTCTGTTTCATCATCATCATCATCAACATCTGGTACTAAGAAGAATCAAACCAAACTCATTAAACCGAGCTCTTCTTCTTCCACCAAGAACCAAACTAAACTCGCCAAGACCTCAATGGGTACGTCTCAAAAACTTAACTCCACCAAATCTTCTTCTAACACGACCAAGACCGGCTCCGAGCTCAAGAAGCTCAATTCCGGAACAAAAGCCACAAATTCCACAAAACCCATTACTTCTTCGATCAAGAAATCAGCAGATCTGTCCAAATCAAGCTCATCCAAAAACAAAACCACCACAAAATCCCCAAGTTCCAAGCTTTCTCCACCTCCTTCAGAGAAGAAAACACCGTCCTCAAAACCAGTGACCAAATCGAAACCAACCGAGAAAGAAATCAAACCATTCTGGCTCGACGACGAAGAAGACGAAGATTTCGTCAACGAATTCAGAGATCTCCCAACAAAATTCCAAAGATCCCTAATCCCAGACCTAGAACGATTCTCAACCACATCCAAAAACTACATCAACAAAGCCAACAAAGAGATCACCAAAAACTTCAAACCCTATTTCGGCAACAAATACGCACCAACCATAGCTTCCGCAGTCTCTTTCGTCTTCCTCCTCGTCCCTCTACTCTTAGTCTCCCTCATTTTCAACAGATTCAAAGCTTACTTCTCACTCCAGAAAATCCTAATCTTCATCCAAATCTACCTCTCCATCTACTTCTCAATCCTATGCCTCTCATCGCTCGTCACTGGAATCGAACCTCTCAAGTTCCTCTACGCAACATCGAGCTCCACCTACGTTTGCTTGCAGATCCTGCAAACACTAGGCTACGTCTTCTACCTCCTGCTTCTTCTCATGTACCTCGTTCTCGTCTTCTCTACGGATTGTGGTTTGGGCCTCAAAGTACTGGGCTTAGCGCAGACCTTCGTGGGCTTTGCTGTGGGTTTGCATTATTACGTGGCGGTGTTTCATAGGGTCGTGCTTCGTCAGCCTCCGAAGACTAACTGGAAGATCCACGGTGTTTATGCCACGTGTTTTCTTCTGATTTGTCTGTTATCTAGTGCTGAGCGGAGGAAGAAAGAGTACTTGGAAGAAGGCGGTGACGAAGGAAAGAAAAACTGAAATTTCCTAATTTTATTTTCTCTCTTTGTATTTTTATATTATAATTTTGAAAAATTCGGCAAATTTAGCTGAGAAATGCAATAGAAGAACAATTACTGGTGGATGGCTGGAAACTTTTTTCTTTTACTTCAATTGTATTTATAATAAATCGATAAATGTGGAATAAAATTTCATAATCTCATTACTATTGCCTTCTTGTTCCTGGAAAAAAATATTGTGAAATACAGTATATACAAACTGACTCTAAAATTACAGTATCTGTGAATATGTTCTGAACGGCGAGAAGAATTAAATGTTTCGGTTAGTAAACAATAAACACGAGGAGTCAAATTAAATAAGGTGGCCAGGTGGGGTCTACGGAATCGTAGAGTCGACGACTTTCGTGAGAAAGGGTATTTCGGTCATTTGGAGTTACCGACGGGAACTGGGTGCTGTTTTATGACTTGTGTCGGTGGATAGGCGATTGAGTGTGGACGTCTGGTGAGAAAAAGGAGGTTTTTGTGTCTAAACGTGTAATCGTCTGGGCCACATATTGCAAGCCCATCACCTCGCCTCATATTGTGCCGGAATGATGTTTCAACCTTATGACGTGTAATATATTTACTGTATTGTTTCTGTCGAAACTGAACTATACGAGGACCGACCAACAAAGAAAAAGAAAAAAAAAAACTTAAATCGTTATGAAAAAACGAAAGTAAATAGAGTTCCAAAATCTGGGGAAAAAAAAAAAAAGAGTTCCAACATCATAGAAATAACGTACACAACAATCATGATGAAACACATTTGTAATTAATATTTGAAACATCTTGTAAAAAACTTGATTTGGCTTGGAGAATTAGCCTATTTTTTCGCCAATCGTGTCACTCAGAGACTGCACTTATAGAAAACGAGTTTATCCAACTTTTTGCATCATGTAGTCAATTGTGAATATTCCAAGATTTTTATTGTACGCATGATTCACCCAAATGAACCAGTTTAAAGACCCGCAAACAAAAATGTCCAGAACATTTTGTATTGGGTTTCCATATCAGTTTAAGGCCCATTTTGTTTTGTAGTTTACCCTCATCCAAGAGGTTCACATTTTTGTATGTTTGTAACAAGTATCTAAAAATATCATTTCTAGAAATAAGGATATACGGATGTGTTGGCTAAAAAAGAAAGAAGTATGGGAGATGTAATATTTATCCGAAAAAAGTAAGGAAGACATCACACATTGATTTGTGTGCTTCAATCATGCGGTGTACAACAATTTGCACTTTACCCACTTCACAATATTCATTTCATAAACAATTTCACTTATCATAAAAACAAAAGTATTGTCTTTAAACCTTATAAAATTAAACTCTTTTATTGACCAATCTTTTACAAACAATTATTTTACATATCTGATGATTCAAGAATTCGTGCAAGTTTCACATGTCCTTCTACTATCTTTGAATTTAAAACTTTTTTTCCGAACATTAAATATACAATCAGGATGTTATTGCTAAGTTTTGCCCAAAAAAAAAAAAAAGATGTTATTGCTAAGTATGTCTATCATATTTTAAGTTCACACCCCAATCACAGTTTCCTTAATAAGAAAGACAAACTTACCAATGGAAGGATAGCCGTAGGTCCATATATAGGACTCGACACTTCTATACATTATAGTTCTATCGGTAATCAATTTAGACTTTAGGAATCTGAGTATACATGATTTTAGCACAATGTTTTTTTTTCCCATCGATTTGAGTACAATGAATGAAAAATGGATGGCTAGAATTACCTGAGTAAAATGTAAAAAAAATGGTAAATCGTAAAAATGATTAAATTTGAAGTCACCAACCAATGTAAAACATATCTTTGCAGTATTCGTAAAGAAATCAAATATCCCAATCAAATAAAGAAAAGAGGGTAATAAAAATAGAAGAAAATAAAAATGGCACGAGTTGTTATCTTCGCACGTGTAAAATCAGCGTCATCATCTTCTCCTCTTCCCAAGTTTCAGCTCTCTTTCTCTCACTTTCTCTCTCTATCTCTTGATTTGGGGAGTTCCGTTACGGTGGACTAGTACGTCTCGTTGCCGTTGGTGGCGGAATCGTAATTAAATCTTCGGCGTTGAGATTCACATGGTGTAGAATTTTACAAGGCGGAGGAGCCTTAGTGTGGGTGTTGTTACGATTTCCGATTTTTTCCAGTTTTTTTTTTCCTTTTAGGTTGAATTTTGTAAACTTACGAAGAAACGGGCGAAGGAGGGAGACATTCGTTGGTTTGAATCTCTCATGCTGAGGTAATTGGTCATGGATTTGCTATTTGATTTGTTAATCATCAATCAAAAAGACTGAATCTGTTCACTTAAACGTGTATATTTGTTCTTCAGCTTTGTTTAATCGTATTAGATTTTTGTAATTAGCTGGAAATGAAATTTTTGAGCTTTATAAGGTTTGTTTATCTGAGAGAGAATGATTCGCGAATCCAGGTTTTGTTGTTTCTTATGTAATCAAGATCGACTTTACTGGGTTCTTCAATAATTTTTGTCTTTGTTGGGATTCTAATTACGCGTGTTACTATACAGGAATCCTTTTGATTGTGTTTGTTCTTGATGCTAGTTTTGGCTTTAGTGTCCAAACGTGGGAGAATCTGACTTTGGGCGTAAATCACATTTCTTTTTTACCATTTATTGCATTAATTTCAATGGTTACAACTTCAAACTTTTTTCTTTTTCTCCCCAGCAATATTATCCTTTTCTTTGCTTTACATTTGTTAACCATTTGTTATGTTTTGGTTCTTCTAGTTTTTATAACCGTGGAGTTTGGTATTATTTCAGGTGTTTTGTACACTTGTTATCAAGAAGAACCCAGTTTTGGTTCTGATAATCGTCGGTTGGAAAAAAATCAACTCCAGCCATGCCTTCACTCCAACTATTGCAGTTAACTGAGCGAGGTCGGGGTCTTGTAGCGTCAAGACGGTAAGAATTTCTTTGCTCTTCATTGTATTTATAGGGAAATTTATTGTTTTGCTTCGCTTGTCACCTTTTCCCGTGTGTATATTATTTTATTTGTTTCATTCCTCGTCCTCTATCCAATTCTATAGGAAATCTATACTGCTTACGGCTGGGATTGTAGCTGCTGGTGGAGCTACTGTTTATCTGAAATCAAGGATTAGCTCCCAAAGGCTTAATTCGCGTCATTGCAATGGTCAGAGTGATGATGATGAGGCATCGGAAAAGCTGACAGGAAATGATAAGAATGCAAAGATAACCACAAAAAAGAAGAAAGGTGGAGGATTAAAGTCTCTTCAAGTTCTGACTGCTATTCTTCTGTCTCAAATGGGAAAAATGGGTGCCAGGGATCTTTTGGCACTAGTAGCCACAGTGGTATGCATTTCCTCTTAATACGTAAACCACTTTGTTAATTTATGCTTTTGTTTTATGCTTTTGCCCAAGTCATATAGAATTTTGTGTCTGGTAGATTAATAAAATTATTTGATCCGCTCTGCTACAAAGTCCTGCAGATAGATATTCATGGGAATGCCCAACTGCGAACTGTTGCTTCATTGTTATAAAATCCTAGGTGTCTCAGTTTCCAATCTGTTATTTTACATATTGCAGGTTTTTAGAACTGCTTTAAGCAATAGATTGGCGAAAGTACAAGGTTTCCTATTCCGTGCTGCTTTCTTAAGGCGTGCACCACTGTTTCTACGTCTTATCTCCGAGAATATTATGTTGTGTTTCATGCTATCGACGATGCACTCTACATCAAAGTACATAACTGGGGCCTTGAGTTTGCGATTCAGAAAGATATTGACGAAGCTTATCCATTCACATTATTTTGAGGTAGCCACTGTCGTCTGTTCTGAATGGAGGCAATTCAAGGATTTACCATTTCTATATGATAGTATATTTGACTAGTGAGCATATCGAGTATACTTCACATTACTGGATAACACTTTAATCATTCTTTATTATTATTTCAGAATATGGTGTATTACAAAATATCACATGTGGATGGTCGGATTACGCACCCGGAGCAACGAATTGCGAGCGATGTACCTAGATTCTCCTCAGAGTTGAGCGAACTCATACAGGATGATTTGACGGCAGTTACTGATGGAATTTTGTATGCATGGCGCCTGTGTTCATATGCTAGTCCAAAATACATCTTCTGGATATTGGTGATTCCTGTTTAATCTTCTATGTTTGAAAGTTTGAGCTTATGTTGGGCCATTTATGCTGCTTTGCCTTGTATCCGTATACAGTAAAATTCTTTCGATCGGCTGTGATGAATTAACCTGTACAATTGTTGTGTAGGCTTATGTACTGGGGGCCGGGACGGCGATAAGGAACTTTTCTCCTTCTTTTGGGAAATTGATGTCCAAAGAACAGCAGTTGGAAGGGGAATACCGGCAACTTCATTCACGCTTAAGGACTCATTCGGAAAGCATAGCATTCTATGGTGGGGAAACCAGGGAAGAATCTCATATACAACAAAAGTTCAAGAATCTTGTTAGCCATATGAGTCATGTGCTTCATGATCACTGGTGGTTTGGCATGATCCAAGATTTCCTGCTGAAGTATCTTGGTGCCACAGTTGCAGTTATTCTGATTATCGAACCATTCTTCTCTGGGCATCTAAGACCTGATGACTCGACCTTAGGAAGAGCTGAGATGCTCAGCAATATAAGATACCACACCAGTGTCATTATATCTCTCTTTCAGGCGCTAGGAACACTTTCTATAAGTTCCAGGCGGCTCAACCGACTCAGGTAATGCTTTATGTTGGATCTCATGCCAGACACTTAAAGGGTAAACATTGTATAGCTTCTGAAAATCTGTTGCCATATGTTCTTCTTTGCTCTACTAAGAAGAGTTTAGCATAAGCATAATAAGAGTACAGTTTAGCTGGTGGTCCCTGAAGAACATTGGCTACGGATGAAAAAATATTCTGATTTAAGAAACATTCTTTCTGGGATTTTGATTTTACGCTATTTGTGAAATCATATGTTGGGGAGAGATGATTAATTAAACTTAATTTTACACCTATCAGTCGTGGTGGCTACACTTTCTAATAATTGAAATGTTGTTGCTTCCAACAGTGGTTATGCTGACCGAATCCATGAGTTGATGGCTGTCTCGAGAGAACTCAGTGGTGATGATAAATCTTCTTTCCAGAGAAATAGAAGCAGAAATTACCTAAGTGAAGCTAACTATGTTGAGTTTTCCGGTGTCAAGGTAGTTGGAATACTGATTCTTGTTACTGTAGTCGTTTTCCATAATGTTGTGTTCTTAATGTTACTAAACACACCTCAGGTTGTTACTCCAACGGGAAATGTTTTGGTGGAGGATCTCACCCTTCGAGTTGAACAAGGGTCTAATCTTCTGATTACAGGTGAACCCTTTATATCTAGGGAGTGACATAGTATGACTATCAATTTCCCTTTCTATTACTTTTCTTCGGCATAGTAACAATGGCTATCTTTTGCGCCTATCTTAGACCTTCTTCATCATTTAGAAAATATCTCAGCCACTGAGACAAAAATGATAGATAGAATAGCGTATCTGCTACTATATTGTTCTGTGATCCTTGATATGTGAAGCAAATATGAGAATCTCAGTACCACTTGTTGTCCTTATGAAGGAAATAAATAAATGGGATTGTGAATTTGAAGTACTATTCTGAAAGAAGTAATTCTTCTTGTATTCTGGAATGGATAGCAATATAACCCTTGTCAAAATTAGATTTGGTATGCCCTAGTTATAGACGAATCATTCATATCCAGTTTAACAACTAGGGTGTTAGTGGAATGGTGGAAACAAATCATCTTCTGGTATTGATTTTCTGGACTATTTTTAGGTTCCTGGTTTTTTCGTTTTTTTTGTTATTTTAATTTACTGTATGTAATAACATGCAAATTTGCAATTTTGATTTCCATTTGCCTGATATTATCATTATTTCCATTTCATTATCTGCTCATATGTATCGTAGGTCCTAATGGAAGTGGCAAGAGTTCCCTTTTCCGAGTATTAGGAGGTTTATGGCCCTTAGTGTCTGGGCATATTGTGAAGCCTGGAGTTGGTTCTGATCTTAACAAGGAGATATTCTATGTGCCGCAACGGCCCTATATGGCAGTAGGAACACTTCGTGACCAGTTAATATATCCTCTTACTTCTGATCAAGAGACTGAACAGCTCACTGAGACTGGAATGGTGGAGCTATTGAAAAATGTTGGTATCATAGTTTCCCTATTATATAGTAGGATGGTTTGGGTGGTTTAGGTTCAATTTTTTGTCAAAGTTTGTATGTTATGCTTACTTTTTTAGACTTTTGCTTGTAGGTTGATCTAGAATATTTATTGGATCGCTACCAACCTGAAAAAGAGGTTAATTGGGGTGATGAATTATCTCTTGGAGAGCAACAGAGATTGGGGATGGCCAGACTATTCTACCACAAACCCAAATTTGCGATTCTTGATGAATGCACAAGCGCTGTGACAACAGATATGGAAGAACGCTTTGCCGCTAAGGTTCGAGCTATGGGAACTTCTTGCATAACAATCTCCCATCGTCCAGCCCTTGTTGCATTCCATGATGTTATTTTGTCACTAGATGGTGAAGGGGGATGGAGTGTTCACTACAAGAGGTTGGGATGGTTTCTTAATCATGTTTGTGAGGATTATCAAAGTTGGTTTTTGTATTTACTTATTAAAATGACTAAGCCTTCAGGGATGACTCTGCCCTTCTGACGGATGCTGGAATTGACTCAGCGAAAAGTTCAGATACAGTTCGGCAAAATGATGCGATGGTTGTTCAAAGAGCATTTGCTGCAGCTAGAAAGGTCACAGAAGCTTCTGTATATTTTTTGGTTTATTTTAGTTTTCGTTGATGGTGATTATAACCTTGTTACTTGTTACTTGTTACTATGTAGGAATCTGCTACTACTAATTCAAAGGCTCAGTCGTACCTGACACAGTTAATTGCAAAATCACCTGTTGTTGATAAAAGTGTAATGTTGCCTCGTTTTCCTCAACCTCAAACATCCAAAAGGGCTTTACCATCAAGAGTAGCTGCAATGTTAAACGTATTGGTGAGCTTGAGTTACTATTAGTGTGAATTTTTGTTAACCTAGAAATAAGACACAGGCTTTTCTCAGCTGCGTACATATATCCATTTTTTACTTCATTCTCCCTTGCATTTCAGTGCATTCCTTTAGTTCTTTGGAAGGCCAACCTTTTGTTATGCAATTTCCACTTGGCTAACTTATTCGTCCTGCAAATATTGATATTATATTTCTCAAAGTTGCTGACCAGTTAAACCCTTTATCAAAAAAAGAAAAAGAAAAAAGTAGCTGACCACTTCATTGTTACATTTCAGGTACCCACTATATTTGACAAACAAGGAGCACAGCTGCTTGCTGTTGCTTGCCTTGTCGTCTCAAGAACACTGATCTCTGACCGAATAGCCTCTTTGAATGGTGAACATACTCCGTATTGTTATCTGATCAGTTTTATTGATAGGACTCCTTTTCTAACAACCAACCATGATTTTTGCAGGGACCACTGTGAAGTATGTATTGGAGCAAGATAAGGCAGCCTTTGTTCGTTTGATTGGTTTGAGTGTTCTCCAAAGTGGTGCATCTTCTATCATTGCTCCTTCATTAAGGTAATCTTTCATTTTTATGCATGTTTAACTGTTACGAAGTCCCACCAGCTATTATCCCCTTGTCATTACTAAATTGCTCGATGAAAACCTCACTGTGTTGGTTTTTCATTTCTTGTCTGCTAATAGAGAAAGCAAGTTATGGAATTAATTTATGTTAGATTATTAGTTATATTTATGAAACCCCTAGCTGTTATGGTTTCACCTAACTCTTTTTATTACATTCTTCAGGCATCTAACACAAAGGCTAGCGTTAGGGTGGAGGATTCGTTTGACTCAACATCTGCTACGGAATTACTTGAGAAATAATGCGTTTTACAAGGTCAATTGAAATCTATAAGGCTCAGAGATATTATGCAAATATGCACTATTCATGCATTGTGAATGATGACTATGAACTTGTGTAATAAGTGCAACTTGACCTAATGTTCTATGCTTCGTAGAGGCTGTTTGTTTCTTCTTTTCTTGTAAGTTGATGTCACAAAGTTAGAGACACTAAATATCTCATTGGGTTCATATCTATTCAGGTTTTCCACATGTCCGGCAATAGTATTGATGCGGACCAGAGACTCACTCGTGACCTGGAAAAGTTATCCACTGACTTGTCTGGACTTCTTACTGGAATGGTAAAGCCATCGGTTGACATTCTCTGGTACGTCCACTTTGTTGGATTGTTTTTCTAATATTTGTTTCATGGTTCTTGGTTTGAATTATAATTACGCAAAAAATAAATTAAAAATTGAAGGTTCACGTGGAGGATGAAGCTATTGACTGGTCAGAGGGGAGTTGCCATACTTTACACATATATGTTACTTGGTCTTGGTTTTCTCAGACGTGTTGCTCCCGATTTCGGTGATCTAGCCGGTGAAGAACAGGAGCTTGAGGGGAAGTTTAGGTAAGTTTTTAATGCTTCATCCAATGTGCAGACGATTGTGTTATAGCAACTATCAGGACCAACTTCTTCCTGCTTATGCAGGTTTATGCACGAGAGGCTGAACACTCATGCTGAATCTATTGCATTCTTTGGAGGTGGAGCTCGAGAAAAAGCTGTAAGAGTCTTAACTTCCCTAGCTATAGCTGTTGAATTTTGGGATAGTTATTTGTTAATCAGAGTGACAAGAAGTGAACTTGGAAATGTTTTATCAAATTATGTGATGATGACCTTTTCATGTCAAATGCGGTTTCACTTGTGTGCTTGGAGCATTAACATGACTTATAGGTGAATCTGCGCTTATGTGTTTTTATCTTTTCCATGGAGCAGATGGTTGATACAAAATTCAGGGCCTTGCTGGACCACTCTCTCATGCTGTTGAGGAAGAAATGGTTGTATGGCATACTTGATGATTTTGTGACAAAGCAACTTCCCAATAATGTGACGTGGGGATTGAGTTTATTGTATGCCCTAGAACACAAGGGAGACAGAGCACTTGTCTCCACTCAAGGTGAAGCTCTGTCACATTTCATTGTAGTACAAACATCAGTTACCACTTTTTCCCTCCCAACAGTACTTGTCTAGTTAGTTAATCACTTCATCGCTTAACGTGAGCCAATTAAGTATGTACATGTTATCTATGTAACGCTTTCTTGCATGATGCCTTTGATACCAGGTGAGTTGGCACATGCATTGCGGTATCTGGCTTCTGTTGTCTCCCAAAGCTTTATGGCTTTTGGTGATATTCTTGAACTACACAAGAAGTTCCTTGAGCTCTCTGGTGGTATTAACAGAATTTTTGAGCTCGATGAATTTTTGGATGCTTCTCAGTCAGGTACTACAACATATATTGGTTCACACTTTTGCAAGCTGCTACCAAATCTTGGTGCTTTATGTCATAATTTAGATCGTGATCTTTTCATGAACTCTTTTCGGTGGATGTGTTCACATATTCATTATTCTTAGGACTTATTAGTCTTGTAGACAATGTCTGTACTTGAGTTGATCATATCCGTTTTGTCCAATTATTTCAGGTGTTACCTCAGAAAATCACACAAGTCGTTTGGATTCTCAAGATCTACTTTCCTTTTCGGAGGTGGATATCATTACCCCTGCTCAGAAATTGATGGCTAGCAAGTTGTCATGCGAAATAGTTTCAGGGAAAAGCCTGCTCGTCACAGGTTGGTGATTAATCTCCGTTATGGAATTTATTGCATGAGCCCAAGCTAACAGTAGCAAAATTTCCAGGTCCAAATGGTAGTGGAAAGACTTCAGTATTTAGAGTCCTTAGAGATATCTGGCCCACTGTATGTGGAAGACTTGCCAAACCGTCATTGGATATCAAAGAACTTGGGTCAGGGAATGGCATATTTTTTGTCCCGCAGCGACCTTATACATGTTTAGGGACACTGAGAGATCAAATTATATACCCTCTATCTAAAGAAGAAGCAGAGAAAAGGGCAGCAAAGTTGTACACCAATGGTAAGTCAGAAAATTCATTTACTTCAAAGGTCTATTTGATTCTCAAATCAAATGATCTCTACAATAATTGAAGTTGAAGTTATTTGATCTTCCTATCTCTCATATGTGCGGAATATTGGTGTAAGTAACAGGAGAGAGCTCAACAGAAGCTGGAAGCATTCTGGATGGTCATTTGAAAACAATTCTGGAGAATGTTCGGTTAGTTTATCTTTTGGAAAGAGATGTAGGTGGTTGGGATGCTACTACCAATTGGGAAGACATACTGTCTCTTGGAGAGCAACAGAGACTAGGCATGGTAAGTCGCTTGTAAAGCAGCAGCAGACATAAATAGTTTCATGAGACACGAGAATAATACGAGTTGTTTCGTATTGTAGGCACGTTTGTTCTTTCACAGACCGAAGTTTGGAGTCCTTGATGAATGCACCAAGTAAATGATCAGTCTTCTCCTGCAATCTCCCTGAACATTTACAATCATCTTCCCTTGTCTTTATATATCTGCTCTTTGATTTGCAGCGCGACAAGTGTTGATGTTGAGGAACAGCTCTATAGGGTTGCAAGAGATATGGGAGTCACTTTCATAACCTCATCACAAGTAAGTTTTTTTTTTTTTCCATACACCCGTTACCATGGAAAGCACATCAGAACTCTTACCAAAATCTCATCGATTTTCTCATAAACCGCAGCGCCCAGCGCTGATCCCATTCCATTCGTTGGAGCTAAGGCTGATTGATGGAGAAGGAAACTGGGAGCTCCGTTCGATCGAACAGACAACAGAGTAAACTAAGCAAAACATTTAAGAAAGGTCTATATAGTTAAAAAAGAAGAAGTAATAAAGTTAAATCCATTGGACAATGAAAGCAATCTTTACAAGCAGCTATATGGTATGTAGTATGTCTATTCTTCCTCCTGGATCGCAAGGAGTGGAAGAGAATGCGTCGATGCTACTGCTTTTGTTAGATTTGGAGGATTGATTTGATTCTAGATATATAAATGTAGGTGATTGAATTGGTGGAGCATTTTGAGTTCTCCTATGGAGTATGGTGTTAGCTTGAAGAAACAAAGAATATATATATATATATATATATATAGTGATAACTCAAAATAATGTACAGTTCGTTCCAAATTCCTTTGCTGGGATTACTTTTATCTTTTAATGAAAAAGAAATTGAAGTTTGCTCGGTTAACTTGTTGCGAAGATATGTTCAAATACTGAGTCTTGCTTTAAATTTGAAATCTTTTAAAACTTTTTTTTTTTTTCACAACTGTGTATATAGATGATATAAAGCCAAAACACAGCCAAAGTATTACAAAGAGTGTTACAACTGAGTTAAAGGAAGGAAGCTTATAAACGATTGTAAGTAATCTCGAATGGATCAAAGTTTGGCATCAAACTAACAAAGACTTAATAGAAGGATCAAATCTAGCAGAAATTCTAACAGAAAATAAAAAGACTAAGAGAGGGTTGAACGAATCTCTCACTTAACCCCTGTCCCAGGAACCTTTACACTTAACGCGCGACCGGCAGAGCTGTGACTGCAATTGAACCAACCCGGAAGTTCTGCAAGAGACCTAACCATTGAGATCTTAAAGCTTGAAAGGATAGTAACAATTTCAACGACCCGCTTCTCAAATTCAACCCCAAATGACGCAGACGAGAAAACAAGGAGGAGTCTGCGAACAAACCAAGATGGGAAACACCAACTACAACGAGAAGGAAAGCTGATGGAAGATCGACTCCCTATCGCAGAGCAAACAAATATACCTAGTCTGGAGCTTCCACAATCAAGAGAAACGCAATCCACTAGCACATTAAGACCATGTTACCAACCTAATTATCTAATTCTCTAATAAAGGCCAAACCAAAGATTGAAACCATCCTAAAATACCCACTACTAAACATCTAAAACTAAACCGACTAAGAAAGCATTCCAATCAACAGAGCAATTAACTGAAGGCAAAGGAGAAAGAACCTGATACATGACGATAAAGCCGTAGCCATAGCCACAAAGAAGCAGCCGGAACAAGCTATAAACCTACACCAACTCCCAATCCAACGAGAACAGAGCTGATGAAATTAGATCAAAGAGCCTCCCACCTAAACAGAAAATCTAAAACTCCACTAGATCGGCTAAGGAAATCTAAAAACAAAAGCGCTCACAAACTTAGACTAACCGTCAACCTAACAAGGCTAATTCGACAAGAATTAAGCCAGTCCGAGAAGCAAACGGTATCAACTAAATTGCAGCCAGACAAACAACAAAAAAAAACCGGCCAAAGAAGCCGGAACAGAGCCAGCCACCACCGCTATTGAAGTCGGTTGATGCCGGAGTCAAGAGCCGACCATCGCCGTTGAAGAAGCCGGTCGATGCCGGAGCCAAGAGCCAGCCATCGTCACTGAAGAAGCCGATCGATGCCGGAGCCAAGATAACACCGAGGAGAGCACTTCCTCTCTCTAAAAGATACAGAGACGGAGAAGAGAGAGAGAGTTCTGATCCCCTGCTCAGACGAGATCGCCAGACATGATGAAGGAAACGACAAGATCGAGGCAGTGACGGAGGGCGGACCAGATCGGGAGATCGATAGTGATGTCTCCACCGCCGCCTTCGATTGCTTCTCACCAAACGCCGATAACGATGTCGGAGGACGAGCTGGTAGATCGGATTGGAGGAGGAGAGAACTCCTTGATCTTATAACCGTGACAACCGACGTGCCCTAGTTCGATCTCCCGAGAATAAACGCGATCGCCAGGAATTCTCCACTGCCTCCGCTCTCTCTCATTCGGTTTGCGTCACTATGAAATCTTTTAAAACTTAACAGTCGACAAAATGCCAAAAAACAATTTCAAAAACAATTACTCTAAAAAAAAAATGATTTGAATGATAACAGAGATATAGGATTTTCCTTATATTTATTTCAACAAAGTTTTTGGTATTTATTTCTATATACAATTTATTTTTGTCTGTTAGAAACAATCTATTTGATTTGCTAAGCAATCTATTGTGATAGGAGGAAACATATGTTATCGATGGGTTGGCCGCGGGCAGCATTGGTAAATCGCATTCAAAGGTGTTTCAAAAGGGAAGGTTGATTTGCTTGTTTTGACTAGTATAGTTCTTCGGGTTAAAAATAGTTCGCCTCTATTAAGGTTTTGATCTCTTTTGCTGTCGGTTTTAGATTAAGGTTTTGATCTCTTTTGCTGTCGGTTTTAAAATTTCTGCTTTGTAGTTCTTTGGGGGAATTCTCTTTTTTCTCCGACTTTGTCTCCGGAGACTTTTCCTTTGTCCGTCGGCGTAGTTTCCCTCTTTTGGGCTTTAGACTTCGGAGATATCTTTGTTTTCCGCCGGCTTAAATATTTCACCATGTATGATATTTTGAAGTTTTAATAAAAATCAGATGACAAAAAAAAAGAAAAGAAACAATCTATTTGATGCTTTAATACATTTCTTCATCCGATTTGGAATAAATTGTTCAGATCATCAAAGATTAAATAAAACTCTAATTCTGCCATGACAATAAATAACAATTCTATTTTAGCTCTTAATCTTGTTGAGATTCAATAATAAACTTGAAATGCTTTTTAATCTAATCTTCCTGTCTCTATATTCATTTAATAAACTCTTATCTCTCTCTTTTTCTCATTTAAGTAAAAAGAAGAAAAAAACGAAATATCTTTTTCCATTGAAGTAGAAACCTTTTCACACTCTCTCCTTTGAATCAGAAGAAAAAGAGAAAAATGGAGAGAAACACGCCGGTGAGAAACCCTCACACTTCCACCGCCGATCTGCTTTCCTGGTCGGAATCTCCTGCTCCTGACCACTCAACCTCTTCCGCCGCTCGTTCTCACCAGGTCCGTTTCTTCGAGAAATGTTGTCACTTTTTGTCCATTTATCTTTCTATCTATTGAGAAGCTGAGGTTTTCTTCTTTCTTCTTCTTCTTCCATTTTCAGCCGTCCGATGGAATCAGCAAGGTTCTCGGCGGCGGTCAGATCACAGATGAGGAAGCTCAGTCGCTCAATAAGCTGTAAAAGATCCATTTTAATCTCATCTCTCATGCAAATCTTTATTTGAGCATTTTCAACTCCATTTCATTACCAGATCTAGTATCTGATATTTGGTTTTTGTATTACACCTGAAACAAAAAAGAGAGTTTTATAAGCTTCATCTTGATTCTGAAAGTGATTGCCTTTTATTCACAGAATGGTTTCTTTGTATGAAGTTCAGTTCTTTTTCCTTTGTGATATCATTTGAATGATGAATTTATGAAAGGGATTGGTCAATGCTTTTGGCTTTTCTGTGATTTTTTTTATATTTTATATTTTATTACATTCTTTGTTGTCCGTTCATCAAGCCCCACCATTGCATGTCAAACTACTAACTGTTTACTGTTCATTATCTAATGACGAGATATTTCTCTCTTTTTTGATATTTTGAATTTAGAAAGTGAAATCTTTGTTTCTTTAAAGATTGTTTCATCAAGCGGCCTCACCATTACATGTAAAGGTTGTTTCTTTTACCGGTCTATAAGGCGATTTTACGATTTTTTTACAGGAAGAATTGTTCAGGGTACAAGTTAAAAGAGATGACTGGTAGTGGCATATTTGCTGATAAGGCTAAAGTTGGGTCTGAATCCGATGCTACTGATCCAAAGACTGGACTCCGTTACTATCAGGTTACTTACTTATCTTATGTTTCAACAGATTTAGAGAACTGTAGATCAAAATGGTAGTTATGTAATGTACTCTGAATTTCGCAGCAAACTCTGAATGGAATGAGTCAGATATCTTTCAGTGCTGACGGGAATGTTTCCCCGAAGAAACCAACAACTTTAACCGAGGTTGCAAAGCAAAGAGAGCTGAGCGGAAACTTGCTCACCGAGGCCGACTTAAAGAGCAACAAGCAGATATCAAGTGCCAAGATCGAAGAGATCAGCGGTCATGACATCTTTGGACCTCCACCTGAGATCCAGCCTCGATCCTTGGCTGCTGCGCAACAAGAAGCTAGAGGAAACAGAGACATGGGAGAGCCTGCACCAAGGAACTTACGCACTTCTGTTAAAGTTTCCAATGTAAGTAAATTTATCTTTGCATTGCTTTGAAAAGAAACTGAAACTTGGTACCTGAGTCAGTTTATTTTCTCTTCGATTGAGATATTTTTTTCGTAATTTCCAACAGCCTGCAGGAGGACAAAGCAACATACTATTTAGTGAAGAACCTGTTGTGAAGACATCAAAGAAGATACATGACCAGAAGTTTCAAGAACTCACGGGCAACGGTATTTTCAAAGGCGATGTATCACCTGGTACTGCGGATAAGCAATTAAGCTCAGCTAAACTCCGGGAAATGAGCGGAAACAATATTTTCGCAGACGGAAAGTCAGAGTCCCGAGACTACTTTGGCGGTGTGAGGAAGCCTCCAGGCGGTGAAAGCAGCATTTCACTGGTCTAAGACTCGGGGCTATTTGGTATTAACCGCAATATGCTCAGCTCTCACAACAAGGTTCTTTAGAATTTAGTCTCTTAGCGTCTCCTTCCGAGGATGCCAAATACGCTTCAGCTCTTTGTACCGATCGTTTAAAAAACTTGTGGTGTTGTCTCTATTACTTGAAGTTCTTAACTTATATATTTGATCCTTGTTGTGACATTTTTACTCTTCACTTTTTTAAACTTTAAAGCAAGTAACCAAGTATGATTCGATTGAACAAAAGTAAATATAAAAAGAGAAAAAGAGAAACGACTCCACTGGGGATCGAACCCAGAGTCTCTGGTTTCGTAGACCAGCGCCTTATCCATTGGGCCATGGAGTCTTTTTGGTTTAGCAACTTCGATACAACATAATTATATAAAACAAAATGCTTTTAAAAGCGTGAAGACTACTTTTCTAATTCCTCTTCGTCACCTTCTCTCACCCGCAAGTCTACCGAATATGATGGTCTCTTTTAGTTAAGCTGTCTCAAAGACGTTCATATCCAAAACCCTCGCCAAATATTCAGCTCTCAAGAAACTATTTTCAGAGGAAAATTAAAAGGCTAATTGGATAAGATAGACAAGAGAGAGAGAGATGATCTTCTTCTTGTTTAGAAGTTGTTGTTTCCAAATGTCTAAGTATGGCGTTTTAGGTAAATGATCACAGCTTATTACAGATGGAAGAGAAGCTGACTCAATTCGTGGTGTAGATTTGTCAGAAAGGATCTTGTGGAATCTGGAAGCTTTTAATTTCACTAAAAATAGGATTTAGTTATAAAGGAAGACCCCAAAAAATGGGCAAACACAAATCTTTCAGAAGCAAAGCAGTGAACTTTGTCACCGATCTCACCTCTGGTCTTCTTAATCCCATCTCTGATAAACCCTCCTCCGCTCCTCCTCTTCCGGTACCAAATTTCTCATCTTTTTTTTTTTTTTTTTGTGTTGACTCAATCCCACAAGGCCACAATTATTCTAAAAAAGTGTTCTTGTGTTAAAGTCTCTATCTTTCTTCTTGACGATTGACGATTGCTTCTGGGAATTTGGTGTACTGTATTGTTTGATGCTTATTTGCTTGAGGATTGAGTGTTTCTAGGTGGGAGTTTCAATTTGTGTGATCATTTAATGAGCTATTGTTAATTTTCAATTTTTTCTTAATTAGGATGAGGAAGATGAGTCCAAGAGAGATCAACTAGAGTCTATCACTGAAGAGCAGCCTAAGGATTTGGTAGACGAGCCAGACACTTCTTCTTTCTCTGCATTTCTTGGTTCACTGTTATCTTCAGATCCCAGAGACAAAAAGAAGGATCAGGATCAGGACGACGAAGAAGAAGAAGAAGAAGAAGAAGAAGAAGACGAAGAAGAAGAAGAAGAAGACGAAGAGGATTCTGAGGCAGAAACAAGCGATACATCATCATCTTCGGTGTATCCTACTAGAACAATGAAGGAGACTACTAGTGCTGGTGGAAAGAAGAGCTTATTGTCCAAGTATAAACAGCATTTGAAGAATTTTTACCAGTCTGTTAAGTTTCCAGGGGTCAAGGAGCGAAAGGGAAATTCCGATGTGAAACCGGATGATGAAGGGACTGAATATGATGGCTTGGAGATGAAACCGATGCAGAATGGTAATGTCAAAGAGGAAGCCACATTAGTGCAAGCAATTATACCTGAAATTTCAGAGCCCTCTTTGCTTTTATCGGACCAGTCAAGACGATCCTTATATACTTCACTTCCTGCGCTTGTGCAAGGGAGGAAATGGATATTGCTTTATAGGTAAGAGAACACATTCAAAGCATTTGGAGCTGAATATTAATCTTAAGAATGGTTGTTTCATATATTCTATCGGTGTGTGTGATCATTTTGTTTGACATGTTGCAATCTTCTAGTACATGGAGGCATGGTATATCACTGTCCACGTTGTACAGGAAAAGCCTTCTCTGGCCTGGCCTCAGCTTACTGGTAAATGAAATTCTTCTTCTGATTCAAATTGTTGATTTCAGATGGTAAAAGTGTGAACGATTTATTGAGCTCTATGGAAACCACCGGTCTTTCAGGTTGTTGGAGACAGAAAAGGTTCAGTTTTTGGTGGTCTTGTTGAGGCACCTTTGATACCAACTGATAAAAAGTATCAGGTTTGGTTCTAAAGATCCAATCTTTATATAGATTCCATCTATCAAAGTTTTCTTTCTTTTCACTGTAACTAACTTTCTTTGTGTTGGGTTCTTTTGTTGTCAGGGAACCAACAGTACATTTGTTTTCACAAATAAGTCAGGACAACCCACAATATACCGTCCCACAGGTATTATCATGCATTACTTAGATGCATTGAACTTTTTGGAGTTGCTTCCTTATTCAATTGTAATTATGGTGTGCACTTGAACAGGCGCAAATCGGTTCTACACTCTATGCTCCAAGGATTTTCTAGCTCTCGGCGGGGGTGGACGGTTTGCTCTCTATCTAGACAGTGAGCTGTAAGATTTCCTACCAAAACTCTTAATCCTATTCCCACTTCCATCATCTTGCAACAAACAACAAACGATTTTCCCTCAAATCGATTGATTCACTGTGTTCTTATAGGCTAAGCGGATCAAGTGCTTACTCAGAGACATACGGGAACTCTTGTCTCGCAAACACACAAGACTTTGATGTTAAGGAAGTGGAGGTAGTTAACTTCATCTCTCTCCTTGAAAAAAAAAAAAACAATTTGTTGCTACACCTTTTAACTGAAACAAACAAACCACACCATTGATTGATTGTTGCAGCTATGGGGATTTGTCTACGGCTCAAAGTATGATGAGATTCTAGCTCTCAGCAAAACAACGGAGCCTGGTATTTGCAGGTGGTCATGATCCTAATGAAGATAACGAAATGAATTCAAGTGAGATTCGCTTTTTGTAAATGTGTAGTAAAAAAAAGTAATGTTGTTGTCTATCTTGTAACGGGCTAAAAATCACATCTCTTGTACACTCACTTGTAATGATGATTTTTGAGACTGAAAATAACAAAATAAAACTACTTATTAGGCTCAATTCGGCCCATTAATCTAAATTAGGCCCATTTTAGGGGGAAGAAGAAATAAAAACCCTTACCTTCATCTAATCATCTCTGACCTAAAATTTCAGATTTCAAATTCTCAAAATTTGAGGAGAAATGGGGAGTAGATTGGGAGGACGAGTGGTTCATTTCGCGAATCTTCCGATTAAGCTTCTGATGCCTGCGAAACTCACCAACATTCACGAATTCGCATTGAAAACGATCCCTTCGGCGTCGAAGATCGAGATCAAGCGAGTCCTGGAGTCACTCTACGGATTCGATGTGGAGAAGGTGAATACACTGAACATGGATGGGAAGAAGAAGAAGCGTGGAGGTTTGTTGATAGCGAAAGCTGATTACAAGAAGGCTTACGTCACGCTACGTAGCCCTCTGTCGATTTCTAGGGATTTGTTTCCGGTCAAGTTTATTGAGGAAGATAGGAAGAGTAAAGTGAAAGGATCCAGCTTTGTTGAGGAAGAAGATGATAAGAAGAGTCATTGGCTTGATCGGAAGGAGAAGAGAGAAATCGGCGGTTATGGTAAAGGTAAAGGTCGTCGTGGTGGTGAAAGGTCGAATTCGCCGACGAGGGCTGGTGCGGCGGCTGCGGGGACGGCGAAGTTTCCATGGAGCAACATGAGATTTGTTGGTAAGTAGGGTTTTTGTTCTAATCCCAATATTAGGGTTTATGAGAAGATTATGAATTGGGGTTTGTGTTTCTTTAGCTATCGGATTATCGATTTTGTTTCTTTTGCTTGAGATTTGTTGTGAATCTGAATCCTGTGAGCTCTCAGTGTTTCTGAGAAATGGCTAATAATAATAAATCTGAATCATAAGCTCTTGAAGCGAGAAATGTTTATGAACTTGATCTCTTCAATTGTTTCTAATCATAAGTTTTGAGAAACCTCTTATTGTGTGTGGATTTGAGTATATCTTCAAATGTTCAATCACATAAGAATCCAAGCACAGATGGAAAAAAAGTTTGATAAATTGTAACAATTTTCGTCATCTCTGATCATTCCAAAACCTCACCACTTTGCGGAAGCTTGGTGTGTTTTAGAGGCGTCTCCAGTAGGAGGAATCTTCAAATTGCAGTTTTCTGTAAAAACAAAACCATCCCTAAAATAAAACTTGGAAGTCTAAAATTCAATTGAAATGCCTAAAGAAATGGGTGAGATCTACATACAATTGTTGTTACCCAAAAAAAAAAAAAAAGATAAGACTCGACAACAAAAATCTTTTATAGCAAATTAATAATTATCATTAAGCATTGTTATATAATTAATTGATTTTTTTACTTCAAATTATTGTAAGATCAGATTTTTTTCTTATTCATAGCATCTAGCAACTATGACCACAAACAAAATTTGGCTTAGGGTGTAATAATAATCAAATAACGATTTAAAAGATTAATGAAGACTTTTGAAAACATATCTCATCAGATCTTTAAAACTCAATTAGAGAATACTTATTAGAGATATCCAAGCGCACGTCAAGCGAGTTACATCCACGCGCTGATTATATATAGTCCCCGCGGAAATCGTTGAATATTTGGGTGTTACAAAATCTTGGCGCGTGGCGGTTTGACGAAGGCTGTCAGCTTTGTGTGCGACCGAGTCATCGTCGTCGTGCTCGCCTTGTCTTTCTTCGAGACCTAAGAAAGAAGAAACTCTGAATCTTCGGATTTTCTTTAATCACTTTTTCTTGTTCTTTCTTCTGAGCCCTTAACATGGCGTCTGTTTCACCTTTGTCCAAGTTTAAGTTGGTGTTCTTAGGAGATCAATCTGTTGGAAAAACCAGCATCATCACTCGTTTCATGTATGACAGATTCGACACCATTTACCAGGTATTATTACACACAGACCCCTTTCATGATTCATTTATATATGTTCCTTTCAATTTCGTTGTTATTTGATCTTATTCGATCATCGGTTACGATTGTTGGAAATTTCATCACGAATTGGTCAATTTCTCCGACATTGATCACTTATCTGTTTTGTTGTTGTGGTCTATTTATCTCCTTAAATAATTTGATTTTTATGATCACGATCGATGCTAAGCACTGTTGCTTCTTTGTTCTGGGTGTAATTTCTTGTTAATTACGCTTAAATTGGTCATTAAGCCTTTTATTGTCTTCTCTCTGCAGCCTACCATTGGAATCGATTTTCTTTCGAAAACAATGTACCTCGAAGATCGAACAGTTCGTTTGCAGCTATGGTAAGAATGTGCCAAAGAATCACAAATGTGTTTTGTGTTAGCTCAATGTATTACACCAGAAGATCAATAAATGCGTATTGTTGATTACAGGGATACGGCTGGACAAGAAAGATTCAGGAGTCTAATCCCAAGTTACATCAGAGATTCTTCTGTTGCCATTGTTGTATATGATGTAGCCAGTGAGTCAGCTTTTTTTCTGTCTTGATTCTTTGATATCACCGTTTTGTGTCTTATGTGTTCAATACTTGTGTTGCAGATAGGCAAACGTTTCATAATACCTCGAAATGGATCGAGGATGTACACAGAGAAAGAGGTCAAGGTGATGTTGTTATTGTTCTTGTTGGAAACAAAACTGATCTTGTTGATAAAAGGTAAAACCAATAAGCAAAATCAGTTTTGACTCGATTGGTTGTATATAATTCTCCCTGACTTATGTTTCAATTATGATGATATAATGAAAACAGGCAAGTATCGATCAGTGAAGGGGAAGATAAGGGTAAAGAGTATGGAGTGATGTTCATTGAGACCAGCGCAAAAGAAAATTTCAACATTAAGGTATAGAGCAAATAGAATTAAGGACGTGAGTGAGTGTTATTTGTTATCTGATTTCTCTCACAAACACGAATGAGTCATTCGATTATTACTTTTGCAGGCTTTGTTTCGGAAGATTGCTGCAGCTTTACCGGGGGTGGACACATATTCATCGGCAAGATCAGAGGACATGGTTGATGTGAATCTAAAGACCACTTCAAATTCATCACAAGGTGAGCAACAAGGAGGAGGTGGAGGAGGATGCTCTTGTTGATTCGAAATACATACTCCATTTAAGAAATTTGTGAAGCAAACAAAAGGGATCAAGATAGTTTTGTGATTTTCCATCTTACCAGACATTAACAGACATATAATATAAAACATCGAATAGAAAGGGATCAAGTGTGATTTTCATCTTTGGCAAATTATTATCGGCGGGAAGATTTTGTTGTTTCTTCTCTTCCTGGGAAAAGCAAATTCGGATTTACTAATTGTATACTAACGATTATGATGCTAAGCACAGTTGATTCTACTTTTGTTTTACTTTTTATCCTTTTGTTTAGTTACACGTTAATTAGGCATTAAGCATTTGCAACTTGCAGTGTTATGCACAGAGGAAGTGTTATTATCAACATTATGAAACTTGGAACAAAAGACTAGTTTTGGGAAAGAGATTCAAAACAGAGACAACCAAGGGGAGAAAAGGCCAAAAGAGATGTTACAGTTTACATGTGATTGAAGCTGTTGTTGTCTCCGCGTTGCTTCACTCTCAATGTCAAGTAGATCAATATCAATGTTCCCACACTTGATCTGCAATCCAAGACATTTAAAGTTAAAATTGAATGCATCATGAAGTATAGATTTGTACGCATTAAGTACGTAGAGGTATATACTTACAAGATGGAGAATAGGATGACGATTTTCCTTGAATCAAATGAAGCGGCTCGCTTGTATCTTCTCCACCTGTTCGTTGGTGCATCGTGGCATCGCTCGGAGATAGCTTTGTCTGCAACAGAAATTTATTGGGATTTAGTGCATATACTCAACAGACAAATCGAAAATTATGGAATTTCAATGAAATATTGTTATCTTACCAGTGCTCAAGCTTGCTTGTCTCTGTAAAACCTTTTGCATATGCTGCGAAAGACATAGTAATCACATAAGAGCAAGACATTTAGATATCATCTTCTCGATATGGACCAAGCAAACTAGCATATGATGTTGCTGACAAATAGAAAGAACTTACTACACTCTCAGATTTCAAACTTCCAACAACTTCGTCATGGGATGTCACCGTCTCACCACCATTCCCTTTCTCGACGTTGATGTCCACAACGCATGATTGGTAGGAATCAGTGCCTCCGAGTAGCACATTGATGCGGTTCTGCGTTTTCTGACAATTCAGTTGCGCATCTATCAACATCTGATTTTTAGATGGAAGCAGAGCCTTGACGAAGCTCAAGAGAGTAAACTGTGAGGTACATTGTGGGATTGTATTTCCTTCATCAGGTAAGACTGAGATAGTACACACGTCTTGGACCTGTACAAATATGGTTTGGAGGACTTAGCACACCTTAGCATAGAACACCCACAATGCTACTTTCGAACATGTAATAAGTTCTCAGATGTACCAATGATCTACTAATTAACATATCAGCCCTCTTTAAAAAGTGTAATGGAATTGAGTAAAGTCCTGTTCTACTCAAAGAAAACCTTAGTTTCAGAGCAAGAATCAAAGGCCTTAGTTCACCCCATAAAGGAACTCACCAGTGAAGTATCGATGCCACGGTCTTCTTTCAAAGGGAATGCAGCCTCCTTGACAAGAAGTGGGAAAACATCTGCAACGCAAAAACAAAAGGGTCATTAAACTCATTAGCATGCTTCTGAAATCTATCGTGATACTGAATTTTTGAAGTGCGTAATCCTTGAGCTTTTTACCAATGGTGCTATGTTTGCCACCATCTCCGAAACTCGGTTTAGGTGCCTTGAAGCTTGGATACTTGACTGGTGCGTTCCCATCAGTAACACTAGCAAATTGCTGCTTCCCCTGTTGAAATGCATCAGAAACTTGAGTCAAAATCACACCATGGAAAGATACAAGCAAAGGATCATAACAAAGGCTTGACCAAAAACCATCAAAGGATATTACCAAACAGTAACACTGTAGAAGCTGAGTAGTAGTCTCTTAGATTTAGAGACATAATCGGTAAATCATAAGTGACTTGTTATTTGATCATTTACTATTTCTCTGCTCATAAAAAAGTGATGACTACACTAAACAGTCTTCTCTCTTGATCCATCCTAAGAGAAAGAAATGGCCAAATGCAGGAAGATTGAATCAAGTGGCAGAGAAAAAAAACACACTTGAAGAATCGAATCTGAAGAAGCGCAAGTCTCATCTTCTTCTCATTATTCCCAAATCGAAGATTAGATTCCAAAATAACCCAAATCGATTGAAGCAAATACACTAGAAGGAGTAAGCTAACTAACCTCTTCGAAGAAATCACCCATTGCAGAAGGAGAGAGAGAGAGAGAGGATCGTGAAGCGACGGAGGAAATTAGAAGCGATACTCAAAAGGGGAAGACGAAGCTTGAAGACTCGTATTGTGTACAACAATGCATGTAGAGAGTGTTTGTATCGGAAGCTTCCGCGTAACGGCAGATTCAGAGAGAGAGAGAGAGAAAGTGTAGAAGACGAAGTAGAGGGAGAGAGAGAGAAGTATGAGAGAAGTATCAGAGGCTCTTCTCTGGGCCCGGCGAGATTCGCCTGTGAATTGGCTTCTTTCATCTGATTGCGACATCAAAACTACAATGGATAACGACAAATCCTCATTCTTCGCCACCCTTTTCTTTTTATTCCCAAATTACCCTTTTACTTTTTCTTCCTTTCTTTTTTTATCCTGGATCATGTTACTAGTATTATCATAATCCTGATTAGTTAGAGATTTCATAATTATTTATTACTGCTACCATATGGGATCATTAACATAATGACATTTTGACATTTACTGACAATTAAATGCATGTCTGTACTCTTTTTCTGTACATTTGTGTTGTTTAACACTAGTCACTACTATCAGTCATAATTACAATTTACTATTTATGAGCTGTCTACTACCTTTTTGTAATGCACAAAACAATCATTTTTCTTTTTATATATATATTTTTGGGAAACCATATGATAAATGATATACTGGAATCAAGAGACATTAACCAACCATATATAAAATCCACCCATGCACTTCTTTTTATTTTTATTTTTTGCTGAAATGCAAATGTCATATGCATTTAATTCCCCTTGCCATTGCCAGCTTTTAATAATATATTGACTCTTCTTAAGTAAATAAAAAATATTTCAGTCTTTTTTTGTGTGTAGTTAAAAGGAAAGATGTCATTGTTTTGGAAGTACTCTTAAATAACTCTTGAATCTGTAAAATCGAAAAATGAAAAGCATTTTATGCTTGAGAAAAAGCACTTAGCTCACGGGTGATCCAAGCCTCTGACTGTATCTTCTTCGTCAACTTCTCCCGTGAACTTTTTTTTTTTTTTTTGTGTTTTGTCTCTTTTTATAGGAGTATATTTACTTGTTTGTTTGTTTATAACTCTATTCTCACGACAAAAGTGATTATCGCGGGGCCTAAGTTCATCATCAGCCCAATTATTATTAATGGGCCGTAACAGACTTTAGATTCCATCGTATATAACAACACTAACAACAATTTGGTATTCTTGTTTTAACATGAAAGACATGAATACAAAACATTACGCAAAATGAAAATAAACATAACAAAATGTAACCAAAGTCATTTTCCTTAGTTTGTTTTTCGTTTGAAAAAAGATACAAAGACAAGGAGTTATTTGCCAAAAACTGTACATGGCCTTCCAAAGTATACAAATTTCAGTTAAAACTTTTCCAATTTTAAACTCACCAAATGTCTTTGGGAGAGGGAGACACAGAGAAAGAAAAAAAAAATAGAGAAAAAAAGTAACTGTCAATTGAGTTGACTTTTAAGACAAACATATACCATTACTAATAGTTAAGAAAACAAACGAAGAAAGTCCTTTTTTCTGCTTTCTCAGCTTTTTACTTGGTCGGTCCAAGGCTCTCATAGAACAAGATGTAACCATGATCAGTGTTGCTCGAATACTCCTGAGACGATCCAAAGAATGTTTGAACAGCTGATTCTTCAATCATCTCAACATTCTCATCATCGAAGAAGAGCCAATGGTTATGGCTTTTCACAAGGCTGACGTAATGACCATGGTTGGGTCCACTTCCGACATGAACCACCACTGCAAACAGAGAGTACTCCACGTCTGCATATGGTTCCACTGTGTTGCTCAGTTTTAGCTCCAAAGGGAAGACAACTCGATAAGAGAGCTTCTTGTAGCGGCCTAACTGTTCAATGTACTTGAATCGTTTTAGATGGATGACTAAGATGTTTGGTGGCTTCTTGATCTTCATCCTCTTCTGTGCTTCTTGTAAGCTACAATAATAAACATTAAAAAGAATCAGGCTTTGGTCAGCGCTAAGCAAATCCCATTGCGCCTAGTAAAGCTTCAACACTTTGGAGAGCTTAATCATATAAAGCAGCCATTGAAGGAAAAGAGGGATCTTAAAGACTAGTATTTAGTTGCAGCTACTCAAGGAAAGCTTTGAAAAGCAATGGGGGTGAGACTAAGAACCACCATTTTACCTGCAGCATTTGTCACAGAAGAATTTGTCTTCAGCATGAAGCGTCTCTGTGGAGCTGAAGTTTTTCAAACAGCTAGTTATCGAACTGTTCTGTTCGATATCAAGGCTTAGGTCTAGGAATGTTTCATCTCTTGCTGTCACTGTTTCACATCGCAGACACCTTGTCTCGTTGGTAAGTATGCCCTGTGTACATATCCAGAATTTAAATTTAGCCAAATATTGCACTACATAGTCACACCTTAGACGGAAAAGCGAAGCTTTTCATTAAAAAATAACTGACCTGAAAAATATTGTGCACCCAAGTAACAATAGGCTCTTTGTGCACAACACCATTTGCCTGAGGAACTTTCAGTCCATTTGCAATCTTTTCGGGAGAGGATGATGATGAGGTTTCATGTTCAGTTTTTGTAGCTTTTGCCTCTTTCTCCAGTATGTCAACAACTTCATTCAGCAAATAATTCAGGAATTCATGTGCATCCTACATGAGAGTAGTAACGCAGTTCAATCATGTATGCATATAGCTTTTCTCATCTGCAGTAAAATAACGCTCTAAAAGATGAGGAAATTTGCAAAGATCACCTGGTGCATGTAACTCCGGAACAGCTCGTTCTGTTTCTTCAACCTCTGTACAAATCGCTTAGGCGCAATAACACCTGTTTTCTTTTTCTGGGAACTTATCTACGGAATGAATTACGATGATCAGACTTATGATACCACTTTTTTCCCGCAGAAATGACTAGCACACAGTAATCAATTAAATGCTGACAGGATACGACATACTAAGCCCTACATCAAGCACATTTCGATTATCGAAGATACCTAAGACAGTTTCTGTTATGCCTACAACATTGACTTGTGCCTTTTGAATAAGTGACTTTATCCAGTCATGATGCCAAGTACGAAATCAAGTAAACCAAGTTTGTGTAAGAGACATATGTTTTCAGCAAAAGAACGATTGGTCACTTGAGTTAAGACAGGGTTGAAACGATAACTAGAATAAAATGGAAAAGAGAAATTAAACTAACATAAAGAAAAAAGAAAGTCATGAATACCTGCGAAAATAAGTCTGCCAGGCAGGTCATAAGATTCTCTTCAGCATCGGCAACGCTTTTATTACTGGTATAGTATTCGAGCAATTGTTCACGAAAGGGAACACAGAAATAAAGAGCCTGCACAAGGGATAGAGATTCAGCATATTAACAATTCTAGTAGAGATCACTAGCCAATGAAGAAAATAATCAGCAAAAGCCTTTCTCCTGTCCAGAGAACTCATTCATATACATAGCACAGAGAGAAATCGAAAAATCAATAGAGCGGGATACATAATTGCAATTACACGAGTACCTTAACAAGCTCTAAATGCTCTCACCACACACCCTAACGCACTTCCTAAGCATAATAGATCCCAAAATTTACATAATTCGAGAAATCTCAGTGAGACCAAATCAAACTGAACCTTTTGAAACGAATTTGACATAGTAAGGTCAAACCCTGACACGATTCTACTTAGAAAACTCGTCTCATATTTGAGGACTAAAGCACACTAATTCAACAAACCCAGAAGAAATCGTCAAAGGAACAAACGAGTCGCACACATCGAATTCGAGAAAAAAGTAAAAGGATAGAGATAAGAGAGAGAGGAAGTGGACCTGCAAAACGCTGTTGCAGTAGCAAGTGTTTCCGAAATTCTCGAATCCGAAGTATCGTTCTCCTTCGGGAAACTGGTCGCCGAGAGCTTTCTCGAGTTTGGAGCCCGCGGCGCCCATTAGCCCTAGAACTAGCTTCCGTATCACCGTATTTTCTGATCCTGACTCGTCCGATTTGACTCGGAGATTCTCTCAAATGGAGTATCCTCTTACCCTCTGCGATTGTTCGATTCCGATCGGATAATTCAGATTTCGAAGGAACCTCTTAGTGCGAAGAGAAGAGGATCGATTTTGTTTTGTTTAAAGCGAAGCAACTAGAGAGAGAGAGAGAGAGAGATTCATGTCAAAAACATTCAGTCAATATTGCAAATTACACCTCCAAAGTTGTAAGCTTTACGAAAATGAACTTTCATTTCTTTTTTTTTTTTTTTGGTCAAAATGAACTTTCATTTCTAAAATACGTTGTTTTGGGAAAACAATTTGAACCGAACCAAAAAATTTAAACCGAAATCCAAACCAAACTGAATTAGAAAATAAAATAAAATAAATAAATAACTTAATCTTTTTAGAAACTTAATTTTGTGCTATAAACAATTTTTTCTTAGTATCACATATAATTAAATATCATAAAAATTTTATTTTCAATATCACATATAATTAAATATCATAAAATTTTATCTTTATCACATGGAATATCATAACTTAATTATATGCTATAATAAATTTATTGTTTTCTAAAAAAAATTGATATTTTTGGAAAAATATATGATATATGATATTTCAGTCTATCTTTATTTCAAATTTACTTATATAATCAAGTTTTTATTTTGACCAAGACGTGTTTGAAATTTTTAAAATATATTTCTTTATAGATAGTCAAAGGGGGTGTATTCAATTTAGTGTTTTAAAGGATTTGAATTTTTATGAGATTTTATATTATTTTGATGATTTTATGAAAGTTGAAATGATTTCTTAAGTAAATTCTCTCAAATCTTTCAAAATCATTAAAAACCAAATCCACAAACTTATATCATTATAAGCATTTTTTCTACCAAATTTGCAGCATGCCAAATCAAAATTTACATATATATATATATATATAGTTAGTTATTTTTTTTTTGGTGGGGACATATATAGTTAGTTTTTCTCATCCTATATCTAGTTTCCTCCCAATATACTAGGTGATCAAAATTTTAGTTAAATTTTCAAGAAATTATTTATAGCCAAAATTTCAAAAAAAAATAATAATTTGGTTCAACGTATCCATTTGATCTTATTTTAAATTCCTATCACCAATTAACTATATAAAGACATATTAGATCTCAACAAAATTTATCAACACCAAGACATAAAAAATATTTACAAGTTACTCACTCAAACAATACTTCATAAAAAATATGGCCAAGATCATAAAAAATATGGCCAAGATCAGATCTTTAGATGTTGTTGGAATCATCGCAATAATTTTGTTGTTGGTCATTGCAGGTTAATCAAGCATTCCAATTATTAGTACTTTCGATTATTCGAAATACTTTCTTAATTATGTTAAAGCTTATTTTTCTAATTTTCCACATTATTAAAAATACATATATATTTTTTTGAGATTTTTACTCGTTATGTTTATTTCTAACTAAATTTTTCTATTTTGTAGAACAAGCAAACGCGCAAATTGCTGAGGCTGACTGTTTATTTGTGTGCGCTCCAGATTGCAACCAGATTTGCCAACTTAAAAATTACACAGAAGGGACTTGTTATCAGTATGGAAACGGCAAGCCGATGTGTTGCTGCAAACCACCACGTACAAAAACAAATCTTGGAACAAACAGTTCAGTTGAATAACTAAATCGTTTTTAGTGTTGTATTTTAATATGTACGATCACTAAATAAAAATTCCAAATATATGAAATAAGTTAAAGAAAACTAATTGATGTCTCTTTTCTTGTGTTCACTCATGGTGCATGCAAAACATGTTATGTGTATATATACATTTGAGGTAACAAAGGGTGAAAAAAATTGATATTAGTGACAATTTAGTATATCACTAATTGTAGTCTCGTACATCTTTCATGTTAGGATAATAAATTTATCAGTATCGGCGCCATTTATGCATTTTTTCTTGATGATGTGGTCATTGCTGTCACAATTTTGAGTTACTTCTGCTGCCTGGCCACAAATCAAGATTATACATATCCTCTTTTTTTCTCCAGAGGATTGTACATATCTAACCATAAAGTATTAATTTGTGGGACATGTAAAGCTGAATAATGAATAAATAATACATGAAGAATATTTCTGCTCAAGCATCAGGTTCAAGTTGTTGAAAATTTGACTCGACAGGGAATTGATGTGTACATGCTGTCTGGTGACAAGAGGAATAATGCTGCCAATTATGTAGCTTCTGTCGTAGGAATTCATCAAGAACGGGAATGTTCTTTTCTTTACATGGATCGATAAAACTCCGAAAAGCATGGTTTGCTTCAAGGTGGTATTTGGAGAGAATTACCAAACATTTGAAGTCATGGTAATGATTGAGTTGTAGGCATAAACCTTGTTTTGAGCAAATTAAAAATTGGTCCTACTGACTTTCATTAGTCAGGTATAGTTCCTGCAATCTCCTTAATTCCAAAAATTACATATGCATTTATGTGATAAACTGATAATGTAGTGTCAAAAGACAAAACATGATCGATCGAGGAAAAAAAAAAAAGACAAAACCTGATCTAATTTGTTATACAAGTTATAGCCGGAGTTAAACCAGCAAATATCAATGAACTTTAATTTCTAAAATATGTTGTTTTGGGGATAAAATTTGAACCGGAATCTTAGGCCTGGGCAATCGGGTACCCAATCGGGTTTCGGTTCCACCCAATCGGGTGTCGGGTAAATTGGTATAAGGCCTAAAAAACCCATTCGGTAATTTACAAAAAATTCGGGTCGGTTCGGTTAGTAACTAACCGGGTTCGGGTCGGTTCAAGTAACCCGAAATTATTTCGGGTTATGATCGGTTCGGTTATTTTTAGTAACCAAAGTATTCAAATAACCGATTCAAACTCGATATAACCGATTAAAATTAGAAATAACCAACTAAATAACCAAACAAAAATCGATTAATAACCAAATATTAAGTAATCAAACCATAAATTAAAACCATAACATTAAGTTTGACAATCTCAAAACCAAATACAAAGTATTCCATCTCATAACAAAAGATTGAACAAGTTCAAATAAGATTAATAACTATTGCTTAGACTTAGAAGATGGGTATAACGGGGGCCCATTCTAACTTACCATAAAAACCCGCTCCGGACCGATACCCATTGTAACATCAATTCGATGCCTAATCGGTGATTTCATCATAACCCAAACCCGCTCCGAACCGCCTTAACCGGGTGCCAACCGGAGCGGTTCTTCGGTACCCATAAATTCTGCCCAGGACTACGGAATCTAAACCAAATTAGAAAAAAAATCAAGATAAAATAAATATTTTAAAACTGAATTAGTTGATTTTGAACCGAACTAAACTTGATCGTTAAAAACAAACTATTATTTTAATTAAATTTTACACTAAACTAAATTTACTTTATTATTATTTTTTATTTTTTGTTAAAAAATAAAAACTAAACTAAAATATAGTTTGATCTCGAATGAGTTTATTTTCTTAAACATATTAAATAAAAATATATATATTTCAAAAGATAAAGGATAAAAAAAAAATCTGTCTTTTTAAAAAAAAAACCTAAATTTTGTGCTATAAACAAAATTTTCTTAGCATCACATATAATTAAATATCATAAAAATGTTATCTTTAATATCACATATAATTAAATATCATAAAATTTTTATCTTTATCACATGAAATTTCATATCTTAATTATCTGCTATAAATTTATTATTTTATTAAAAATTTTGAGATTTTTGAAAAAAACATTTGGTATTCTTTAAGACAAGCCTACAACTTTAACAATATTCCAGTCTATCTTTATTTCATATTTACTTATGTATAATCAAGTTTTTATTTTGACCAAGACATGTTTGAATTTTGAAAAATATATGTCCTTACAGATAGTCTCTCCCAATTTACTAGGTAAATAAATTTCTAGTCAAATTTTCAAGAAATCATTTCTAGTCAAAAAAATGTTTTTTAAAAAAATAAAGAATTGCATATCCATTTGATCTTATTATAAAATTTCTATCACCAATTAACTATATAAAGACATATTAGATCTCAACAAAATTCATCAACGCCAAGACATAAGAAAAACAAGTTACTCACTCAAACAATACTTCATAAAAATATGGCCAAGATAAGATCTTTAGATGTTGTTGGAATCATCGCAATAATTTTGTTGTTGGTCATTGCAGGTTAATCAAGCATTCCAATTATTAGTACTTTCGATTATTGGAAATATTTTGATCTTAACTATGTTAAAGCTTATTTTTCTAATTTTCAAGATTATTAAAACTTCATATATCTTCTTTTGAGGTTTTACATATTATATATATTTTTAACTTAATTTTTTTTTTTTTTTTTTAGAACAAGCCAATGCATATACTGTTATTGGTGACTGTTTTGGACCGTGCACTAATGGTTGCCAACAGCTTTGCAAGTCCAAAGGTTATCCAAATTGGACTTGTGCATCGTTTAGACTCAAGACGAGTTGTTGCTGCAAACCACCAAAGAAACAAATCCTTGAACAAACTTTTCAATTGAATAACTAAATCGTTTTTAGTATTGTATTTTAATATGTATGATCACTAAATAACAATTCCAAAATTATGAAATAACTTAAAGAAAATTAATTGATGTCTCCTTTTTTTGTTTTCACTTATCATGGTGCATGCAAAACATGTTATATATATATATATATATATATATATATATATATATATTTGAGGTAACAAAAGGGTGAAAAAAAATTATATTAGCGACAATTTATTTTAGTATATCACGTATTAGATGAATATATTGATTTATAAAATATTAAACAAACCAAACCACATCTTTCTTCTTTCTCATAACTCAAACCTTGAACATATGAGCCCTCCTAGTACACACATAGAAATTTGTTTTTGATTTTGATTTTGATTCTACTCTTGATTTGGGTTATCCTTTAATTTTTAGATAACGTGAGGTTTGTGTCGGCACACTTCACACAATTCAGGACAAAATTGCAATATCACTGTTTTATCATTTTCATTTAGTCGAAACGACGGCGTTTAAGTTATCCTTGGTCTTAGGTTCGATCTGTGTAATCGCCGTCATCATCACAATCACACAATTTCGGGAAACGGCATGGAAGACGACGATCAGAGCTTGGCTTCCGAAACCCTAGATCCGGCATTGCAGAAGAAGCACCATGACATGCTTGAACGCCTCTCTGCTCGTCACCAAGCTCGAAAATCAGATTCTCCTGACTCTTCCTCCTCCACTCTTGAATCGACGTCCTCGTTTCTCGCTAAATTCTCCGACTCAAAGCGATCCATCGAGTCTCGAATCGCTGAGTCACGACTCGTTTCTTCCTCTACGGATTCGTCAAAGCTTAAATCGGATCTTGCTGAGATCTCCTTAGCAATTAACAATCTCGAGAAGCTTCTCGCTGAGAATTCCTATTTTCTTCCTTCCTACGAGGTTCGATCCTCTCTGAAAACTGTATCAGATCTCAAGCAGAGTCTGGACAATCTCTCCGGCGAGTTAATCCCGAAGAAGAAGTTCTCGTTCAAGAGCAAATCGACGACCAAAAAGCCGGAACCAAAACTTGCCGAGATTGAGAAACCCGACGTCGTTTCACCTCCAAATCTCCCTTTCCGCGATTCTCCGGGATTGAGGAACAAAGACGGAGAGATTCTTGTGAAAAATTTCAAAGGCTCGTCGATCGGAGAATTCACATTGTCGGATCTTGATTCATGTCAGGTTAAATTATCAGGAACTGTTAATGCTCTGTTTCTTCACCGGTTAAAGAACTGTAAAGTCTATACAGGTCCAGTGATCGGTTCGATTCTGATTGATGATGTAGAAGACTGTGTTCTTATATTGGCCTCGCATCAGATCAGAATCCATTGCGCTAGGAAGAGTGATTTCTACCTGAGAGTGAGGAGTCGTCCCATAATTGAAGACAGTAATGGTGTCAGATTTGCTCCTTACTGTTTGGATTACCAAGGGATTGAGGAAGATTTGAAGACGGCTGGTTTGGAGGAGGAGACTAAGAACTGGGCCAATGTTGATGATTTCCGGTGGCTTAGAGCTGTACAGTCGCCAAATTGGTCTGTTTTGCCGGAAGAAGAAAGGCTTTCTTCGGTTTCCATTTCCGGTGATGGAGATTCTTGATCAAAATCACCAGGTACCAATTACCTCGAGCTTAGACATCTATCTATATGAGAGACTCCAAAGAAGCACGCTTTGTATTCGAATATGATTGTGTGTTCCATTTCTATGGCTTGAGCCTTGATTGAATGTTGCTTCTTTTTTTTCACCATGGTGTGAAGAACCAAAAGAGCCAGCTTTACATATTGTTTTGATTCAAACGTTGATTTCTAATGCACTTCCCGCAAATACTAAGGTGTAGAACAAAATTGTAAAAGAACCCAAATATTCTGACAAGTTTTGGAGTTGAAACTTGAAAGTACCATCATACACTTATTGCAGATTATCATGAACAGAGAGAGTCTTCTGAATTTGTTACAGCCATTGTTGAGCTGAGTCTGCCCCAAATCCTAGTACAATTGGGCTACGAGGCCCAATATAAATGTAAGCCCCATTACAAAGAGGGAACCGCCTAGTTTGACTGTCTGACTGTTCAGAACAAGTTGCTAAATTCTTTTTTCTTCCTTCAATATACTATTAAGAGAATTGAGACAAACCAAAAAAAAAATCAAACAAGTACTGCAATAGGAAAGTGTTGAATCTCGTTTTGAAAATATTATTTGACCTCCATTATTCTCTTCATTTATACAGTCAAGCATATTTATTGACAAACAAATAAAGTTGTAATAATAAGCATAGTAGGGGGAAAAATGATGTAAAAGATAAAATAGTATAGAGCTTAAAAATCACATGGTCTCCGGATGGGCATTGGTAGGTTGGTAGATGGAAAAAGTCATACAATCGTTTTCCCAAAAGATTGGCCTCCAACAGTGACCCATGCACACATACCAAAACCACTATATTTTTTAACTAAAATATTCAAATTAAAAAGTTTTACTAACCAGTAAACATTAGTTTTTTTTTTCTTTAAATAACTTGTTCTGATTAGTTAATCTCATATGTTAATTTTTGGATTATACTTCAAATATACTTTTTTTAAAAAAAAGGTCTTAATAATGATGGGATATGATCATGTGTTTTATGTGGAGAATTATATTGTTGGTACCATTACTCTCCTTCTCACCTGTTTTCTTCCTCGGTCCCCTATTCTTAAGTCTCTCTATATATTTTCAAATAATCATATTCTTTTTTATACAGAATTTTGTGTACATTTGAGTTTTGTGAAATTACATTAAACTGTTAACCCCACACCGTCTGGGCTCTGCAATTTCTTGATCGTCGGATTCAATGGAAGGATTAGCTATCAGAGCATCGCGACCGTCGGTTTTCTGTTCTCTTCCAGGTCTCGGCGGCGATTCTCAGCGACGACTTCCAAGTGTCGGTTTTCTCAAGATGCCGGCGTCGTCTAATGCGGCGGAGAACCGAAGAATGATAGCGAATTCTGCTTCTTTTCATCCAATCTCCGCCGTTAACGTCTCTGCTCAAGCTTCCCTCACCGCCGATTTTCCCGCCCTTTCAGGTTCTCCATCTTTCTCTTTTTTCGTCATATAGCAGATCGTTCACATTTCAAAACACATTTTTTCGTGATTTGAGCTTCTCCACAAATTGTCTTTTCTGAAACTTAATTTCCAATCTTCTTTTTACTTTCTGTTTGAATAGAAACGAATCTGAAAGAGGGAAGAATTAACGGAAAAGAGAAAGCAGAGAACATCGTATGGCACGAGAGTTCAATCTGCAGATGCGACCGACAACAACTTCTTCAACAAAAGGGTTGTGTCATTTGGATCACTGGTCTCAGCGGTTCTGGGAAAAGCACTGTTGCTTGTGCTCTAAGTAAAGCATTGTTTGAAAGAGGCAAACTTACTTACACACTCGACGGCGACAATGTCCGTCACGGCCTTAACCGTGACCTCACTTTCAAAGCAGAGGACCGCACCGAAAACATTAGAAGAATCGGTACGATCAATTTTTCTTCAAAAAATTACCAAAAAAAAATTGTTAATTAGCAATGAATTACATACCATTTAATTTTGACATTTTTTTAAAAATAATTATCAACGTGTTATAATGATGTATTCACTAACCTATTAAACCAAACTTTAACATTTTATGGTTATATTGTGGAAACCTGATTCAAACTCAATATGTATATGCTTAATTAATGGATTTTGTAATGTGGTTATGATTGATCTTTGATTTCATCTCAGGTGAGGTGGCAAAGTTGTTTGCTGACGTAGGCGTCATTTGTATAGCGAGCTTGATTTCTCCGTACCGGAGAGACAGAGACGCGTGCCGGTCGTTGTTACCTGAGGGCGATTTCGTCGAGGTACACTATAAGTTTTATTTCGATAAAACGCTAGCTATAACGGTGTAATAGCTACTTATATAGTCCGAGTTTCGCATTTTAATTTATGTAATAGAAGATATCACTACTATAGTTTATTGATTATTACGAAGAAAACTTACCTTGTTTTAGGTGTTCATGGACGTTCCTCTTCATGTATGCGAGTCAAGAGATCCAAAGGGGTTGTACAAGCTTGCACGTGCCGGAAAAATCAAAGGTATATACACATCCAAATTTTTAAAAAGCTAGAAAGAAAAATATATTGATATCTAATCGTTGCCTACTTTTCTTTATCCAGGCTTCACTGGAATCGACGACCCTTACGAGGCACCACTAAATTGCGAGGTTCGTCATGTTTATTCAATAACGTAACTAAGATTTTGGAACGTAAATTTGTATCAAAATATTGATGTATCTATGTATGTATATGTAATTTATTTACAGGTAGTGCTGAAACACACAGGAGACGACGATTCGTGTTCGCCACGTCAGATGGCTGAGAACATCATCTCATACCTGCAAAACAAAGGTTACCTTGAGGGCTAAGTCAAAGTCGGAAAAATCAACGAAGAGAACCCAATTTGTCGAATCTAATTAGATTTATATATATGGCTGAAGGATTGCTCTCCCTGGTTCGATCAGAAGCTTGAGACCTGATACGATGTCGTCTCGCTTTGTCACACTATCATTTGTTCTTGAATTGTGTTAAATTCGGAAGCCAAAGGAAGGGAATATATTTTTATTATTTTTCTAAGTACATCATCTAGTTAGTTAATAAAGAGTTTTTGCTCCAATGATATCGACTGTGTTGTATAATTAATGTGTATTAATAAAGTGGATTTCGTTGTATTTAATCATGAACCCATTGTTCCACAAGACAAGCTTAATTAGAATTTATGTTTAATTGTAATTCTGATTTTCATAGATACAAATAATAATGGTCCCTCTTCAAAGCTAAGAGAATTTGCTCAAAGAACAAACTAAGATCGATATTTTTGGGTAGTTAAGACTACCTCTTTTTGTTGTTTTTCCATTGATATAAATACTCAGATACAAGATAACAAGTTGTTAGAATCACACACGATTCCACAACGTTTTAGGGAATGAAAAAATGGTGAAACTGGTGCCTAGATAATAGGAAGACCGAGTCTCTTATTCATAACTCAAAACAAAAAAGAAATTAAGAAAAACAATCGTGAATATTAATCCACGTATTTACGGTTTGGAATTCTGGCCCGGTTTGATGTTCTACGCTCTGGTATAGTCGCATCATTACTTCTCCCGTCGAAATGGACCTTGTCCTCAAGGTCCAAGGAAGGAAAGCTAGTCTGCAACTGATCTGCATCTTCCCAAGTAGCATCATTGATAGTCAACCCCTGCCACAAAACCAATACTTCACGCACCTGCTGACCTTCGCGGAGGATGTCCCGACCCTCAAGCACACGTTCAGGGGTTAAGCGGAGAGAACCATTAGCTCGAAGTGGTGGCAAAGTCCCTGCTGTCGGCGTCTCGGTCCCAAGGCGTTTCTTAAGAAGAGACACGTGAAAGACAGAGTGTACACGTGTACCTGCAGGAAGTGTAAGACGATACGCCACTGGTCCGACGCGAGCTTCAATCTGAAACGGTCCATAGTAGCGGCAAGAGAGCTTCTGTGACGTACGGCGAAAGATGGTATGTTGACGATATGGTTGGAGTTTGAGGAAAACCCAATCACCAACATCAAAAGAAACCTCTCGTCTTTTAGCATCAGCAGTATGCTTCATTCTGTTATTAGCCTTGGTGAGATGTTGCTTGAGTTCTCCTAAGATCATATCACGTTCCATCAACTGTTCGTCAAGCTCACGTACCTCAGTTGTACCTGCTTCGTATCCGGCAAGAGGTGGAGGATCACGGCCAAAGGTCGCTTTGAAAGGAGACATGCCGGTGGAAGCATGGAATGTGGTGTTGTACCAATACTCAGCCCAAGGAAGAAGATAACTCCATTGTTGTGGTCTGTCGGAGACAAAACAGCGGAGAAATTGTTCAATGATGCGATTCACCACTTCGGTTTGTCCGTCTGTTTGTGGGTGATACGCCGACGACATACACAGCTTTGTACCTGATAAACGCCACAATTCTCGCCAGAAAGAACTCACAAATACTTTGTCGCGATCACTCACAATCGATCTGGGAATACCATGGAGCTTAACAACAAATTCGGTGAATTTAGCAGCGACAGACCTTGCAGTATACGGGTGTGACAGTGGCACTAAATGAGCAGACTTAGAGAGACGATCCACTACCACCATGATGGTCGTGTGCTTGTTTGAACAAGGAAGTCCATCAACGAAATCCATGGACACATCCTCCCAAATCTGGTGTGGTATTGGGAGTGGTTGGAGTAGACCGGCGGGAGAGAGACTGTCATACTTGACACGTTGACATGTGTCACAGGCGGCTACAAATTCCCGAACTGTCTTATGCATAGATGGCCAATAGAATGTCTGAGCTAGCCGTTTGAATGTTCGGAGAACACCCGAATGACCTCCCATAAGCGTATTGTGATATTCCTGTAACAAATCAGTGATAAGAGATGATTCAGGAGGTACCACAACTCTGTTATTAAAGCATAATAACCCGTTTCGCCACGCATAAGGTTGTCCCGGTGATGACTCAGCCAGCTTGCTTATTTTGAGGAGATATGGATCGGATGTAGCAAGGTGGCGGAGCTGGTCCCAAACGGCAGTGTTGGGAATGGACATCACGTTAAGGCAAGGGCTGTTGGTTCGCCGAGATAATGCGTCTGCTGCTGCATTTGCTGTGCCAGGCTTGTATGTGATCTCGTAATCATAACCAACGAGCTTACCCATCCATTTCTGCTGCTCTGGAGTGAGTATACGCTGCTCAAGAAGAAACCGAAGGCTTCGTTGGTCAGTTTGAATGATAAACTTGCGACCAAGGAGGTATGGTCGCCATGTGCGTATTGCGATGACGATCGCCAGCATCTCACGCGCATATGTTGACCAGCTCTGTTTTGCCACGCCCAACGAACGGCTCATGAACGCAATCGGCTTGCCATTCTGCGTTAACACTGCCCCTATCCCATCACCAGAGGCATCAGTTTGGATAATGAAAGTTGTGTTAAAATCGGGCATGGCTAGAGTTGGTGTCGTTGTCATCGCCGTTTTGAGCTGCATAAAAGCCTCGTCTGCCACAGTACTCCATTCAAATTTGCCCTTCTTCAACAAATTTGTTAATGGCTTCGCAATCAGCCCATAATTTTGAACAAATTTTTGATAATACCCGGTTAATCGAAGGAAACCTCGCAGCTCTGTGATATTGGTTGGTGCCGGCCAGTCAAGCATCGCTTGAATTTTTGCTTGATCTACTTTAACCCCGTCAGCCGAGATTATGTGACCCAAGTACTCCAACTCTGGTTTACCGAATTCACACTTCTTTAGCTTCACAAACAGATGGTGTTGTTGAAGGAGCTGTAACACCACCTTCACGTGTTCTAAGTGATCTTCCCAAGACTGGCTGTAGACGAGAATATCATCAAAAAACACAAGCACAAACTTACGAAGGTCACATCGAAATACGGAATTCATCAAAGACTGAAATGTTGATGGCGCATTGCATAATCCGAAAGGCATGACTAGGTACTCGTAGTGGCCGTTGTGAGTACGAAATGCTGTCTTTGGTATATCGGGAGGATGAACTCGGACTTGATGATATCCAGCCGTAAGATCGAGCTTAGTGAAGAACATTGCTCCGTATAGTTCATCAAGCATATCGTCAACAGTGGGAATCGGAAAGCGATCTTTAACAGTGGCTGCATTCAAAGCTCGGTAATCTGTACAAAACCTCCAGGACCCATCCTTCTTCTTGACTAGCAAAACAGGTGAAGAAAAAGGACTTTAACTTGGTCTAATTAATCCCGATCGAAGCATCTCCTCCACTTGGCGTTCAATCTCCTCCTTCTGAAAGTGAGCATAGCGATACGGCCTCACATTCACTGGATCGATGCCTTCTTTGAGGGTGATATGATGTTCGATATCTCTAGTAGGAGGTAGTTCTGTCGGAACGGCGAAGACATCTTCGAATTGATGAAGCAGAGATCGCATTGTTTCTGGGATTAAAGAGATGACGTCATCGCTCTCCTTGTGAAACGACAAGGCAAAACAAGTTTGGCCCAAACGGGCCTCTTTAGTGATTTCAGCAACTTGGGCCTGAGAAATAGAGTTATTATGCAGCCCATGAATCACTCTCTTCTCGCCAGCCCACTCAAACTCCATGGTAAGCGCCTTCCAATTGCACAAGGTGGGGCCCAGCAACTCCAACCATTGTACGCCCAACACGAGATCCAATCCTCGCAGCGGCAACACAAAAAACTCTATCACAAACGATGCGCCACTCAAGTCCATGGTTACCTTTCTGTACGAGCCTCTGCATCGGAGTGGATGACCATCAGCCACTTTTACATTGAACGGTTTCACTATCGTGAGCTTCAAATTGAGACGATTAGCCGCTTGTTCGCTGATGAAATTATGAGTAGATCCGCTATCAATTAACGCGACCAATCGTTGTTGATTTATCACCGTGTGAACGCGCAACGTACGCGGTGCGTCCCAGCCAGTGAGAGCCTGCAACGTTATCTTTGGTTCATTCGTCTCATGACCACTCTCCTCATCTTCCTCTTCCTCATCGTCACCTATCATGAGTAATAGCTGAGATTTCCGGCATCTATGACCAGGGCTGTACCGTTCATCACAGCTAAAACAGAGGCCCAAACTTCTTTTTCTCTTCAATTCCTCCCAACTGAGCTTCTTTGGAACCGGATTTGGTGTCTCTTTGTTTCGCGGCTCGGTGGTCGTCATCGGGCTTACGGTGGTTGACTTCGAGAAAGACAGAGGGCGTCGATAGTCCTTTCGTTGACGTTGCAGCTGTCCATCCCTCAGCCTCGCGTAATTGATCACTTCCCGTAGTGATTTTGGCTGGAACATCCTGATTCCTTCAGAGATGGACGAATGGAGACCTCCCAAGAAAGCTCCCACTAAAGCTTCCTGCGACCACCCATGAACCTTACTCTGTAACTTCTCAAACTCCTCTTGATAATCCGTCAAAGAACCAGTCTGTCTCAGTTGCATCAGTGCCTCGTGGAAGTTCTCTCCTTCATGTGGACCAAACCTTGCCCACAATTCTGCCTCAAATACGTCCCACGTGATCGGAATTCGATCATCGCGAAGCGTTTTGGCCGTCGCTTGCCACCATCTGTTTGCTACTCCATCCAGGTGAAACGAAGTAAAGCGTACGTGTTGTTCTGGTGGCACTTCTTGGTAATCAAAGTATTGGTGTACTTTGCTCACCCATTCTGTCGGATCACCTCCTTGAAAACGTGGAAATTTAAGCTTCACCGGGCGAGATGATGTCACGTTGTGAGTGCCGCTGTGAGTGGCTTCCGTTCCAGCAAACGGATTGTCATATTCCCTCCGATACCCAGTCGCCTGAGACTGATTTCCTTCAGTCCTTCGGCTCACTCTCGACACCGCTGGTCCACTATTATCACGGTTACTCATCGCCTCCAGCAAACGCGATTGAGATTCCTCCATTCTTTTAAACTTATCCTCCAGATCTCCCTTCAAATCAACCATGGCCATACTCATCTTCTGCATCTCATCCTGCAGCATCCCCTGACTCGTTTCCAACTCCTCCAACCGTTCCTTGTTGGTCACCATCGGCTCAACGGATACCTCCGGAGACACGATGTGCTTCCCTTTGCGCCTAGAACGTCGGAGAGTAATGATTGCTCTGATACCAAATAATGGTCCCTCTTCAAAGCTAAGAAAATTTGCTCAAAGAACAAACTAAGATCGATATTTTTGGGTAGTTAACACTACCTCTTTTTGTTGTTTTTCCATTGATATAAATACTCAGATACAAGATAACAAGTTGTTAGAATCACACACGATTCCACAACGTTTTAGGGAATGAGAAAATGGTGAAACTGGTGCCTAGATAATAGGAAGACCGAGTCTCTTATTCATAACTCAAAACAAAAAAGAAATTAAGAAAAACAATCGTGAATATTAATCCACGTATTTACGGTTTGGAATTCTGGCCCGGTTTGATGTTCTATGCTCTGGTATAGTCGCATCAAATAATTACTTTCTGTACAGTACTTTACTTCACTCACGAAATATATATTAGATCATCTAGAGTTAATCATAATTGAGCCAGCCCAGAATTGAAAAGCCCTAGCACCCGGGAAAAACTCAGAAACCATCTCACAAAATTGTAAAGAGAATGGAGTCCCAACTACACAGAGGGGAGTGTGGATTATGTTACTTATTATCACACGCCATAGTGCTCATGCTGAGACTTCAGTTAAAAAAAAATATGATTTATGTAGAGTATCTATCTAAATGTTTGGTTGTTAAATAGTTGATAATAAACATGAAGATATATTGATAGGTTTACAACTACATGTATCGGAACTAGTGTATCAGGTCCACAAATTTGGGTTCAAATAAATGGGATTATGTCATATGGCATGGAGAGAATGGTATCGTTTCGGCGTTCTGGATTCTAGTTCAAATCTTGTTTGGAGAGACATATATTAATTAGTGAGAGTCATTACTCTCTCTTTGACTTGTATCTTCGTTTTCGTCTTCGTCGTCTCTCTCAAAGTCTCAATTCATTGGATAATTTCTTTGTATATCCATCTTCTCTTTTTGACTTGTCTCTTAGAATTTATGATATGGTGTACGTACGGTGTACCTATAATTATTTCTTCTACCTTAATCAAAATAAGCAGCTCACAATATATATATATCTACAAGATTTACGTCAGGAATTTTATCAAACAATTAATCATGAACCAATCGACCAGAACTTTTAATAAAAAAAAAATTAAAAAAAAAATTAAACTTAGAACAAAATTAAAAAGTATTATGCAATTTGTGAAATTTGACGGTGAGATTTTGACGGATGGAGCACGTGGCAAAAATAATCCACGTGATTGATTAACTTTTTTACTATCACTATGTAAAACTTACATTTATATATATCACTGCATACATAATCCGAAAGAAAAAAAAGAACTGATAATTTAAAAGTAGCTTTATTCGTCAAAGTGGGAATGGTGACACTCTCCGGGTTATTGTTTGGTTTTACTGTAAGACTTCCACATCCAAAAAGAAAATTCAGGATAAAAGTATTGGATCAAAATTTAGAATCGAATAATATATCCAAAAGGATTTATTGTGGATCTAATTAAAGCAATTCCTAGAAATCTCGAGCTCGGATCTAATGTATTTCCAAGTACACCAATTTGAAGACTTTTTTTTTCCTTTGATTAAAATTCCCAATGGAGTTAGACTTCAAAGTCGTAGAAAACAACAAAAGATTCTAAAAAAAAAAAAAAAAAAAAAAAGATTCGTCAAGTGGTCATGCTCGAGACTCGAGAGTATTAAAATATTTTCCATAATATGATCCATAGTATATATATATAATCTGATTAGTCAATAATTTAGCTTTGAATGCCGAATACTCAGGCTGGCCTGTTAAAAACTTAAAATTCAAAAAATTTATAATTTTTATACAATATAAAAATAGATCATAGCTTCAATATATTGAACATGACCTACAACATTATTGAATTTTATTGAACTGGTCTTGCTAAAAACTATAAATTGATCAATTCAACATCTTCAAATGCATGATAACGGGTCTTACTAAAAACTATAAATTGATCAATTCAACACCTTCAAATGCATGACAACGGGTCTTGCTAAAAACTATAAATTGATCAATTCAACATCTTCAAATGCATGATAACGGGTCCATTAGAAATTGATTTTTTTAATGCTTCTGTTATTAAAAATATAAAGATTACGGGTCTACTAATTGTCATGAACATGAAAAAGAAAAAAAAAAAAAGCATGACCAACATTCCTATTTCCTAAATAAGTAAGTAGTCATAGTTTTATTGTTTTACGTGTCAGATACATAGAAACGATATCAGCTGAACAATACAGAATTTTTTTTGTTCTTGATGCACAATTTATATAGCGATTAACTACGTACTTGGATATTAATTTGTTTCAAGTAGTATTGTTTGTGAGAAACTATGAAAGACGCAGATGAGTAGTATTATTATGGACACATGTATAGTTTTAAAAACTTTGTAGGTTGGTATAGGTTACCAAAAGACAAATGGAATATGAAGTTACTAACTTAAGTAAAGTTGGTACTACTTTTAGTTACTAATATTGCAAAGTATACAAACCAATCCATGCATGTTATATAGTTTTAAACCCTACCCATTTTCCATAAAAGTTTATGACCAATCATTTATTCAACCATTTCTATTGAAGTTTACAAACAGAAAAGTTTATAAAAGTTTTGTATCTTGTGATATTTTTGAAAACAACATGGTTCTTTTTTATTATGATTTCAATTATAAAGAAAAAGATCCATATTGGTGTTCTCTCTCTCAAAAAAAAAAAAAAAAAAAAAAAAAAAGATTCATAACATGGTAGTAAAAAACATTATGGCCAAATTCGGGTACGATACTACGATTTGTATGTGTGTATATAATCTATATGGGTATATTAGCTAGCGATCTATTAAAACATATATAGACACATATATGAGCATCAGTGCCGGCTCAAAATAAATATGGGCCTCTGGGCAAAAAAAAAAATTTGGGCCCTAAAAACATATGTAAAAAAAAATTTTAGCTAAATATAATGTTTTATTATAAATATTTTTTTTTAATGTATTTTTAACTAAATAAATTTGTTATAAAAACAAAAATATACATACAAAATTTTTTTTTGGGCCCTTTTTAATCTTATATTAGTTTAACATATATTTTTTTTTCTTAAAAAAATAAAAATAAAATAAAAATGGGTCCCTTAATTATTAGGGCACGGGACTGGACCCCGGGCCGTCGCAACGCTCGCCCCCTAGTTGAGCCGGCACTGATGAGCATATATGTGAGTAAATCACTATGTGATATCTGTTTTTTCTTTTTTTTGAGAAAGGGTTAACGTTAATTAATCTTTGTTTTTTCCTCTTTATCTATCGCTTTCCCATAAGTACACCACTTGTTGTTAGATTACAGATATCAAATCATGCTATCAGATTTTATAATTTGTGTGGAGAGACCGATCGATCTTTATACAAACATGAAACTACAGCTGGTTTCATGCACGGAAGAACATATGCATGCATGCGAAAATATGGCGGGTTAATTTTTAACGAGTTCGATCGTGCAATTTTTGACCTCATGCATCATCAAAAGACAATAAAATGTTTTAATCCATCTTTTGTAATGTAAATACAAACAAAAGCTTCAGCAATTTTGCATGTGTAAAAAAAAAAAAAAAAACATTTTGCATGTGTAATATAAATAACGTTAATTACGTGTAACTTACAAAAAAAAAAAAAAAAAAAAATTACGTGTAACTTGTGCATTTTTATCGACCATCAGAGACACCTGTTTTGTTTGCCTTAATTAGGAAAGAGGAAGAATTGACTGAAGACTTCGACTCGGGTCACATCGGCAACAGCAGACCTTAAACGGCGTCGTTAACATGGAAGGCCCTTTGTGGGGAGTGGACCAACTAATGAGTAACTTTGACTCTTCTCACATCAGTTTCAATTTCCACGAGGGTTTTTGGCAGGTGAACTCTACCCAAAACAATTATTTTATTGGCAGGGATCCCTAGATAACGTTATTTTATTTTATTAAATTTTGCCGATCCCTCTATTTTAAATCCATATATAGAATTAGGGAAAATAATCAATTTTTACACTTTCACTATATACGTTACAAAACATTTTTTTTACCATGCATCTAGCTATATATAGCCATGCACACATTAAGAGAATAGAACGATGCATGTCAGTTCTCTGAAAAATAAATAAGAAAAACATTACATTTGATTTCAACTATAGAAAATATATCTAATTAACACTTAATTGGAATAACATTAATCGATTTATTAGATTCATATAGTTGATATTTAACTAAACTAAAGTCTAAAGTAACCAATTTTTTTTTTTTAATGATAGGAAATAAAAATTTATTTTGCATATTTCTCTAATTTTGTATGTTCGTTTTTCTCAGCAAAGATGAATGTTTCATTCATTTATTTTCCTTTCAGAATAACACCATTATATAGACTCGAGAACTTCTCAAATAATATCAAAGAGGATTAATATAGCTCTAATATTTGTTGTTCGGTTGGTTTTTAAGTGCATATATAACACGAGGAACTTTGGCAGGTCACCAACAAAACTTTTTTAAATTTCCATCCGATATAGAACTTAATAAACAATAATATCTTTAATTAGTAATATAAAATAGATATTTTGAATCGTAATAATAATGTTCAACAATGGTGGTAGTGGTACTCAAGATGGACCCGACCCATACCGTCCCACATTTTCCTCACTCCTTCCTTAGTCCTTTCCACGCATAAGGATACTATGGTCATTTACAGAACCTAATGACCAGTAAAATTATATATAAATAGGAAGGTGAAGCTCTTATCCATGCAGAGAAAAACAAGAAACACACCAAACTTTGAGTCCTCTTCTTCTCTTCTCTACACACAAACATGAACACTATTACCTCAAACTCTTCGGATCTCACTTCCACTACAACCGAAACATCGTCGTTTAGCACCTTGTATCTCCTCACAACACTTCAAGCCTTCGTGGCTATAATCTTAATGATGCTACTCAAGAAACTCATGACGGATCCCAATAAAAAGACACCGTCTCTCCCGCCGGGCCCCACCGGATGGCCGATCATCGGAATGATTCCGACGATGCTAAAGAGCCGTCCCGTTTTCCGGTGGCTCCACAGCATCATGAAGCAGCTCAATACTGAGATAGCCTGCGTGAGGTTAGGAAACACTCATGTGATCACCGTCACGTGCCCTAAGATAGCACGAGAGATACTCAAGCAACAAGACGCTCTCTTCGCCTCAAGGCCTTTAACTTACGCTCAGAAGATCCTCTCCAACGGCTACAAAACCTGCGTGATCACTCCCTTTGGTGACCAATTCAAGAAAATGAGGAAAGTTGTGATGACGGAACTCGTTTGTCCCGCGAGACACAGGTGGCTTCATCAGAAGAGATCAGAAGAAAACGATCATTTAACCGCTTGGGTATACAACATGGTTAAGAACTCGGGCTCGGTCGATTTCAGGTTCATGACTAGGCATTACTGTGGAAATGCAATCAAGAAGCTTATGTTCGGGACAAGAACGTTCTCTAAGAACACTGCACCTGACGGTGGACCGACCGTAGAAGATGTAGAGCATATGGAAGCTATGTTTGAAGCATTAGGGTTTACGTTTGCTTTTTGTATCTCTGATTATCTACCGATGCTCACTGGACTTGATCTTAACGGTCACGAGAAGATTATGAGAGAATCGAGTGCGATTATGGACAAGTATCATGACCCAATCATCGACGAGAGGATCAAGATGTGGAGAGAAGGAACGAGAACTCAAATCGAAGATTTTCTTGATATTTTCATCTCTGTCAAGGACGAAGAAGGCAACCCATTGCTTACCGCCGATGAAATCAAACCCACCATTAAGGTAATAATCACGTAACTTACATCTTTTTCATATATGATAGGGCTAAATATTTAATATGAGGTTTCAATCGTAAAAAATATCAAAAGAACCATTTTTGTTAAATTTTATTTGAGAAAACATATTTATCAAATTTACCATTTGTTCATACATATACGTATTAAGATAATTTATAGATCACAAAACTAGCATTTTGATTCAAAAGCACAAAAAATAATATTTTGTGATAAAAGTTGATTGTATGTTGATTAGTTACAATATTTTTGTTTCTAATTATTTGTTACTTTTTTTAATGTCTCTTTCGATTATTTGGTCAAAGACATCTCACATGCAACTTTATTTTTTTTATGAATGATTGGTATTAATTGACATGAAAAAATTACTAAAAGATCCTAAATTAATAAAAACTTGTCTGTTTATGATCAATAGGAGCTTGTAATGGCGGCGCCAGACAATCCATCAAACGCCGTCGAATGGGCCATGGCGGAGATGGTTAACAAACCGGAGATTCTCCGTAAAGCAATGGAAGAAATCGATAGAGTTGTCGGAAAAGAAAGACTCGTTCAAGAATCCGACATCCCAAAACTAAACTACGTGAAAGCTATTCTCCGTGAAGCTTTCCGTCTCCATCCCGTCGCCGCCTTTAACCTCCCACACGTGGCACTTTCCGACACAACCGTCGCCGGGTATCACATCCCTAAAGGAAGTCAAGTCCTTCTTAGCCGATATGGGCTGGGCCGTAACCCGAAAGTTTGGGCCGACCCACTTAGCTTTAAACCGGAGAGACATCTCAATGAATGCTCCGAAGTTACTTTGATTGAGAACGATCTTCGGTTTATCTCGTTTAGTACCGGGAAAAGAGGTTGTGCTGCTCCGGCGCTAGGAACGGCGTTGACCACGATGATGCTCGCGAGACTCCTTCAAGGTTTCACTTGGAAGCTACCGGAGAATGAGACACGTGTCGAGCTGATGGAGTCTAGTCATGACATGTTTTTGGCTAAACCGTTGGTTATGGTCGGTGAGCTGAGATTACCGGAGCATCTCTACCCGACGGTGAAGTGAGATGAGACGACACCGTATATAATTTTATGAATTTTTTTTAAATAATCGTATAATGGCCAACCAAGTTTGTTCAATTCCGGTTACCAAAAGATAATTGGTCAATTTGTGAACAAACTTGTGTGTTGGTCTTGGTTCTTTTGGAAACACTTGACTTGTGTCTCCTTACCTCTTCTTTTGTTTTTTTCAATAAAAACTTTTACTACTAATAAGAATATTTCCCGATTAACAAATCTGCTTGTAATATATATACTTGGTAAATTCAAATCTTTTTTTTTTTGTCAAACCATTTTAATTTATTTTCACTTATTTGCGGATTAAACTATTATTTTCAAACCATATATAAAATGGTAATTGTTTGGAAAAAGGCCCATTTAGAATAGCAAAATGCTAATGTTGAAAAGAGCCCGTCGTCTCTTGAAAGGCAAATTTGCTGTGACTCTACGAACAATCTCTTCTTCTTCTTCTTCTTCCTCAAGCTACATCGATGGTCATATTAATGTGATTCTCTGCGATCAGAGCTTGAGCTTAGAGTCTCTGCGTCAACACAACGCTCTTATAATCACAGGAGGAAACTCGGATAATATCTTCGTCGCATCGAAATTAATTTCATCTTACGCTTCTTACGGAAAACCCAATTTGTCTTCGAGAGTCTTCGATTTAGTTAGTAGAAGAGATGTGTTTCTTTGGAATTCAATTATCAAAGCACATTTCTCCAATGGTGATTATACTCGAGCGTTGAGTTTCTTCTTCTCAATGCTCTTGTCTGGCCAATCACCTGATCATTTCACTGCTCCCATGGTTGTTTCTGCTTGTGCCGAGCTTTTGTGGCATGATGTTGGCTGTTTCGTTCATGGGTTGCTTTTTAAACATGGACGATACACTGCTTTGGGAGTGGGAGCTTCCTTTGTTTATTTTTATGCCAAGTGTGGCTTTTTACAAGATGCGTGTCTTGTGTTCGACGAATTGCCTGAGAGAGATGTTGTTGCTTGGACTGCCATTATATCTGGGCATGTTCACAACGGAGATAGCCAGAGAGCTTTGAATTATCTTTTCAAGATGCATAGCGTTGGTTCTGATGTTCAAAAGCCCAATCCCAGAACGCTGGAATGTGGATTCCAAGCTTGTGCGAATTTGGGAGCTTTGAAACAAGGAACATGTCTTCATGGATTTGCGGTGAAAAATGGTTTAGCTTCTTCCAAAATTGTCCTGTCTTCGATTTTTTCATTCTACTCGAAATCTGGGAATCTAGCTGAGGCTTATCTTTCTTTCCGCGAACTTGGGGATGAAGATATCTTTTCATGGACATCGATTATAGCTTCACTGGCGAGATCAGGTAACATGGAGAAAAGTTTTGATATGTTCTGGGAGATGCAGAAAAAGGGAATACAGCCTGATGGGGTTGTCATTAGTTGTTTGATTAATGAGCTAGGTAAGATGATGCTTGTCGCTCAAGGTAAAGCCTTTCACGGGTTCGTCATAAGACATTGTTTCTTTTCGGACAGTACAGTTTGCAATTCGTTGCTATCCATGTACTGCAGATTCGACCTTCTGTCTGTGGCTGAGAAGCTTTTCTGTACGATACGTGAAGAAGGAAACAAAGAAGCTTGGATTACAATGCTTAAAGGCTATGGTAAAATGAAATGTCATGTAAAGTGTATCGAGTTATTTAGAAAGATTCAGAGTATTGGAATTGAAATCGACTCTGCTAGTGCAGCCTCTGTCATATCTTCATGTTCCCACATAGGAGCGGTGCTACTCGGGAAGTCGTTGCATTGCTATGCTGTCAAAACTAGCTTGGATCTTACCATTTCAGTGGTCAATTCCCTCATTGATTTGTATGGAAAGATGGGAGATTTGACTGTTTGTTGGAGGATGTTTTGTGAAGCAGATATGAACATTGTGACTTGGAACACAATGATCGCGTCTTATGTTCATTGTGAGCAATCCGACAAAGCCATTGCGTTGTTCGATAGAATGATTTCTGAGAATTTCAAACCCAGCTCAATAACTTTGGTGACTCTGCTTATGGCTTGTGCCAATACTGGATCTCTGGAGAAAGGGCAAATGATTCATCAGTACATCACTGAGACAGAGCACGAGATGAATCTTTCTCTTTCAACTGCTCTGATTGACATGTACGCAAAATGTGGACACCTTGAAAAGTCACGAGAACTGTTTGATGCCGCAAATCAGAAGGATGCCGTTTGTTGGAATGTGATGATCTCAGGTTATGGAATGCACGGACATGTTGAATCGGCCATAGAACTTTTTGAGCAAATGGAAGAGTCTGATGTTAAACCAACCGGACCTACATTTCTGGCCCTTCTATCAGCTTGCACGCACGCTGGTTTAGTTGAACAAGGCAAAAACCTGTTTCTCAAGATGCATCAGTACGATGTGAAACCCAACTTAAAGCATTACTCTTGCCTTGTGGATCTTCTTTCCCGGTCTGGTAATTTGCAGGAAGCAGAAACCACAGTCATGTCTATGCCATTCTCACCAGACGGAGTCATATGGGGAACATTGTTGAGCTCATGCATGACTCATGGGGAGTTTGAGATGGGAATTCGAATGGCTGACCGTGCGGTTGCTAGTGATCCACAGAACGATGGGTATTATATAATGCTTGCGAACATGTATAGTGCTGCGGGTAAGTGGGAACAAGCAGAAAGGGCACGAGAGATGATGAGGGAAAGTGGAGTTGGGAAGAGAGCTGGACATAGTGTAGTCTAATTATCTTTTTGATATTTCTTGTGCTTCTCTCTAACTGCATGATGATAAGCATAGCATTTCCCAATAACATTAAATTGTGTTTAAGTAGAATTGAATGGAATTAGCCACACTACTGCAACATGCCAACATCATTCCAAAGCATGTTTGAAAACATGTTCAATGTAATTAGCATGTCTGGATTTACAACTGACTTTGAGAATAACACATTTAGCGATTTGGTTTGAAATTGTACCAAGTTCTTAAGGCAACTTTCCATTCGACGTAAAACACAAAGTAATGGTTAACAACAAAACGATGAGATAATTCATTTCTTTTGGATTTAAAATCATCACAATGTAGTTATTTTATTGTCTTTTTTCCGTTGAAATATTTTTTTTTTGTTTGATTATAAATAAAAAAAATTAAGGCTTTTTTTTTCCGGCAAAAACATTATGAGAGTTTTGTATAGAAAAATAAAAGTTGCCAATAAAAATCAAACCCAATAAATTAAAGGTAATTTTCTTAAATACCACTAACCTATATATGTTTCCAAAAATATACCATTTTCATAAATATATATAATGATGATTGATGATGATGATTTATTATTATGGTGGTGGTTATGGTGGACCATGATATCAATGTGTATAAAGATTAGTAATTTGGTACATTTTTTAAAGAATCAGTAAATTTTGTTGAATTATTCCTTGAAAAAATAGTATGGTAAGATTGTATGTATACAAAAGTCGTGTATGTTAAACATATTTTGATATTATTATTCATATTCAAATCATTTTGATATTGGATATTCATATTATTTTTGCACCAACTTTGAACTTTTGGAGTTTGTGGCCTACCAAATAAAGAACCTTAATCCAATCATTTGGATAATATCTAATGGACATACTTAGTGGTTTATCAATTTTATATCACTAACCTATATATGAAAACATAATGGTTATACTTAGTGATTTATTAATTACCACTAAACTATATATGTATGAAAACATAATGATTATACCTAGAAGTCAGTTTTTTTTAGATAACTTGGTCGATGAGGCCCATATTATCTTGAACAAAGTCTATGATAGATAATTGGATCAAAGTTGTCAAAATCGTATTCGAGGCACATCACTAGAGGAAGAAGATAGCATTAGAGTTTATGTTTGGGCCAAACTTGAGGCTCAAAAAAATTAAGAATTTAGATTCTCTTTTTTTTTGGGCTGATTGCCCATGAATGTTTAATTGTTTTTTAAGTAGCTTTTAGATTTTTTGCTTTTTAGATTTTGTAAAAAGAAGATAAAAAAATAAAAAATATTACGACACATTCTCATAAACTAAAAAAAAATAGATTTTAGAAACATCTTTAATAAAATACATTTTGAAGCAATGAAGCTAGTTAAATTCGTTCTTTGACAAAAGTACGTACCATCCCATCATATTATTGTCGTTTTCTATACCATTTTTAATAAATTCATCACTTTAGAAATTCGATAGTATATTATTATCAACCGATACTTTCAGAATTTGTTGAAAAAATTAATATTTAATTATTAAGGAGAAAACAAGTAACTTTAGTATAAAAAATATTGATTTTGATTAAAACTCTATAATCAAAATAACAGAATAAATAATAAATAAATAAAAATATAACAAGTAGTTAATAGCTGTTGTTCAATACTCCGATGACCAAACACGTAATACAGAAAAAACCATCGGCGGACCCAGTAAGAAGATAGGGGGGTCAGTTGACACCCCATAAAATTCAAAAAAAAAAAATAGTGCATAGAAAATATTAAAGCATTTGTAGCATAGTTTGTAATTTCCTTAGTGATGACACTCTTTTTATCACGTTCAATTCTTATAACCTACTAACAATTGACACATATTATTTTTGCTTTTTACTTATATATAGTTTTTTTTCTTAATTTTCTTGAAAATCACAACCTTTTTGAGGGTCTAGTACATCAATTTTTTTTTTTTGTGCAATCAATATTTTTATTTAAATAGTACAAAATATGATAACTATATATATGTTAATCAAAATTTTTAGTGTTAATATAATGTTGTATATATTTTTTTTTGGTCAACCATATAATGTTGTATATTATACGATATGATTTAAATGTAAATTTATATTATGACCCCGATAAAAACAATTTCTGGGTCCGCCACTGGAAAAAACATCATCTCTCCATTTCATGACAAGTAGTTTTTGTATTTTTACCAATTAACTTTGTAACCAACATATTAAAATTAGGAGTCGATTACGACCAATTTTTTATGGTTACACCCAGATATTGATGATTTTTCTTTGAAGAAAAAACAATTACGTAAGAACAAATAAAAGGGCCTTTAAATTTTTTAAATGTGCCTCGTAGCTTTGCATTCACTGTACAAACAAAAAAAAATACCTTGTTAGAAATATGTCTCTATCACATAACTTTATTATTTATTTTTTTATTCTTATTGTGGAAATAAAATTTCAAAGGCAGAAACGGGAAGTTCACCAAAAAACCTAAGTTTCTAGCAATCCACTAAATCATTATGTTGGATTTGATATGGAGATTAAGGAGCGTTTATGAATATGATCCTGATCTTGATTTTGCTTTGAAACTTTTATAGGACTCTGGCTTATGTTTTCAAATTAAATTCAACATGTTTGATTTTAATTAAAACTTTTATATGTTATTATTTATTAAATTTAATAATTTATTTTCTAAGATACAACATAAGTTTCTCCCAATAATCAACTCACTTTTCAAAATCTCTTATAACCAACTCTAACTCAAAAATATTAATATAAAAATTTAAGGACACAAATATAAGGACAATTGATAAACATGCTCTAACGAATCAAAACATGTCACGCAATCACTATATGGGTTAATTCTATTTTTTTAAAAAAAAAATTCCAAATATTAATTACTTCCTTTTTACTACAGTATTTGTTTTTTCTAAAGTCACTTGTTCTCTCTGTCTCTTCAACTCTGAGCAGAGGAAGAGAATCAATGGCGAGTTGCTTCAGCTACGTGTCTTCTCGTAACAAATGTTACCAATACAGCTTCTCCCGTGCTGGTCTCCGATCATCTACCTCCGATCTCGGCGACGGCACCGTCCTCCACTGCTGGATCCCACAGACTCACATCGACACTAAGCCCTCGCTCCTCCTCCTCCACGGGATCGGAGCTAACGCCATGTGGCAGTGGGACCGGTTCATCGAGCGGTTTATCCCCCGGTTCAACGTCTATGTACCGGACCTCATCTTCTTTGGCGACTCGTACACCACTCGTCCTGACCGGTCAGAGTCTTTCCAGGCCATTTCCGTCATGAAGGCGATGGATGGTTACGGCGTTAGGACCATGACCGTGGCTGGGCTCAGCTACGGCGGGTTCGTGGGTTACTCCATGGCGGCGCAGTTTAAGGAGAGGATAGATCGGGTTGTGCTAATATGCGCCGGGGTTGCTCTGGAGGAGAAAGACGTGGAGGATGGGATGTTTAAAGTGAAGTGCCCGGAGGAAGCGGCTGCTCTTTTGTTTCCTCAGTCTCCGTCGATGCTCCGGCGACTTCTTCAGTTATCGTTTTACAAACCACCGATTTGGATCCCCTCTTGCTTTGCCATGGACTACATTCATGTAAGTCTTTACCATTTCTACTGCGATTTCAATCATAGACTATTGATTGTGGTTACTCGATTCTTCTTTCACAAGCTTCACCGTTTCGGGAACTAGTACGAACTTCACTACTGAATCCTCCCACTAAAGTACAAATTTTTAATTGTCTATCAGGGGTGACATTAATGATCTTCCAATGAAATTGATAAATGTTTAGTCCGTTTGTGTATTTATTTCATTTCATGGGTCCACATACTTTAGAAGTTTCCAGACAAATGTTTGTGTGATTATGGTGTTGAGTTCTTAGTTTGGTTTCAAAAGCATCAATCTTTCTTTGGTGTTCACAAGACCAATAGTAGTTTTCTTTGTTTGATTAATTCGATATTGAGAATGTCAATTGGTGCAAAAGGGTTTTGTAGTCTAATGTTGTGAGAATTTGTTGCAAAGGTGATGTGTAAAGATTATCTTCAAGAAAGGAAAGAACTTGTGGAAGCTCTGCATAAGGGTAGAAGATTCTCCAATCTTCCAAAGATAACACAGGTTAATAATTTCTCTGTTGATGATCATATATAAATTGCAGCTTAAATTGTTTGGATCTTGGTTTACTTAATTTATCTCCCTGCAATCTCGTAACATTGATTTGCAGCCAACGTTGATGATATGGGGAGAGGAAGATCAAGTTTTTCCAATGGAATTAGCTCATAGATTGAAAAGGTTAGTTTATCTCATTTTTCCCAAATCATCATTTTGCTATCCAATTTATTAATGTGACTTTTCTTGTTTCAGATATTTAGGGGAAAACAGAGCACAATTGGTGTTACTAAAAAAGACAGGACATGCGATTAATGAAGAGAAACCAAAGGAGATGTACAAACACATGAAATCTTTTCTTTGCACTGACGCAATGATTCCTCCAAATGACAATGCTAAGAGACTCATGTTAGCAAGCTTGATATCCCCAGATCAGATCAACCAGTGATGTTACTGCCAAAGTGTTGTTAGAAGGCATTGTTAATCATGTTTAGCTTGTCCCTAAATGTGATTACTGTTTTAGTATCTTTACTCTTATAGAACATTGCTTCTAGTTGGAATTAAGAAATACTTTTATCTCAAGAAAGCATTATAAGCTTTGAGATTAGCCCATCTATCTATGTTGCCTAGTTTTTTAAAATCATAATTAATTATAAGCCTATCAATTTTATATAATTGTATTATTTGATGATCTCGTAATTAAACGATCTAGTTTATCAATTCTCGTATCCAAATGCATGCCGGTGACCAACCTCTCCGGTGGGTTTTATTTAATAGTATTAGAAAAACAAATAATAAACGAATTTAATAAAAGTAATAATATAATTATTGTAATAATAATAAAAATAAGGGTTAAAGTTGGGAGAGGGGTGAGTACTCTGGTTTCATTTGAGTCTACTCGTTTTTTCTTATCTATCGCACAAACTCTCCCGTCGTCACCATTCGATTACGGTAGGATTCAGCTTCTCCTACCTCTCGCTTCTTTCATTAGAATCATTCAACCAATGTCATTTCTTGATTTTTTCCAAGGTTTCTTTCACTTGGGTTTGATTTTCTCATCCCAGAAGATTTAAATTTGCGGCAGGTGACACAAAGTTCGTGTTTTCTAAAGATTTTTCCCTCGAATTTCTACAGAAAGCTGTGTTTTTTTTTTTTGCTTAGTGGTTGAAGAACTGGT